>OX419584.1:4956046-5468361 GCA_948473455.1 Teleiodes luculella
TACATGCCTAATGGATATATGATGCACGACCCTAGTGCCTACCAGCAGCAGGCTTATGGATATCCTCGTTACGATGTGTCACAGATGCAGCAGGGCGGGTACGGCGGCTATTACGGCGGCGGTGGCGGGCAAGGCTCGCCCTACCTGCCGCAGCCGCCGTCGCCATCTGCATACGGACTAGGCCCTGGCTCACCAGGCGGATATGCACTGCCTCCGTCTTGCGCCTCGCACTCTCCAAGCGGCTCATCGGCGAAGTCGGAGCCGGTGTCGCCAGGCCCGCCAGGCCTGAAACGCGAGTTCTCTCACGAGCCGGCGCAGATGAAACGCGAGTTCCCTACGCACGCGCATCACGAACAGCTCGCCATGAAACGCGAGTACGGGCAACAGGACCTGAGCCACATCATCAACATGTACCATGTGCCGGATGAGCAGCGGTACGCGGCTGCCAATGAGCGCGCTATGCCGCTCATCTGAGAATCGCCTTTTGCGTGCGACATCGACATCCCGCCGCTCTGAGCGCCCGTGTCGCGCGCCGGCCTGTGGCCCGTACAGGACACTTTTCTCAGTGACTTTCCTTCAGGACAGTGATATCGTTATGCCAGCCGAACATACTGCTAGGTATGTCCTTTGTTTGTTTTGTACGAGGACCTGTTAGTGTTGCGCGATGTTGACTTTAGCGTGTTCTGGCTCGCGACTACGTTCGGAAATTCAATTAATGTTGTTGATAAATTTCTGTACTATATAACGATTATTGTATTTTTTCATGGTTTAAGTTGTTTATTGTAAGTCGTGTCGTGCGGACGAATATGAGGTGCCACGCGTGGTTGTGCGAGAGACGATGCGTGGCCGAGGTAATTTGAATACCAAAAATAAATTTGAACAATTTGTAAATATAGTGTTGAAGGCTAGAGTTAAAGTTCTAGTTAGTTGGTAAATATAAGTAGATAGTGTAAGCGTACCACGGCGGCACTCTCGTACACGTCGTGTCGTAACCCTGTACAAAAATATTTGTTATATGAAAACGAAAAGTTATTATAAAACCTCGAAAGACTTAAAATTATTGTAATACGAGATGTACAGTGAGTGTTATATAGTCAGTGGACACAAAGGTATATTGAAAAAGATGAAGTTATCAATAAACGACGCGTTAAATTGTAAAATTGTGTTTTGTTCCAAGTCCTCTAAGGTTAGTTACCCCAAAACGCAAGTGGAAGCTGAACAAGCAACGTAAATAGTTTTTTAACAGTGCCTCTTTTTTTCTTTTATTGTATTAGCTGCCTAAGCTTTGAGTCATTGTTATCTGCGTTCTGTTTCCAAAATTTCTGAAACAGTGATAAAGAAGAAGGTTAGATTAGAAAAAAAATCTAAAGAAGGATGTTTTAAACCGATAAGGCAGGCTATTTTAACACAACTTTAACGTTCTCCATACAAAAGACATCAACGTGCGCGCTACTTTTTAATAAAACTCTCATTTCCTTGATTATATTAGGAACATTTATTTGTTAAGTTTTGAATTACAAGTTGATTATTGTGATACAAACGCTTGTTTTAATAATTGTTTTCTACCCCAACATTTAAAATAAACTGAGATAAATTAAATTGAAATCGACTTACCTATTTCCATAGCAGTTGAAAAGTATTTAAAATGACAGTAGCTAAAATATTCAAAAGTCTTAATTTCATTATATCTACTTGCTTATTATTTTTACTATTTTTTTCTAGTAGGTACTGGCAAGAACTGTGAACGTTATATTATAATTTCAGTTCACTAATGCTTGTAAACTAATTCGAAGATTATTATTTTAAACACTTAGTGAAAACGGTATCATAGAGATGTACATTATATTGACCAACATTATCGCTAGATTTTATCATTGACTAGAACTATAAATTAACCTCTAAAATATTATTCTTACTTCTTTAACAATCCAGAACTGTGTTATAAGGATTGATCAGGAAGCATTGCTAAATCACCGAGATTGACTAATTAGGGATTACAGTTGTAGTTTGGTTACACAGGAGAATTCGGCTACCCATTTCCTAGAACATGAACTTCGCGTATAAGTCGCGTCATACGATAGCCAAAGGAAGAAGTTGTATTCGTCTTTTTTTGCCGTCTTTTTTTTTTTAATTGACCTATGCTTGTATCGAAAAGGTACGACCAATCAAGCTTCACCGGACTTGTTTTTTGCCGTCATAACACAAAAGGGCGTTTCTGACAAATTTTCTCAAAATTAGGTGCAGACACTTTTATACTGAGAAAACAATTCTGAGTAAAATAATGTTTTGTCAGATGCGCCCTTTTATGTTATGACGGCAAAATTCTAAGCCACGGTGCAGGAACTTTAAGACCGTTTTACATTAAAACACCTACCTACAAGTCGCTACAAGTCGCTCCTCAAAGAGGCTTACACACGCGTTTCAATCAATTTGGCGTCGACTCAACCCGGGGTGAATTTAATCAAATCCCAGCCTAGTTGATAGAGTTGAGTTCTTTCCTCCCTAGGGACGGGAATTGACGGGATTAATCCCGAAACGCCCTTGTGTTTAACAGCTCTCATTTAAACACTATTTTCACTCAGTGCGTGTCGGGGCGATATTTGATTTGAACATTTTGAGGGAGGAGTGTAATGCGTAACGTAATTGTTTACACAATTAATTTGTATAATTTAATTTTGCTTGTTTGAGCTGAATTAGAGAATATATGCAAATATTATGTTATCATCAACGTATAGCATATTAGGTAAATAAAAATAAACAATTTTCAATTCATATAAATCCAGACCAGAAAAACTAAATACGTGCTTCAGAGGTGGTGACACATTATCATGTTCTTTTTTTAAGCTTCTTTGCAAGATGTAGGAATAAAATATTATTCTTAGCAATATGGCGAGAATAATCTCCCCATAATAATAAAAACAGAACCTATTTTTTTTTAAAGGAGGTGTAATTATTTTATTGAGATGATCTATAAAATAACACTGATCAAATAAAGTCACCTATTTTATCATCTAAAACAGGAAGACCAATAAACAAAGTAAGTAACAAATTATAATCATATTATTTGTACAAATTATGAAATTGTATAGAATGAAAAACATTGGTTTCGGACACTTTTTCGTTTATTAATCAATTAAAATCCAATCACTTAATTTTCCGGTTCACTGCTTTGCCTGAGTTTTTTTGTAGAAATGTAATATTTTTTTACAATCAAAATGGCCTACATCCTCCTTCAATAAGCCATCTAACACCCTGCAATTATTATCGCATTTTACTTATAAATATGAATAAATTCTACTATGTGAATAACCTGATATCACGAAAAGGATCAGGTCTATATTACTGTAGTGTTTAGTTAAATACATATCTAGACAAAATGTTTAAAATATGTGATATATATTTGCGATTTTAGGTTACCGTAGAAAGGTTATTATATTATTTACCCCAAGGTTTCTTATCATAGTATAAATCTTTATCAGTTAATAATAGTTTGATTTTGTTATTTTATTTGCAATTCGTATATTTTGTGTGACTTTAATTTCTAAAATTTACAATGCATCGAATTTTAACATACAGACAAATAAGAGTTATCGACACATTTATAATTTTGATTCGGATTTTAAAACAACAATATAAAACAAACAATAAAATTATGACATAGTCAATAGTTATACGCTCCTCTGACCCAGTCGACTAAAAACAAAAAACTCGCATTAATAATTTACCATTCCGGATGTGGCAACGCTCATTTCGCACCCCCCGTTCCAGTGCCCGGGCGGGAATCGAACTCGCGACCTGCGGGGTGCAATCACGGCATGTTCCCACGAGTGGTCCCACGGTGCGCGACATGTCATGGTATGTCATTCTGATTGTACGGTCGCCGCTTTCTAATCATGTGTCTAGAACAATAGGGAAAGGTCAAGGGGAAAATAGGCTTCTTTTCTTGATGTCTAGGTTTTTTAGTTCCTAGGTAAGTATGGTATATTTTTTCAAATGATGATACCAGAGTCGTCATACGATTACGAAATTTGTAACTTAGAAAAATAATGTATTAAACGTTGTAAGTTTTGAATATACCAAGGGGCTTAGTTTCTACATTTCAGAATTCAAAATAAAAAAATATCCACAAATTAAATTCACAAATTTAATTGTTTGATTTTGTAGCTTATAAGACAACATCAAATAAACTGTATTGAATTAACTATTTTACAAGCTACCCGTTTGTTTGTTTTTTCGATGATTACTATAGGAATACAATTTTCCCTCGGTTAAATAAACAATTCCTTAATCATAATCTGACGTATCGTTTGTCAAAAACTAACTATAAACATATAAAATGTTTAAACATACAAGCTTACTACAAACATAAAATTATAGACTCGTAATAGTGCGGACAATATAGATCAATTTCCTGTGTACAAAATATCAAAATGTTATGTTATTCAAGATAATAATATAAAAAGACATATTAAATTATACACAATAATGAAAGGTAAGACAAGTACAAGTGGGTAACAATTAAGAAAGACAATGAATATTAAGTTTCCTTTTGCCCTAATAATCTATTTTAGGAGATAGCTAACTTCCTCACTTATATAAATAACTTTATCGTTATCTTATGTGGCTTATAGCGAACGCTATCTTGGCAGACGCACCAGAAATTTGTGCCAACAGACTCATTATTACATCTAAACTTAACTTCATCTAAACTTAGTACGGCACATTATATTAAAACTAAAAAAAAATAAACCTACTTTCATCTTCATATATTATGTAGTAACACTACAACATACAGGTTGCATAAAGCTATGGCTAGACAGTAAAAAAAGGCAGGTAATTTTTTAATTAACCATTAATAGCTATGTAATGAATTTAATAAATAACATATTTGGAAAATCTGATGTCATAGTATTTATATTTACATAACCGCCACAAATCGGTTATTCTCGATGTGATAAAGGGAATTATTTTCCCGTAGTTACCCATTAAAAAAATATAATTAGGATATGGGGGACAGCGGGAAAAGAAATCTGGTAGTCCCCCACGAAATAATATTGAAATAAATAGTTCTTCCACACCCCATTTTTTTGGGGGACTAGGTACGGAAAATAAATTCCCGTTGTCCCCCACTAAATTATATTGAATAAATTAACAAAAAAAAATAACATTAAAAACGAAAAAGTAAGGTGGGTAAAATTAATTATAAAATAATGTAATTTTGTATTAGGTATGTGGGCATAACTGCCCCCTAACTCCATTTATCTACAAATAGAATATTGACATAGTAAGTAAATAAAAGTCCAGAAAAAAAAATACCAAAAAAATTGTACCTACCACCTTTTCAACAAATTTGAGACACTCTCACACTCTCACGGACTTCACATCTGCGTCCCTCGCATCCGCCGCCATTTTTTCCGCCGTTTCGCAATTTATTTCCCAAACCGGCTGCGAACAAACTACAGTAAAGTTGTCACGTAATTCGTTCGTCAAACAATCGTGTTTGTTCTTGAGATTGACACCAGCTTCGGCCTGGCTTGGCCCGCCCTCGGCGGCGGCCCTTTGTTTTTATCACCCATGCTACACGGTGTCAATATTTGGTCTCATTTGTCACCGACTGGTTTACAGATAAAAGTTAGACGCCGATTCGTCGACGCCACTCGTGTTGCGAGTGGGTGGTGTCTTACATGTGGGCATACCACAAACATCGGAACGCGGAAAGGGAATCCCAAAGTTTTTGTTTTAATGGCGCTTTGGTATTTTTGTCACCAAGTTTTTGTGGACATGTCAATTAATCAGACAGTCAGTTTTAAGATGGTCCTTTATTTTTTGTCGTGACTTCGCGGTAGTGTAGTGTATTTGGGGCTTTACATATTGAACAATTAAGTGGCGTTGATGTTGATTTGTGAAATAGGTTTTACCCACACATAAATTGTTTTCACTTTAAATTATAAAAGTAAAAGAATACGCATAATAAATACAAACCATTACAAGAATATAAAAGGAAAGTTGAGGAAACTGTCTCAAAAACCTGTTAACATAATGTTCATTGTACGATTCTATTTTAAACATATTAGTTATTGCTTGAAATAAAATAATTATTGCTGTTAATATCTATTTATTTATCGCAATGTTATACTCGTATATTTTTCAATCACTAATATAGTAACTGTATAAAAAGGACCAATTCATAACCATATTCAGATTTCTAATACAAAATGTAGGTAGGTTCATATAAATACTCATAATATATGTAAGAGAACTCCGCATGAACTTTGCCTTCGAAATTTAAATGGCGGCGTCAGGTTTGTCCTCGGTTCGTCGCATGAGCATGAATATTTTATACCGAAGCAAAGAGAGCAATGTTATAATATTGTCGTAAACGCCTTTTCCAAGTTATAATATAATGTATCTATAAAACTTACTAATAATTTGAACGTGTATTAAAAAAATAAACGTGTATGTGAAGGTATGAAATTGATAGTAAAATAAGTAAAACCTCGAAACCCATACGATAAGCAAGCATGATTTTTTTTATTTCAATGTTTACATTCCTAACATAATTTATTTATTATTTGATATTATGATGTCTGTTAAATAAATCAATAAATACATAGATACTAGGTATATATATGGGTGTCGTATTAATTATTATTAAACATAATATTTTTATGAAAATTTCGTGATAAATAAGGCTAGCTAACACATATAATGGGAAAGGAAAAGACTTTTGTAGTACCACATATATTATCCGTGCTTTCGATTAAATGAATTCTAATATTAACAAGGGAAAAAATACTTAGAGCACACATAAGTTAACCTTTAAAAATTGAGTGGGTAAAAATTTTCTAAACGACGACGACGTCGGAAAGCATTACACATTTCTTTGTTTTAAATAGAATTTCTCATACTCCTTAGTAACAAATTTTTCTTCTAAATTCAAACATTACCACCCTGGCTGAAAAAACTGCAGCCTTCGAGAGCGGAGGCGACAAAAAATTGTAATGGAGCCTCGCCAGTACAGCTTGTATTTACTGGCTGCGCATGACCTTCTCGGAATCGTAGTTGCCGTAACGGTACTCGCTGCCTCCCCCAGGTAGGCTGTACCGCGCACACAGCCTTTGCCAGCACTTCATAATGTTCAAATTAAAAATATGTCTTAACATTATTATTCTTTGCTTAACATTGGAATTTACACCTCGCTGCCAAGCCAAGCGCGCTTTGCACTTAAGTCAAGACTCTTAACATTATTTATTATGGTTCGTTATATTTTCCCTATTCAAGCATCACTGAAGCATAGGTATATGACACATCACCTGTAAATTTTCTTACTTACCTATAAGTACAGTCAGCCAGAAAATATATCATTCTGTGGTTGAATTTTATTTGTTAATTATCAGTGAAAATCTTTTAGCATACTTAGATATGTGATTACATAGATGTCTGATTACTAAAATAAAAAATAGTAAAATCACGCCGCTGGATGCGGGCAGCGCAGGACCGGTCATTGTGAAGATCTTTGGGGGAGGCTTTTGTCCAGCAGTGGACGTCTTTCGGCTGAGTTGATTGATTGATTGATTGAAAACCACTTTGCTCCTAAAATTGCAAAAGTGTATGTTGAAATTTGAAAATCTTTTCGTCCTGTGTAAATGAGGGCACCAAATATGAAAATGGGCATATGTTATATGAAATGAATAATAACCTGTTAGTTTGATTATTTAATCAACCTTATAAATCATCCAAGATATCAACAAAAATCTTTTCGATTATACAAATGACTTTGCCATCACCACTGGCACTTTCTTTCACTATAAATAAAAGGCCATACAAAGCCATCTATAACCATACAATTTAGTTACTATATTTTTCCATTCAAATCTTTTAATTTCACTTTCACACGTGTCCTCACCGAAACACAATATTTGCGGTATGTCTTTCATTTAGAACTAAACAAATAAAATAAAAATAAAATGGGACCATAAAGCGGTAGTCGTTTTGGAAAAAAAGGGCTCGGCGGGTAGTAAAATGTTTCGGGAAAGTTTTATGACTGTAAAGGGGTACGGTACAGACGGACAGAAAGACCGGTCTCGTAAAACAATTACACCGGTACAGGAACAAATATAATGCTGGTATATGACGATTCTTTTCACAACCCGTTTATGACCTCACAGTGCTGTTTACCTAACTGTAATCGTGTTAAATGTGCGGATCCTTGGTATAAGTTTCCTCGTGAACTATTTATAACACCCTTTTTTATTATAGCCTATTTCCTAAGGCCCCCAACTCTTTCCACCTGTCTCTAAACGTCCAAATCATCTCTCCATCTCTTTTGGGCTCCGACTTTAGCGTCCTTCTTCAGGCACCTAGCTATCCAGACCCATTTTGCTGATACGCCCTGCCCTATAAGTTCACAAGGATAAAATATAAAGCTTAAAATTACTTCTCATATGACCTATATAATTGATAAAAACCTTACTTTCATACATTCACGTATGCAGATATAGGTCACGGTCAAATCGGTCACAGCTCGGTAACAAATTCTGGAATCGTGTTATGTAGGAACCAACCAAAGAAACTTTTAATATAAATAGGAATAATATAATCTTTGTTTGCAATATGTATACAAGAACACTGAAATCTTAAAAAAAAACTAACATTAACTGTTTTCCGTTTTATCTACCTTATTTGATCTCCTACTTACAGTTAAAGCTACTTTATATAAGTTGAGCTAATTTGTGTATTTCGTGTAAGAAATAGTTCATTGTTCAAAAACTAATACTAAAATGACGCAGCACATAAATTATTTTCTCCTCCAATCACAAAAGCTCAGGATTATTTAGCGATAACACTATTTTTCTGTGACTAATGGCATCTCTTACCTATTACTAATTGAGTAATCCTTGAGAAACGATGTAAATGAATACCGAATGACTCCAAAATTTCTTATCTATGTAACAAAACAATTTTCATTTGAAATGTATCCTATTAAAAATAGTAAATTAAACTACCTACAAGTACATTTGTGATTCTTGTGTAGTATGTTTATGCAAATAAGACCATTGTATTTATAATATGTGAAGCTTTTTTTTAATTGACCTATGCTCTTTGGAAAAGGTACGACCAATCAAGCTTCACCGGATTTGCGGGGGAGCGGAAGGCTCTACCCCAAAGTAGTCATGTACCAACTGGCGGCTCGAGGGAGCCTGGAACCTAGGCCTAGTGTGTTGAAACATCGTGAAGGAGATGACGCCTGAGGGCCTGAGGGGCTCCATCTCTGATTATTAGTTTTGATTTTGGCCGCGCCCCCGCCGGCGGGTACGACCATTGTTACCTGAGGGGCACATGTCACTCGCTTACCTACATTTAACGTTCATTTGTTTGTATCGATTTTTAAATTAATTATACCTATCTATAACATTAAATTAAATTAAAAAACAGAACCGTTACTTGATCCTTTCAACAACAAGACATGAGCTGATAATCTTCAAATAACTGAAGATATTTTAATAATATATAACACTATTGACTGTGACACCAAACAAATCGTTGTCTGAAATCTCTTAAATATAATTGACAATCTACTGTCTCTTTCTGTCCTGAAAAGAGTGAGAAGGATAAGTATAATAATATAAGAATAAGAATGATTTATTTATGGGACATCACAATACAACAGATAAAACAAAATTTAACAACAAGCAAAATAACCTATATACACAAAATAATTTGGTACAAATAGGTATGATATGTATGACGTTATTTGCATGTGCTGCGACGCCACAAAAAAAGAACCTCCTTCAGCTAAAGCCATTACCCAATTAGGCCACGGCGCTGGTCTTCCTTGAGTCCTTATTATAGGATGTATAAACATTAAAAATTGGGGACAAGATTGTGATGACGAGAATTAGTCCCATCGAGTAGTTCACTTGCATACGGTAGCTCGGAACACGCATGGCATACCAGCTTTGTTGTACGGAGAAAGTTGTCAACACAGCAACTAGTTTTCCAGGAAGTTACCAAGCTATAACGTCAGATTAATTAGCGAGTACTCCTCGCCTCCAAGCCTTTGTTTTAAAAAATGCCGGTAGTGTTTTCACTGATGTGAGTCATTAAAAATATAGATATGTGTGTACAATTGCGCATTGCATCCACACTAAATGGAACGTACCTATCTGATGTTTTTGGCTTCAAATTTGAGATGCTTTTTTTATTTTTTATTTGGTAATGGCCATAAAATCAACCTAAAACACGTAATCTCAAAAACTAACTTATTAGTTAATCATCAATAGGTAGCGGTACCAGTATAATCAACCACGTGTGAGACTACCTATAATTTTGCAGCCATTTTGATCCTTATCACGGTATTTATAAAAGCTACGCTAAGTTTACGAAAAGCTGGGTGCATTGTGCGTAGTTATAAAAAACAAAGGGCCGGGGGCAGTCATAAATCGGGCACGATAGAGTCATTAGCCAGGGGCGGACTCGGGCTGAATAATTAAAAACAAATAAACTCGACACGGATTACGCTATCTCCACCATCTTGATGCTTGTCTGCTTTACCTGTTTTTGTCAGTGCCGAGCTTACACGAATATCAAACTTTAGACAATACAAATAATTGACGATAATATTTAATTCTATAGATTACATTCGTTTCTTTCAGTTCATGAAGACAGATATTAGGAATTGTTCATAAAAAATCTAAAATAAATAGGTTAAAACAATTATTGAATTTACGATTATGTTTAACAAATCTTGAACACAAATTATTGTTCCTCCCAAAGTATATTAAACGGTTAGTCTATCCGCAAACAAAGTAGCTCATACTCAATTTATACAAGATAAGCTAGAATAACTCAATAATACCTTCTGAAACAAACAATTTTAGATGATTCAGCCTTCTGCAAAATAAACACGACTATCGAGCACATTGGAAATGAATCTGTAATATGAAAATTTCTTTCTGACTAGACTATTTGACTATTTTTACATTGTAGCTGACTAAATTGTCTAAAGTAAAGGTATTTTGCTCAAATTCTTGATATCATTCTTCGTATTCAAAGTACAAAATATTCTATTCTCTTATTCTCTATAGTATAAATTAATGAATATATATAAATATAAAAAAAATAAGTTAAACTACAAAATATACTTACTTTTAAAACAAATACTCTTTTATATTTATTTATAACATTTAATATAATATTAAGGCTATTATTTTTGCACTATACGGCGCTCGTAAATACGCGTATTTTTTACTCGTAATGTCATATCATCACAATTCTCCGAATTATAAGGGAATCCCACTTTTTCGCGAAATCGGGGTCTTGGAGCGAAAGAAAAGACATTTCTAATGTCAAAACACTGGCGCAATGAATGCTTGCTCACTTCATTGGTTTTTCTTCTCAAAGTTTCAAACTTTTCTGAACTGCTTATATAAAACTTTTCGTTTACAGCTAAGACGGGCTTTAGTAACTAAAATAACACTGAGACTTATTTTGTAAACCACCCTTCCTAGCAAATTAAGCTATCTGTTTATGAAACTAATTATAATCGAATCAACAAACATTTTCTACTAAGAAACTGTATATTTTGGGGTGAAATTAAATATGTATGTACAATACAATACAAATGCTCTTCGTATTCTTCTACGAAATTAGTTTATTTTTAAAATATGTAGAATAGTGACCAATGTTATTAAATATGCTGTAAAGGAGATATTATGAAACATTCGGTTTTCTTGTGTCGATTTTTATAATAATATGAGAAATCAGACCTTAGCCGTACCTTAGTTAAGCAGGCCTTGAGCGATTTGTCGCTTTTTTGGTTTACAAACGAACAGCTTTTTGACGGTTTAGTTATAGCGTCGCTTGTCGGCGCGTCGTCGGTGGCCAAGTGGCTAGGGCAGTTAACTTCTATTCGGTAGTTCGCGGGTTCAAACCTTCGGAAGTTTTCGAATTTTGAAATTATATTTATTAACGTTTATTCGACGCTCTTCGGCTAAGGAAAACATTGTGATGAAACCTGCACAGCACACACCTGCGAAGAAGTTCAAAAGTTGTATGTGAAGTCGATCAATTCGGACTGGGCCAGCGTGGTCGACTGAGGCCTGCTCACCCTGATTCAGGGTAGACTTAAGCACCTCAGTCCCTGCCGAAGATATTATGAACTGTTAACGCAACGCGTTGAACTATTAATATCTTATTTATAGGATAATATTAATTCAAACCGATCCATATCTCCCGTCCTTTCCTTTTTCCGGTTTCCATCCATATGAACAAAAAAGAAAAGAGACTTCATTTTAACTTTGAAAATTAGCACCGACATATTTTGTTTATTCTTTACTTACCTAAAGCAACGGCCAGTAAAGGGGATTGGAAACAGCCGCAATAGATGTGGACGAGTGACACGCGAGTGTTTGTTCAAGTTATACGTGGTGTGTGAAGAGCCCTTCAGTCGATGACCGAGACGCGCCGGCGCCTTGCACGCCCAACTCCGATGAATTTAATGGACTTAAGATTTAAAACATTCGATACAACTACTACAAACTACACTCTGAAATTTAACTGGTTGTTTATCCGCAACATAGTGGTAGGACTCATGAAACTGAACAAGTTTCCCTAAAGATAGGTTGAAAACTCTAAAATAATATTTTAACTTTTCATATAAACTTCAGTCAGGCAATGGTGTTATAAGTAGGTACTGATGGTGGTAGTACTTATATATGTCGCAGGGAATTGAGGATATCAGGGGTTTCACGAAATCCTCCCTAGGGATATGACATCCTTGAAGTCAAGTGACCGGCCAATTTTTTGACAAGTTGCATTATTTTGAGATTTCAACCTATGTCCCATAAGAAAAGTTATTTAGTTTTCATAAGTACCACCACTATGTTGCGGATAAACTCCCAGAATTTCGCGGTGTACATCTAACTATCTGTCTACGTAGCTGTTACATCGTGTAGTGCCATGAATGCTCGGTATTCAACAACCTGAAGATGCTCCGTGGTGGGGCAAACACGCTTACAATCATGGTCCAAGAAAACAAGGTCTAACAATTAGACCACGTGACTGACACAAGCCTACGTCATTTCTACGTCATTTTGCCTGTTCATCCTTGTCGAATGCGTGTAATAGGCAAGGATGAACAGCGCAAAATGACGTAGGCTTGTGTCAGTCACGTGGTCTGATTGTTAGACCTTGTTTTCTTGGACCATGCTTACAATATTTGGTGCATGTGCTGTGGTGATATGTCATCGAGCTGGGGGGTGCTTTGTATATCTTAACAAAGCATCATAAGCGTGGAAGTAGCTGACTGTACTTCATAGTCGTATTTCGGAGTCTCCTGACACAGGCTGAAACGCTTAAAAGGAGACTCCTATCTTGTGTTATTGTTTACCGTATCAGACTAATAAAGAAATTTTGTATTTGTACTTCACTTGCGTGAAGTATTTACTTATATGATGAGCCGTAAAATTAAAATGCAACATCTGTAAATCTATCAAATTATATCTGAACTAACGGTAAGTAATGAAGACTCTCAATGGCCGTAAGTCGGCGATACATTTATGTTTTTATATAATTAAGAAATAATCTAACATTCTAAAACTTAGTTCTTAAATACAATTTTGATTGTAATCAGTAGGTTTGTTATTAATCATGATCAAAATATACTAAAAATAGTCATATCACATACCTACCTACAGTACATCAATAAATAAATATTAGCTCTTAACTATTGCCATATCATATTGAACTTTACTGACAAGCAATTAAACACTGAGTCAAAAATTTTAACATTGTACCAGTATAGTAGTACAAAATTACACGACAATTCAATTCCATATACATTACGTAGGCAGTATGACGAAGATATGACTATTACAATACTTTCATATGAGATCAACAAACAAGGGATATACTGGCAGCTGAAATTAAATGGCAAGTATTAAAAGTGTACTCCGATAGATGACATTAGTACAGGACCGGGTTAACAAACAGTAAATATTAACGAAAAACTTTTTTCAATTTGTCAGAAAACACCACATTAGTTACGCAATGAACATGAAACTGTACTTGTAACTAGCGTAGATGCATCTTTAAGAAACGGGCCCCAGGTCAAACGGTTAGCAAACAACGCGCAGATTCGTCTCAGGCCGTTCTCGGAGCTGGCCACACCGTGAAATGACTTGGAATGGTCAGTCCTTGGAGTAAATACCTCGGCTGTATGGGGTGCATTTCGTTCCGCAAACTCCGCTTAAGGTGAACACGTCTTACTTTATAGTTTTTTAAATCTAAAATATGATCAAATATGGCCTTAATTTACTATTTTATTGAATTGAAATTAGAATAGAACTGACACATCGGAACGACTAAAGGAAGGAAATAGGGATTAGCGTTCGCCTATGTAATCAACAATAATTCCGATACCCAACTCGGCTACTAAGTTGCTGTTATAGCCACTCTTCTCAACCAAGGTAAGAGGCCTCAGCCTTTATTTAGCAGTCTTCTCTTATCTTTAATCAAACCACTCACCAAAAAGGATATTTTTACATCATAATTGAGTTCAATTGTGACTAGAGTCAGTTTGATTTGACTAATACTCCTGAACTAATAGTATTTACCAATTTAGAAGATTTACATCGTGAAGATTTCCCTTACATTTGTTTACATATAACACTACGTCAAATGAGTTGACCATAGTTAGCAGCCAGGACCAACGTACGATCCACGATCCGATTATATAATTACTTGAAACAGCCACCGTATGTCGCTTTACTGAGGCTGTATCAAGTAATTTTGTAACTGAAAGTACAGTAATAAATAAACCTCTACGATAACCACCAGATAGATTGCGCTGTGTTTGTGTAGAAATCAGCTGATAGTACTGGAGCGTTTCGTTTGTCTATTAGAGAGTAAACTTGATTTGTCGAGTCATTAAATTAAGCAATCGCACGCAGTGGGCCCCGCTCTTTTTACCGGATTCAATTACGGCGACAAAAACTTTTATAGAACAATGTAAAATTATGGGAACAACGAACCGTAAAGCCAGATTGTTGCTATCGTTTAACAAAACAACTCGGAAGCATCTTCAGATCAAACCCAAAAATAATCACCCATCAATCAGCCGTCCGAATCTGTACAAAAAAGTCTTTGTCGGGCCCGAGCCGCTCGTAATTGTGGGGATGAAAAAACAAAAGTAGAAATTTTCTAACGAGACGAAACTCCCAAATCATGCTGTTTAGTGCGAAATTATAGCGTTTTAAACGAGGCGTTTAGGTGATTTGTACGTCTGTAATGGGGATATTACGTAATGGCGCGCCTCGGGACGGAAAAGTGCGCCGCAATCTATTAGCCGAACAAAAAGTGAGCTTAATTTCACACCTGTTTACCTTTAATTCTATAATGACGCGGGAGCAATGGGCTTTTTGCACGCGCCTCTGCGATCGCTATCGCCTATTTGGACAAAATCCAGATTGGGAAATGCGAAATTCATTATACGAATCACGAATCAACGGTGCTTTTGTTGATTCGAAATATATTAATTTAGGTCGACCAATGCAAACTATTTCTACGAAAACAAATTACCTGCTTACGAGTACATACGCTGGTGAGGTTACACGTGGAGTGATAACAGTTTGTGTAACTGGACAACGATAACTAAGTAAGATTGTGGGTCGATACGAATTCATTCCGGAAAATTAGTTAATCAACCAGCTTTAGACGTTCGAAATAGAGAATAGTAATCCTTTTCGCACGGTACTTTCTCTTCATGAGATTTATTATATGTAACTTTTAAAAGAACTTAGTATGCATACTTTAAATTTTAAAATATCTCCATTTTCCTTGTCTTTCTTTTTATATGCCTACTGGGAGAGAAAAAAAAACCTGAAAAGAAAGTCGAACAACCACTTGAGCTATTATAACAAAAAAATCCTGCAAAGACGTCGAACCTTTTAGGAATACTTAAAATGGAGTATGATTCTTAATTACGACAATAGCTTACAGTGATATCGCCAGCGTCCAAGAAACGCTAGGACTGAGTTGTTTTTATGGTTGTGGTGGAATGCAAGAGCGGGAGGGGAGAAGTAGTGACGTCACGGCGTGGGTGCCGACACGTCGGCGTCACGCTCCACAAACAGCGAGGTTAGCGCAGCCTTGGCGTCGCCCCACATTGCGCACCGGCATAGAACTTGCCGCTTTTTTAGCAAACTGCGACGGTCAGCCTAGAACAATAGACTTAGATCTTCCGGCACTGACAGCCTGAAGTGGATGGCAGCTGTCAATAAAATAGCCACTACATATCTAATAATACAGATCAACAAGATAAGGTCTTCTCCTAAGTCAAGGGCGCTAACACAAGCTACGTCATTGTCAGCGATAGGCAAAGAGTTAACCGCCGATTACCAGAAGGATAGCTAGATAATCAAAGTAAGTTTTTTGTGACGTAATAGATTAGGGAAAATACCAGGCGTAGTATTCCAATTTATCAGACTAAACATTTACAATGTTCATCATCAATAAAATTTTCTGAGGCAAAGCTTATCTAAATAGCGAATAGTTATACAAATTCCGAGTTCGTCACATCGTCCAAGTAAAACAAAACAGCCAATAAATTACCACTCCCAATAAACATTTCAACAATTTTTTTGTTTAGTAACAAATTGAAACATCACAAAAAAGTTTACGCCAAATCTTGAAAGACGTCCCGGAGTCCTGGCGAGGCATGGCCAATCAAGTTCGCCCGAAGACAATGCTATCAGCGTGAAAGGCCATAAAACTACGGACCACAGTCGGGCCCAGGCGGCCCGTTGGTGCCGTGGTAAAGCCCGGTCCGATATAATGTCCAAAATATTTACGGCGCGTGACAAACCGAGGCCTTTGTCTCGCGGATGGCTCGCGATTCGACGCGCTGTGTCTTGGCTTAGAGAGGCATGGCTGAGACGTGCCATCAGTGTAACGACATGAGGTATTTCGCCACGGCCAGCAAACACCTGTAAACTCCTATAATCTTCTGCTTTCCATCCAAATAAATAAACTACCTTTACAACTCTGCCAGCGACTCAACGCGTTGCATTTTCTAGTTGTTTCGTTGTGAAAGTTGCCAATGGGTTAATTCAGTAACTGTAACATCTGTCCACCAAATACAACGTGTGATTTAAATGATGCAAAATTTCTCGTTTGTACAACTTATGTTTGGAGAGTTTTCTGAAAAAGATCCTTTTTTTTACGATTCCAGAGTAATAGTTGTTTAGTATCATGGGCTGAGTTACTACCCGAGAAGTTTTGATGCAAGATGTTTTGCGTTATTTAACTAACCACATAATTTTCAATCCGCTTAGAAACAATAAAAGTAAGTATAACAAATACAATACAATATACTTTATTGACATCAAATACAGAATTAAGACACAATATAATACAGAAAAACCATGGTCTAAGAAAACGAGGTCTTGCATTCGGACCACGTAACTTGACGCTACGTCATCCATCATGCTGTTCATCCTTGTCTATTAACACGCATTCGACAAGGATGAACAGCATGATGATGGCGTAGGCTTGTGTCAAGTCACGTGGTCCGAATGTAAAATCTTGTTTTCTTAGACCATGAGAAAAACAGAACAAAACAGAAGAGTGAAAAGGTGGCCTTATTGCTAAGGTAGCAGCAATTTCTGCCAGGCCACTTTTCCGACCAACAAACAAAGTCATATCATAAGCATCCATACATGTGTAGTAATTAGTGAGCTACAATCTAACCCTGTTAAAATTTACTTTTCAAATATGTATACATATTTGCTAAATGTTACTATTCCTTCTGACTTTATCTCGTTAGCAATAACATAATACATTTACGTTCGATACATCACGCACAAAAATACGGCATCAGCTAAACACATGTTTTGGTTCCCCAACAACCTTAGGCAATTTGAAAACAGGATTTCTAATATGCGTAAATTTCGCTGGGTTCGTGCCGCAGCCATGTTAATTGATTTATAACTAATGATTCACCTACGCCGCAACCGGTTAGCAAGCTCGCCAGATGCCAGATGCTATGTTCCAAAGATTTTTGGTTCCCTGTTATGGCTATTAAGAGATTGCTATAATTACTTAATTTTGTGTCGTTTCTAGCTGGTGTTATATTCTTAACCAGCTGTCCGCCCGCGGCTACTTTTTGGTTACTTTTCCGTGCAGTATCCCGTAGTAGTGAGATTTTTCCCTCGGTAAAAACTATCTAAGATGTCGACCAGGGATATAAGGTATCACCATGCAAAATTTTATTTAAATCGGTCTAACAGTTTCGGAGATTAGCTCGTACAAACAGACAAACAGGATATGTTCCGTATAACTTCTTACAGTATAGATTTTAGACATCTACAGTTTTATTATTTAAATTATAATAAGACGTAGCAAAAGTTCGTCGCACGTACAATACGGGTATGAGTATAGTCAGACAGAAGCTTCACAGTTAGAACGGGGGGTACATTTTGTAAGCTGATGCAACCCATTCGGGGCCCGACCGAACCATAAGCCAGAATATATTAGAAACATTTTTCACATAATCAGATAAAAAAAGCATAATTAGCCGAAAGACTTCAACTATTCTTATGATGTCCACAGCAATCAGTCACCCAACATTCTGGTACAAGATGATCGGTTTGTTGGCATGCACGTTTAACTGGAGACTTGCGGTGTGTATGTAGTTCTTTGGCAGCCCATATAATTAATAAGGAAACAGTACGTATTTGGCAAATTTTGAAATTTTCTCTAATTTCACCTCTAATCACCAGCGAAATAAATATATCGTCATTTGCCGTACTCTTTGGCGGTCATTGCGCTTGCGCGTGCCGGCGCACTAAATGATTATTGCATTAAAGTGTAACTATTGTCGCATTCGGTTTTGAACGAAACCCTTCTGCTGTTGTCGTCAGCAATAAAAGCAAGTGCCCGATTCACGAAACTAATATCACAAAATTTGAAAAACAATTCAATGTTCATTACGTAGTGAATATGATAGAAAACTTGAAATTTATAAGTTGAAACGAATTGACTACGCAATGCATATCAAATAGTTCGTCTAATTGTGAAGTAGTAGTTGAGAAACGGTGTCCAGATGGCCAATAACTGTGAAAGTTCACACAACAATCCGAGGTTTTAACACCGCTGCACCAACTTTGGGCCCTCATTAGCTAGCACACAACACCGCGACCCGACATCACGCTAATCATTTTACTGTCTCCTCAAATTATAGAAAGAATCACACATGACACCCGGAAATATTTATTGGCCAATCGTAACGCAACCATTCACTCGTCCGGCCATGATGGATTTGGTAAATTCCTTTATTCGGTGATATTTATAAGGGCGGATTCCAATATAATATTTTTTATATGAACACATGTGTCCCAAGTTTGACATATCTAGCCAGTATTTGCGGTCAGAGCACCCCTAAATAAATATTCCTGAAAAAAAAAGGACATCGCACAACAATTGCAAAGCTTTAAAAAGAGTGTACTTTCTTATTTTTTTGTCATAAATTTTCTCGATACTTAATTATTTATTGCTTTCCATATGAGACACTAATGTATTTTACTATTACTATCTCATATACATATGTAAATACACACTCAGTAATAAGCAGCAGTAATATACAGTTTAAATGCAATTTTGTTTTTATTTGTTACAAAATAACCGAAATAGGAACAAAAAGTAGTCTCAATTAAACAAAGTATAAATAAGATAAACAGATAACAAATTAACAATAATATAAAGTTCATTGGCCTATTGTGGAATGTTACTAGTTTCATTTTCATACGTACAATGACAGAACAAATAAAACGCTGCCATTGTTCATGCCGAACTACAATGTATAATGATCGGTGTACATTCAGTCTGATTCATTCATAACATTTTTGATGTTGTCCCTGCACTTTGCAAGGTGATTGGTGAACTGACTTGTTTATTTTTAAGCATCTGTTTTCACCAGCCAGTACTAATTATAAATTATGTTTTTTTTTTTGGCAGAATACATATTATGTAGGTACCTACATTTGACAGCCAATATTTAGCTACTGCCGGACAGAGGCCTCTCAATGGAGATAAATGTGTGGTAAATACGATTTTCGGGCCCGGGTCGGGTATACATGGTTATTTAAAAAAGTAATACCCGATACCCTAATTTGAAAAAAGTCCGGGTTTCTGAAAACCCTAATGGTAAAAGTACGCTTGGCTGACGGATTGGAGATGGCAGTCGTTACTGGTTACACAGATAATCGCTACTACGAGTACTCGGTTCCTGGGTTATACATACTTTTGATATCTTTGTAAGTCAATCATCATAGAAAGAGCTGCGCTGGTCCAATTTTAAATCACAAAGCAATAGGCGGCAATTGTAATTAATAGTAACTCAGACATAATATATGTTAATATTAGAACTTAATTTATTACAGCAAACATTGCGTATTTCCAATTAGATGGTATGACTAATGGCAAGCTCAATAAACAGTTTTTGTCCGGATTTTCTACCTAAAATAGCGACTTCTGTTAGCACCTCCATGACTACCGAAAACCCGTCCCAGTCGTCACTTATCGGTCTGAACACTTGGAACTAAACAATTTATTTCGACGATTTTCCATCTCGTACGCTCGGTAAAAAAACGACCTCCATCTCGAATGTCATTTGCACGGCGCGCGGCGTGCCGTTGAAAAAGTAATTATTTCAATATCGGCCGGCGGCGACGCGGCACCCAGCGCTGCTGGGACAAAAACTGAACGACGCACGCGCGGCGTGACTGCCGCAAGAAAGCTGAGGAGCGAAGGACGGCCGATCAGGTGACGGCTTGACCACTTCGACGAGACCTGAAGCCCAATGTAATATAATAATAATATTTCTACACACAGTAACTGCCGCAAGAAAGCTGGACGAGCGAAGGACGGCCGAACTGCGAAGAGGCCAAGAAAAGAAACTGCTGCAAGAAAGCTGGTGGTGGAGCGAAAGATGACTGATCAGGGACAGCTTGACCACTTCGACGCTTCGATGAGGTCTAAAAATACTGTGCAACTAGCGCTTCGTCAAGGGCTTCGCACGCGGGTTGCTTTTCTCATGTCCATAATATTATTGCTACATTATAAAGTAGACCTCATAAAATGCCAAATAAACAATCTAACAAATAATCCTATGTTTTAGCCGTTTCCCGGAATAAAGTAGCACATTGTAAATGCAACAAGATGTTGCGAAATATGTACGAGTATCTTAGTGGTCTCTGTCAAATCTCGAAAACCAAAGTATTTCTGCTAAACTAAATATAGAAATAAAACATCACAGACCTCAGGCGTCGTCGTTTCCACTCTAGTGCGCGGCGCAGGTTCGAACAATCGAAACAATTGGCTATAAACTTGTTTCCGCTGATCAATTATGTTTTTATTCCATAAAAAAGTAAACGTCGTTCGCAAGGTTTACTGGCCGATTAGACACGTACAACAATAAAATAATTTTTACACGTTATAAAACCGCAAACTCTTTTTATTGCGACACTTGCATTAAACATTAAAATAACTGTTACTCAAAAAAGAACCCTTATCGGGTTGGGAATAAGTGTGATGTAGTGCAGGCTCTTTTTTTTTGTGGAGTGGCAAACATTTGTGACTGTCAGTCGAGTGACAATGCATCGACGTCGAGTGGTCAGCGCCGCCAGCCCCTCTCGCTGCCTCTACCATTTGTCCTCTCCGCCACATGTACTATGGGTTGTCACGGAACCGTGAAATTCTGGAACCAGTTACAGCTTCATACAAAAAGAAATTGGGTTGTACGGTGAGAACAACAGAAGTAACTTTCTTACATCTAAAAAGAAACTAACGATCCCTATCTCAAAGAAATACCTATTTATTGTCATATAAACAGTAGGTAATAGTCTCGTTCGCTTTATAAGATTCTAAGGCTAAATTAGAAGCATGCTATATTGACCATTTTTTAAATCACATTATGTATTTGGTTCTTTGTAATAACAAAAAGGATTTGATTGTCTATTGCTTAATTCAATCAACATTCAAACCGATATTCATATTATAAGCGATCAGTATGAAAAAAGAAAAAAATAAGAAAAATAAAAATAGTTGCACCTTATATCAGTTTTCAGCATTTTCTTCAATTTCTGCTTTTGTTGTGTTTCACCTGCTGCCTTTGACCTATTTCTAAACGCTAAATGTTTTTCTTATTTCTGTTTCAATTTCAAAGCTTCACATCATTAGTACCAATACGGAGAGTTCGTTTATCTGAAATGTCCCAACTAATGGTAGGGCCGATGGAGGCATAACGGTACAGTTGCAAGTGTGCCGGCTGCCAATCACCACTGTCGCGTTCGACTTCTATGTGCTTTAGAAAGTAAGTACTCGTCCACAAGTGACCGATGACATTGGTACCATACGCACCACCTTTACAAACAAGGCATCGTAGTTAAAACAGGACAGAGATACCCATCTCAGTTGATGGTGAAGCTATAGAATATATCAAATACAAAATAATACAAATATTCTTTATTGACACCAGAAGAGGGGCTACTCTTGACGGCGATTCCGATCCGTCGACATTGAGATCGGGCGTTTCGTACTCTCGAATGGAATGCCACACCAGCGCCACCTTGGTTTCATTATTGTGCGGATATTGAGTGAACTAAATGAAATCGGACATTTGTCAACTCTTAGCTTAGCGGGCAGATTTTGAAGAGTAGCGGTCTAATATTGACTTTGGTATTGCATTGAGTTGAAATCGGGATCGATATTTATTTCAAGAGTAGAGCCGCAGTTATAAAATAGAACAGTTACAATTTTCATAAGTGAAACAAATTTTCAATAGGCGGCCCTATTGCTAAAGTAGCAATGGCTATAATAATCCTACTATGTATTACAAAACTAAATTTAAAATAACCCTTGAAGTTTGTGGATATTCTTTCACGCAAAATTAGCAGGGCATTATAATGATAGATGCTATAGCTTTTACATTCAAATAGAATAACCATTTTATAGTCATTACGACGACGACAGCTGAGGCCTGTACACCCTGATTTCAGGGTAGGCTTCAGCCCGTCGGTATGAGTTCTTAATATAATCATAACATAACAAAATTAATGGGAACTGAACCTATTAAAATGTACAACTTTTGTTCTAGAAGTCTTTAGAAAACGAAAAAAAATATATACTTTAAGTAAATTATTAAAAGTAGGAAAATAACTCGCATGAAAATCTTATTGCGTTTGAAGCCGCGAGGAGGAAAGCTAATCACACTTAATTTGTAACGTAATTCTATGAAATTTCCGTAAAGCTTTATGCAATGACGTGCTTTTAATTTGGTTTTGATAGTATAGTTAAAATCATCATTACATTACTTATAAGAGCAAACACTTCGTTTTTGTGTCACGTTCAGAGATGCTAGGTACAGTCAAGACGATTCGACTTTTTGTTTGTTTACGTTATTTTTTACTTACGTACACTTGACGTGTATCCGTTAGAGGTATGACGTCAGACCGAACCAAACATCTCGAAACAAGTGAGTTATACTAGTTACATCGAAATGTTCAAACAAGGTTCAAATACTTTTATAAATCATGGTTGAAACAAAGTCTGGCAAAAAGAGCTAAGACCATTTTTCTTTTTCATAATGCAGTTTTTACGTTTTTCTTTAAAAAAGTGGTATTTCCTTTTATGTTTTCTTCAAATAATAAAATAAATAAGGCTGCTTGTTTAGGTGATTTAAGTCTAGTTTAAGTATGTTCTTTTGCATCGAAAGCCTCTTCTTTTGTTAGAAGGTTTTCAATGCGCGATTATGAAGCGGATTTAGGATAGCAGGTTGCTGTTGGTTATGCAGGCAGTGGCGTGCCTAGGGTCTAACGACTGGGCAAGCCCAGATAATATGATGTGGATTTTTTTACCTTATATCATCATGGCCTCTAAAAGGCAGTTCTTGTGCTAAAAGATATCAAAAAGTCTTTGAAAAAATACGGAACGATTGTGATCCACGCGCGATATGCTCCGATATTTTATCATAATATAACTGGGTCAGAGAGTCAACTTCAGGGCTGGCGACGAATGGAAGTTTCTTTACGTTATTAACCCAAAATTACAAAATGAAATAACCGCGTTCATGTGGCTGCGAGTGCCTCTTTATGGCATTTAACCAGCTTTTTAGATCGTCATAAACAGTAGTATACCGAACGTTCTTATCATTCGAAAAAATATGCAACACCAACAATACAACTTATTAGAATAAGAGCAGACTAAACTGCTTTTTATGGGACTTACTTGTCTGTGAAATGCACAAATCGGGTTTCGTTTTTGGCGAAGAAATTATTTTCTTTTTATCGGCAAAGTTAAGTGATTTACACAGTTCACATTATTATACGGCACTAAATCGACACTCATTTTACCGAAATCAATACAAGAAAAGAAAAAACTGCACAATTTCACTCGCCCGCACAATAAGGTAAACAAAACTCCTTCAAAACATCGGAGCCTAGGTTCATAGCGCTAGTCTATTCGCACGAATTTCACACTGCAGCATGCCCGGCTTCTTTCTCATACAAAATCTGCTATGCGCGTGTGTGTGTCTGCTATGTTGGCTACGCACACACAGCCAATTTTTCTATACATTTGAGCGTAGAAAAGAGACGCGCAACGCAAGCCAAATATGAAGCCCATGCGTGCAAGAGAGACAGCAATGATGTTATTTCATGTTATGCGGCGCAATGAAGGCGCGAGTACATTGCTTGTTTTGACATAATGCAGAACGAGCGACACTATACCAACACATCGATGTATGGATGGATGGATTTGTCTCTCGGACGGATGTTTTCATGTTTCAATAGACGGCGCCGCGGCGGCGCGACGACGCCGCGAAGTTTTGGCGGCGAGGCGGGCTTTTTAAATTGTGTGGGAAATTCATACATTAGGACCTAGGGTCTAGGGCATGCCGGGCTTTTTGGCTTGTATGAAGTTCCCGCCACTGTATGCAGGTGATGAGGGTTAGCTTAGCCGCCTCATTGGACTCTTCCACAAGGAAGAGCTAACCAGCGCTAAGTCTATTTTTAAGCCGTAGCCAGCCACACAGGTTGCAAATATCATAATAATATTATAAAGCTAGGTTTACATTACAGACATTTGAAACGGGACCCGTGCGTATTTTTTTAAATTAATACCTTTATTATTATTTTTCTATAATATCTACATTATTCTACATAGTAAGAAAGCCTCATATAAACTTAAGTTAGGTTTAGTCAAAATGTACGTAGAGAATGATCACGGCGACCAAAAAACATACATGTCTAAAACATCTCAAAACCTGTACCTACGAAACTTTTTATTTGTCAAAGGTGAAGCTTCTCTCTCGCAAATAAGCGTGAGTGTTGGTAATGTTGGTAGTAAACAGCAATAAAGTCCTCTTGGTGTCACGGAGCTAACTCGCTGTCACCTCGGAGAAACCGCCAGACGTCGAACTGACGTCGAACGCATGAAATATGATAAATGTTGCAGCAAGCGTCATACTGCGATGTCGATAGTCGAAGAACTGTGCTTCGCTGGAAAGGACTTCGCTTTAAATTTTTAGAGCAAATGTAAACAGTCTTTCTACTTACTTGTAAGTATTTACTTATACACCGTGCTTTTTTAACCGTCTTACAAACGAAGCCCAATGTATATGCCCGTGATATAGAATATCTTGGCAATGTTTTTTTTTTTTTAAGAAAAAAAATCTAGGATTTTTTCAATAAAATAATCGATCGAGAGATCGAAAAATGTGTTTATCTCATATTTTTCTTTTGTTTTCCCATTATTTACGATTCGCAAATTGTTACTAAATTGTAAATATTATGTACAGGTTGATTCAAAAATATTTTGCATTATTTTATTTTACTTCACGGTTTTATTATTTTATTGATAAAAAAAATAATAACATTGCCAATATATTCTATATCACGGGCATATACATTGGGCTTCGTTTGTAAGACGGTTAAAAAAGCACGGTGTATTTATACGTTATTTTTCGCTACAACAAAGTATACACAATTTGAAAAATAAACAGGTTGTGAAATAGATTTTTAAGGAGATTTATAGGTCGGCGGAAATCCTTTATAGGTTTTTTGATTGTGACAAAAGTATGATTATTTTATGAAATCGTAAGAAGCTATCATAAATCTTCAATGAAGCAGAGAGGTAGAAACTAATGTGGTCAGTTTTCGCACATTACCATTAGGGTTAAATTTTTAATTTTCACTTACCATGTGTGAACTAATACCAATAATGGTACATGGCGCAAAAAAGTTCTGGAGTGGAGACTATTATGGGATCAAAAAAGACTGAGGTCAAGGCTACAAATGAGACGGAAGGATGACACGCGCAGCAACTTCATCTTTACTGTCCAAAATAGGACAAAAGGAGGGAGTTATAGGAGGCCTATACCATGTTTGGTACAAGAATAGTATAACTGTGATATTATATATATTTTCAGGATAACGATCAGTATTATAAAGCTTGGTTATGTAATAAAGATACTTACGGCAAAACAAGAAAAATGTGATTGACGTATTTTATATTTACTATGTCTGATCTAGCAAACAATGACACGGCTCTGCCAATCAGCCGCGTGCCCATTGCAGGTTTGACAGCGAGGTTAGAGCTTGCCGATTCCTTAATTGCCGTGACGTTTTGGTGCCGCGTCACATTCCAACCCAGTGTGCACGCTACCTAAACCGAGGTAGCTGTACAAATAGTACAAGCTTGTACCTTACTTGTTACGTACTTGTAGATGAGCTTTAGATAACCGCTCCAGCACTTTCTATATTTAAAATGTTGAAAACAGAATTGAAAATAAACAAGAACTTTTTCGTTTGTTATATGATTGGTGTCCATCTAATGACCTTGCAAGTTTTTGTGCAACTGTACTCAAGTGAGCAAATTATAAGATAACATTATATAATTGGTTGCGGAAATGTCGTAAATCGAAGTGGTCGTCGCTGCGTATAGTGTGTGTGGGTCATCTTACTTTTTGATAGTCCTATTCTGTAATGAAGTTAGAAGAAACGCTAAACCTATCCTTTGACGTTCTGTGCCTGTTCTATTGAGAAAAAATATTGATACAACTGGCGTAGAAACACAAAATCGCGATTTTATTTTCAGTAATCTTCTAATACGAGTAGCAAGTTGTAGGAGTAGCAACTATCAGTAAGTATTTCATTCAATCTGTTATAATGGAAATAAATGAAAGTGAATGAAACACCACAATATTTATTTTAAACCCAACGAGGTCTGCTAAAGAGGATACCCAAGAATAAATTATGTCAAAATGTCAGAATCTATAATAAACGTATCTCAAAACAAAATTATTTAGGAAAGGGTTACCTCATTCACACATTAGTGACGCTACTCGCCGCCCGAACGGTAATTATTAAAAAGTTACTGGTTCTGGCAGTATTTCTTTTTTTTGCTTCTTTATTTATTTTTTGTAAATTTAAATTTGGAGTGTCGTGAGTATTAAGTAGTATTTATGCGATCCCCAGCGGCGCGGAGGCGGTTTGGCCGCGAAGCAAAGTACGGAATCCAGAATAAAATCTTTTTATTTTTAAATACGAATTAATTTTATTCTTGGCATCCCGGTAACCCTTTTTTATACGTGAAGACTGTGAAGAATATTTAAAAATTGCTGTCGGAAATTATGGTAGGTTAGGTACCTATATAATATAGTTACTAAAAGATAATTCACCTATGTGACGTATTAATTAAATATTTATAAGAATGTTGGCCAGCTATAAAATGCATAAAGATGAAGAGGCAGGTCAGTAAATTTTAATATTTTCAACTCTTTATAAACAAACGACCTACATTTTTCTCATTTCTCTTTATCTTGTAGAGAATAATACCTACCTATATACATAATTTATTTTAGTAGAATTTAGTAGTTGGCTCTAGTCCTTATTATTTTTACTATGGTTCATATTTAAGAGTAAATTCTTTGGCACCTCTCGACATAAATTCACCGGACACTCGGGAGCGGGTCGCCAAAGCTAATTTTGTTGTGATTAATGCTCCTTCCTTGCACATTTCAACTGCAGAAATATATCTTAAAGATCCTAAATTAAACAAAATCAAACTTTATTCTAAAACACTTAAGATCGTGGCACAGGACTTCGCGAACCAATAGGCTATAGGTGAGATGCAGCAAGTTGCGTAATCTGATTCCAATATTTCTTTCCAATTTAGATCTTCTTCCTTCGTGTTAAGAATTATTGTGTTGATTATAATTGCATAATATAACTTGGATTTGTTGAAAAGTATAGTGCCACTGGCCGTTCGCGTTTCTCACGCAACTAGCGATTAAAATAAGGGGAGGTGTTATAATATTAAAACACTAGTCAAGATTTATTGTATGAGGTAAATCGAAGTCTGGGATGTGATAAATTGCTGGAGGTTTTATACATATTTTATCGCTTATTAAAATCAGACTACTGGAACGCTAAATTATCTTCTTCGTGAAGCTAGGTAAGTATAGATGTTTCTTTAATTTTTTCAAGCACTGCTTGCTTTACTTCATTCCTAAAATTCGGAACCCATAAACGGAAAAAAGAAATCAAAAGTGAAAGCTACTATGAAAACCACAGAAGAAAATAAACTTAAAATGATTGTGTTACGTAACTATGATATAACTTCCATATACATTTTCTAGTAAACATCCAAGCTTGCACTTGAAAACATAACAATTAACTTAAAACATTTATTTAGCTACTGTCTGGCTTTATTAGGTGTTATGTCAATATTCACAAAACAACATTATGTTCTATGAGTTTTTTTTTAATTTTGTAACTTACATCAGGTACCTATTCTAGTCTAAACTCTAAACTCTATTGACTGCGGAGGCGCGGCTTCGTCGCATATGTGGTCATCATTTAAGGGATAAAACTTGTGCTGTCTCAATAAAGATAATAATATATATATCTAAAGGCCGATTTACACGTTCTTAGTCTTTAGTAGAGTACTTTAGTACAACTTGAAAGGCAACCGTAGAATCGTATGACCGTACTAAAGTGGTACTAAAGCAAGTGACGTTTACACGTTTCTACTAAAGGACTATTCTAAAGCACTTTGCTAAAGACTAAGATAATGTAAATCGGCCTTAAGTGCCCAATTTCACTCTACTCTCTTTAGATGATGTGTTGCGAGATAAAGTAACATTCAAACTCACATACATTTAAACTTTTATCATTTATAAAATGTAAAAATTTTCATCCAAACCCACCTAGTGCAAATTAAGCCACTTAACTCAATTAACACCTGTAAATAAAAGGAAACTATTTGCATCAGTATGGAAATTGTAATTATAACCTTACCCATAATTTACCGCGGCGTGCTACGATCGTTGATAACGCAAATTGTAGGGCGGGGGCGCACAATAATGAAATTATTAGCGATACACGGCATTTGTTTTATTAATGACTACTAAACACAGTTTGCACAAAAGAGGTTTTTATTATGAAGTAAAAAACCTCAGGTCAGATTTCCAATTTTATGATTAAAACGTACAGAATACATATTAGTAGTTCCTAGTATCAGTAAAGGAAAATAAAGCGAGGAAATCAGTGATGAGGTATATAACTCTGGCTGGGGAAGCGCAAGTCTAAGGAATAAACTTTGATACAACGTATAGGCTCAAGCCCTTTGATGAGGCCATAAATATACGAGTTGAAAATTGCAGTCTCCTTAATATATAAAACAGGACAATTACCGTTACACCACCGATGCTAATGGAAGACTCGGGTTATTTGCCTGTATCATGTTCTACTGATTGCCTAAATCAAATATTTACAATCGAACCCATGATACAGCTACCGAGGTGATTATGACGTAATCGATCATTCAATCTCGACTATCGGTCGCATTTATCTGCCTAATCGAATAGAAACGGACATTTATCAAAAAGCGCCCTTCCACATCCCTTACGCTGAAGTTTCTCATAATTTCATATAAATTACTTAAAATCAAAAGGGGGAATTAGAGTTCCTAATGTTCGATTTGCATGACCAGGTTTTACGTAACTTATTATTTTTATTTTATTCGTAATTTACCCTATTTGTGGTAGGCGGTGTACGTTTAACTGTGAACGTCGCGTCGTCGTCGGGACGCAAATCGACTGTGTTCTATCGAGTTTCCATTAAGTTTAATAACAACGCTTTCGAGTCCGTCGTTTGTTCTGGCTGTATGCGTGAACTGGTTCCTCTGTCCTGGGGAGTAGTGTATTATGAAGTGGTTATGGTAAATGTCTGTCATCTGGGGGGCGTTGCGTGGTGGTAGGTAATCGTTTTGGTAATTATTGGTGGCTAATGGCCGTCGCCGTGTGTCCGACACTGGCCCAGTTCTCACGGTGGCCTTAGGACAGGCTTAGGTAAATGGATATTCAATCTTCGAGGATGAAAAGCGATTGCATATTTTTAGAGAAACTTAAAGCTATTTCTCTAAGTATTTCACGTCTTTTAAGATCTTTAAGCATGTTTCATACGTTTGTCTACGTGCAAATTATCAGCAGCCACGTTCACCTAACACTGCACGGCACAGTATGTGTTCTTCTGAGGAAAAGTACACCTAAAACCTTCATTGCAGTCAGTCTGTACTAATACTCTTTGTATTTTAATATAATTACAGTGTAAGTAGTATATTTGATACTTCAATAATAAACAAGTACCTACTGATAAAAAATACAAACAGAATCAAAGACGGTTCGCAATTAAGAGCCGACTAAAAGAGAGACGTGTATTCATCTCCTCTCCAAATGTTTGGCCTCATCATTTATTTATGTCATTATTTCTTTTTCGATTACCAATCGACATTCCGATTCGCCCATACTGCATGTTCATAAGGGCCGCTGCACAGTAACGTGCGGTCCAATAAAAGGGCAAAGTCAAAAATGGTTAATTTAAAATACAAACCTACAATTTTTTTTAGCAAGTAGGCCATTTTCTTAAAAAAATCTACAAAATAAGACTAACATTTATGTACAATTTTTTTAAATCATAATATATTTTTAATATAGGAATATTATTTTAAAAAACCAGTACTGATATCATAGATAAGTAACCTAGGTACGCATTTTGACTCCTAAGCATTATGTTAATTTATTCCATTGCATTTCAAAGTTTTACGTTTCAAATGTATATTTTTGTAAATTATAGTCGAATATCCCTTGGTTAATAAATTAAATATTTATTCAACAGTGGCCGTTTTTCTGCTGAAACGATAGACAACCTCCGTGGTCGAGTGGTCAAAAGCTCGTCTGACGTTCCGGAGGTTCCGGGTTTGAATCCCGGTGGGGATCCGTCGAACAAATATCATTTTGTGAGACTTTCCCCAGTTTGGTTATTACATTACAGGCTGAATCACCTGATTGTCCGAAAAGAAAGATGATTCCGTGCTTCGGAAGGCACGTAAAGCCGTTGATCACGGCTACTATCTACGGATGTAGTCGTTATAGCAGCCATGTCGGAAGCTTAAGGCGGTTCAACAATTTCGACACCAGGGTTTGTGAGGTAGGTTAACCTCGAAACGCACTCGATTCGATCGAAATGATGTCGATTCCAAATTTGAAAAAAAAAAAAACAACTGAAATCAAGCCAAATCCGTAAGGCCGCAGCTTTACCATCCCGTCGGTGTTCGACATGTGATTGACGTACGATTCGGAACGCGTGCGCAGCTACTAATGTAATTACGTTAACGGAATCTTAATAGACAACACTGCGCCTGACCGCAGGGCGGGTCACTGCGCATCTCATCTCGTTTTGCTATTCTCACTCGCATTCATTAACTATGGAAAGCTACTTAAATTATAGGTTACAATAATCATAAGAGGGACAGGTGCTTGTATGATCTTATGATGAAGTAATGTCTTATGAAAAAACCTACAGACACTGCAAGAATTTCGATGATTGTTTGGAGATTGTATGGATAGAGTAAGATCCAGCTGTAACTATGTGGATTCAGGATGATAGGTTGATCTATAGTAGCCGAGATAACTATGTGTAAGAACTGTACCAATTACATAATTTTTTTTTTTAATTTACAAACATAATGTCCTTACTCCAATAGCAATCAGAATATAAAACTAGGAATAATTGCTTTAAAACACCATTTATGTACATAAATAATAAGGATTGGCAAGAAAATTGTCAACTCCTATGGTTAGTATTAGCAAAACAAAAGTACTTTCACATTTATTGTAATTATATTATAATAAATAAATTTGTAATTATATTATTCTGTACTGTACATAAACGAGTGCAATTGTGCCTTTAGGCGATGTTGGTCAATTTCTCAGATAGTCAATTTAGAGGCACGTCATATTCTTTGTACGTCATTTTCTAGGTTAGTCATATTCTAGGTAGGTCAACTTCGAGGGACGTCATTTTCTAGGCTAGTCATCTTCTAAGTACGTCAACTTCGCAGGTCGTCATTTTCTGGGTTAGTCATCTGCTAAGTAGGTCAACTTCGCGGGACGTCATTTTTGCAACTTTAAAAGAAACTATAGTCTACACTTTCAACATTAGAACTCTTCAGCATCTAAAAGATTGTTGGCAAACATCACAGTCTGAACAGCAGGTAAGCAAAGGGGCTGATTATAGGTAACAGCTAATCCCAGCTCAATGTAATCCTTCCGGCGCGGGCGCAGCTTTGGCAGACGCAGCGACGCCGACGACGACGCAGCCGTGGTGCGGGGAAAATAGCGGCGGAACAAAGAGAAATAAAATTTAAGGGCTGGTACAGCGAGGAAACTTTCCAACACGTATTTTGTATGGATACATTTTGTGAGGTGAATTTAAACTCAAATAAATCAAAGACCACCTATCGTGTTTTCATTATGACTGTAATAAGTATATAATATGTTGCTTGGCTAGTCAAATAAGTTTTTATTTATGAAATATCAAAACAAACAACAGACGTCATTGCTTTGTTTTGACCGTTTTATGTACGATTTTTACTTGATTTAAAATAGTAAATCTGAATTGTTCAAAACAGCTTAAGACTAAGTTGTATATTATACGTGATTCTGGACGGTTTATTTCCTGCGCAGTGTAAGATAATTTATTTTGAATACTATCAATATCAATTAGCTCGCTAATATGAAATAAGTAAGCCAGTGAGTGATCGGATGTGGTGCATTAATAATACCATTTAAAAACGTGAAGTAGATCGCGTTGATGTCTTTTATACGCAGTGCTTTCGTGTAGTCTCCTGCGTTATAACAAACTAATAACATAATTGTCTTAAAATATAAATGAAAATGTATATTTGCTTTAATTATTTCAGTCGAAATACGTGTGTTTTTGCAAGAACATTTTTATTTCACACAACAACTCAAAATATAATATTTCGCCAAATAGGACCAACCCTGCAAAAAGCAATTGAAATTATCTAGTTATCGTTTTGGCGATCGCATGTTCTGAGGCACAGGATTACCGAACAAACCATTACTGTTTTCCAGGAAGGTACTGCCAGGTAGCAAACCTTCCCAACGAGCATTGTCCCAAAATGGTTGCGTTTTCATCAAGGGAGCCATTTCTTTACTTATTTCGCTCTAAATGAATTATGTATTTGAAAGGTTTCGAAAAAATATGGTTAAAGGTAAAATTGGCGTAATCATTTCGTATCGAGATGTACCGTTATCATCATCTATGAATGGGTTTGACTAATTATTGCCCTATGAATGGCATTTACCTTTTATGCATAGTTACTGCATAAGCATTTATTTAAGGCTGAATTGTCCGTGTTCTAAGTGTAAATTTTCATTATGTACCATTGCAATATTGTGATACATGTATTATGGTAATCTAGGAACATTGTTAAGCTAATTAGGTATAGATTTTATAGAATTTTTTTATTTTTATTTCTACGTTAATTACTGTCGATATTGAAATGATTTAAAAAGCCGTGACAATAATGTTTTAATTTGTAACATAGTTTCGTAAATCAATACGTTTTAACCATTAGATTTGTTCGCAGATAAAGCTGTTTACTTTCATCATCATCATCATAAACAGCTCATATATGTCACCACCGAGGGGCTCGAGCCTACCCTGAAATCAGGGTGAATGGCCTGCTGTTTACTTTATTTAGTAGGAATTATTTTATACTTTCTATAACAGGATTTGCTTTTACATTGTGCAAAAGACAGTTAAAACAAAAGTAGGTAATGATTCATCAGACTGAATTAGCGGGTGATTTTAATAAGAACAGTTTATAATAAAACAACGTAGATGAATTAATCGAACTCTTACGACTTTATTCCACAGTTGCTTATTTTATGTTATGATAAACAGCCGAGTTGCGTTACAATGTGCCTACATAAACCCAACATACTTGTAGTATTTACTTCAATATTTATTCAAGTGAGAATAAAAACGGTTAGCAATATCACTAAAAGAAATCATATTATGATACCGTTTCTTATTTTAACGAATTATGTCTGTGAAACAAATCGTGTTACTTATATTATATGAATCGGAAAAAAGAAGAAAACGCATTCTAGAATTTAATTTATTGTTTAACTATCGCTATAATATTGTAATTTCAATTGTCACTTTTTTTAAAGTCATCAACTATATAGTTAGTATTTACGTCACATTTAGCACACATGTTTAATAGAGGACACAATTTAATGATCTCTGTAATTATTCACATGTCATTTAACGCAAATCTGATATGGATGTAAGAAATAGAGTCAAATTTTACTATACTACATAAATCAGTAATTAAAATAGTAAGAAGAACAACAATTCACGGAATCGTGTCATGTCTATGTTAAATGTATTTGTAGTACAGAGATCGATTCATAGGAATAAGTTACCCTCAAAACATCTTTGCGACAAACACGCAATTAAATTTTCCAGAATAGTCTGTCCACATTATTACAAATACATATAAGTAAGTACAAATGGAAATGACACGATCCCTCCAATTACGGCGCTCGCGCAGTTGTTTATCGGCGCGCTTACTCATGGCGGCGCTCAATTCACACCATCATCCCGCAAGTGTCGGGCGAGCGTCGTCGTCGTCCTTTTTTAACCAATGATTCAAGATAAAGGTGACAGCGGAGGCGTGTGCGCATCTCTTATGACACATCTTTAGCTCATCTAAATCAATCATTCCCTGAAAATGCACTGAAAATTTTTGTTGTTGATTCTACCAATAAGCATCTGTTTTCTCCACCTGAAGGGAGGAATGTGAACGGGCGAACGATGATGTGAAGCCAAAGGACTTCTCTAATATAACTTTTTAATTACAATGTCTGATTTTGGTTCACTTTAACTTTCACATTTGGCGGCGGCAGTCTTATGGAAGCTAGTTTATTACCCGAAGATCGTTCGGAGCCAAAGAACATATTACGAACTAACATAATGGGGTACGTAATTAAATGAACTGATAATATTTGACTTCAATAAGATTTAACTTCGGTTAATCCTATGCTGATAACTCATTATTTAGTTGAGATACATTTGAAAACAACATCGTCAGCATCGGATGCTTACCTACATTCCCTAACTCGCGCTTATCATTCACGTGTGATCCTGTTGCGACTATATCGACAAATGTCAAAGCTCTTTAATACTCCTCTTATGATGATGACAATCAGGAAGAATAAGAATAGTTCACCGTAGGAGATCTCCAGTCATACGTACAGTACTTATACCACAGAGTGCCAAGTGCGAGTTTTTTACTCACGAAACGCGCTCGATAACTACAACGTAAACGAGCATTTAGTATGGAGAAATTTTAGTTCAGCGAACTGTCTACAGATGGCGTAGTTTCAATTCCATACAAAATCGCGTTTACGCTCTCGCTATCGAGCGCGTTTACTTTGGTTGCAAAACTCGCACTCGGCACTCTGAAGTATATATGTAATGGTACTACACTTAGTACATTTTTTTATTTATTATAAAACAAATACTTTATTTGACCTTCGCTTACGAGTATGTCGCAGAATCGACGTATTAACTACTGCGGTGTCTACCCCAAAGTAGTCATATACCAACGCGTCTAGGGCAGCTGCGGCGGTTCAAGGGAACCTCGGACCTCGTCCTAACGCGTTGATATGGAAAACATTATGAAGGAACCAACGGTACTGACTACTCTAGCCCACACCTTGGGCCGCAGCCCCGTGGTTGTCGTTTTGTCTGCTATCGGACGCTGTCGAACGTCGGCGCGCATCAAAGCCTGCGCCCGCGCCGGTGACTCGGCATTTTGCTCTCGAGTGCCCACGACGACGCTCCACGGATTTTCCTCGTCCCCACACTATTTTTATTGGAGCCAGATATAAATTTGATTCCAACGGAGCTGGGTTTGTTGATATTGATAAAAAATTGACGTGGAGAGTTAATGCTTTTTGTTTTTGTTAAGGATCGTTTTAAATTAAACTTTAGAAAAATAAACGGTTCTGATACTGAATTGGTATCTTTACGATGATCATAAGTCAAACTTATGATATTATTAGTATTATTGTAAAATGCACGTATTTGTCTCAGATTTTCAAAGTGATGAAACTGTTTCCAATGATTTTCTCATTAACAGCTATGCCCGCGGGAAGAAGTACTTTTCCCGCAGTAAAAGGTAGCCTATATTTGTAACAAGTTTAATTAAAATAGGTTTATTAGTTTTGGAGCCTATTCAATGCAAACGAACAATCAAATCTTTCCTCTCTGTAACATTATATTCTAGACTAGCTTCCCGCCGCGGTTTTTCCTACGGTAATGAGGAATTTTCCTGCGGTAATTCGTAGCCTATATTCTTTCCCAAGGTCTATCTATCTTTGTGCCAAGTTTCACCAATATCGGTGCTGTAGTTTCCTATTCAATTAGGAATATTTTAGGATTTTTTTAACACCCTGGGTTACATTATTAAAGTTTTAGTAAGGATCTCAAATTTTTATGAAAATAAAATATAGGTAATCTATGTTACTCAGGGATCATGTAGCTTTTTTGTTAAAATGAATAAAGTAAATATATGAAGTAATAAAATGAAGGAATTTTTGAAATCGTTTCAGTAGTTTCGGAGCCTATTCGATGCAAACAAACAATCAAACCTTTCCTCTTTATAATACATATTATTATAGATGAAAATGAATATACATAATATTATATTCAGAAATCAGAAATCAGAAATCAGAAAACTTTATGTAAATTCACAGGCACCATTTTATATAGGTACTCGTATTTTGCCTTTTCTTAAAATTTGAAATCAAGAACAACTATTTTTTTACATGTGTTTAGCTTAATCGCTATAACTATATAGAAACAAAATAGCAGCGATCAAATTCATATCTAAATCAATTATGCCCAACCCTTGCTACCTGCGAATTAAACACATCCGTTCGGAAATCCCGACTAAATAATAGCCAACTTCCTACAGTTACGTTAAGTTGAAGAAAATAATACGTAACTATACTCTGGATCCGACCTTTGGGTAAAAAAAATCCTAACCTCTCATTATTTGTGATCTCGAAAGCAAACCCGGGAGCGGGTTGAGTTTCCGCCCTTTTATAAAAGGATTTGCCGATAGCCATCGATAAGTCTTATTTTTCTTGAGAGTACAATATACTTGAAAGTAGAATGAAGTACTTATTATTTATCCATATTCATCTTCTATTATGTTCTTACTGTAAAGATTGAAAATCTGAACAGAAAAAAAAGCTAGAAACCGGGGGAATGTAAGAAGTGATATAGAACTCAACCAGATTTTTTTTTATTAATTTGTGTGTCTTGTTTGTACGGGCTAATATCCGAAACTGTCGGACCAATTTGAATAAAATTTTGCATGGTAGGTAGTACCGTATATCCCCGGTCAACATCTTGGATACTTTTAATCGTGGAAAATTAAAGAATTTACGTGTAATTTTTAAAAATTACTATGGAAAAGTCGAAAAACAACGTGGGCGTAGCCGCGGGCAGACGGCAGACAACTATGTTTAAATAAAGCTAGATGGCCGTTTTTGGGTTGAAGTTTTAATACTATATATAAAAATAAATAAGTAAATAAATTTATTTTAATTTACACTGGAAGTCATTTACGTTTAGTATTTTGTTTTATATTTGTAGCACAAATTTATCGATATTGGCAATTACAATCAAATTTTTGGAATGGTTTACATCTTAGAGTATTAATAGAAAAAATGTTTACATATTACGATGTACTATGTCATGTTTTTAAACTTTTTTCTCAGTTTTATCACTGATGGTATCAAAGTTGATTGTCATATATGCCCGTTCCGTGCAGTTTCCCATAGGAATGAGATATTTTTCCGCGGTAAAAACTATCTAAGATGTTGACCGGGGATATAAAGTAGTACCACTATGCAAAATTTCATTGAAATTGGTCCAACAGTTTCGGAGATTAGCCCGTACAAACAGACAAACAGACACAAAAAAAATCTGGATATGTTCTATATCACTTTTTACATCACCCTGACTCGGTTTTAGCGTATTTTTCTATGTCATATTTTCAACCTCTACAGTTTTATTATAAAGATTATTTTATATAACCTATTCTTCAAAACACGTATGTAAATAAAGTACATAATACATGTAGTACAACATTTTCCCTTGAGCTCGTAGCTCGCACGTGCAGTTGGTGTAGACTTTCAGCCGTCGCCGCTCCGCCAGCGCCCGCGCAGCGCAAAAAATACCGGTAACATTACACCCTTGGGGGACGACTATATTATATACTCGTACATGTATATATTTGCCACTACGCAGTTAAGTCAAGCCTCTTATGTATTTACGCCGCAGATTTTTTGCGTTTTAATATTGGCTTTTGTTAAGAAAATGGAAGAATGTTTAACATGTTACACCTATGTCATTTACGTGTATGTAATTTCTTCCTATTTGGTCACAATTACTATGTTTTTCATTCAGTTCGATCTTAATAAATCATCAAATTTAAATTTACTGATCATATTGCAGAAAAGCTAAAGTTCACTTTTGTTTGATTGACCTAATTCTACTGGTTATAGGTCAATAACATTACAGCTGTAAAATCGAACACATAAAAACGAAAATGACCTAATACAAATTATACATTCCTTTGTGTCAATGACCGCATATTTACTATACAATAATTAACTTAATCGGCCATACAAAAGTACACTCGCTGACAAAAAGTTCGCGACTATTGATATTACAACAATATCACGCTTTAGAACCTATCCGGCTTAAGTTGACCTCCCGCGCTCCCCAAACTCTGAACAAAAATAGGCTACGAGAGGTAATTGAGCTCAACATCATAGGTCTTTGTAGTTCGGCTGAATCATAAAGAGCTATCGCGTGAATTGTACACTTGTACACTCTCTTTGTTAACCGGCGCCTGGCATTGTGAACAGACAATACAACTTGTAAGAAACGTTTTTTAGAAATCCTCCATTCATGTAACAGTTAGATGCGTCGGTTTTGCGGCAAAAGCTCTGATACGGACCTGTTGATCGACTGAATTCAATGAAAGTGAATTGAATAAGGCCATACAATTTTCTGGTGCTATACAAACTTTTCTGAAGGAACGTGTCTTCCGACTTTTTGAGATACTTACCACTGTGTGATTCCGGTAGTTTAAATATATGGGTCAACGTGCGCTTTTATAAATACTTTCGTTATAGAAAACTGACACATGCATTGTTGTTTTTGTCCCCTTTTGAACTATTTGAATCACAACATAATTTTATACATTATTAACGAAGAGAATTTAATAAATCTTGCTTAGCGACATCCTTAGGTATCTAAGAGTAAATTGGGTACTCTTTTCTTTTATTATAAGTAAAAATCAAAAGCTAAGAAAGATATAAAAAAAAATTGTGTCTAATACTCGTTAAAACACTGTATCGTACGTATTTGATGATATCATAACATACTAAGAATACATAGTTTCTTCTAATCAGTTATTATTTAGTAGATTTTGGTCTTAGTAATAGCTGAAATATAAGCCTTTGTGAGGTTGCTCCTAAACTGGTCGTCATTCTTAAATTATTAGCAGTTGAAAGCTTTCTGCATGCCTAAATCCACGACGACGTCAAGCTTTCTTCCAAGTTCTCTTGAATAGAAGTAAGTTAGTTTAAATGATAAACCTAGTCTGTACAAGAAATCATACAGTTACCTACATAGACCAATTGAACAAAAAACAACCATGTCTCTACTTGGAAACATACTTCTTAAGAACATTACTAAATTCCTCTGACGATCTCTACATTCTAAATAAAATCGACGCAGACGCATGGCACATTTACTCATTCCCGATATTTATTTAGTCTACATACGTATCCTTACGAGTAAATAGCGGCACATCGCATCACATGGCCTGTGTTTGTGTGTGTGTGTGTGTTCACGCATGCGCGGAGGAAGCTGCGCGTGAGATTTGCCCGCGCGCAGCTGCGGCGGCCAGGTGTGCGCCCCTGCCGCTCCCCGCGCCCGCCACCCGCCGACCCCCGCCGACCCCCGCCCTAGGGACGCTCATGTGCAGTCGTGTACTGATTTTATTTTTCATTGTGTACTTAACTAGCTGTCCGCCCGCGGCTACGCCCGCATTAGTTTTTGAGTTTTCCGTAGGAATAAGACATTTTCCTGCGGTAAAAACTATTTAAGGTGTTGACCGGGGCCGGGATATAAGGTACCACCGTGCAAAATTTCATTCAAATCGTTCCAACAGTTTCGGCGTTTAGCCCGTACAAACAGACAAACAGAGAAACAAAGAAATTAAAAAAGTCTGGATAGTATGTTCTATATCACTTCTTACATCCCTCTGACTCGGTATTTAGGTTTTTTTTCTATGTACAGATTTTCGACCTTTACAGTTTTATTATAATATATAGTTTTATGGACATCATAATAAACGTCTTTCATAATCGAATGTGCCTATTAAAATATTAAAACATTACTTTTTTTGAATATATTAAATTAATAAACAGCAGTTTAAATTTATCAATAGAATATCGTCACAAACGTGACGCTGGTTACGGCGTAGCAATAAACGTAGCAATGGAAAAATAAATATCAAATCTATCAAATTTTTTATTACACATCTTCATTTAAAGATCAAAAAACTTTTACACGCAGCTGTACTTAGCATTACCCCTCAAAATCTGTGAATGCTTGCGCAAACCCGCTTCGGTGGCATAAACAGTCCATCAAGTATCGAGTTTTACCATTCAGTCCCCCTTATGATCGCGCCAGTGGAAACCCATACTTTATGGTCGAGGCCCTTATGGGGCCCGATCCCCGCGAGTAATTATCCTACATGTTTTTATATCAGATTTTTAGTAAATTATTATTCACTATTTTGGACAGCGCTGTGCTGGAATCGGGATTATGTTGATGATAAACATATGGTAAAAAGTTTAACTGCATCGCAATTCGATTCTATCTGCGCAACTGATTAAAGATAAATAATCGATAAATTGTGTATAGTATAGGATTAATACAAATATAACGGTTGAAGTTAAGAATTAACCAAGTAGTTAATATTTTTATAACAAATCATCGGTATCCTTTTATAGCAGGGATATGTTTCGTTTTTATCTGTTTGTGGTGTAAACAATTCTAGAAAAAAAGAAAATATAATACGAACTAAACAAAGCCTAAGTAAAGAAACAAAAAGTAAAGTGATGTCATTGTAATCTTAATTTTTGACTATGATAAAAAAGAAGGTGTTACTACAATATAGTGTGTGAAAAAGCGTTGAAACTTTCATTAGATTGTTACAATCGTTACTGAGAAACCTATGAACTTTTTGTAGAAATTGTTCATTTAACAAATGGAAAGGATAAATTAGAAGTTCCTACTGAATTAAATAGCTCATTTCAACACATCAATCAACTATTAATCTATCAAAGACCCGCAGTACTGTAATAAAATAGTAACATATTTCCTAGAAGAATTTTCATAGCTTGACATCAAGACTTTTCCTAGAAATGTCATCATCAGAGACGACAGCCGCGACGCGACAATGGCGATCGTGCTGCGCGTGAGTCGGCTTTCCAAATGCCAGTATATTGTGAGGATTGATGGTAACTAACGGTCTCTTTTGCAGCAAATTTTGTTTTATCTATACTATAAGGTCTGAAGACTTTTTTAATTGGCTTATGCTTGTATGCCAAACTTCACTGGACTTGCAGCGGAGAGGAACCTCATACCCCTAGTATATTTTAATTTAAAAATAAAACCTGGCCAGCTATGTAGCTGCCCAGGCTATACATCTTCAAGCCGTTGGGGATGTCCCCAACGGCTTGAAGATGTGGATGGAAGTAGGAGCGGTTATTTTAACACCTTACTACCTGAAAGACATGCTGCTAGTGTATCTCATGGTCTTGGCTGCTTCAACCGCGATAATATTTTTATTTATATATTATATTTATTCATTGGGTTTATAAAAATACTCGTTCAGGGCGGTTATGACTATCTTATCCTTACCTCATTTAACTATGGTCGCTGGTCGTTATAAACAGTTGTCTTATGAAAGTTGGAAACGTCTTAAGTAATAGATAAATGCTGCTTCATAAATGAAGTTTAATTTGACCACTTCTTTATTGGTTGGTATATTTCCGAGTTTGGAAATTGACGAATTAAGAAGTGGTCAAGTCAGGAAGTGGTCGTCTTTGGAAGTGAACCAATAAGGAAGTGGTCAAATTCGACCGGAGAGTTCAGAACATCGAAGATATGTAAAACTTAATTTAAAAAAACAAAAATGTGAATCCGCGCCTCCCGTATGGTTAAAAATGGCTCTCTAGCGACGCTTTACGAGTTTACGACTAGAGATGAGTAATTATATTAGATGTACTTCACTGTCAGCTGTCCACTATCCAGTGAACTCTACCGAGCCTCTAATATCCCCAGCGATTAGGGACGTGCGAGTGGACTGTCCACTGTCCAGTTACTCGCCAGACCGACGCTTTCGAACATTAACAGTAATGGTTTTATATGAAACGGTTTTCACTTAATTCCTACATTAACGCTCAGCTATAAGAGTATTCAGTAAATTTTTAAAGACAAATATTGCAAAGTATTTTATTACATACTAGCTGTCTGCCCGCGGCTACGCTCGCGTTGTTTTCCGACTATTCCTTAGTAATTTTTAACTAACCCACGGAAAACTCTTTAATTGTCCGAGATTAAAAGTATCCAAGATGTTGACCAAGGACGTAAATAACCACCATGCAAAATTTCATTCAAATCTGTCTAGTAGTTTCGGAGATTAGCCTGTACAAACAGACAAACAGACAGAGAAACAAAAAAAAAGAAAATTGTCTGGATATGTTCTATTTCACTTCTTACATCGTCCTGATTCGGATTTCATCTTTTTTTCCTATGTACAGACATTTGAACTCTACAGTTTTATTATATAGATTATGACGCGCTGCGGGTAGCGCATAAAATCAACATTGAAATATCGAATTAATAAGTTATATTATGTATCTTTATTCAACTGAAGACGTCCATTGCCGAACAACACCTCCTTAAAAGTTCCCACATCGACCTGTAATACATTCTTATAATTAAGTAATTTAGTCTAAAAAAATTTCAAAGCAGCTTGTAGTCTCAACTCTATCGCATCATATGAAGGATTGAATCTATTGCAAGATGAGCAGTGCTCGTCTTTCAGTTAAATGGTGATGATAATGATGGCAAAATTGTCCATTATGAAGTTTTTTATGAGGCGCTATATGGCGGTTAAACTTTGAGTATGAACGAAGCTGAAGCATCGACGATCTCGATAATGCACGGCAGGGTTGTCGATGCGCCAACGCACGGCGATTTGTCGGATTTCACGGCGCAGCAGCAGGTCACGGCGGCTCGCGGGTCACGCCCTGATGTCACGCGCACCGTCCACCACGGACCGAAAGTTCGGCACAGCCGTCACGACCCGTAACGACCAACAAATTACCCGCCATGCGTAGATAACTTGACCGGTCGATCTTTGTCGCATCGTTTCTAAAATGTCCCCGAATTTGCTCTCAGTACTTTTGCCAACTTTCCTTTACTATTAAGACTCTAAAGTTCAGAGTAACGGCCTCATTCTGTGCTAAATCAAAAATACGATTAATATAGAAAACTTGTGTCAGGGATATTGTCAAACGTTCCTTAATATGTAAAAAATTAAGGTGATTGAAGTTTCGTGTAATCATTTTAACTGAAAATAAGCCCCTGGATAGTACGCTTAGCAGCACGCGCCATGGAAATAATATCTAAATGATGCATTATTATTGTATATCCATTTCATTTATTTATACACTGCCGAAATTAAATCTTAGTTTCTAAATTATATGTGAAACATCTTCGTCGTCTAATCTGTGGAAAAGACATACGTTAATTACTTTATAAAAACTTTTTGGTTGTAGCCATTAATAACGAATTAAATTGTCCCTACACTGGACCTGTTATACGAGTATCTATCTATATCCAATCCAAAGAAGAAGCAAAAATCAAATAGATCTTATAGAATTGCACAATCAGCTGAAGAGATAGAACCCTATAAGTAGCAGCGTCCAAGCAAAGGGTCTCAAATTATCTCTATTATCTATTAAGTATATACGATGTCCCCATATCAATTTTTTCCCCATATCAATTGGCTTCCCATAGCACAGGGTGACCTAGTTTGGGGGCCAGGCACAATATTATGTAACTGCTGTTATTTTTAATAAAGATTATTATTATTATTATTTTTATTATTATATCTTTGTAGCTAACCATACATGGGTTCTAAGCTGAACCATACAGTCATCTCCTTTGCTGTCTGCACACATTGAGCGAACCCGCCAGTTATCGCATCGCCTCTTTTAGATTGTTTGATCTCTTTTTCATTGCTTAGACTTGTACATTGTTTGAGACGAAAGCCGGTCTTGGTTTGAGCAAAGCTTATTAACTTCAGAAATTACATAATTTTTTTTTTCAGTGTCCTTCCCAGTTTGAACCATATGAGCCACCTAATTCCGTCACTGGTCCGTTGTCCACAGATGAGCGCATGGCTGCGCGCGCTGACTTCCGGTTCCGGTGCGGGCGCAGCATCCTCGCGTCAGCCGTGCGCACCCAGCGATAAGTATGTGCAATACCTAATGCTTATGTGTGGGTATCTAGGTTAACCTACCTCACAAACTCTCTTGTCAGAATTCATGGTCTAAGCAAACAAGGTCTAACTATTAGACCACGTGACTGACACAAACCTACGTCATCTTGCGCTGTTCATCCTTGTCGAATGCGTGTTAATAGACAAGGATGAACAGCGCAAAATGACGTAGGCTTGTGTCAGTCACGTGGTCTAACGGTTAGACCTTGTTTTCTTAGACCATGTCAGAATTATTGAGCTGCCTATGACTTTCTGTGATCGAATCAGGAATGATGAGATCCGCAGGTGAACCAGAGTCACCGACATAACCCGAAGAATCGCTAAACTCCCCCCCCACGAGGTGGACCGACGATCTAGTGAGGGTCGCGGGAAGTCGCTGGATGCGGGCAGCGCAGGACCGATCATTGTTGAGATCCTTGGGGGAGGCCTTTGTCCAGCAGTGGACTTCTTTCGGCTGAGATCAAATTCAAACTAGTAATAAGAGACGGAGCTCATGTCAGGCGTTATGTTCTTCACGATGTTTTTCCGTATCAACGGCCGTGGTCCGAGCCTCCCATTGGTCGTACGTTTTCAACACAAGCGTAGGTCAATAAAAAAAACATAGCTCTTGTAACGACTACATCTGTAGATACTCGTAGTATCCGGGACCAACTAGTTTACGTGCCTTCCGAAGCACGGATTCATATTTATTTTTTGATGATAGGTGATTCAGTCTGCAATGTCCTATTCAAACTAGGGATTGACTCACAAAATGATATTTGTCATTTATATTGTATGTAATATTGTAAGTATCGTATGTATACTAAAAACACAGCTTTGTTCCCGCAATATTTCTAGATTTTTTTTCACATTTGCTACGGGCTGGCTGGAAGCGAGCTGGTGATGCGAGCGTTTTATCACTCGGCTATCTTCGATTACGACTATCAATACCTAATTACTTACAGCCCATAGGTATAATAGTTCTCTGCTAGACCAACATAGGTGAACGCTACTGCCTATTTCCTGGATTATGTGGAAGTAGTCGCCACGGAGGACATCTTTTGAATTGAATGCCCTTCAGGTAATGATGACCGCACACACCGGCAGATTAGCGAGCAGACTTATAATTTTCAATATATAGAAGCAAAACTGACCGAATTTCGTTCAAGATTTTCAACTCTTAGCCCTGAGTTCACCAACAAACATAACAGTTGATTAGTGTTTAAACGGCCATTTGATTTTCATACAAAATTAATGCCAAACCGTTTAAACACTAACCAACCGTTATCTTTGTTTGTTGTTGTTCTTGTTATGTTTGAACTCGGGGCTTAGGTAATTAGGTCCCATCTCCATCGTTTTAGGCTCATTGTTCACACTTATTAGTAGTTTGATCCTTAAGCTCCCTGGCAAGTCTGGCGTACCTGAATATGTTTGAAGACTTTACGAAATAATAATGTGTATTGATCAAATTAAATAGATTTCAAAAAGTGCAGGGCTAGCATAAAGTTTCAGTGACAGACATAATTTTATCGTGCATATACTCTTATCCTATTAGAGGATATTTTAATATGGCGAGTGTTTCTCAGATTTTTGACAGACAAATTTAAGATATAGGTAATCCTGTCATGCTACGGGGTATTATAAAATTATGTAAAACTGTGTATAGATGCAAGTGCGTCAGCGCAGCGTGACGGAATTGTGCGTCGGAAGAACATTCATTAATCCGTCGTCGTCGCGTCGTCTTGTTATAATTTGTACCAGACGTTGTGACCTATAGTCTCTTAATGTGCACTTTATACCAATGTGATAAATCCTACAATAAGTTGGCTGTACCTGCTATATTCTGCAGTACAATGTATGTCATGTGTGACAGTCCATCACAAGATAAGCTGAACGCGCGCACCGCGATTCTGTTCTCTATTCAATGGACATAAGAAAGGTTTAAAGTCCACAGTGTTCGACTTAGCGCGCTCTTGGCTGTACAATGAAAGCCGCAAGAGACGCATCCGGCACGGTGACGGAAAATGAAACAATGATGCTGTGTTTTATATTTTTTGCGATTTTCATCAATTTTTTTGTGCTATTTAGTTTTCGAGTTATATTTGAATGAAAACGTTAATTTTAACTAATAATAAAATAAAGATAAATTTAATTTGTTTACATAAACTTTAAAAATTATATTATATCTGCATTCGTCTGCATATACTACTCATTGTATTACCTGGACGAGGAAGGAGAGCAATGGAGAGGGCTATACTTGGAGTTTTACTGCTTGATCGTATCAGGAATTATAAGATCCCCAGGCAAACCAAAGACACCGACATAGCTGAAGAATCACTAAGCTTAAAGAGAGTGATCAGGGCACATTGCGCGTAGAGCCGATGGCCGTTGGGGCAAAAAGGTTCTTCAATGGCGACCGCGCGCCTGAAGACGTAGGCTGGCCAGTAGTCCGACAATTTGGTGAGGGTCGCGGGATGCCGCTGGACACGGGCATCGTAGGACCGATCGTTGTGGATATCTTTAGAAGCGGCCTTTGTCTAGCAGTGGACGTCTTTCGGCTGATATATATAATGTGTGCTAACTAAAAAGCGGATTTTTCGAGAAGCGAGCGTCATTTTTCAAACGTAAGTATTTTTATAAGCTTGCTTGCTTGTTTATCATGTGCGTTTCGAGGTAACCTACTTCACCAACCCTGGTGTCAGAATTATTAAGCCGTTTCCTGACATGGCTCGTGTAATCATTACACCCGTAGAACGTAAATAGTTAGAAACCGGGACCAATAGCTTTACGTCCTTTCCAAAACTCAGAAGTAAATTCTTTACGGTATCAGCTGATTCAGCCTGAAATGCCCTTACTATACTGGGGAAAGTCTCACAAAGTGATATTTATTCGACGAGAGCCCCACTAGGATTCGAACCTGGAATCTCCATAATGAGAAGCGAACTCTCGACCACTCGGCCACTGAGGCTTGACTAAGCTCATGCGTTAGATCCAATAAAAAAAGTAGAGAAATAGACACCGGTCAGTACCACGTGTCGTGTGCTCGTATGTATGGCTAGTAGCTAGTAGCTAGTGGCTAGTGGGTAGTAAAGTGATCTAGTGCGCAGTGGCCGCATCCTGCGCGAGATGAGACGCGCCTTCCTGCGCGCGCGGTGACGGTTGCACGCGCCGCCGAGCGCGACCAGGGGAAACCGGGGACAAATGGAATAATAACGTCTATTTCTTCTTTAATTTACGATGCTAATCAAATGTACATTTTAGATACGCCTTAAAGACATATAATGACAAGCCTCTACTTAATTACATCTATAGTTTATTTTATTTTATTTAAGATGCTGATTGGTTCCAAATGGGTAATATGTTAGATATATCAGATCTGAAAGACGTCTTCTGATAGATAACTTGAGCAACATCAACAATCTCAAAAAACGGTTCATCGAATACGCTTTTACAATAAGATTCCTACTAATATACAAAATTTACCCTTAGAGAAGTTTAAAGTTGTAGTTAAGCAAAAATTGATTAAAAATGCATATTACAAGATATCTGATTATTTAGAAGACAGATCCATGAGGTTGCTTGAGTTGGCTATTAATATAATTTAATTTATTAAGATATATTGTACCTATAATATTACAAATTAAAAAAAATATATAATTTTTAAAAGATGCGACGTTTGTGGAGTTTATTCGGCGAGCTCTTCTCCACAAAAGACCGCACATTTTGCTTTGCTGAACTCGCCACTAAATGTAACTTTATTTGACTTAACTATGTGTCCAAAAAAGTGTCCAAAAGTTAAAAATAAATGATTTGATTTGATTTGACGGCAAATTTTCTTTTTTTTTTCTTTTTAAAGTTTGTGCGATTATTTATACGTTCTGCACATTTTTGTGAGCAATCTACGTTAAGCCTCCTTATGAAGAAATATTTCTACGGTTACTTTTAAATACGCTCTCAAATACAATGTGTACACACAAGACACACACAAGTATGACTCGCCTGCACTCATGACACAAAACATCTCTACACCAATATGCCACCTAAAGTGTAGTAAAATGTAACTAAGAATAGAAATATTTTTTAAATATCTAAATGATACTGCGGCTTAGCGAGCGTTCCGTTTAATGAGCGTATCCCCTGGGTGCGCGCGCGGTGTAATATTACGACCGGCGCGGGCGCAGCGGCCGGACATCGCGCAATCTCTACCATCTCATCTATTAATTACTTCCAGTTCCACATTCAAACCACACCGCCATGATATTATGGAAATCGTGTGTGAACATTAGCGCTTTGACTTTGTAATTACTTACTGAATTACAAACAAAAAAGTAAATCATTGGTTTTTTTACTGATCATCGTCTCACTCAGCTGAAAAGCGCTTCTGTAGGAGTATATGCAAAAATATCTGTCACTTTGCCCATTGACTCTAAGAAGAACAAGCTGAAAGACGTTCACTACAGTATAATCACCTCTTCAAAAGGTATATACAATAACTGATCCCGCGCTGGTCGCATCCAACATCTTCCCGCGACCCTCACTAGATCACTTGTCCACCATGTCGTGTATGATGTAATACACTTAGGCTCAATGGTTTAGTTTTAAAAAATAATAAATATGTTGTCTCTGAATTTGACAGCTAGTTTTGGCGGGATTTGTATTTGTATATGCTAGAAAGGCTTTTGTAACAATGCTCTAATAAAATACGGTTTTTATAACAAATAATATTCTATTTAATATTAACTAAATAATAATACATCGAGGCATCTCCTTTAGCCGCTTATAATAAAAAAATATTTCATAACTGTTTAAAATACTATACGAATTCCCAAAATCTTTAAATATGATTGTTGGTCTCGTTGATGTCTTTTACTTAGGGCAGCGGGGCGGATACAATAGATAATATTGATGAACTGATTAAAATAAAAAAATTGTATGGGAGAGACATTTCTTTTTTCGTTTCCTATTTTTTATCACTAACAGTGATCGTACACATAAACATAGAGAGGACAATCACATATAGAGAAACGACACAACAAGTCCGTTGCGTTTCGTTCGTTTCGTTGTCTGAACTTGTCCCTATATCATAAATTCTAGTGGATTGTAAACGATATGCACTTTGTCATTCTAATCGATTAAGTGATAAACATTTCGACAATTGTAAATGTTAAACGCATAATATCAATTCAATATAATTTTACCTAGCACGCGCGGCGATTCTTAAAGTATTCACCGCTGCTATATCTCCTTCCTCCATTCAATTTATAATATCTAAAATTTACACATAAATGCGGCAGTTCCAATAGATATGCAAAATTGTATTACACCTGATGATATTCTAATATATCATCGTTTTATAATAGAGGCCAATGAACTTTATATTTTGTACAATCGGATGCAAAGGTGTATAAATTATTTTTATTTATCTTTGTCAATTAATTTTTATTTCATGATTTTTATATAAATCATTCTTTTATACTTTCATTATTCCCATAAAAAAATACAGATGACTATTAAGATTTAAAACGGGATATTTACCGAGGTATTTGTTAGTTTTAAAAAGTAAAATACTAATGTATATTACGTTTAACACTCACTGAATTTAGTTAGAAGTTAACTTATCTCTTAAACCATATCACGATATCAGAATTACGGCGTTGAAAGTTTTTGGTGACATTTGTAAAAGGTACATAATAGAGATAATTATGTATATTTCCAAATCGTTTTCAGCCAACTGAAATATGGAATCACACTACAACATTACAATTAAACTTTTCTAACCAGATCCTTGTCTAACTCCAATAAATTTACTGTATTATATTCTACTAAGTAAACAGAATTTTATGCTCAGCTAATAAAATGTGTTATAGCGATTCAAAACTAGTTCTATAATAGATAATTAACTGAGACAATAAACAGACCTGCGACTTATTGTTCCTTATATAGCCGTGAAAAGATCAACAGGTGATTTAGACAAAAGGGTCATCGACACCGCTGCGAAGCATTTACGTGCACGCCTGTACAACTCAGATCTTTTCAAATACACCATTGAAAAAGTAGTATTGTATCTAGTAAACTGTTGAAGATAAATACAATGTTTAGCCGCTCTTTGTGTATCGCCAAGAGGTCTATTATGATTGCTCTGTCATTACCATAAGATGGTTATACTGGTTGGTTTTTATAGTCATTGTTGGTTAATTAAGTCGTCTTTTGAGTGTTTTATTGGTTCTGTGGGTCAGTGGGTGAGTGGGCGGATTGTTTGGGTGTCGCACTGCTGTTTCTTATTGTATTCACAATCGCTGTTTAAAAATCCATTGTAATTACAGTGTTGCGTAACTTTACTGATTGATTTTTTTTATCATATCTCTGTTACATTATGATGTCGGAGTTAGAGTTTATTATTGGTTGTTTCTTTTCATACTGCATCCTAACATGAATAGCATGTAGGTATTCATCAGTTGGTTGACTATAAATTACTTTACGAAAAATATCGCTCAAGGCAACACCGTAAAAATGTTATTTAGTGTTTTCATACTTCATTCAAAGCCCGAACTAATCGTAAAAACACGTGCATGGATTCGCAACTGGCAGTTCGATGTAATAAATAAATACCGACGAATTATATCTGCCCTGAATAATTTTATACGCGTTTTAAAATATCTTTTCACAATGAACGTGGGATTTACGGCGGAGAAACCCGTTCAAGGGGGCCCGCCCTTCGAGGGGTTCTAAGTTCTTACAATTTTTTTTTACATCTTGACAAACCCCAGCTGCTAAAGCACGACATGTTATAAATAAAATCGCGATTCTGACCCGTCACGCGGATAAGGGATGCTCGATAGATCGCCATTGTTAATTTTGCTGCTGCCAAACTCATTTTTCTGTCTTATTTCAAAGGATCAAAGCACATTTTTTTTGTAAAATTATATGGTGTAAGTGCTTTTGAAAATTTGCTTGTATGAGTTCAATTCGACACAGGACGTCCTGTCTGTTTTGCAGCAATTATTATTATACCAATCCGGAACCGTTTGAATAGTGAATACCTACGTTAGTTAGAAGATGGGCACGATTTTGAGTGATCATCTGTTTGCGATACAATCGATAATATTGATGATTATTAACTGGCATTTTGCACAATTTTATTAGCCTTTGTTATCTCAAGCATAATCGAAAATTGATTTCATAAGTACTTACTTGCAAGAAATAAAATTAATGAATATTTGATCTGAATAACAATGTTATTTTTTATGGTCAACGCTTTGAAGTCTTTGTTCAATTGTATTTAATAAATACTTTAAATACATTAATTCCACTAAGTTTCCTAATTTTTTATATTCCTAAATAAATACATATATACTTTTTTGCAAACTAGGCGGTATATTTTCTTAAAATATAAATCTCGCATATCTTGGATTTGAAATAATAAAGGCTAAAGCTTCATTATTAAGTACTAACTTTCCTCTTTATAATATTAGTATGATTAGTATGAAGTATGATGAAGTATGATTGAAAAACAACATTGGTATTAAGAAAAAAACAAAAAAAACAAATAAGATCATAAGATAAATCAGAACGCCTTTCGTAAACTTTTACCCAGCTTTTCCTATGTAAAGTAGTTGTAAGTTTACACAGTTTGATTTTCGCAACTGTAGATACAGACAGAACCGCAACGCCACAAGCTACCCTCACCGTGGGAAGGAGTGTACCCCTCCCGCGCCCCGCACCCCGCAGGCAACAGAACACCGTCGCAAGCGCACCCCTTGACATGCCACACTACAGTGGCTGTCAGAATGCACGGCTAGAAATATTATGTTGCCCATGAAAGAAAGAAACAAAATATACTTATGTGGATATTACGGACGATGCTACACGGCTAAGCTAAGCTTTATATTGATAGAAAATATATTAATTGTTGCTGTTATTGTTGTTGTGTTGTTATATTTATTGCTAGAAAGGACAATGTAAGAAGTTTTCACGTTTTAAAAAATATTTCATAGTTTAATTAAATAAATAATAAATAAATATGTGGGACATCACACACACGGCCATCTGCCCCAGACTAGGCAGAGCCTGTACTATGGGTGTCAGACAGCTGATATACATACATATATAAATATACAACATCCAGACACAAGGCAAACACAAGTGCTCATCACACGAATGTTTGCCCTGGGCGGGATTCGAACCCGCGACCTTGTGCTTCGTAGGCAGACGTACCTAATACCCAACTAGGCTACGAGGCCGTCAATTATACACCAAATAAGAAAAGAAAAAAGAATAGTGACCTACTTAATCTACCCTGAAACAAAATTTGTTTATTACGTAGCGTAGTAGTATAAGGTAGTACATAATATAATCATAGCCGTGTATGAAATAAATATTCCTACATAAACAAAAATGTAATGTAAAAGTTGCTTTAAAAAAATAACTCAAATATCGCTTCCTGTTCGCCAACGTTCGGTTCTCGCAAGCTTCATTGGCTGTCGCAATAAGAATATTGGCGAGCATTGGACTGTGAAATCAAATATACGGCGCGAAATTAAATCGAGAGGCGTTACGTAACGCGGCCGCAGTAACGCCGTTAACGTTACGACACGTTAACGTCATAACGACTAGCGGCGCTAACCTAACGCCGAAAAAGTAAGGTGAAATCGGAAATACAATGTCGTTACATAGCATTTGAAGCAAAAACAGCGTTAAAATGAAATCGGACTCGAAAACACGAATTTGGTTCAAGTTTATTTTTTTCCTTAAATTGCATCGTAATGTTTACTCGCAACAATTTTTTTGTAAGCGCATAAAATTAAAACAAAACTGATATATTTTCGGCACGTTCTTTACCTTGGCGACGATCTGAATATTGGTGTTAAATCTTGCCCTGTACTTAGATGGGAGGCATTGTCAAATCCCATACTTCACTGTGTGTAAAGTATTTATTTGTAGGCAACGAAGGTAAAATCTTTATTACACTATGGTACACTACTTTATAATTTGTTTTCCTTGCAATTCTTTAGTATAATTTTATAACCGACTTTTCGTTCGGTATTATGTTTCTGAATCGCAGGCTCACACTTATATCGGTTTTGAACATATTTATTCACAACACACAAAACAAGATGTACAGTAAAAAATACAAAAAAGGACAAAACAAGTAGAACAGATAATAACAATAACAATACCTACATGATGTTCTGCGCACTGCAAAAAGGCTGTAGCTCAGCATGATGTTGTATTATATCGGTTTTCACACATATACCTATACCTAATTATGTAACTTACATTTTGTTAAATGTTGTGAAGAGAAATAAACCACTCTTTCTTTTCTCCTGCTTGATAATTTTAATTAAACACCATTTCTTTTTTGCTGCGGCACCTAACGGCCTGTACAAGCTATTTCAGGTTTTTACCCTTTCTTACTCGACCCCATGATGGCTTGTCCACTAAAATTATTGTAATTTAATAACCTGACCGGTAGGTGCCAGTTCGATTCCCTTTGCGAACCGCTCACATGCGAAATAGCGTATTGTAATTGATCACTTGTCTACCATCTTTGTTCAAAAATTTTTGGGGGGTAGTTTAAGAATTACGTTAGTTAAACATGAACTTACTTTATAGCTTTTCGCCTCGCGGCTTCACCTACTTCTATCTTTATAACAAGTTTCATTAAAATCGGTAAAGTAGTTTTGGAGCCTATTCAAACAAACAAACAATCAAATCTTTCCTCTTTATTAGTAACGTCTTTACGTAATTAGTTTCAAGAAATCTTAATTAGTTTCAAGGGACGTTTTTGACTGAAATAGATGAAAAGGCTATTTAGTTATTTTTATCTACCGTAGATAATTTTTTTTATATATTTTTATACATATAAATATAACGTAACAAACCGCAAAAATATCCTATGATTTTTTAACCGACTTCAGAAAAGGAGGAGGTTCTCAATTCCACGGGAATGTTTTTTTTCTTTAAACGTTTACGACGTTGCTATACCACCCTTCGCATATAACTTTGCATCGTGGAAAAATATTTTGGGTCGTAAATTCGGTTCCTTTTCACACCGACTCCGAAGTGTAGATGCATATCTAAGCGCGTGGACATGCGTTTAATATTCTATGTAGATGACATGAAAGATAACATATAATAACTTGTACGGGCTTGTTTAACTTGCTAATCGTTCGTGTTGTAGATGGTTAGATAACAAGGACACCTGCTTAGAGAATTATAACGAAGAAATTTATTTGGGTCTCGTTATTTCTAGCGTCAGTGAAAGTGTTGCCTGAAGGCAATTTCTGTCTTATGCGGATACAGTTACAGCAGTACGTTGTCTCAATTTCGAGTAGAGAGTGTATCAACATTTACTTTGCTGGGAGAAAACACAAGTTTTGTTACGAATTACAATCATTGTCATTTTATACAGGTGAATCATCTTATATAATAACAATAATAAATACATCTTGCGCGTCAGTAGAATAATCTAAGGTTATTTAAAATTAAATTATATCATGTACACAGTACACACCTCTTCATAAATTAAAGGACTGAACGGAATCAATGAAATTTTGCAGGAATAGGGACTGGATTAACACATCAAGTTACTTTTCAGTGTAAGTAATACCTTATTGTAACAGAAAAACAACACTGGAGTAACCGTTTACGAAATACTAGTAAAATTTTAGTAACGCTATTTTACTAGGACTCACCGGTCGGCGCTCCATTCAAACTCTCGCTTACCCATTCTTTTGATACATCATTATTATACAATATTTAGGCCGCTAGGTATTGTTAGTAACAGATCCCCGAAAGGGGCATCGACCTCACCAAGGTTACTTTGAATAGAGCATGTGATAGCATAAAGGAGCGACCTTGCGGTGATAAAATGAGGTTCGTTCACACTGCAACTGTTGTCGGCTCCATTGTAAGGACAGCGCCCACATGTGCCGAGCCTAACAGGTGTTGCATTGTTACATGCAAATTACACTTTCGCTCTCAAATTGTGGTGTTTTTAGATAGCTTTCATTATCTTTTGGGCAAGCGTAGTAGGAAATAGTCTAGGCGCTGAAACTTGTTTATTGCATTTTATTTTACCCTACACGTCTACATTCAACGACTGGTCTGTGCTTCTCTTATAAGTATAGCAGCTTTCAGCGACTTTCACAAGATGAGTTGCATCTTTACATTATGTAGTCGTCATTTTAGAACTTTCCGGCCATAGTAGCCTTTAGTTCTATGAACCATGTGCTTCTCCTTTTACTGCTTAAAATCTGGGAATTGATCTTATTCTTGGTTCAATTAAGGGGGAAATTTCAAAGAAAACTCTCCGTTGACATGTGGTCTTGAACAACATTTTTACTGATTGTTTTTATTAAAATTTAAATAATACACAATTTTAATTATAAAGTATTGGCTTGGCTAACTCCGATCTCACTTTACAATTATTAATTACATCGTGTATCTATCAAATTCCTGGCTCTAGGCACCACAGATAAGTCTAGCGTCTAGCTTGAATTGAACCAACAAATAATGTAGATAAGACACTTAAGACCCCTTGAATGAGCGAACAAAAGGCAAACCAGCTTACACCCAGCTCATAGATTGTATAAACTAGCTACCGTTTACTTACTCGAGTGCGAATCAAAACTGGTCGTGAAAGGAATGACAAACGGCTTGTTAATAGCCTTTGTTGGAGCTAATGTCGTGTTTACGTGCGAAATATCGACTTAAAGGGATCAGAAAATTAAAATTCGGAAATACAAGCACTTGTGAGTTGTCTAAAGGGTCAATCCTAGATTGTATTTTTTCTTTCCCAAAGGGTCAAATCTGGTCTATTTGATAAATGGCAACAAATGAATGATTCTTTTCAAAAACTGTAAGGTCAAATACCGGTCGTTTAGACTGCAAAGTGGACTTTAAGTGACAATTTAGTTTTTGCACAACCGTTACATGATCTGATAGTATTGTGCGAATGAAAAATGCCGTTGCAATTTTTAGTACGGTGGTGGTGTGCTCGTTTCGTTTTGCAAATCACTTATTTGATGGAAATAATTTTAGTATATTTTATATTCTGCAAATTCAATTACATTAATGACGATGATAGTTAATTTCATACATCAAATTATGGCAACAACATTTCAATAAGTTTAAGTAAGAGGCGAATAGTGAGATGATATATAACTTTTAAATATGGCTTGAGACGAAAGGTTCGGTATCCATAGACGTACAATTTCAATGTTGGTCTTCCGTTCATTGGAAGATGCACCGTAGAGAGACAGGTCTCCTTTCAACTCCACCCCACTGGGCCCACCATCTAATGCGAGTTCGACCGTGTGGTGGAGATCCTCGAATGAGACTCTTCTCCAGAAAAAATACATTGATAAAATAAACTACATCGATCCAAGCACCACGCCATCACCTAGCTACAAACTTATCAAACATTCCACAATTCTATCGAATATTAAAATTAAATACAAATCACATGAAGCGAGAATTTCACAGTAGGTATGTATGCGTTGTGTCCTCGAGATGACGTCGGTTAGCTCAGGTGCGTTCCAGATACTAGTTCATGTTTGCGCGCGCGCTGGCGTTCCGCCGTGCACCGCCAACAAGTGGACACCTAGATACGAGGATTGGAAGTAGAATAGGTCAATTTCAGTTAAATATTAAAGAAAAGTGTACTTGTGCATGAGAGTTTATACCGAAGATCGACTACATAAGCCATCTTCGGGTGCACCGACAGCCAACTGACTAGGTATCGAAGTGGTCATCCAAAAAACCGGTCGAAAGAGAGAGAGACTTATGAAAATCGTCAAGCTCAAGCAGGATAAAAACATTTTCATCGTACAGCATGAATTGGTATTTCATGAAAATTATATCAAACGGATCAAGTTTGCAGCGCATTTAGCACTCAGATCAGAGTCAGAGCTGATAATCTTAAGCGTGGATCGCAATCTTTCTTTGAATTATTATGGCCAAGAGTAGGCACTTGCATGAATACCTAGTTCTAATGTCCACAGTCATTCAACATTAGATTCCTTGAAATTGTAGTTCTCTGTAATATTTTCCTTCAGATATAAAGATGGGAGCTCGTAATTTCCGTGCAGGTAAATTTTGTTAAACTTTTACTTGGTTTAGATTCAGGACTTAAGATGAATCCTATATGGGGTATTTTGACACTGAAATCTAAAGCATAAACACTAAGTATGTAGGTAGTTATTACTAAGCTATGTTTCCCACTTTACAGACCCAATCTAGTAAACCGATTTCTTGCACCAGTTCTTTATAGATCAAAGAGTTTATATAACAGCAGTTGGCAAGAGAAACCGAAACTGACTTGGAAACACATCAGCAACATTGCACCGTCATTGTTCCACGTATCAGAATCTAAATTTCACAAACCTCAATTAATATTAATAGACACTTAAGCCAAAATTCCGGTAGAAAAAACCGCGCGATCGACACCGCGGCTTGGTTGGTGTTTTTCTTTGTTTTGGGTTCCGTTGAATGTAAATACTAAATCCCTTTAGACTAGTTACATACTTTTTTGAGCATTTACGGTTGTTTTCACAACTATTATTATTTAAACCGGGATATAACAAACGGGGTTTAACAATTACCACGGTAAATATCCCGTTTTAAATCATAATAGTTAGTAACATACTTACTTAGTTTATTATAATTAGTAACTAATTATTAATAAAATAATGAATGACGTATCTTTCAGGCACATTAACTGACCTAAATAGTCAAGAAGAAAAGTATTTCTCAGCATTAAGACTTAAAAAGTTAAAGAAGGATAAAGTAATTATAACAATAACGCTACATGTATTTACTATAAGTATACTTCACTATGCAAAAAAACATTAATAGATTACTTACCAGTGCGTTTTTCATTTGAAATTCATTTCATACTCGTACATCCAACTCTTCGCTCTTACCGTGGTAAGATATTGTATATTATTGAGATAACCAACTGGGTGGCCGAGTTAGGCTCGCGTGCCTTAAACGGAATGTGCATAATCTGCAATATACATAATACTTATTATAGTAAAAAAATATTATATGTAGAAACAGTTAAAGAAACAATATAAAGGTTCTGAGGGTAGACTTAAATCTTTCGGTGGGGACGTATATAAGAACATAATGAAATGACGCTTAACGTAAGTTAGGTGGACTATTAAATAGCCAGTAAATTATTATATCTAGATTTGTTGGAAAAAATACAAACTGAGATTATCAAATATTTACGATGCATGTTTGAAATCATCGAGTAAAGCATGCATTTTATGAGAGCATTGTTTTATGACCTACGGGTCCCAAAACCGTTCACTTTGTCTTAGGAATGTTCTTACACACCTTTTAAAACGAACGTTGTGTGACCTCGGCAGACGCAGCGGTCGACGAATCCTCGAAATAAATTAAAAAACGCTCACTCACCATCAATCAAACGGGTCGAATCCATCGATATAATTTACTTTTTGTAGTTTTTACCCAAAAGCACCCTCCGTGACTCGCAAGTTGAGGCCGCGGCCGCCAGGTACCGATTCAGACACGACTAATATAAAACATACGTAATTATTATATTACAACCACGCTCTATGTTCACGTAACTTTTACAAAAAATTGCTACTAGTTGATTTGACAAAAAGGATTTCAATTTTGTTCCATTACGATCCAACTATTACTACTTTTAATTTATTATGCTTATAAATAGCATAGAATTTGATAGGATAGACTTTATTGCACAATAAAACATTACATGCAGAGAGTATAATTCGCAAAAATAAAGAAAGACTACATAATATGTAACGTTATCTTTCCATGTATGACACGAAAGCTTATCATTGTGATCTTGAGCCCTCCGTCAGTCTTCTATTAACCTAACAACATAATTGATTTTTTGGTAATCTAAATTAAAAAAAAATATCTTAATTGACAACACAAACTATGTCCTATTTACTATTACATCTAAAAATAGGTGAATTCCCACGTCCCAGTTCAAAACTCCAGCAATAGGCAAAGGTACAAACTAAGAGTGCTCCGAGCCTCGGCTTACTGGTACGATGACATGTCGAAACTGAGTGGGTCGGTGTGGAATAAACCTAATTGGTTTTTATAATTACTTCATTTAGAAACCATTTCAATAGAAGCCAAAATTTAGGCTAAGCAGGTGTACCTCGTTTAGGAGACTATCTGGACAGAGAGCTGGCCCCATTTCCCTTAGCGTTGAAACAGAAGGAGCTTTTCCTCTATACTATAATCATTAGAAACTTGAAGTTTAGTATCCATTACAGAGACTTAAACAATTCTTAATGTAGTGAAAGGTTGTTCTGTTTTTGTATCACTATGTATAATGAGGAAAAGAAAATGGTAATCAAGTAACTTGTTTATTGAATAATGTCTGTCACAAACATTCTATTGCACTGCTGAATGAACTCACTCATACTTGGGTTTCCTCCAACATGCCAATAAAGCTCAAAAACTTTCTGCCACAGACAAAAAAAAAGAATAAAGTCAACATAACCTGACCAGTAGCTTTGCCTGACATCCGCTGCGTTCTAATTTTAAATTGCTCGCTCATAGGTACTGACGACTACGGTTCCCGCCCAGTGCTAGTGGTGTGGAGTGGTGACATGTCGAAACGGTGTCGACCGCTGCAGTAATCGGTTTTCTCCAATAAACGGCGATTAGACGCGCCGGCGTCAGCACGCTTGGGACGGCCAGCGGACGCTCGACTACACAAGTCTTTATTTAAAACGACAAGAAAATATTATTTTATTTAAAAAAATCAATCAATTCAATTTAGTCTTCACTTTTCTAATTATTAATTTAGTCTTCACTTTTCTATATAATTGGTCTGTGACCACATCCTACCTAAATTAATTTGCGAGTGTTGTGTACAATTGTTAAAGGGCATCAGATTAATGCTGTTATATTGTTGTGTTTTTTCTTATATATTTTTTATTCTGTTTGTCTGTAATTGTACCTATTTAAATAAATAAAATAAAAAATAAAAATTTAATTAATCTGAGAAACATGTGTATTGAATTAAATTGTTATAACTTTTTTCCAACCATAATTGCCAAAAAAAAATTTACATTTACTTTTATGTACTTATTTAGACAGCTCGATGAATGTATAAGACTGAATATCACGTACCACACATTTACTAACTACCTAAATAATTTAGTATAACTGCAAGTCAAGTCATTTATTCATCATAGACTTTTTTAAATATTTAATGACATCAATAGTTAAAAAAGGCTGGCTCTCGTTTCGAATTACTGAACAAACAATTAAAAGATTAACTTAAAGAGTTTTTGTTTTCGAGTGTACGTGCTACGGTCGTGACCAGACGGCGATTTCAATTATTATCTAGAAGTAGTTTCACGAGCCAGCGATGCACTATTTTAATCATTCTACAACCCACTTACTTTTAATAAGAAAACCAGGAACCTACTGACGGTTACGTTCACAGGTAAACTTTAAATTAGGTACTAACTTCGAAGAGCTTGCAAAAAGATATATTATTATTATGAAAACAAATTAATTGTACCCTGGGTCTAGGCTAGATTTCCGCCAAAATATAAAAAAGTTTTTTTAGCAATGATTTTTTCTATTCTACTTATTTTAATATCTGCAACAAAATACCTATCTTTTTGCAGCCCTATAGATAGCCAGAGATAGATTCACAAGTGTAGTACATTGAGAATAGACAGATTTATTGAGCACTGCGATCTCTAATAAGTGCGGGAAAACCAAGATATAAACCTTTTTCCAGAATAAGTTTAACACGTTTTCCCTGAAAGACAATGAACCCGCGACTATAAGTTTCGTTCGACATTTACAATGAGCTACGAAATATACGATAAAACTTCAAAGTTACCGTGCTAAAGAAAGTATGTGAAACGGGCGTGTCTAAAGTTTTCAACCTGCAACTGGGTTACTATCACTTGGTCTAAAACGTAATTAATTAGTCTATAAGGCAACTAATCTGAAATGCAAAATGGCAATCACAAGGCAATCGTTTTGTTATGTCAAGTGAATCAAAGCCTTTATATAGTAAAGTGATTAAATAATAAAAAATACTGAACAGGAGTAACATCAATGTCACAAAATTAACATCCCACAGGCAGTTGTTTATACACTAAATTAAAATAAAAAGATTATTTCTACTTTACACCTCATCGTGGTGTAAAAAACAGCATTCCATCTGTCTTCCCTAAGCCTTCCAAAACGATAAATAAACACTAGTCGAGCTCTCGTGTAGAACCTTCAAGAGGTACTATTCTGAAACCACTCGGGTTTTTGTCAAATATACTATTGAATATGCTTCGAACGTTGTTTACGATGGTATTGAAAGAGACGTTATTGATATCCCAATTTTAAAAAAACTTTTTTGATATTGCTATTTAATGTTTTGATAATCAACTCATAAGGTAACTAACACGACTGTTACAAATATTGAAAACACACAATAACTGAAACATGTTTACATTTATTTTTGGAAAATTTTAGTTACCACTAATCTAATCTCTATAGAACTGAAAGTTTGATGAATAATAATTATTATTATAATAAATTTTATTTAAATTATATTACATTACATCACAAATAATGTAATATTAAATAAAATTTATTATTATTATAAATATAAAATTAAAGGCTAGGTTATGCTTTTATGTAATACGTCATAAGTGACCAATATGAAACGTTCTATCTCTAATTGAATATTCTAGAATGCCCTGTGGACCAGTGCCCCGGACTGCTATTTTTCTAATTTGTAGTTTTAGTGTAGTCTAGTCGATTTTTAGTAAGCTGCTGTTTCTCATTGGCGAAAACCGTGTGTGCCTGTTAACCAAGAGGATCTGAATGGCCCTGAGAATCACCTGATACTGTTAACCAAGAGAATCCGAATGGCCCTGAGAATCAGCTGATAGGAGAGCGGCTCCAGAATAGGGCTGCTTCAGCGCACGTCTAGCGCTGCGCGAGGTGACGGCTCGCTCAAAGCTTCGACAGCCGTCCAGCGCGGCTCATAATTAAGAACAGTGACTGTTGAAAAATGGCCGCCGCCCCCGGCCCGCCGTGAATAATCGACGTAATTACGATTCGGAATAATTTCCCGCCAGTCATAGCGATGCTATCGGTAGGTGTTGACGAGCGCTCGTTACGCGCACGCACCGAATATACCAAGGAAATTGCAATTGGAAATTCTAATTGCCAGATTTCCCTCTTCTGCTTTCAAATTTCAAAAATTTTCAAGGTAGTTCTTATATTCAAACTTTCCGCCATTTCTTTCATGAGCTTCTGCGAGCTCCAATATCAAACGTTACATAAACAATTTTTTAATTTAAAGATGATAATAAAGTGCAAAATGTAACAACATATTTCTCTTTTTGTTTTATAATACTCTTAATTAATAATGAAGCTGAATAAAATCATCCTATAAGCACATTATCTTATCATCACCATTTGTCTACCCCCCTGTAACTTTGCTTATTTACTAACACGAATCAGAAACTGACCTTCTTTCTAAAACACAAAATTCACTATTTCTTAACCCTTCTTCTCCCATCTTGTTGGCAGACTAAAACCAAACCGTTAATTTTACGTTGAATCAATAAATCTATTCTCGCTTGCAAAAACTTCAAATGCTTAAATCTTTCTCTTAATTAAAATAAGCGAGGAGGCGGTGCCCCGCTTGCGCCATCCGTGGGTAGATTTAATTAGCCGTAAGTAGTTTTTTTGCAGTTGCATCATCATCGCCTCTACGCCGCGATCGAGCGAGTACTACCTTCAAGCGCCGCCTGACAGGCGCCTAGCTTTACACCACAAGACTTCTTTATATTTAGAACATAACGTTTTTTTTTTTTTTTTTTTCAGATCGATTTTAAATTTTAGGCAAATTCGTAGCACTTTGCTACGCTTTTCGTAAAAAGTTTTAATAAAAAGTCAAACTCTATCTTGTATATGCTCAGTATAATTTTGTTATGTACTCAAAGCCCTTCGTGGGGTTTTCTATTTATTTTTGAAGACTTGAGAAAACCGTCGTTTCTGTAAAAAAAAAAAAAAATATATAGGTCTACAAGGCTCCAAACAAGAAGATACACTGCATTAATACATTTTTTATTAACAAATATACTAGCAAAGTAGATTTTGTGTGCATTAAATTACTCTTTCAACAACCAAATAAACATTCAATTTATTTTTCATTATAGCTACAATATTTTGCCTGTAACGGCTTTGCATATCCAATTTATAGCAGCTACATTAATAAAAGACCACTGCATACCTTTAATAACACGTAAAAGTTTCAAACTTAAAAAAGAACTCAATTGAAAATTATTTTTCCGTGTCCGAAGAGACAAAGTGTATCATTCTTCATGGTCGGTCCGTGTCGAATTGTATAGTATAAACAGCCTTTACCATACACCAAGAGATAATTAGTTAGTGAGTAGGTACAGTTAGCCTATGGACGTGTTAACGACCTCGATGGAGCCTCGAATAATGAACCAAGCACGGGTCATGTTACCACTTGTTTACCTAAATCATTTCTGACTCAGATACTAGAAATTTTGCCAAAGCTACTCCTAGTAATACATTATTTATACACCAGACAGAACAAAACAAGTGAATCATAAGGCGACCATGTTGCTGAGGTAGAAATCTCCAGACAACCTTAGGTTATGGAAGTAGAGCAAATAAAAGTTATGTGGGTTGGTGGTATACATATTAAAAGCTATTCAACAAAATTAAGCTAATTACCCTAATTGATTCTGTTGTGCCTAAGTGATTCTGTTGGTCTGATTGTTACGCTTTCACGCCTTCGCCTACTCTTAACTGCGGAGTAAGTACATAGGTGTATAGTTATTATCATCAAATAAGTCGCATAGGCTACTTTTTTCCATGGGAAGATACCTTGCCAACATGGTCCAAGAAAACAAGGTCTAACAATTAGACCACGTGACTGACAAAAGCCTACGTCATTTCTACGTAATTTTGCCTGTTCATCCTTGTCGAATGCGTGTAATAGACAAGGATGAACAGCGCAAAATGACGTAGGCTTGTGTCAGTCACGTGGTCTAATTGTTAGACCTTGTTTTCTTAGACCATGCCTTACTAAGCAGAAAGTGAGCCATCAAGTTAGAACTACCATCTGACTCCTACAAAAATATGCACAGATGAAAATCTCGTCGAAACTAAATTATACCTCTTTTATTCCACTATAAATTTAATATAATACTACTAACCTAAAATAAAAACAGAAAACACTCGTTCATCTAAGGGTTGCCTGGAATAATTTTCTACCTTAGCAATGAAGCTGCCTTTTGTACACTTGACCTTGTATTTTTTTAATAAATTGTGTGTTTTTATTTTCTTTAATATTTTTCGGTGAAAAAATACGTTAAAAATAAAAAAAGAATATACTAGTTCAAATATTTTTTATTGAATGTACACCTATTATTTTTTTTATACTAAGGTATATTTTTTCTTAACAAAATAAGTGGGAAATACAACTTCTTAAGGATTCTAAATAACAAGTAAAATATACCTTCCTAAATTTGTAGTGATGTGTATAGTTCCTACAGATCAGCACAAGGACTTCTAGCACTGGCTGAAATACTCTTAAAATATCTTGAGTTATTACTACAAATAAGCTTGATTGGTCGACACAAGCATAGGTCAATAAAAAATAAAAATAAACATATTACTACAAACAAAGCATGGTCTAAGAAAACAAGGTCTTGCATTCGTTAATGTCATGCGCTGTTCATCCTTGTCTATTAACACGCATTCGACAAGGATGAACAGCGCATGATGACGTAGGCTTGTGTCAGTCAGGTGGTCCGAATGCAAGACCTTGTTTTCTTAGACCATGCTACAAAGGAAGATTATTTCCAATGACGAGTCTGACGAATGACGCGAGCTCACATCTCTACGTGACGAATAGTGACGATGATGCAGAGACCTCGTAATTTACGAGATTTCATTACGACCCGTCTCTCCACTACTTCACTCACAGTCTTATAATCGAAACGTTTTTCTCATATCTGTAGATATAAAGTTTTGATGGAATAGACTATAATAGAATACATTTAAAGTTATTACCTTTAAAAAAATAATGTTTTTAAAATTTGGTTTCAGTCATGTATATTACAATAAAATAGAAAATGTACTTTAGTGACACACAGGAAAATTAATAATATTTAGAGAGAGATAATGCACGGAAGGCGTTTATTCAACACTTCTATTTATTTTCCAGTGAAGAAAAGTATTGTAATAAATACCTAATGTACGGGCTACTGCCAGTACATTTAAGATTGTTGTTTGTAGTTGTTATCTACAGGACGGAATGTAAAGGAAACAATTATGTGGCCGTCACCGTAGAGAGTCTTTATTGAACTAAATTATATTCGTAAGTAATTACGCAAATACAAGGTGCAATGTACGGCGAGCCCGACATCAGCAAAAAGTGTATAAAATGTAAATAATGTCGAGTAAACTCGTACATGCTGCCGAATTAAGAAAACAAAGGATAAAAATGTAAAAAATGAAAAAATGATAATATAAAACTTAACTATCTATATATGTATAGGAATTGGAGAAGTTGCTCTGTCCACTGTGTTGGTGCTGTTGTTCTGGGCCGAAGATTGTCCTGAAGAGCCCTCTGAACGCTTATCGCCTGTGAGGATCGTCAGCTCCAGTGGTGGTTGACTGTGTTCGGGCGCACGTTGAGTTGTAGTCCGTCTGCAGTATTTTTGTTTTATTTTGATACCGCTCCATATGCAGACTACTGCAGCACATATTGACATGAAACCGTAGATAGTATAATGATGAATATCAGTCGTGTCCGTTTGAATTAATGTTTCTTGTTGATCCTTTACTTCCTCTATCTTTTTCTTTAAGTTTCTCAATTGCTCATCATGTGTCTCTGGATAAAATGTAATGTTGGATTTAATGTCAACGAAGTGATTAATTCCTGAGTCTGGTATGTATAGCTCATCTTCGGCAATATTTACTTCGCTTTGAAATTTATTGTGTGACTGGATATGATGATGATCTCCACGAAGAATGCATCCGTCGGAGAGGGTGATCGTTCCCGTGTTACGTAGTGTCTGTGACGTAACTCCAGCTGGGCAGAAAATGCGCGTAGTGCATTCCTCGCAACACGTAAACAGCCAAGCGTTAGGGCTGTTTAGTTTTGTCCAATCGTCTTTGCAACTTGATACCGCGGTTCTGCAACTTGATGCCACTGCTCCATTGTGTATAATTTGTGCCTCGCATATTGTACGCGATGTTTTTATGTCGTAAATAGGCAAATCCAGGTTGCATAGGAGTTCATGTTCATTCAGATGTATACATGATGAAATGTCTTCTCGTTGCAATAGTATTAAGAGATCTTTTTGAAGATTTACGGCCCAAAATTCCGATATAGAAACGATGGTAACCATGTTTTGTCCTTGGATGTTATGTACTGGGATGACACGAGTGAGTTCATATTGTTCACTGCTTATAAGTGGTATCTTTACTTCGAAGATGAGGAACTCGTCTGTAAGTCGCACGTGTACTCGTGAAAGCTTGTACATCTGTCGCGTGCATCCATATGTGTTAGTGCATGGCAAGGAAAGGCCTTTTGGAATTTGACCTGATATTATGTTTAGTTGTCGTTCGAACTCATCGGGCTTGAGCAAGTGTGTGTCGATTCGACCGTTGCGAACGTCAGTTACTAGGTCAAGTAGCATTTGTTGTACATTGCGTAAATTTGATACGACCATGCTCGCGGCGAGTGCTGTTGCCGTAATGTAAATCGCATTTTCGTTGTTCGCTTGCATCGATGCTTGCACTTGATTAAGATGTTGATTGATGATAGAAAATTGGGTGTTCATAACCTTTTCATTTCTTTTGAGCAGGTTATACTCGCCTTCAATTATTGATGTATGTCGCTTGAAAAGATTAAGTATGTGTTGATCATTGCTTTGTAGCCGTTTTATGTCTTTGTGGTACTTCTCTGCAAATCTTTGATCCAATGTGCCAAATAATTCGTTTGCGATGTATCCAATTCCATTTATTAGACCTCGTTTGAATCGTTTTCCGTGCTCTGATGTCAGCATGTCATTGTAATGTTTCAACTCATCAATCTCGTGGTGAAATTGAGCTGCAATCGTGAGGTAGGATGCTTCGTCTTTGCAAAGGTTGTCGAGGTGGTTAATGTAATTTTCAATGTTGGTCAAGCTTTTCCAATAACTCGACATGTTGTAATAAATTACCATTTTCCACTCATCTTGTATTATTTGCATGTCAGCTACCTTGTCGAAGTAGAGCAGTTTTGTTGGATCTAATTGTGTGACGTTGATAAGATTGGCTGTGGTTGATGTTGTGCAGATAGTTAGTAGCAACAATAACGCGCAAGTGACGCTATTGAGCACAGGTTTGTATTTTCTTGGTCTCAATCTGCTTGTAGGCTCGGCAATGTCTTGTTTTACCGTTTCGTCTGTGTTAGTGTCGTTCTCGTCAATCGGTAAGCGAACTAGCTTTGTGACCGGCCGTTTTACGCAGTCATTGGTTCTTGTTTTTAATGTGACCACTCGAACAAGATTATCAGCCCCAGGGTGAGTCTGTACTACTTTTCCCATAAGCCATCTTGCCGGGGGGATGTTGTCTTCTTTTAGCAACACGATGTCGTCTACTTTAATGTTTTCTGTTGGTCGACGCCATTTGCTGCGTGTTTGCAATGTTTGAAGATATTCCATGGACCACCTCTTCCAAAAATCTCTGACCATCTTCTCTGTTAGTTGCCATCTTGCCGTGAGGCTTCTGTTGTCTGAATCAGTAGATATTGGTGGTGCTAAAACTGGTCCGCCAACAAGGAAATGTCCCGGTGTTAGACATTCCAAGTCGTCAATGTCATTTGTTAATGCGGTCAGGGGTCGTGAGTTGAGACAAGCTTCAATCTGGGTCAACAGTGTGGTAAATTCCTCGAACGTTAGTTTCTGTTCTCCAAGGACGCGCTTGAGATGGTGTTTCATACTTTTCACTGCAGCTTCCCAGAGGCCCCCAGCCGTGGGCCACGCCGGGGCGTTAAAATGCCACTCAATACCGTGACCTAAAATGCTATTCATTAATTCATCATTTATGTACAGTTTTCTCGTCTCTTTGTTTTCCTTGGTCAAACTTCTAGCGGCGCCGATGAAATTAGTGCCGTTGTCACTGTACATATGTAGTGGAGTTCCCCTGCGAGCACAGAGCCGTCGTAGAGCAGCAAGGAAAGCGGCTGTGCTTAAATCGGACACTAGTTCCAGATGAATAGCTTTGGTGCATAAACAGATGAAAATCGCGATGTACGCTTTGCATGTTTTAATCCCTCTGCCTTTGTTAGCTTTCACCTCCACTTGTCCAGTAAAATCGACGCCTGTGTGCGTGAACGGACGAGATGGCGTCACACGTGGGGTAGGTAAGTCGGCCATCAGCTGATTATTGTTTTGCGTTTTGTCGCGAAGACATCTGATGCACTTTCGTAAGCGACTCTTCACTGTGTTCATCCCGCCAAGTATCCAGTATTTGTTGCGAAGATGATGTAGGGTTAATCGCGCTCCACCGTGAAGGGTAGTTAGGTGAGCTTGGTCAATTAACAACTCCGTTAATTTGTTTTTGTTAGGCAAAATAATTGGATGTTTTTGAGATTGATCAAGATCAGATTTATGTAGACGTCCGCCTACTCGTAAGATGCCTTGATTGTCAATAAACGGATGTAAGTTTAATATGCTGCTCGACGATTTTATTGTTTTATATTTTTGTAATTGCGTAATCTCGTCTGCAAAGTCATTTCGTTGTACAGTGCGCATTAATGCATTGTGGACATTCTCTATGTCTGTTTTTGTCAAATATGGAATTCGCTTGGCGTTTTTGTTGTCACGTGTATTGCCAATGAATCGCATTATCCAACCAAGTACTCGGGTTACACGCGTCATAGAGCTATAACGCTGTAGAAGTGTCTCAACAAGTGGCTTTGTGGTTTGTGTTGCATACACTTGTTTTGGCTTCCTTTCCTCCTCATTTGTTGCGAATGTCTCAATGCCAGGTTTACAAGTATTTTTCAACCATGAGGGGCCTTCCCACCACAGAGGATGTGTAAGTAACTCCGAAGGGGTGAGGCCTCTACTAGCACAGTCTGCTGCATTTTCCTCCGATCTGACGTGCCTCCAACACGCCGGTGGCATGTTTTCTGTTATCTGGTTTACTCTATTGGATACAAAAGTTTTCCAACGGGAGGGATCTCCTTGTAGCCACCCAAGTACTACCATTGAGTCTGTCCAGCCATACACTTGGACTGTCTGCGCCTTTACTGACTCTATGACCTTTTTCATAAGTCTTGACAGTAAGAGCGCGCCGCATAGTTCTAGGCGCGGTAGGGATATTTGTTTTCTCAATGGAGCAAGTTTTGTTTTCCCCGCCACCAATTTAATGACAGGTTGATTATTTTCACCCTTTGACTTACAATAGATCACACAACCGTAAGCCTTTTCAGAGGCGTCGCTAAACCCGTGCAATTCAATTGCCTGTTGTGTGTCTCCCGTCCAGCGTGGTAATGTTATGGATTTGATGTAGATCAATTCTTGTTGAAATTTATTCCATTCTTGTTGCACACCTTCAGGAAGATGATCATCCCACAAAGTTGTTGCTGTCCAGGCTTCTTGAAATATGAGCTTAGCCTTCATTGTGACTGGTGCTAGCCAACCGAGTGGATCATATAATTTTGATAATTCGGAAAGTAATGTACGCTTTGTAGTGACGTCACGTTTGTCGCCGAGCGTCATCGTATGATTGAATGTAAACTGATCCGTGCATGGGTTCCAGCTGATGCCTAATGTTTTGTTCGCTTCTGCGTTTTTAAAGTCTAGCATGTTTTGGTTTACTAGCTCCTCTGGTAAATGTTGAAGTAGTGATGGATTGTTGCTGGCCCACTTACGAAGGTTGAAGCCACCGCCCTTTAGCATGCTTATCAGTTGACGTTGAGTCTCTTGAGCGATTTTAAGGTCGTTGCTACCGCCTAGCAGATCGTCAACATATATTTGATTATTAAGGATTTCGACAGCGAGCGGATATTTGTCGCCGTCATCCAAAGCTAGCTGCTTGATAGTACGCATTGCCAAGAATGGTGCGGCCTTCGTTCCATATGTGACCGTACATAACTGGTACTCATTAATTGGATCTGCTGTTGTGTCTCGCCACACGATTTTTTGTAAATGTTGGTCTTCTTCTTGTATTAGTATTTGTCTATAGAATTTTTCGATATCAGCCGTGTACACGTACTGAAATGCTCTCCATCTTAGTATCATCGCTTGAATGTCTTGTTGTAAATTTGGGCCACATTCCATTAGCTGATTAAGACTTTGCCCTGAAGTCGTTTTAGCCGACGCATTAAACACCACGCGTAACTTAGTGGTGGTAGAGTCAGGTCGAAGAACGCCATGGTGAGGGAGAAAACAGCTGGGTTCAAGTGGCATTGTACATTGTTTCATATGCCCGAGAGCCAGGTACTCATGAATAAATTTCTTGTAACTGTCGGCGAATTCTTCGTTGTTAGCTAGACGTTTTTCAAGCTGTCTGAACTGTGCTACTGCCTGTGGCTTAGACGAACCGATTTTATGTTCAAAATTTGGTTTCATGGGAATTTTAACTTCATACCGTCCGTCATCTAACCTCTTTGTAGTACTAGTGAATAGTTTTTCACAGTACTCTTGTTCTGACGTCATCGTGTCGGCGTATTCGGTAACTTCCTCCATCTCCCAAAATTGTGAGATTTCGTCTAGGTTGTTGATTAGTACGTGACAGTTGAATGTTTTCACGTTTCCTAAGAGCACCCATCCTACTTTTGTCTGCTGTGCCATTGGTGCTTGCGCGGGGCCCCTTAGTATCCCGCTCATGGCAATGTCCGCGTACACGCCTGCGTCCAATAAAATGTCGACAGGTCTAGACACGTTGTAGTCGGGGTCCGCCAATTGGATGTTGTGTAAATGTGACCAACTTTGTTTTTCGAATGAATAATTCGGCAAATTGTTTAAGACCTTTGTCATCACTAGCGCCTCTGTAGTAAACTGGTAGTCGCCGTACAAGGACTCGCAGTTCAATTGTACCGTGCCGTTGCTGTGGCTTGCGGATATTCCTATGCCGCGTACGGTTGCGTTTTGATGACGTCTTTGTAAGCCCAATCGCTGAGCAGCCGATTCAGTAATCAAGTTAATCTGTGAACCTTGATCTAAAAGGCATCTTAGTAGTGTGTAAGTGCCGTCCGCCGCTCGTACTTTAAGTTGTACAGTCGCTAGCAACACTTCATTGTAATCACCAGACACGTGATTCACCTTTCGGTTTGCAGTGGAAGGCTTATTGCTAGCGTTGTAATTGTTCAGTGGCGGTTGTTGCCCCGATGACGTCGTACGCTCGGTTTCACGTAACAAGTCATGCAGTGTAGTGTGGTGCGCTTCATTGCATACTCTGCATCTTTTTCTTGATTCACATTGTTTTCCATTGTGTGAAAAAAGACAATTTTTACAAATGTTGTATTGAGAAATTGACCTTAATTTTGTTTCCGGCGACATGTCTTGGAATGTTTTGCAAAAAATTAGAATGTGATTCGTTTTACATATCGGGCAATCTCTTTCCACTTTTAAGTGATATGTTTTAGCTGAAAATCGTTTGTACTTGTTATTGTTGTTATTTAGGAAATCCTTTTGTATCGGTGTAGTATCCTTTGTCGCACTGAAGTTTGGCCGGGCAGAGTGTGTAGTCTGTTTTTTCTTGTTGAGAGGTTCTAGAGCTGTAAATTTGTTTTCTAGAAATTCTAGCAGTTCGTCAAAAACAGGCAACTCTCTCGGCGCCTTACGTGCTTCCATGTAGGCTGTGTAGGTGTCTGGGTCCAATTTTCCTGTGATAATGTGTACGAGAATTGGATCCCAGGTAGAAGTATTCACGCCTAGGTTGTGAATGGCGTGAACAGTCTCCATGCTTGTATCATGTAGTCGCTTTAAGTCAAAAGCATTTTGTTGTTGAATGGCCGGCTGATTCATGAAAGTTTGTATTTGCTTCGTAAAAAGCAACTGTATGTTGTTATACCTATGGGTAAGAATTTCCCAGCAGGTATCATAATTATCAGCCGACACAGTCAAATGTTGGACGATGCGCTCAGCTTCACCTCTTAGTTTTCCTTTCAGATGTTGCATCTTCTGCGCTTTCGTCAGCATTGAATTATTATGGATAGCCTCGCAATAGAGATCCATGAATGTTGGCCATTGTGCATAATCCCCTGAGAACGATGGTAGCTCAAGTTTGGGGACGGACTGGTGTTGGTGAGCAGTAGAATTAAGCTTGCGGTTGAGTTCTCTTTTTGTTCTCTCAAATATAGCTTCGTATTTGTTGTAGTCTTGTTCGTAGTCGATGTCAGAGGAGATGAGCAAATTGTCGATTTCCCAGTGCGTGTCATCGATTACTTTCCAACGGGCTTGAAGTATATGTATTTTGTCTTCAATTTCCCATTTTTCTGTAAGCGCTGAAATATCGATGTTGTTCACGACTCGAGACAAAGCTCTAAAGTTGGTGCTTTGCAGTGAGATGAGTTCATCCGTTTTTGATAGCGTGCCACGCTCCTCCCCCTTCGCCACGGGCTCAAAGGTTTCCAGCCGCTGGCGAATGCGTTCGTATTGCACCTTGAGAGAAGCATGGGCATTGGTGGTAAAATAATCACTAGACTTGTCCTCCAGCATAGAGAGTTCAAGATGATTGTTTTCGAACTCAACCCACAGATTCTGCAGTGAGTCTAGCCGCTTCTTAATGTAGTCCGCAGTCTTACGAGTCTTACTGTCCTTGTTGAAATTGGATTCGATTTTGAGGATTGCTCCAACAATAATTTGCTGTCGTTCCAGTAGAGCTTCCATTTTCAATGCAGTTGTAGATATGTCAAAAATACCAGATGTACTTGTGTGGGTATTTTTGTAGGCTGTCTTGCCTGTATGTTGGTGTGTAACTGTGCTCCTACTACGATATGTGCGCCTTCTCAATTAAGTCGGTGAGACCCGCTTGTGGGAGGCCGACCAACCGATTCGCTATCGCAGTTTAATCACAATCACACGTAACTGTATCTCCATTAAACTAGTTCTTAAACCAAACGAAGGACCAAAATCCGGCTCGAAGGACCAAAATGTACGGGCTACTGCCAGTACATTTAAGATTGTTGTTTGTAGTTGTTATCTACAGGACGGAATGTAAAGGAAACAATTATGTGGCCGTCACCGTAGAGAGTCTTTATTGAACTAAATTATATTCGTAAGTAATTACGCAAATACAAGGTGCAATGTACGGCGAGCCCGACATCAGCAAAAAGTGTATAAAATGTAAATAATGTCGAGTAAACTCGTACACCTAATGAGTACTCAATTTAACTTACACGCACCTGCATAAAAATACATGTGTTTTAATTTTTGTTACAAAGCAAATGTATGTACTTGGTACTTCCAGTAAATATTTACTTATCTAAATGCATGGTCCATATCTTCCGAAAATGAGGTAGCGCCGGACCGTGTGTTAGTTATTAAGATGGTAATTTAAAATCGGCTCTTGTTTTAATTGAGTTATGACCGTGTTATGTGTTTGGTTGTGGCTATTAAAACCGGCCGTATATCATCTTGAAGCTAGATAACGTTTAGTAGATGCTTAGTAAAATTAAAATACTTTTTATTAAATAAAATATTTTTTACTGAGATCTCTATCGGCCACGGCAGCTTGTGGTCAGCTTCGACTTTGGCGTCAAAATAGGCAGAGCCTGTATAATTATTGTGCTACACATTATTTTTTAGCTGAGAATAAAAAATAGACCTGCGCGTATAAAACTCCGGCTCGGAAAAAGTGTGGTTTTGGGATTTCTTCTAGTCTGTATCTCGTTGTAAAAAAAAGACATACAATATATCTGTTCTATTCTATGTAAAATCTACGTTGATTGTAATAAAAAGGAGAGACTAGAAACGTACTTTTGCATGTCTTACAATGTTAGAATGATACCTAATAAGTTTTCAATTAAAGCATAATCAACGTAATTGCTATTATTACAAGTTTAATTTATGCAAATTATATTATTAATGATTTTGCATTATTTAAGGGGCTCCCCTATGCTAAGTGGCGCCGCCGTCTGTTAAAAAATAATAACTCGCGAAGTATACATTTTTTATAAAATCCGGTAGGTCATTTTCAAGTTGGCGTGCTATAGTATATATAGCGGCCATAAACTGTATTTATTATAGTCCGCTGTAGTTACAGATAGAAAATTTGCTAAAAACGGCCACTTTTGGCAAATTTTCTATCTGTAACTTCATCGAACTCAAACTAACAGAGTTGATGGCTTCTATATATCCTAAAACACCAAATCTTTAAAATGACCTACCGGATTTTTTAAAAACTGTTTACTCATAGAGTAATTATTTTTTAACGGATGGCGGCGCCACTTAGCATAGGGGAGCCCCTTAAGTAATAATTATAAATTGCGAAAGTATGTTCTTCAGTTATTTTTTTTCCCGTTTTCGTGCCTATATCGGCGAACAAATATGGAAGTTTGGTAGTAAGTACTCGTAGATTGTTTAAGTCCAAAATTCTATTTAATTTTTTTTTGTTATAAGGTCCAAGATTATTACATTGGGGAAAAAAGGCACTGTGAATGTAAAAAAAACTGTTGAAATTAATTAATTAAGATTCCTATTTAGATGTTATGTACGTATCCTATGGTATCAAGAGCGAAGAAAAATAGATAGGTAATTGATTAAAATATTTTTTACAAAATATCCTTTTATTTCTTTAGTTCTAAATAGATCTCGTCCTCTACCCCGGTACAAGAACAGTCCAAATCACGAGTATCAATTATAGCCCGACAACATAATTCATGCTGTTTTACATGTCGCTAATATCCCAGATTACGCCGCCGCGGAGACAATGGGTCTCACGCGTAATTCACGTGTATTTCGGCGTATGTGTAATAATGTAATGATATCTCCAGCTCTTTGTGAGGAAAGTGTGTCCTTCCCACGGCGAAATAACAGCCCTGGATGTCAAATCCATATTTATTTTATTTCCGAGCCACCATCCTTTCATTGGTTATTTGAGGCGGTAAATAAAAAATCTTTGGCAGTACATAATAAATGCTAATATCAGGTAATTTTTACCGTGAAATACACTATTTCTAGGAGACTATTTATTATTTAATTATAACACATAGCATAAATAAGCAATAAAGTGGACCAAACAATTATTTGACAAGGTTCGGATATAAGCGTCTTTAAGCTAGCTATACCTAATAAATAGCTAGTTCGCTTCATTAACAAGTATAAATATATAGAAATAATTACAAGCCAAGCTACAAAATTCCTCTTTTCAAAATTCGAATTCCCGAAATCACCAAAAGTAATTTTGCAAATAAGTCACATCGCGCAACATCGGCGGACAGTCGAATGGCGACGAATAGCGACCCTGCTTCCGAAAACCATCGGACGGAGACAAAAAGGTGCACCGTGCACTTCCGATTGCAATGCCAACGGTGAAAAATTACGAGGCTACCTTACCTCTAATGGCTGGTTTACACGTATTAAGTTGTTAAGTAGTTAACTAAATTTTTAGTTAAAATTAACTTAATTTTAAGTAACCGATCGTTTACACGCTTGTCTAACTTATGCACTCTTTAGTTCACTGTACTACTTAAGTACTTCACTAAATTGTTGAGTTCACACGTAACTAAATGACAGTTTAGTAGAAAGCCACGCCTACCGGGGAATGCAAGCGGTGCGGGAGGCGCGGCTACTTAATCAAAAATAGACTAGATTCTATTTCACTTGTTCACTTAACCACTAAATCGTTTACTTACCACTTGTGACTAAAGAGCTCTTAAGTGGTTGTTTACACGCAAGAATTAAGTTAAAATCAAGTTAAAATTTAGTTAATTACTTCGTCACTTAATACGTGTAAACCAGCCATTACGTGCAGCCAGTAAATTACAAGCACCCGCCTGAATTTGGTAGGGTTGTTTTGTGACGTCCAAATTGCTCTTTTTGATTTTACTTTTTCTTTCAGCCACGTTCGTCATTGTTTATCTTTGAGGGCAACTGAATGTGACGATGATGATTTCACTTAGGCTCATTATGTCAAACATTTAGTCTAGAGTTTAGTACGTGTAATATTTTTTATTACTTCGAAACCACTAATGATCGGCGTAAACATTGTAAATTATGTCTCAAAAACCCTAATGAGTTACGCTCAACAAATCTCTTCCTTGTAAATGGGTGCATATTTATTTTTTGCAGTCGCTCACCTTCGGAACGTCCTTCGACCTTCCGAGAAGCAATGACGCATTGTTGAAAGAGAAAAAAACTAACGACAATTACAACTTTGTTGTCGGGATACATACAGTTCGGGGTCCGGACGGTGACTTTCTTTTGTTTCGACCCAGTTCCCTACGGCGAGACCAATCGGAACGACGACGAATGCTTGTTAACAAAACAACGCGTGTTTTGACAATGTCTTCTTCAATATTGTTTTCTTTTTCTGTTCTAAAACCACTTTAAATTTTATTTATCTCAACACAAATTGCATATTCAAGTTATAACCTATAACTCGTCCTATGTTAACAACTTAACAAGCTAATAAACTATCATATCGGATACAATGCTAGTAATAAGTGTTTGAAACATCATTGTTGTCGCCATAATATATGTCAGTGTTGGTTCGATTTTGCTAGACTATCGATAGTACGATACAAATGTAAATAATAGTACTCCCTTAGTGTTGCGATGCGATGCATTGGCGACCTTAAAAAAAGTCGACGTTCTTACTTAGAACTATCAAGCATTACCCTTAATACTATCGATAATAATAAGAAACTTACTTTAAAATAACAGACTACTTAAAAGAACAAGAATCTATGAGATTCGTTTGCTTTAAGGGACAGACTATTTCAATTCCTTTTATTGCGGAAAATTGTAGAGTATTTTAAAACTGTCAAATATTTTGAAAAAAAAAGCAACGCCGCCTGTGGAGTTTCTTTCGGCGAGTTCTACTCCGCATAAACAGCCAAATTTTTGAACTCGCCAGAAAAGGACAGTCACATTGTATGTAGCTGAAGTGATGTACGAATGAATATCCTTTTTGAAATTATTTGATTAGTAAAAAAAAACATAATACTGTCGATACTATCAACACAGTTCAACCATGCCAGAAGACATGTCAGAAGCCTTAGGCGACTCAATAACTCTGATACCAGGGTTTGTGAGGTAGGTTAACCTAGTAACCCACACGAAAAGCAAGCAATAGTAACGTACAACTACAACTATCGATGCTATCGAGGGTCATACTATCGGACTTTAGACTAGTGTCTAGTACTACTCGTATTATTTATTCTGTGCTAGTATTAATATCTAATTTCGATGGCAATAGTAATGCTATCTCAACGACAGTGTCACATATTCCTTCAGAAACACTGTCAACATTGTAGCTCGGGTAAATACGGACGACTAATGCCCATGTTAAAACATTTAACAGTGAGCTATAATAATATCGAGCATCTTTTTAATGTTTCCCAATTACAGCCTGCAAGCGGTTAACGATTGCTCTGAGCTTTAACTATTCCAATTTTATGTTTGTGTCGGCTGAAATGCGAAATTGTTGAAACATTAAACATTTTTGTGCTCTCATAAAATCAATCTTATGTTCATTACCTTCGCTATAATTTTATGGTCCAGGTATTTTAATGTCCATCAGGTATACCTTCCTCTATCCATCCATATCAGTTTACTCTATCAGAACAGGATTCCTGGCTTTCTTGTCTTTTACGCGTAGATGATATCCGGCTTCTATATTCAATGCTCTAGTTACTTTAATACATGGAGTCAGTTTAACTAGTTGGCAGTAGTTAAACTGACTCCATGTATTAAAGGAAATTCAGACATTTTACGTTAGTCCACAATATATATTTTTGAAATAGATAATTACGGGATACAGTTAGGTGAATCCATTCTATTAAACTCATTATATTTATTCTTATCACTATGTTATAAATAAGTTATATAATATGTCTTATAAACTAATACCAAATAATAATAATAAACACTTCCACACTTCCTACGATTCTTGGGGCACGAGAAATATTTCTAGAAAGTTAATACAATTTTCGTAGTATCAATATTATCATGATAACTTTACTCAACTTCCTATTCATAAAATACAAACCACATTTTTGCATTTCTTCTTACAAAGATATTGTAATCGCAGGTAAGTTAGAAAGAGTAAAGATAATATTAAGATATTAAAAACACCTATTATGAAAATCTGCTTAGTCCAGATGGTCCAGAGAGCTCTCGCTATAACCTATGATTACCTATATTTTAAATCTAAAATCGCCAACGACGCTACTAGTACACAGCACTTTTGTCTTGATCCTGGTGACTTACGAATTTTATTATCTATGGCTTAAAATGATATATGACTGCTCTTAACTGGAGAATCATAAAATATTTTCTGTTTGTGAAATATTTCTGAGGCAATAAAGCAATAATTCACTACGGGACTACGGAGAAGATGGCGAGCTTTATTTGCCGTCATAAACGGTCTGTTTATGGTGTACTTTTTTGCTGGAACTTGGCTGTAGAGAGGCCCGTACGCGCTTGCACATAAACCTTGCCTTTACCATTACTGTGATTAAGAAACTCGTCCTTCTCGCTGGAAGACATTATTTTAGGCCCTCTGCAGCTGCGACCTCTGTCTTTGACTTTCACGAGCATCAATTGCTTTTTATTCTCGTAAGTACGTAAATAATAACGCAACTCACTGATTTTCTTATGAATCAAATTGCGCAATTTCCCCTAGAAGTAAGTAATTTCTGAGGTAAAATATGTTCAACCGGCAACGAAAACTGAAGATACAACCACGACGATCCAAAAGGATCTTACGTATATGTTACAGATACTATAGTAGTTGTATAATTGATAAGCATATTAATCATGAGGCAGATCATTCTTTCTCGTCAGCTAAATCAGAACTGACACGAGCGTCGGCGGTCGATCGTTAGGCACATGGCAGTGGTACGTCTGTCGGCGATTCACACGAGTGTGAAACTTTGGAAGTGTCGACGGGGGGCTCCATTAGTCAGCGTGATTAGTTCTCAAGAGCGTTAATGTTTCAATGAGATGAATAATCGCCGGGTACAGTGACAAATGCGCGTCAGTCGCTGCGCGCGCGCACCTGACTCCCCCCACAAACGCGCCGCGCCATCACTCAGCCTCACGAGGTGTTATACACCGTAGATGAAGAGATTTATATTTATTATTGCTCGGGTGGACACCATTTCTGTTCATTTTAGTACAATCTAATTGGGCCACTGTTACTTTATTGATAAATATTCCTATAGTAAAACTTGGAAGTATAATCTAAACTGTACTTACGAGTACATAGGTAGTTTTGTTTCAACTTAACTACATAACTTGAAGTCACTAAGAAATTTTGCTAAAGATTCTAATAGCTAAACCTTCAATCTTGTGATTTACTCTATCATAATACAATCAATCCGTTAATTTGAAGCATATAGGATACACAATTCATCATCATAATCATGGTCACCCGTTTCGTTGATAAATGACTCAGCTTACGTATTCAGAGTCAAGGGTTAAAGTCGGCCGCGATCTAGTGTCGGAATCTTTTTCACATTCCCAACTCACGCCTTCGACTTTTTTCACTTCGGAATATGACCGACACATATCGACATGTGTCATGTTGCTATGATTTAGCATTGATTGCATCCTTTGAGATCGCCGCAAGCGCGCTTTTGATTTACAACACACGCAAGTGCTACTGAAGTAATGCGCTCATGTTGGTATTATTGCGAGTGCTCGCAAGTCCGCTGAGAGCTTCTTAGAAGTGCGACGTTAAACCCGGAGCGAGGAAATTATGGCGGGATTAGCTGGGCGGAGCCCACGCGTGGGACGCAGGGAAATGTCGCAACTAGTAACAATTTATTTGCAAACACCTCTTGGTAATCCAAATCCGTTTAAGGTATTAGCAATAAAATTCACATTTGTATGAGTAATTACGTAAAAGTATAACAAATAGGCAAACGTCAGAATTTGTTTAATTTATAATGTAACATTTGAACTGACTTGTAATAATAAGGAATTATCAATTACACCTCATGATGATATTGTAATATTGCCGCTGTAATGGGACTGTCTGTCTATTATTTTATTATGTGGGTTTGTAAACCCTTATGCCAATACATATTTATAGGTATTGTACTTATTTCTTAGAAACCAGAAATCTGATGTGAAACAACTTCTTTTAGCGTGGATAACGTATCTACAAAACTGAAGTTCTATAGATTAGGAAATATTATAAGGTATAGTTTTGCATTTATCCTTTATATTATGTTTTGTTTTGAAAAGTTCTAGAGCTTTTATGAAACGGCCATCTTATGTTAAAGCTTATATGAAGGAATTGCTTTGAATTGAGTGTAATTTCAGTAAAATCGGTCTCAATTCTAAATCAAAACACATGAAAGTAGCCAATGAGACAGACGGACGGACGGACGGCGCGGCCGCAGGTCATAAATCACAACATTCGAGCCGCGACGATTAATCACGACCAGCTCGCGAACCGATGTGTATTGTACTGCACACTGCAGGTAGATGTGGTTATTACTAAATCTTGTTTCAGAAAATGTGATTCGAAAGTGCAGGCAATTAGGGAAATTGTTGCTAGTGTACTGCCTTCAGTGAAATGTTTAGACGATAGAATGGAGCTCTGAAGACCTGTGTCTTGTTCTCCAAATTATTCTTACATTTAGGATTGGTGATTGATTACTGATTCCTTTTAGGATTGGTGATTACTGATTGCCTTAAAACCTATGGGCAAAAGAAACCACGGTCTGGAACACACTAACCAATAGGCGTAGACGTGGACGGCCGCGTAGGATATGGCGGGACGAGCTTGATAGCTACAAGACTGGCCAGAAGTAGCTCATGACAGGGAGCAGTGGAAGAAAAAGAGGGAGGCCTTTGCCCAGCAGTGGGACAGTTTAAGCTAAATAAGATAAGATAAGATAAGATTACTGATTACATTGTGAAATGGGTTACAAATTTCTGATAGATGAATAAATGCTATTCTTATTCTGTCAAGTCGATAATCCTACTAATATTACCTACAACGCGAAAGTTTGTAAGGATGGATGGATGTTTGTTACTCTTTCTCACAAAAACTACCGGATGTATTTTAATGAAACTTTACAGTAATATAGCTTATACATCAGAACAACACATAGGCTACCATTCATTGCAGGAAAATACCTTATTCTCACGGGAAAGACTGTTAGCGCGCGGAGTCGCGAGGCGGAAACATAGTCATTGATATTTTTCCAGCCCTGAACTCAATTACCTAGAATGCATGAGCATGCAGAATGCAGCCTCAATAACAGTTACTGAGGCCACATTCCACTGTTACAGTGAGGAGGGCCGTGGGTGTGGCTAGATCGTTACATGTGGTTCCGACCATCTCTTCGTACGGTTGTGTTACGAAGTTACTATAACTGGTGGAATGACTGACGATAGAGTTCAATCCCACCCAATTGTGGAGATTGTGACAACGCCGTAGAAAAAGACCGTAGTACCTACAGAAGACATACCTACTTAATGGTAAAATTCAAAATTTATTTCACGATAAGTATGTTTCTATGTTAGTACAGGCTCTGCCTAGTTTGGGGTCAGATGGCCGTGGTGTGTGAGATGTCCCACACATTATTATTATTATTATAAGAAGTTCATCTATTACTAAGACTAAGACCAAAGTCTTCAAATTCCAACCTGTGTTTCTAAAGGTAATTAATTGTACATGTTTATTAATGAATCACCTATTGGATTGATTTGACAAAATCTCAGTGCAAATATAAGCAAATCCTTTACAATTAAACCGTAAATCCCTCGTTAAGCCTTCAAAACAGAAGTTGCACTTTATTAGGTTCATTAGTTGACAATTGTATCATAATTTGCTCTCTAAGTCATTGAATGTTTTGTGGTATTGTGGTGAAGTAATGGTCATCGTTGACCGCACCGATCCAAACCACATTCAGCGCGCGCGCACCTCTCACGGCGAGCGATGATGCGGCGATTTCATTGGGCTCATTTATGTCGTTTTCCAATTTGTTTTTTTTAACATATCAATGTATAAATATTTTTGTTGCAGTCCATGTGATTGGATGGAATGGTCAATTTCATTATTTTTATTTCCATCAAGGTCACTTTAAATAGAACTTTAATTTCACAATAAGTGGAATGATAAATAGTTCATTGCATTACATTTCAATCCTTAGTTATATTAAAATGTGAATGTAACTCTGTCTGTCTGTTCTAAACGGCTAATTGGATAAAATTATGGCTTGACACATTGTCACCCTCAGTTGTCACCTGTAGATTGCGACCTTTTACGAGGTAGGATATCAGCCCTCTTTATGTAGCTGGAAAATACCTTATTCGCGGTTTAGTATTTATCAGTTAAACGTAGCAGGACGAAAAACCAGCAGCAACCCTTGTACTTATTTACACCACTTAGACAATTTAAATTCTTAAATAACAAACCATATGAAAATAAATCCTCTAATACGGTTAGCTATAAGTCACCAATTTGTAGGTAAACATTACTTTTTAAATTCATAAAACCACATTTTATTGTGAATTAACATGTTTATATTGAGCTTCATTTGCCCAGACGTCTTACAAGAGACTTTTTACTTTGCATTCTTCGTAAAATTGATTTGATTTAATGTCTTATTATTTATGTATAGAGTATAAATTTGTTTGTAGTTCGTGGTAAGTCCAAGCGAAGTCCAGACGAGTTGGATGTCAAAGTTATGACGTGTTAGATTGATTATCGGATGGATGCTAAAATTCGTTTTATGACTTTTTATGACGAGCTTTCGGCGTAAAGTAAAGCCGTCTTAACAGATTTTGTGGTCTTATTGGCGGTTAGGCCTTGCTAATGCAAATGCTAATAAGTGCTTAAATTTATAGAAGAACTAGCGACCCGCCCCGGCTCCGCACGGGAAAATGGTTATTGTGGGTTATCCTTCAGTATAGTATTATACATATAAACCTTCCTCTTGAATCACTCTATCTATTAAAAAAAAACCGCATCAAAATCCGTTGCGTAGTTTTAAAGATTTAAGCGTACAAAGGGAGGGACATAGGGACAGAGAAAGCGACTTTATTTTATACTAGCGACCCGCCCCGGCTCCGCACGGGAAAATGGTTATTGTGGGTTATCCTTCAATATATTATGCATGTATTATACATATAAACCTTCCTCTTGAATCACTCTATCTATTAAAAAAAACCGCATCAAAATCCGTTGCGTAGTTTTAAAGATTTAAGCGTACAAAGGGACATAGGGACATAGGGACGGAGAAAGCGACTTTATTTTATACTATGTAGTGACTATGTAGTGATATACACATTCGCAGTTTCCGCTAAGGAATTTAATGAGATATTTCTTGAGGTGCTGCACATACTTATTAAATGTAATCAGAAGAGGTTATTTAATTGAAAATGTTGATTACTAGGGATGATTAAGATGACTCTACTAGGGATTATTCTGAAGTTCCATTCGGAAGATCGCCGGTTCAAGCCTCGGCACTTACCTTTTTTTTTCGATTTTCATAGGTGCCTAGTTCGATGACAATGGCGCACTTTCGGTGAAGGAAAAAATCGCAAATAAATCTGCACACACCTGATTAAAAGTTTGTGTATAAAGTTGCCGAACCCGCACTGGGCCAGCGTGGTCGACTAAGGTCTATTCATTTATTTTAGGGTAGGCTCGAGCCTCTCGGTGGGGACATATTCGAGCAATTAACGATTCGTATTCCAATACTACTGATATAGTCTAATTTCAAATTCCCAGTGGCAATGTTTTGGCGTTCCGCCCAGCTGGTATCAGAGCAATGAACCCTTGTAATTGCGCGGGCGCCGGATGTGTGACAGGTAGCGCGGTCACGGTGCGGTCCGGCAGATTTATTGGGTGAAGTGTACCATAGCGACACGACAGTGACACAGGTGACATGACACGACAACCACACGCGACGTGCTCAACCTCTTGGCCATTGTTTATGAGTTGCTAAGATGTGTTGCAAGCCTATTATGTAGGAACATTGCACAGCTATCTGACCCGAAGCTAGGCAGAGCCTGTAATAGAGCCTGTAAGAGATATTGCTATATAATCCTTAAGTTTAGCTGACGATTCGGGCATCGCAGTTTTTTGAAATACAATACGGTATGTCTTCAATCGTTTTGTACGTGACCCACAACAAGAATCGAATTGATCCAAACGGGAATCAAATTACGCGTTCAAAATTTCACAACATTGTAATGTATTTATTTTCCCTATTCACTTGTTTCACCAAACTGCGTCGAGTTATCATGCCGTCACGGTAGAGCGTCTCGCCAAATTGTCGAGCGAACGTGTCGGAAGCGGAAGCTGCTCCCATGCGCTGGCGCAGCGGAGTGAGGGGGGCTGGATACGGTGTGCGGGCGCAGGCTAGGCTAATCTACATGAGCTGATGTCACTTCCGGTGTCGCGCCTCAGTAACGGTACCTGTGGATTATTGAAAGTAAGCTACAAGGCTATTCCGCTGCTTTTATATTCGAGTCCTGTAAGTTCTTTGAAAATGTATTTTTTATATAGAAAGAAAGAAAGAAAAACCTATTTTTTTTTCAAGATTATGTCTATACACAGCAAAGAACAAATATACAAATAAAAGGTGCAACATACCTAGTATCAACGTATCAACAAACCAGGATAGTACTTCGATATGAAAGTCTGGATGTCTGTATGTCTTATATGTATTTTATTTTAATCACGAATGAATATTTTTTCGATATCCTTTATCTGCGGGACGACAAATAGTTGTAAATCATAGATCCTTTCTAATTTTCACAAAATTTATTTTCTAGTTACACCCACACATCGACTACCCACATTTTGTGCTCACAATCAAACGCTATTGTTCATCTAATTACAACCTGTCTTAAACGTAATATAATTAAACGTTCCGATCCATTTCCAACAACACCAACGCACATCCATCTCGTGTAAGCAAACCAATCCACGACCGGATAAATATCCGCTCGTTGCCTGTTGAAATGATGTAACTACAATGATTCTCAAAACCCGTAACTACTCTCGTTATCCACAATGTTGAACTCCTCCAAAGATCCCACGTAATTCTCCAACTAAATGATGTAAACGCACCAATTAGCAAAATGAGATATGCCAGCAAAGCTCGCGTCCAATCATGTTAACTCATTCAAATTTTGAATTTCGAACTGTTTTACTCGGTTTAAGCGGAGACCACAATGAGCGTATTAGGACCAAATGGCGCAGCTAAGAAATCAAATTAAAGAAACGACGCACGCTATCGCTACCGATACTATTATACCGAAATAACGGGTTGTTTCGAATTCATTATATTATAACAGGTAAATTGTAGGATGCTCCCGCGTGGAACAACGTGTTATTAGGTCGCGTCGGTTGTACTGACGAATTATGTTTGGTCAACTTAGTTCAGCGCTGATTATACGTATTAGTAGTTTTAATACGACGGATGACGTACAATTGTACATCCTTATGTCAGCGAAAGAAAGTATTCGTTTAAAATGTTTATTACGGTAACTTTTTAAAGTTTAGTGGACTGGTTGTAAATTTGTAGACGTCTAAATCTAAATTTTATTCTTGTCACTTAAAACGGCAACACTGGACCAAACTGCAAATAAACCCTAAGCCTAGTGTATATTTGTAGTTTTACTAACAGTAGTTTTTAAGAATTCTTGTATTACTAACATTTGTGGAGTTACATCCGAAATAAATTATATAATAATAATAATAAAGCATTAGAACGCGCGGGTAGATCAAACATTGCATAACTTTTGGGGAGACTTAAGCACAAATTGTGTGTGAAGATGTCGATCGATTCTAAACAAAAACAGAGCCTTCGACACGGACAACTAATAAAGTCACCACGTATCGTCCAATTTATTATGTTTCCTACGTTAAATGACAACATTCCAATCTAATCATTTCGATATATTTTTAACAGCAGCATTGTAGAGCGATACAACATTAACGATGCAGCTAACCGTTGACTTCCAATATCGTATCCCATTCTTAAACTAAGCAATAACCATAAATACGTTTATAAATTTAAATAAACAGAACACCGCATCGTGTAATATCCATAATGAAACTGCAATAAAACTATTTATTGTTTTTTCTATAAAAATATTTTTATTGGATTGACAGTTTGAAGAAGTTTTTTATGAACACAATTATTTTGATGCGTTGGCGTACCTCAAAATATTGAGTGGGAAGAGGAAGAGCATACCTCTCTTATTTAACGTATAATTGCGGCTTAGATGCTTCTAACTAAAATTCCTATACAGAAAATACTAATATATTTTCTGAATTAACATATTCGCATTCTTTAGATAAATCGCAAAAAAAAAGCTTTTCTTTCAGGCTAAATAATATCAGTCAACTTTTGAGATCCTTCCTAAAATTTGTTTAATAGCCTCATAATATTAAATTTATAAATTGTGATATAATTTGATTTTAAGATTGAGTGTAGCAATTCTCTCTTCTTTTTGAAATAGGTTAAAAACTTAACCTACGTAACACATGCAATATAAGTTCACTTTGACATCAAAATCAGTAGGTAGCCCACAGTAAATTGCTGAATTGTTGTATTAATAGTCTGAGATCATCGTGATTGGACCTAAGGCACAGAAGAAAATACTACCGAAGGTTTAGTTACTAGGGACATTATAATGACAGAACAGAACTAAGTGCTATAAAGAAACATGTTCGTAGAGGAGGCTTTAATCTGGCATACCAGACATTTCTAAATCTATCCATGCAATCTAGTATTGAGTAGTATGTCCTGGGAGATAGCATTGAACACATATACCCTGGAGATATGAAAAGCAAGGCAAAAGAGAATTCTATTCAAGCATTCTAAATCCTGCTATTACGCAATGGTTTATCAGCGTCTCAGTGTGTCTGTGTGTCATCATCAGCATAAGGCACAAAGGTATTTCCATCCAAGGGAAGCAGAATGAAGCGAGGCAAGATCTATCAATGATCAGATCACACATGTCCTAGGAGACAGTACGTCTGGGATACCATCATATGATATGGGAGAGGATGGGGCACAGGTACCAGGGAAACATGAATGGGCAGGCGGCTGGCGCCCCGCTGGCCGTGAGTTATGTGCGCCCCCGCGGCGCGCGCGCTGCCTTCACACCTCCGCCCGCGTGTGGTCCGCGCTTTACGAGCCGGCCGGGCTGCTGCGCGCGCGCTGGTCCGGCGCATGCAACAGTGAGCCATGAAAAGGAAGGCGGAACATAATTGTATACAGCCTTCCAAACACTCTCAATCCTTTGGTTGCTGCGGTTTATCGTTCAGAAGACACGTCATGGAAGACAGCATAGCTGGGGTGCCATCATATAGGATTAAGAATGTAAAATTAAGCAATGCAGAATTAAGTTTTATTCAGCTTGTTGCTAGAAAACGTGAAAAAATCAAATTAAAGGATGTGTTGTTAGTGCTAATAGACATACATAAGATGTCAATTTTAAAAAGTAACCCCCAGTAATCCTGTTTTCTTATTCCAAGTTCCTCTTTTACCTTACTTCTCTAATTGTTTCTTCTTCCTCCCGCCCCGATTCTTCTATTTCTGTTGAGAGTATCATTGGATTAAGAACGTTGGAATTCTAAACTAACAATAGTATAGTGTTAATAATAACTCTTTTAAAATTAAAATAGGTAGTAATCATAATCATAATCATTTATTCCTTGAACAAATTACAGTTATTAATTAGTTCTTTCTAAATTCCATCACATCGGCAAAAACTTCCTGCCAGCTTTCCGCATAAGGTTGTCCCCAAACGACACCTAAATCTCCCGGCGTTGCTAGTAGATGTCCTGCGTGCAAGATATTATAATATTAGTCACATTAGTATGTGTATTTCATTCGAGAATTATTTTATTCGGTAGACTTATTACGACCTGCCGGGCCCGCAACATATGATACTGGGCCCCGCCATTTTATTGGACAGGAAGGAAATTCTAACGTTTAATAAATTCCCAACTAAAATGTTGTAAGTTTATTTTATACTAAACGCTTCTCGATCCGGTTTGGGTTTCATGTGGAAGCCATAAGTTTTATAAGTAATTTCGGCCTACCTTCAAGTGAGAGCTTACTTACTTAATGTTCGAAACAATCTATTCTCAGTTGCTTTCCATCAGGACCATAAATCTTTTACCCTCCTTCACTAAGACAATTTCCATATTATCTTTACTATGAATAGTAAATAAACCACCGCTGAAACTACGAAATTATCCTACTAATATTATGAAGGCGAAAGTTTGTAAGTATGGATGTATGTTTGTTACTCTTTCACGTAAAAACTTCTGAATGGATTTTAATGAAACTTTCCTTATACATCAGAATAATACATAGGCTACCTTTTACCGCGGGAAAATACCTCGGTCCCACGGTAAAAACAGTTAACGGGCGGAAAGATAGTTGAATAAAAATTAAGGGCTGAGAATAGTGAAAACTTTATTAAATAGACTAGGTATAGGAAAGGGAGTGAGTAGTGACCAGAAAATGAAACATTTAATACCAACGAATCCGCTGCCTAGATATGAAGCGGCTCCTCCCTGAAATTCTTCAAGTAAAGTTTTGATGAATCAAGGAGAATTTCTTCGCCTGAGGATTATGAATTTTAACTTGGAGCGCAGATCTCATACGACAAAATATGTCTTGTTCTCTGAACATTTGCATATTCATCGATTAGAAAGGGACAGAGTATAGTTACATAATAACGTATGAGTTGGTATAAATTACAGATAAAGTTGGGCATTGGACATATTCAGCATTGCAAAGGACAGGACGCACGGCAAGCGGTGAGCGGTGGCTATGGGCTACGTTATTTATCGCCGTCCCACTGCCCGGGAGATTTATACTTCCCAACGTTGCCATGACAACGCTTTTTATTATTACTGCTCTGAACCTCGTACTGTGTATGACTCTCCTTCTTTTTGTAGAATTTATGAGAAAAAAAACGCATATTTTTAAACTTGTCACTTTGAGAGCAGTAGGACTTATAAGAGAAAGGAAAATCGCGCTTCGAGTAGGACCACAAAAAAATATAAAAAAACTAATGAATAAAACAAATAAAACTAAAATACTACAAAATAAAATAAGTAAAATTTTATTACTAATCAAACCTATTTTAACTATTTTAAATCGAACCGAGAAATTAAAAACATTCTACACAGGCAGGGACTCGAGCACGCATCTCCTTGGCTATCCGGGCCATATATACAGACGGTATCTACGAAAAAGTAAAAAAAACTAACATTAAACTTTCTTTTAACACTTTCACGTGAATTGATTGAGCAAAGCAAACTGTACTGTAGAGGAGAACAGATAAAATACAAAGCATTTTTACGCATACGAAAGAATTTTTGTCCAAGTTGAAACTGTGACGTTTCGCGCTCGCTAGTTCAACGATGAAAGATGATGTCCTCTTCAGAATGTTTGTGAACAGAGGGCCCAACGGGTTTTAGCTGTGGTGGTTACTAGTAGGCTTAAGTAAGTTCGTATCCGTTGATGGTGACACACTTAGAGTATAAATAGAATATTTATTCTCTAAGGTGACACACTTAAACAATGTTAGACTGGGCCCTATCACAGCGCGAGCATGACTATTAAACTTAACTTGGTATTTAAAAATAATTCTTATATAACTCTTGTCCGTGACCAAAACCGTAATCATTGCATGATTTTGTTTAGGAGCGTTTAATAAAAATGACGACCTGTACAACAAACTCTTAAGTTATGCGACAATTTCTAAAGGAGACCATAAAAACTCTCCCGAATCGTCTTAATAAGCAGAATTTTCCTCCTGTACCGAATTAAATCACACAATGACACAAAAATAGTATTACATGAAATTACATCACAAGAGAGCAAGTTCAGCGGTCGACAAATAAAAAATAACTTTTCTTTTGGAGTAAAATTGTGTAATTCCTTACCACAAATAGCAAAAAGTGTATAACCGATTTGAAAACATTGTTTCAAATGTACATTTAGATCATTACGTAACCAATCGCACAATATTCTCTTTGTAGAGTTTCGCGTTATGAAAACGAGACTGATGAATTTGTATTACATGAATTGACAAGATATACCTATATATATTTTTTTCGTTTAGATAATAGAGAAGTGCAGATTGGATTTATGTAAAAATAACTTAAGATACTATTTATCTTAAGTTATCTGCCTCTTATAGCAAATAAGTTGTGACTAAAACTTTCCTAGATTTTTAGGACAAATTTACTAACTTACCTAAATGTTTTGTTAAATTGAACTGACTTTTTAATCAACCTTCTTGTCGCTTACATAAAACACACTCAATGTATCTCCTACATAAAGTCTCTTTTCATATTAGATATAGATAGAATGGAATGGCGTAGACTCCACAGACAAGAGCCTAAAAAGTTGTATTTAATATTTTGAAAATCTAGTCAAATTGATCCACTACAATCATTTATCAGTAGACTTACTACGTAACGCACGAGAAGCTCGAGAAAGTGTCAAACGCGACATTGTGACATAATATCCATTCCCTTGTCCACCGTTGTAGTTCTTTCATTATGTCACGTAGTCACGTTGACAGCTTCCCGAGCTTCACGCAAGTTAGGTACTTAGTGGCCTACAGATACCTTACGCAGCATGTAACTCACTCTACCTAAATATTTATTCCAAACTAGCTGTCTGCCCGCGGCTACGCCCGCGTTGTTTTTCGACTTTTCCGTAGTAATTTTATCTATTCCACGGGAACTCTTTAATTTTCCTAGATTGAAAGTATATAAGATGTTGACCAGGGATGTAAAGAACCACCATGCAAAATTCCATTCAAATCGGTCCAATAGTTTCGGAGATTAGCCCGTACAAACAGACAAACAGGCAGAGAAACAAAAAAAAATTTTTGAATACGTTCCTTCTATTTCACTACTTCTATTACATCCTCGTGACTCGGATTTCATCTTTTTTTTTCTATGTACAGACATTTGACCTCTACAGTTTTATTATGTAGACTAAGGCCTTAACCGGCTAATAATCCCATGTTTATCCGGGTTCCCTTTCGCAAAGCATGTGGACCTGAGTGCAAGCTATGCAGGGTGCGCGCGCGTCGTCGATTGTGCGAGATTTATTGAACAGCTACTGGCTTACCGAGTGCTGGCTCTGTGCCTTGCTGAGATGTCCAGCTGAATTTATTCACAATTTATTCGCAGTTCAAAAATAATTACTGCTTATTATTGTGACTTACGTGTGGGAGGCGATTTTAAATCAGAAGCTGCGCGTTTTTGGCGTGTTTTGAAATGTTTTCTTTGCTTTAAGGTGGCCTACTCCGACGCGGCATCGACACGGCCGTGTCGTTGTCAGGAGGAAATCCCTCTGAGGGACGAAGAGGAGCTGAAAGAGGGTCCAAAGAGGGTCATAGAAGAGCACCGAAGATAGCAGTGAGAGTGAAAACATAGACAATCTCATTGACCTCGCTGTTTTTTCTTACTCCATAGACGTAAACTTATTGTCAATCGTCATAAAATATAAAAATATCGTATTGAAGCAATAATTGATGGAATGATTCAATTATTAGACAAACCATACTGCTCTATCCCTTGAAAGTGTATTATAAAGTATATTTATAATGTATTGTGTCCTAAGGAAGTGAGGAAGATTTTCCGCTGTTGTTTAATGCTACACGTGATAAAAAAGGAACCCTGCTGCCCATATCTGGCATAGTATCAGTATTTCATAAGCATGGGGCACCTTTCAGAATATTTAAGTACACATAATGAACTTTCTTTTTCAAGTCCGGTGAAGCTTGAATGTTCGTACCATTTCGACACAAGACCTTAGGTCAATTAAAAAAAAAAGTACTTTCTTTTTAAATAACTCCTAACTTTTTAGAAATCAGATATTATAGTAGGTAGGTAAATTTTGTGTGTAGGTTAGGTAGGTACCAGTTATGTTTTTTTAAACAGAATCTGACCTTAACCGACCAAGGGAATAAATTCAATTTTTTATACACGTAAAATTAAGGTATATGATTGCCTTTCGCAATTTCGCAAGTTCGCAAAAGGGCAGATTCTCAAAAAGACAGATTCTCATAAGGACAGATGCTCATAAAGACGGAAATATCTGTATATAGCCTGACCAAAGAAATAAGAAACCTCGCCATATTGCGGAATTTCAATGGAACTAATATAATAATAGAAATTGTTGCCATAAACATAAAAATATACACGTGGCGCCCCCCGAGTAGCTTTCTTATTTCTTGGGTCAGGCTTTGCCTACCTTTACATACGAAATCAGATTAAGAACAAAACAAGAACAAGTGTAATGTTGAATAGTATATAATATTATACCAGTTATAATTTTAACAAATAAATAGATAAAACAACAATAATCTTGTACAAAAAGACCGCCCTGTTTCAGTGTTAAGATTAGTATTTTAAATGAGATTATATAGTAAAGTAACAGATTTTTTTCTATTTCTCATGATACGAATATTATCTGTATTATCTATTCAATATAATTACCACCACCAGACACCACATAAAACGTTGCTTTATGCGATGTACATGTCCTTTGAAAGTACTTCGATAAAAGTTTAACTTTTTTAAATAATATCTGAAAAAAAAAAGGATAGTATCAGATTAGATTGATGAGCAGACAAACTAAGCATGTCTGTTTACCATTATCACTGTACATACAAAATTTAAGAGCGAGGCACTTGTCCGTGGAGTAATCACCACCTCTCTCTGTCCATAGCCAGCTTCTTGACTTCCTGGTACGACATAACCTCAACTTTTTCCTTTACTTCATCTAAAAATGAACGTCTTAATCTTCTACGTCCTCTCCTGCCTGAAAATCATCTCTAAAGCTGCAAAGAGCGCAGATTTACCTCAATTCAATACTATTTCTTCCTGGCGCTTTTTTATTGTTGAAATATTTAACAAATAAATATTTAAATGTTAATAATAAATGTCATAAACATCATTTGACAGACAAGAGGCTGAAAAGAGTTCCACTATTCCTCTTTTAATATGGGAGAACCTCCGCCACAGATGATTAAAATCAGGGATCCTTTCAACAATTAGTGAAAGCCAGATCATGATTACACTTGAAATCTTGTTTAGTTTATTAAACAATTAGCTTTTTTAATTAATGCAGATTAGGCACATACTTTGGTTCAAATAACAGCGAATGACAGTTTATAATTATTAATATAAAAGAATAATAAAAAAAATGGTTTCAGTTTAATTTTGAATATGATGGACCCAATTCCAGAGCGGCCGTTAAAATGTCTAATTTTAATTAGGTGTCGCTAAACCACTTTGCAATTCTACGCAAACTGTCAAATTCAACTGACATTGCTAATTTTAATCTGACGTTCCTTATTTTAGGCAACCATAGACAATTAATTCAACTTAGCTTTAGTTGGCCAATCGCAATTCTATGCATGCCATTTTTACGCGAAAAATCGCTAACCTGATTAATCTTAGCGGCGATTAAAATGGTTCCGTTTAACCTCAAAATCTTGATAAAATACTGCCATTTTTGTGAAAATTGTGAAGAATGACTATTATTACCTTTACAATTTTGGAAATTCAGACGAAATGGATGACAAATTTGTGTTTACAGTTAGTTGTATCGGAAAAAATATACAATTGGGTTGCTTATGAGATGATTTCATATCAATATGTAAAATTTTGTAGAAATAGGAAGAAACATAGGTATGGTACAGTAAGCAGCACTTGCGGCTGGACACTCGCAATACAAAACTCGCTTCTACTGGTACAGTACGGTAATAACGGCGGTCTCAAGGTCAACATGTCCAGCCGCATGTGCTGCTTACTGTACATTCAAGTTCATGTTATGTTGAACACTTTGGATTTTGCAGCGTTCAAAAAGGGAGAGAATCGCGATGCGTGGGTTCAGTATGACTTGACCTGCTCTTGACTGTACTATTCCTGCTTATTTACTATATTTCAAGATGTACAGGAACCAGCACACGCGGCTGGACATTTGCTCAGTAATATTCGCCTTTACTGTTACCTACGTAATAACGGCGTTCCTAAGTTCAAAGTGTCCACCTACACGTGTTGGCTACTGTACTTCTACTTATTATGAATTGACACAAATAAAAACTTCCTTAAGGATTTTTTTACAAATTCTGATAATTTTTATTAATAAACATGATTAGGTTGTATGGCAAGGATACAATTTGCCTTTCTCATAAAAATAACATCAAAAAACAACAACTTGAACTCAACTTAGACAATTTAGCAAGTCGCTTAAACCCCGTTAAATTTAGTTGGCCTGGCTCCGTAGAATAGCACTTGTGGATATAACCAACTTAAACTCGTTAAATTTTAGACATTTTAAATTTAAGTTATTTAGACGGTGGACGCGTGGAATTGAGACCATTGATACAATCTTCTTGTTGTCGTCGGGAGATACTTTCTTACGATATATTCCCAAATTAAACAGAACCATGTGTCTAAAACATAGATACGCAATTGACTCAAACTCTGAGTGTGTCTCTGCAGTCCTCTGAAATCTCCTGTCAGTGGCTGACAGGAGATTTGAGAGGGGGAGGACAAGGCCATGGACTAGTTTTTATATTTTTATATTTTTGAACCGGAAATCGACTGACAGAAGTTTGATGGAATTTATTCGATAATTCAGGCAAATTTTACAATAATACCTTTACTTTTTTAAACTTATATAAAACTTTGAACGGTACATTGACTTTTATGTCATTAATAAAATATTTGTCGCAACATTTAAGTCCATAACAAGATGATTCAGAAATCCAACCTCCATATTGAAGATCTTATATATAATTTCTGTGTCATAGATTATGATATAGCATCAACTGGCAGACAACGTCATACAATATTTATTTACTTTCTGATACAAAAGCATAAATATTGAATTGATACTTTTAAGCCATAATTATAATTAGATTGCAATAATTGTTACACAGAAGTTTAATATAATAAAAAATAATCACAGTATGAGAAGTTCATACTAAAAATAACAACAGCTGAAAATAATGAAGCATTTCTAATGTCTTTGCTCAAAGCCTAAAGCGTTTGGAACTATATGAAATAATTTATTCATTTAACCATTATTGTACATAAAAAAGAAGAGGACACAACAGGTACCGCAGTTTATATCCAAGGAAATGTCTTACAGCAGACCAAGGAAGCAAGAGAGAAGTAAACACAGAAAAGCGAAACAGATGTGCACAATATACTCGTATACGGCTTAAAATAACTGTTTGATAGTTTTATACAAGGACGACGTTAAAATTGTAATTGATTTGATACGTATTGTTTGTTTGCCTGTGAAAGAAAGACTGTGTAAAACCTTAGTTTAAATATATTTATATCACTAATTTAAAATGCCAATGTATATTTGTTTCGTATAGCTTTGTTATTGTAATTAAAGTACGAGTATTAATAAATCACTCTCGTTAGTTTTATTTCATAAAGTCTACGAAGGGTATTTTCGAACAGTAATGAAAAAAAAAAATTTTTAATAGAATTCTCAAGACAGTTTATAAAGTAGTTAAAAATAGGCCAGGCCTTTTTCTTACGGATATATCTTTAAGAAAAATCATACTAAATAATATATATTATTATAAAGTGGAAAGATTCGTATTTGTGTGTGTGTGTGTGCTTGCGTGTGTGTGTGTGCGTGTATGCTTGTAATGTATAAACTCAAAAACTACTGAACCGATTTCGAAAATTCTTTCACCATTAGAAAGCTACATTCACCCTAAGTAACATAGGCTACCTTTTACCCCGGGAAAATGCCTCATTTCCACGGAAAAGATGTAAACGCGGGCGGAGCCGCGGCGGAAAGCTAGTTCATTAATAATGATTAAGATCTTTAGGAGAAGTCACGTATATTCAGTTTAAATAGTTTCAAGTAAAATATTGCACGAAACCTAAATATTTTATGAGATATTAACATTTATAATGTCGTTAGTGGCACGGATTATGGCAGTTTGTAAGACTCATTTTCCTGCGGTCACGCTGCACATAATACTGGATTTTTTTATACAATATTCATTTTATACGTTAAATATATCCTCTATTTTCAAAAACAGTCATCACTTTTAAGTATTATTCATTTTTAAATTAAGGAGACTTATCTCTCGACACGGCTTATAGTGACAGTTTCGAAATCAGCTAAAATTTGCTAGGCCTTTTTCTTACAGATATATCTTCAAAACTACTTCATGAATTAGATCAAAATTTTAAAGAGATGTCACGTATATTTTTAAGTTTTAGTATCAAGTACAATATTACTTCAGACTTGAATAATTTTAAAGATATTAACATTATATGTCGATGGTGACACGGATTATAGTAGTTTGGTAGACTCGTTTTCCTTCGATCACGGTGCCAAAACTACAAAACTTTTAGATACAATTTTTGTTTACCACGTAAAATATATCCCGTATTTTTAATATCAGTCATTAGTTTTAGTATTATTCAAGTTTTTCAATGAAGGAGATGAATCTATCGACACAGCTTGTGAAGTCTGCAGAGACAGAGGTTGAAATTTGCGAGACCTTTTTTCTAACGGATATTATGAGAAGACGGCTTTATAAAAAGATCTCATTTTTTGTAAATATGTGTCATATATCCTGTAGTTTTAGTATCAGTCATCAGTTTAAGGTAATATTATATATTTGAAGAGAAATCGGTCCCGACGACAAAGCCACGGCACCAATTTTGGTGCCGTGGGTTTGTCGTCCATTTTTTTTTAATTTAACTTCAAAATCAATTTGTCGATCGTGACATGAGACTTCAGAGGGGCAAAATTTGGGCGCGAAACAGAAGGAAGACCACCGGAAACCTCCTGAAATGTCGTTAAATAAGGACAGAAAAATGTATGACGTCAATATATCTCTGAAAGGTATAGTTTTTAAAACATTAAATCTCCACAGATTATCGAATCAACTGCTATAACTTTTACACAACCACCCATCAACATATGACTAGAAGCAATGTTTCAGTGTAATAGTGTTATTGTGTCATTTTATATCGTCATGTCTTTTAGTGCATACTCCTTAGCAATGTTCGCTTTGGTCAGAGGGTGCGTGTCAAAGTTTATTTCAGAAAATGACATTGGCATGTTTACAAAAAAAAAACCTCAGTAGACCTCTTGAAATCCTCAATGAACCTCTTGAAATCCTCAATGGCCCTCAGTTACCTCACAACTGGACCTCTCCCTCCGACAAACCTCTTGACAACGACACGGCCGTGTCGATGAACGCCTCGGAGTAGGCCTAAAGGTTTAAGTGACGACTTATCACACACTTGAAGGACATGCTCAGTTTATGAATCTAATCAACTATTCCAAATAAACTTTTCTCAGAAACGAAAATATAATTTGACTTTTCTGTGCAAACGGTCCGATTTATTGCCTTCATATCGTGTTTTTGAGGCTAATCATCCTCCGATTGATTGAAATTACGAGATAATAATTATATTTTGTAGTTTTGTACTAACAACGCGGGCATAGCCGCGGGCGGACAGCTAGTTGAACATTATTCTTTCAGAACTTGCTATGCCGCACTTATGTGTACAAATAATTATTCAAGTCATTATCTTAGTTATTTACATATGCAGTAAAATAATTTCAACTTTTGTAGCAGTCACACACTGCTATTAATATACCATTCATTACATACCAACCCAACACTTGTATCAAACGGTATCATCAAAAAATGAGACCATCCAATCTTGACACAAATTTTATTCTCTTTAACATTCCACCACCTTGGATCATATAAAAGAGACTTAATAAAATTAAATTAAGATGATAGCTGACAACACTTCCATTAGTCGGTACTCGGTAATATATGCACGATCACTTCGGCTCATGTACGAGCGTATAAAAAATGAATTATCACTCCGGCTAATTTGCATCACACGCCGCCGCTCATCATTATAATACATTATAATATTGAGCAAAACTGTTATTTGTTTAATTTACGGTGTAGTAAAATTATGAAGACACCTGGACCGGTCTTCAGCTGTATATTTTTGGAGTTTACGGAGGGGCTCGAGCCTACCCTGAAATCAGGGTGAACAGGGCCCAGTGGGTTGGACAACTTCGTTACCTTTGAATGACTACGCAGGTGTGTACATGTTTCAAATGTTTTCCTTCACTCTAAAAGCGTCGCATAAACATACAATATGCATTCAAAAATCGAAAACACATTGTTATGTGCCAGCCAAGATTTTAACCCGCTAACGTCCGAATGCAAGTCAACGGCCCTAACCACTTGGCTACCGACGACGACGCGATCGACAAATTCGGTTTATTAATCCTCTCGCAATTCACTTTTCAAAATTGCTCTTTCAGGCCCCTGCTGTTTAAGGTACTTCGCCCGCCGCTGCCGCATTGTGTGATTGCAATAATGAGGCTCAAATTGGTACAACCGATTGATACCATATCAGCGCTCGTATGATCTGCTGAGAGTAATGATAAGGCTTACGACATCGTGTAATAAAGTAGGAGAAAATAGATGGAATATTGTAATAGTATCTATCGATTTAATTTAATTACTAAGGTATACTATACTTTTAATATAAAGTAAGGATTAGGAAGGAAGGTTTATTACCCTAGAAACGAGTCTCTCTACTACTAAATGGGTTCATTCCCTCGTCTGCGTAACCAACAACTGCAATCCTCAACTCCCTTTTAAAGAAAGGATCAGCCGTCTTCTTATCTGTGCTGGTTCTGAGATCATTGACCAACCCTATTAAACCTGGTGCCAGAATTATTAAGCCGCCGCCGCCGCTCCGTAGGCTTATGAATGACAGTGCATATTTTTCCCACAACTTTAGGTTTATTTCTGTACACAATAATAAAAAATGCAGTAAACGGAGTTCTTAAACTCCAAACTCCATCTCTACTTATCGAAGTTTGAAAATCGTTACAAATTTAAAATCATTCACAAATCATTAACTGATACAGATATAGTGCTTTGATCATCAACACCGTCCATTCGCTGTTTGCTTTCACTAACGATGTGTTAAGAAAGTATGGAGGCGCAAGAGCACTGTAATGCCTATAATTGAGGATCTAGGACGGCCAGCGCGTGCGGTGGAATCCGCCCAGTCACGATCTGCGCCTAGCACGATCAACTGCAAGGTAAGCTGGACACGCGAACCGCGATTCTGTTCCTTATTCAATGGTCATAAGAGCGGTGCAAAGTTCAAAGTATAGTAGACTGTACAGTGTGGTGCACTTTTAGAATAAACGTCAATGTAAAGTTTACATTACCTATGTAAAACTTTTCTAAAAGTTGATATGTGCAAGACAAAAAATATATATGCTTACCTACTTAATATTATAAATGAATCTATACAAATAAATAGTCTGCACTATCCTAACTAAAGTAAAAAATTAAAAATTCTAAAAAATTACAAAATACAAATTCACCTACACTATTTTGATGATACTTTTATTGTTAGTCTATTGTTTAAAATGAGGTCAATCCAGTAGCCGAAAACATAACAAATACGTTCCTAAAGAACATTTGACCACAAGATTAAAGGTACAGGCGAACACAAAGGCCATTAATATCGAGAAGAAACAATAAAAAAAGCATTCGTTTGAATAATAACTGTACACTCGATCCGCGCGTATCGGCCGGTGGCATCGGGACATGAACCTGCCGTATCGCATTACACATATAATATTTATTATTTATGGCCAGTAATTAATAAAAACACACGGGAGCCATAAAAACAAGTAGCCTAACAGGAAGATATAATAACTCAATTGGTGCGCCAGCGCGGCCGCGATTTGTTCCCGTCTGCTAGATTGGATCTGCTGCGCTCGCGGTCGCCAGCTATTCGCCTACAGTAGCTTAATATCTTAACATGCTTGCAGCCTACCGCAGTCACGAACAACTTGTTTTCTTGTAGCGGCCACTGTTCAACTTTAAGGCTAGTGCTTTCATTCATCCTGTAACATTATTGTTTTTTTTAATGAGCTCTGAGCTATGAGTTCTCTCCTTTAAATCACCATATATATATTACTTATGTATTCGTTTTCATTGCTTGACTTAGTTTGTATATAATTTTCATACACATCATCGTAACTACAAATTACTTGCTTAAATCCGTCATGTCCAAATAACAGAAAAAAAAAAGTTCGTTAAGGTCTTATAAAAACAAAAGACATTATTTAAAATAATGACGTAAATTTACACCGTTTCGGATTCCCAACCAGCCATAATATTTGCAGTTTATTTGCTTGACAGCGACCATAGGGCTCGTCCACACTTGCGTGGGTCGAAGGGCTCGCGCACACCGGCGCGTGGGCATCATAAGAAACGAGGACGTGTGTAGAGGACTTTAATAAAGTTCTCGTGACATGCAACAATGGCGAGCGTAGCAACTTAATCTAAGAGAATGAATCTGCAAATGAAATCTGTACGAATGGGGCGTTTAATCTCACGGAGCCTGATTTAGATGGGGTTTTTGCATTGCTGTAGAGAAGTAAGATTAAAGTGGTACGTAAAAAAAATGACAGATTTTTAAAAAGGAACATTGTGGTAAATGTGAATAATATTGTAATGGGTAAAACAGAAATAAAATATGAAAAAGAAGGATGAAATAGAAATTACTAACTTTCTGACCTGCGACTCCGCCTGCGTTAACAGTTTTTCCCGTGGGAAAGAGATATTTTCCCGCAGTAAAAGTAGTCTATGTGTTATTCTGATTGAAGTTACTTATTTATAAAGTTTTTTAAAATCCGTTTAGTAGTTTTCGCGTAAAAGATTTACAAACATCCATACACCCATCCTCCCTTCCTCACAAATTTGTAGGATTAGTAGAGAATAGTAAACTTTTAACAGACAAGCTCACATCTTACCAAGCTTTTGTTTTTGTCCAGTTATCATTTTTTTTTAATTTAACTGTTCATTGATGACAATAGAAGATAAAAATTCAGTACAGACTACAGACTACAGAGTTCATTATTTCTATGAAATAATTTGTTTTCGAAAAATAGTCTTTTAAATAACTATTTAATTTAAGAACCTACATAAAAATGTGTTATACAACAACATGTAACATAGAACTTGCATAGTATTTTATGTTATTAAGTGTTTTCTATAGTTGGCAGTTCAGTTAGTACACTTATAAATCCTGACATGTAAACTAAGGTCTTACCTCTGGCTCTGCCCAGGTCACCAGACACCCTGACGGTTATTACTGAGCGTGACAAGGCTCTCCATACCCATTATCGTCACATAGGTACACACCGCGGGAAATACTGAGCAACACCTGCTTTATACAGGAATGCTTCACACATTTCTATTTGTAAGGAAGATATTGAAGGCAGAGAAAGCCGATTATGTTAATTGGGATTTGATAAGTAGTGGCTGAAATAAATTAAGGTTTTGTACTTCTCTGTCGAAGTGGCGACAGAGAAGTACAAAACCAACCGATACAGCGGCGCGTCTTTAGTGCACTAAATTAATTAATCAATTAAAATATGTTCTAAAGTAGGACACGTGTGACAAAACGCAAGTCAATGCACTACGTTGCTCGAACACTGCGAATTCTATTCTGACCGTGTTAATTTTTAGTCGCAGCGAATGCAATCGCAGCGACTATGAGAGGGCCAGAGATGGACAGTTCAGAGTAGAGTCCAAAGATGACGATCACGGTTCTCGGCCGCGGCAGGCCAGAGGCGCCGGCACAAAACATCGCTAATGTGCCTATTATTTATTGTCATTATGCACCATTACCTCCCTAATAGTCCACCGCACACCACACGACCACAATTATTCCACCAAAACGACACCTTAAATGTCCACAGTTATTCGAGAAATGTGAAAGCTGCGTGCGCGCCAAAATTTTCACGACAAAGTGATTTGTTTATTGCACGCCTTAACTGAATTTAGTGAAGCAATTTGTCAAACGAGTCACGTATTTGTCGAGTTCATATTTCCATAAACTGTGTAGTAATGAAGGCAATACAAAGGTATGTACAGGTTTTTTTATTTGACCGAGCAATGGCCATTTCGGTAAGAGCTTTCTGGTTCTAACTGTTCATTATGACTAGACCGGTACTATACCTGCAAACGTTATAAGATTTTTATGTCACATTAAGCAATGAAAGCTTTGATGTTAACTGAATAGGGATAATCAGAACCTAAGTCATATTTCGAGTTTTGGGTGATTTTGGCTAGGTGTTCTTTTTAGTAGTTTCAGGGGTAACATGCCACGTAAGGGACCTATGGCTTGTGTTGAGAGTTACATAATATTTCATATGCATTTACTGTATTGAGGCTAGCCCAACGAAAAGTAACTAAAATTATTCTGTCATTTTCACTTCACTATACAAAGCAAGCATATTGAAACAAACATAAATATAATAATATAATACGAATACTACATCAATCTCATTAAGTCTCAAAGGATCGTTTATTAGACACGTCGCATTAGGGCTCCGCCCGGGCCGGGACGGAAATCGGCTCCTATCATATCCAACATATGTCGATTTCAATCAGACGATTAATGAAACCTTCGTGTCCATTAAGGCTCACCACAGAACTCCCGACCCTTTACACAGGACACTCTTTGATTGCTATCGAACGTATTTGCAGATACTCAATGTTTTATGGCCATATCTTTGACGGTTATTTCAGCGTTCATTAAATGCTTAATAGTTGTAGGAAATGATAAATCAATTATTATAAGATGTATAGATACATTTGTTAATGTATATTTTCAAGTAAGTACTATAGTTTAGCTATTGAAGTAGGTGTAACTCATAGATCATAAAACGTTATTGGTCACATGACTTTTAAAATTAAGAAAATGTCGTTATGCCATGTGGCAGTAGTTTTAAGTTGAAGCCAAGGATGTTACAAGTACTACACAATGGTAGTACTTCCATCCTTGGTTGTTGAACCTTTTTGTATTAGGTATTTATTTATTTACTATAAAGTAGTGGTGGATAATATTGTGAAACGCATGAATACACTTCCAACGCGGGCCTTCCGTCCCGTTGCTCGAAGTTCATATACAAAAATAATTATCAACCAACAAAATATCATCAAAAAACCTAAGTACTAATTTTGAGGTGTAACGTAAAATAGTTTTATTATTCGGAATGTTTCTCCGCCAAACACCATTCGGCGCTATTTTGCCTCAGCCTAAAAATGTTTTTTTTTTAATAGTGTCAGCCAATTTCTAGATCGACCACTCGTCACCTTTAGTCAGCCATCGCGTAGAAATTACTTAAAAACAAAATACTTAATATCATTTTTAGTCACGGCTGTCGACGCCACGCCTATTTATTTTAGGCTCGTAACAAATTAGTCTGCTGTTGTTTGTGGGAAATTGAAATAGCGAACCCTTAAGATTATAAAAAGGTTAAACAAAACAAGGGTCACGGACAAAAAATGCGTGAAGACAATCCATCTTCTCCACTCCACCACATCTTGGCGATTAATTACAGAAACAAAAGTAGAGCCATAAATATAAAATTAAATATGGCTTTCGAGCATTCTGCTAATACTAAGAACCTACCTGTTTCTTGATAATAACATAGCCTTTTTATATTACGTAAGACAGAAAATTTACTTCTGAATTTCAGGAACCACGCCTCGACTTCTTTCCAATAAAACTCAACTTGCTTACATTACATTATTATAATATGGGATCTGGAATATAAATTTGCCACGACCAAATTGTTCCCTTAGCAATAAGTTTTCTCTTCATTATAACTTTTGTGTATTTAACGCTATCGTGTTTTATATTTTTATAACAATTTCTTTTGTGAATCGGTTATTTTATTTTTGTATCGTACGGCATTATACATATACATATTTCCTTTATCGTAGACTAAACTATACCTACTTTAGTTTGAAAAAATATACGATTGCCTCTGTCATGGGCAAAATACGTTCAAAAATACGAAGTTACTTAGTATTGAGTTTACTGAAACCACTCCACAGATGTTACGCCGCAGAATAAATATTAGGTCCTTACCTATGAAATTGCCGTTCAGTATCAAAAAAGTGAAACAAGTTTTTTTTAATGAAATTATTATTTAATCAATCGAAGTATGCGCCGTTGTTATCGATACATTTCCGCCATTTTATAGGCAGATCATTGATACCTTTGGAAAAAAAATCCTGGGAGCGAGAGTCTATGAACTGTTTAAAGGCGGTTTTGACTGCCTCATCAGATTTGAAATTTTTCCCTTGTAAAAAGTTAACCAAATTTTGAAAAAAGTGGTAATCGGTTGGGGCAAAATCTGGAGAGTATGGTGGGTGACGCAGATCTTGCCCCAACCGATTACCACTTTTTTCAAAATTTGGATAACTTTTTACAAGGAAAAAATTTCAAATCTGATGAGGCAGTCAAAACCGCCTTCAAACAGTTCATAGACTCTCGCTCCCAGGATTTTTTTTCCAAAGGTATCAATGATCTGCCTATAAAATGGCGGAAGTGTATCGATAACAACGGCGCATACTTCGATTGATTAAATAATAATTTCATTAAAAAAAACTTGTTTCACTTTTTTGATACTGAACGGCAATTTCATAGGTAAGGACCTAATAATAGGTCATGCTACTTACCACATAGACCCCTTAATAGGAGGGTGTAGGAAAAACTTAATGCTTCTTTAATTACCTAACTAAAAGCAAAGTTATTTTTACCTCCCCAAACCTCCGATGCATACATTGCTCGTAGAATACGCACGCTCTGTATTGTTTAATTAAAAGAGAAGCTTGGAGCAGCAATGTATGTGGTATAAAAGAAAATAATCATTGGGGTGGTCGTGAGGTGTATCCTTATCGCGTGCAGGGTGGAATCGACATATGGATAAGACCGCTGATCGCCGTTCTGTCAGGTGGCTTGCCGCGTCACCTGTCAGGATAGGTAGCTAAAGCCAAACGGCATCTGAGCCTTGCTCCTTCATATAAAATTATTGTTCTGGAATATGAAGAAGACAAAAAACTAATTATAATTAGAGAAAAAAGAGTCAGTCAGAGTCATACACTAGTAGCTCAGCTAGTAATGTCATAACGTGAGAAGTATATTCGTTATGAGGAATTTAAGACGAATATAATATATTAAGTATACATATTATGTAAAGTAAACAATCAGGGAATATTTTTTTTACGTAGAACTAGTTCAGAAAATTGATGTACGAGTTTTCTTTTGTTAAGTTCAATAAGAGCTGTTGCTGATTATAAGTGGTACGAATTTCACTTTCAACATTAAAATATCTGCGATACATAGAATCAAGATATTTCGATAATATTTTAACCACCTGAAACAGGAAAATATATGTAGGGAATAACATTAACCTTCTTTGTTTAATTTCCTATTTTGTATACCAATCCCTCGTACCGAGAATCTTGGATGCTTGTTAAGTAAGATAAGGGACTACACACGAGGTGGAAGCGGACAGGACAGCAGCGTTATTCAATTGTCGCGCGAACGAATTCATTCCGCAGAACTCATCTTATGGCGGTGACGGCTCTACATAGATGTTAACGGACAACTTCGTTATATGGAAGAGCCATAATAAAAGCTTATAAAAAGTATTTTTATTGAATAAAATATCCCTTATTGTGAACCAATAATTAGAAGAAATAAGATTGCCAAATCAACTTACAAATACCTAGTATAAAGTTTAAACCTGAAAGTGAAAGATTTTCTGTCATAAGATTTTCATTGATGTACAAAATATACACTAATTTTTACAACAATTTTTGAAAGCTATAATAGCGTCCGCTAAATCAATCAATTTAAGTTTAGAGTGTGACTTGAAAGAATGGGCCCGATTCCAGTTTTTAAGCATTAAATAATGTTCTTTTCAGGCTGTTAAAAATGAAAAGGGACAGGTTATCATCTGTCGATTTGAATTTAGAGACGTCAAACATCGATTGGTGCATGCGAAAACATCCTTCATTCAAATATTCTTTCAAAATTAGATTCATTCATTCCCATATAAACGAAAAAGATCAAGGACTTTTAAGTTTAGAGTTGAACTTGGCAGAATAGAGCCCAATGCCTCAACGCTGATACATTGTCGCCCCGTGTCGCATCCAGCAGGCGTGACTCCGCGGCGGCGGCGGCAGCGGCCAGCGACGCGACGGCGACGCATGTCCGGAAGCGTCACGGCCGCGTGAAGACCGGAAATGGGCAGGATGACCGGATCCTATCTCCGCTCCTGCCTACCTGCCGCCATGTTGTGACGTCAGCGCCCGCTGCCAGTTGCCCGCGCGCCGGGATTCGGCCATGTAAATGTAAGAAAATATCGGAAACTTCGCCGTCTATGTAACTGTCTAGTGTAGTCAGACAGTGTAACATACACTTTATAGTTCTTTTTCAAGTCTTGGGTTTTATTTAGATTTGCGAACTTTTCACTTTTAGTAGGTGAAACCTACGCGACTGATGATATGTTTAATAGTTCAATCGGCGTATGTAAATTTGATTGAAAGTTTGTATGTACGTACGTACCTATATCTATGTATGAAACAGCTTCTCCTTAGGAGGGAAGGTTTTGCCATATTCACATTCTTGCTAAGCATATCTGTTGATCGCTATGTTCGGTTTCATTTCATACAAATCTCCTGTTCCGTTCACACGGCGAATTAAAAATGAGTTTCGTATTTTGTATGAAACCGAAATTGAGAGACCGCAAATTGACTCACAACTCAAAAATTACACTCGTGTTACTTAGCGGGGGAAGCCTTACACTTAATTTACTAGTTTTATTGTTTGATGAGTTTACAATCAATGCTTGTAATTTTATTAATGTGTATTAAGTATTTCTTATTATGCGCGTCTACATCTGTTACCTAACGCTTTATAGTTGTTCGTATTCTTACACCTGTCACTGTAGTAATAATCTCTTTCGCTCTGTGCTTTTCGAAAATACATTTCTGGAGCGTCGCGCACGTATTTATCTGAGAGTTTGCCTATCGCGAGCATCCGCCGGTTATCATTGCGCGAGTATATAATTGTTGGCAATTTGGCGTCTCCATTCAGTCATGAATGGCAGCCATTAGGCCGAGCTAAGTCGAGGCAGGGAAGTAAGCTCTCACTCTATCCGGCTAATAAGTGCATTTCGCGCAGGACTTTTTATTCCCTTCCTGATGGAAAAACTAGGGCTTGCTTGTAAGATTCTTGAGTGCGGTTCTGTAAGCAATATATGAATCCAAAGTTGTTATGTATACCTTAAAACTTACTTACATAGTGGTAGTACTTACTCATGAAACTGAACAACTTTCCCTAAGGAACATAGGTTGAAATCTCAAAATTAAAATTCAGCTTGTCATACTTGAATATTACGTTGAATATTATTTTTCTGATTTCACCGCTTACCACTTGACAATATTTACCAATTCTGCATAATGAGTTTCATTAATTCGTTTTCATAATTTTATTGATTTAATTTATTTTGCAGTGTAATCGCTAAATAGCATACCTAGACGGATCTTCGTTTGGGCGTTTAATATTGAAAGCTACACAATGGAATCACACTATCCTGAGTCAAGGAAAAACTATGTACAATTTTACAGAAGATTTCACAGACATGCGCTCAACGCGTGTTAAACTATTTTGTGGTAGCACGGTTTTAATTTCGGTACAAAAAAGATTTTTCATAGGCTTATGTCAATTTAAAAAATATATATTTAAAACTATTTTCAAGTTTGAAGGAACCCTATAAGTCTATACAGTGCCATTTGTTCGACATCGCATCGCAACTGCTAAATTGTCGCTATTAAGCAATTTGGTTAATTAATGAGTGCGAAAAATGGTCTTAATTTTCAGCTTTAATTATTCCCTTAGGCGTTACTTATATACTTGAATACTGCGCTCTGAATAGCAACAGTTGCTGTTTAATTTAACTTTCTTAAAATATATGAATGTTCGTAGTACTATAGAATATTCTATTATAATAATTATGTAGTGGTTATAGTGGTCAGCTGGTAAATTAACTAGACATTTAGGACTTATAGTAGATACTTATTTTACCTAAGAAGAGTAGGTATAGAGAGATATAAATGTTTGATATAATATTTAGTTGTTACTACTTTGACGAGAAAAGAAAACTACCACAAATTAGGTTTAATAGATGCTTCTTTATCAATAACTAAGCAGCCTGCTACTTTGCTCTATGACAATTTAGCATGACTTGATTCGTTATTTATTTCTTAAAATTTAATAAATGTGGGTACATAATATGTTATGCTAATGCAAGTTTCTAAATTAAACATTTAGCTAGTGTCTTTGCTTATTTCTTTATTTCTTTATTTATTATTATACCTATTATAATATGGCTGGACTTCGTTTCTATATAATAATATAAATACCTAATTACCTATGTATTGCCTGCGGACACCACATTATTAACTGTATCGAACACCGTTATAAACATTAAACTTGGCTGTACGCATACAAGAGCGTTGCCCTTCACCCGATGGAGGCCCCGCCCCGTCTGCGGTTTTCCGCGCTTTTCTCATCGTCCGCCATCTGCCCCTGTATCCACTGTTTGCACTAATTATAGTCTTCATCTACTTTACTGTCAAAATAACCCATTATTTATACTGTTAATAATACGCTAATCGGCCGGTGCATACCTAATATTTTGATCTTGTAAACGTGCTTATAATTTATACCTACAATAACATTGTAAATAAATAAACCAAAGTTACACTGGCATCTACTTATCTAACTTACAATCTACATATATTTGTAATAGGTAAGTGGCAGAATTTAAAGTTGTTTAATAAAATAGACTAAGGAAAATAATTGTATTAAAAACATTTGAAAAACATTAAAGTTATTTTTATGTGCCTATTCTTATCTATGTATATTAGTCGTGTTCATAAATCTTTGTGGTTTCTTTTTTTAACTTGATATGAGTATACAATTTTTAATACAATAACTTTTAATGTCTTCACCCCCACCCCCCACCATATAGTTTGACGCTATCATTTGAAAAAATATATTCGACAACTGGGGTAAATATTTGAGAATAATAAATAGATATGTTGAACAAAACGAGACTTCCTTAGATTATACAACATTTGGGCTCAATTCCGACGTGGCCGCTAAAATCTCTAAGTTCTTGATCTTTTTCATTCATATGGGAATCGAAAAGTATGCGAGATGTATGCAGAGGTTGGGTTGGAAGCGCTTCAAGGATGTATAAATCTAATTTTAAATGAATTATATTTAAAACTAGCTTTCCGCCCCGCGGCTCCACCCGCGTTAACAGGTTTTCCCGTGGGAAAGAAGTAATTTCCCGCGGTAAAAAACAGCCTTTAAGAGTGTTGCTGTCAAATTCAGCTGAATTTTAAGTGGATCTTTTTCGCATGCCTGCTAAACTAGTGCGAACTACGCGTTAAATCGATGTTTGTTTGACGGCTCTAAAAAGTTCTCAAATAAAAAGTTTACAATCACCTGTCCCTCTTCATTCGTGAAAAGGAATTATGGTTTTTGAATTTAACTTAAAGCGTATTAGCGGTCCGTATTAGCAGGTTGGAAGTTACGAAAAAATCAACTTACCAGCAGTCATTTGCCAAAATTACACCTGAACATGCGTGATGGCCAGTATAAAACACAATAATATCTTCCATTTAACCAGCTTTGCTACATATCCGACCAAAGGCACACCCCAAAAAACTCCATCGAAATTAATTTGACAATATACTTCGGCGTGCGAACAAGAACTTTACAATAGCGTTGAAGTTACGGCGTAATGTAAACCAAAGACGAGATGTTATCGCCAGTTTATTATGAAAATGTGGCCTCTTGTGTCCAAACAATGGAAGCCGGGAGTAAGTCACGACCGAGTGTCCCGGAGGCTCCCACCTGTGCCTCTCTTCCGCGGAAATAATTTCATTCTTCTTCAGTAATTTGACGGTCGTGCCCGCGGCCGCTTTGGGTGTTTTCAGAACGCCATTCCCCTATACATAATAAGTAATTTTGCCACAATTAGTAGCATTATTCAGCGTTTATTAAATACTAAGGATATCACACGGAGTCCGTTTCGCAACTGTTGCGTGTACCGTAGAGCTATACATAATTGAATACTTTTTACATGTGATTTGTATAAAGGTAAAGGAAGTATTTAATTTTACCTCAGGAATCCAGATTTATTTTTAATCGTAATTTTCTCCTTTTATCACATGGTTTTTTGTCCACAGACGACTCAACATACCTGTGCCTTAGTTGGGCCAACCGATTTCGGTGTCACAAGCGTAGATCAATCAAAATACTCATTAGATGAAACGGACTCAAATAATCAGAAGATAAAAGGTTTTTTTTATTAAAAGTTTAATTTAAAATTATAAATAAGTACTTGCTTAACTTATGCCCTAATAACAAAAATTGTAACTAGGTAGATAGATAGGTACATTAATTATTGTTTTCAGTAAATACACGGTCCTGACCACACTCTAATTAAGAAACTAAATTTTTATTTTTCTGGTAAAAGTAAGGAGAGATAACAAATTGTTTATAGAAAAGTTAATAATAACCTGAATTCGTATAGAGGATATATTTATTTACAATTATACGATAGTCGCGAAAAATTACAACGTAAGAAAAAATGCACAAGCACATCTGTGCATGTATATGCGTTTATGGTTGTACTTATCTATCTAGCTAGATTGTCCATTGAATGAGGCTGTGCTAAACAAACAGCTCATCAAACAAAAAAGATCCGCCTCCCTTCTCTCCTTTTTTTTTCTTCAAAGGCGAGAAGGAGAGGTGATCTTATATATATTTAGGAAAAGAGCTTTTTTATATTTTAACACCTAAATAAGCATAGTAGTATCAGGAACAACAACTATTTGCTGGTCGACGTTGGCGGGGTTTCCCCTCATTTGTTTCAGCTTTAGCTTCAGAATCTCGCTCCTAACCAGCAGTATTACGTAGCATTGCATTACTGAAAAGCAAATAAAAAGTAAAATTAGAAAGAAAGAAAAATATTTATTTACCACACTTTACAACACATGTAACATAAACTGGAATAAAATACAGGCAAGAAATAAAAAATAAAAAATAAAAAATAATACGTGAAATAAAAAGGTAGCAAGGTAACTTTTTAAGCTACACGTGGAAAATATAATCTTTGATCTTGTTTATCTCAGAGATCATTAACCTTAAAATACTTAAGTTTTGTCTGTGTTATTTTTAGGGAGCCAACTTGAGGCGCCCAGTCATAATAATAAAACTGATATAGTATGAATGAGTCATAATAATATTTTCCTATGTTTTCATATGAGAGAATTTTTAATCTGTCAGTTATACGCATCTTAAAACGTTTCATCTCAGCCGAAAGACGTCCTGCTGGACAAAGGCTTCCCCCAAGGATCTCCACACTTAAAACGTTTAGTATATTAGAAATCGATATTAACAAAATTATGTACGTACACTACACAGCCTTGTTATGTTAATGCAATGTTTGTAGTAGTTCTCTCACATTTGCTACGGGTTGACTGGAAGAGATTTATATTTTGAGACAAGCTCGCCCTTGTTTACTATCATTGAAACTGTTTTGTGTACAATAAAGAAACTATCCAAGTATGGGTACCGCAGGATCGGCCATTATAATTGTAAAGATTTCTTCCTGATCTTTCTCCTCAAGCAGGATGTAATTAGGCTGAAATGATGACGATGATGTTTACTAACCTATGGCGAAAAATGAGGCACAGACTTCGGTGACGTACAACCTTGAAAGCAGGATGAAAGTAGGAATCAACGCGGCGGTCGTCGTCGCCACGGCATAGTAGTTGTATAACTTCAGCATCGCGATGTCTTTCTGAAAGCACCAGTATTTTCATATCATCCAATACAAATACATCCAGAAAAGTAATACAGAGAAAAAAAATTAAAGCAGTGGTAGAGAAGTCAACATGCGGCTTTATTGCTATGGTAGCAATCTCTACCTTCGTTATTGCTAACAGCCTCCGTGGCCGAGTAGTAAAATGCTCACATTACGTAGGTTCCGAGTTCGAATTCCGGTGGGACACTCGTCGAACTTTGTGAGACTGTCACCCAATTCCTCAGTTCCCCAATTGCTTAGGACACAGGCTTAGGACATACATAGCAGGTAGATTGTCCGAAATGAAAGATAATTTCATTCTTCATAAGGCACGTTGGTCCCGGCTACTACCTATGGATATAATATAGTCGATACCTACAAGCCACATCAGAAGCCTTAGGTGGCTCAATAATTCTAACACACCGGCTTATGAGGTACTTAACGTACGTTAACCTCGATATCTACATGATAATTGTTTATATCTAACTTGGTAGCACGATGTTCAGAAGTAGAGTCTGTGCGGAAAAAGAATAGGCGTGGCGAAAAACGGAACTAATATAGATTGACAGATTTACTAACATTAAAACAAAAAACAGACAGACAGATAGAATCAGAAATCATTAACATGGTTTTATTTAAGTATAAAAAATATCAAGATGTTACAGTTATGCTATAATATATATTATGTTGCCAGTATGACAAATACGGAAGAAAAGCACTACTGCGCACTCAAATCTAAATCCCATTATCTTTCCGCACAGACTCTACTCCCATACACAGGACAGCAAATAGCCCCGTGGCGGTGATATTCTCCAATGACGAGACGCCTTCGAAACTGCAGCCCAGTCGTAATCACACACAACAAGACACATCGCCACCAGCAGTAACAGTGTTAAGAGAGGTTTATTTGGTAACAGAGTTGAGAGAGATCGTTCGGTAACAGTGTTGACTGATTAACCCTTAGGCTAATTAGGCTGCAGCCTAGGGCGCGAGGATCGGAGGGGGCGTGCTAAAATCGTGTCTTCGCATGCACTAATCATTGCATCTACCCTACAAATTTCAACTAGACCGAGACAAAACACTAAAACTAAACGTATTTGAGAATCCCTGATTTTAACAATGAATTTTGGAATTTTAAAAAGCGCGCGTCCTCTTAATTAGCCTAGGGCGGTCAGAACTCTTGATCAGTCGAGAGGTCATTTGGTAATAGTGAGAGAGATCATTTGTTTTAACTTACTTGGTACCCGCCAACGAGCAGCACGATGTTCAGAAGCACGCCCATTCCTAGGACAGCAAAGAGCACGGTGGCGGTGATACTCTCCAATGACGGGTCGCCCACGAGGCTGCCACGATGAAGCTCCGTCGTAATCACCAGACAAGTCACCGCCAACAATGACAGCATCTGGTGATCACGCGTAAAAGCATGGTCTTAGAATTTGGTCACACAAATGAAAGCTTACTTTTGGACACTGCTAAGTACCTATCACAAATCAGAAAGTGGCGGCAGAGCTCCCTATGCTAAAGATCCTCGTCTAGCTAATGTTGTCTTTCTCATATACAAAATATCTTCAAATGCCATGGTTCACTGCTTTCACCAGCTCGGTGTTTCATGTATCTGGAATTTTCTTTGTAGCAATAAAGCCTTCTACGATATGAATATTTTATTTTTATATTAACCAGGTTAATATTATGAATATGACAGTTTAAATATTTGGATATTTATTAGGCACTCATGACTTAAAAACGGCTGCAAGGATTGAATAAAATCTGTACATATTTTTTGCCTGGATTGACGCTAACAATACGAGTACATAAGTACTTTTCATCTCGTAAAATGTTATTCCCGGAGGATCAAATAAAACACTTTACTCTCAAGAATCTAAATCTGATCTAGATAATACATAATGCACAACACTCATGGCTAGAATGCGCAGCTGTGGCCTATACTTAGGAAAACCGATGCAGAAATTAATAGTTTACTCACCACATTAATGTACGCGAATAAAATGATCCCCCATCGCAGAGAACAGCAGAAACAACACTTGTTCACTTTGCAGTACATTTTTATTTTACTGCTGCTATTCGGACCTAGGTCTTGGACACACAACGCCTGACTGTACCAGATCCACACACGTTGCATATGTAAACATCGTTGCATTGATAACCGATGCGAGTCAACTTTTCGCCTTACAATGTCATCTCAATTCATTGACTCTATAAAATGCGTGTTTATCTTGAATTTACCTACTCTTATTGACTCATATTATTATTTATAAGGTGTGATGCCCTTATCAAATTTATTTAGTTTTACATTAGAATTAATTTTCTATATATTCTGTATGTTGTTCTGTTTTGTTAAATTTTAAAACTACCAATAAGAGACAAGTAAAAATTCGTAATGCAACTGACCACGGCTCTGCAAAACAGTACTTTCTTCAAAAGCATCGACGAAAAATTCTTTAGAGATGCTGTTAAAACAATCGGATGTATATCTACAAACATCAGATCATCGCCATTCATAACAGTAATTGTTAAGCAATTTCATAATTGCAGAAATTTATCACATTTTTCATAGTAACATCCCACATCATCGTCTCATCGTTCCATCGTATTTTTCAGTTGAATCCGCTCCGAATTTGCTGATTATGGAAGGCAAAAATCTACGTTATTATTTAACCCCTGTCGAAAACGTGGGGTGTTAAACATATTTATAAGTTTGACGTGTTTGTCTGTCTGTGGCATCGTAGATGCGCCGATTTTGATCTAGTTTTTTTGTTTGCAAGGTGTTACAATCGAGAGTGTTATTAATTAGCTATGATCCAAGAAAATATCTTCAACCATTTGAAGATTATCAGCTCTTTTCTAGTTGTTCAAAGTGTCAAGTAACGGTTGTGTGGCGGGGGTTTTTAATTTTTTTAATTTAATCTGAAACTCGTGCATTTTATAGCTCGTAATTTTAATGAGATGATTACTATCGATTTCCAGGTATAATAAGTACCTAAGTATTTTTTATAACCCCAATGGACACGAAATAACTTTAAAGCACACCTCTTAATAGAAGCTCTTTGGGAGAGGACCCCGTAATATTACATATCAACAAAAGAAGTGCTTGTTTCACAGTCAGTTATACAAAATTATTCGCAATCCTTAGTCCTCATCATGTCCTCATGTTAATTTATTAAACGCTTCTTTATTAGATAATGCGTTGGTCATTGGCAGTTATTGCATAATTGAGCGCCACCCAGCACGGCAAAAAATATGAGCGACCACCACGCCACATGGTGTAAGTAGATAGACGGTGGTGTAGTGGGTGAGACATGTAGGTACCTACCTACAGTAGCAGTCCCTTGGTGGGCCCCTTTATTTTAATTGTTTTATTTGCTATATTATGTACCAGTTATGATTTAATTGTATTTAAATGACAATTAATTATGTACATACTAGAATTTTCCTAATTTATAATGTGGGTCAACAATTGTACCTGCTTATTTCAAACGTGTGTGAGCAGCACTTTTTTAAAAATTAACTTGTGTCGAAAAAGTACGACCAATCAAGCTTCACCGGACTTGCGGGGAAGTGGAAGACTCTACCCCAAAGTGAGCAGCATTATATCATCATCTCAGCCGAACGACGTCACTGCTGGACAAAGGCCTCCCCCAAGGATCTCCACGACGACGATGGTGAGGGTCGAGGGAAGCCGCTGGATGCGGGCAGCGCAGGACCGATCATTGTGGAGGAGCATTATATTTAAATTACATTTAGACTCAAATCGTAGCGGAAAATTCTCTATAAACTAAGTATATTAATAATTTATTAGTTTACAATAAGAATTAAAAAAATACGACGCATACATTGAAATACACCTAATTCACTACAACTCTACGCTATTGCAATTATTTGCAATACAATACAATACAATACACATATTCTATAGAGAATATTATTGATTTAGGTCTTGCTGTGTCACCTCAAATGTTTTGTACATAATAAATTCCTCAATGGACGGGGACGGCTAATAGTAAATTACGCATAGTTATATACCTAGTTTATTAAATAATGCTTGCTATTGCCATTGAACAGGCGCTAGAAAAAGTGCAACGTTCCGTTTTATTTAAATTCATGTCTGCAAATGTATTTATTTACTTTGATTGACTTACGTACGCGGTACGAATAAACTACTTCGTATATTGATGAAAAAATCATAGTAAACAAAAATATATTTTATTCAATACAATACAAAATATTTTATTAAAATTCTGAATCTGAACTGAATGAAACGAACGAACCATCCTCAACTAGACTGAAAGGAAAAACGGAACGTAGCTGTCTTTTTCTTTTTCTAGTCTGTGTATTCTTTTCTATCGTGAAAGGTTTTTTTGCCGCTTACACAACTATTACACGAAATTATACGGCTAAATTAACATTAATTACACTGAATAAGAAGGTAAATATTTATTTGCTTTGTTAAAAATCTATTAAACTCACGATATTTCTGTACTCGCAGTGTCAACCTGTTTTGAGGTTAGATAACTTATCGTGCGTTCTTTGGTCAAAATTTGTAGCTATTTCCTTCCATTCATGATTTAGAGCTTCATCATAGATATAATTCTGTTGTATCTAACAATCTAACAATGTTTTCTGTGCTTAGAATACCACTACCTTATAATGCAATGATTTCACCAGCCTCAGTTATACAAGGGAGGGACTAAACCCATAAAATTGTATAATAATTTGTACCATACCATATATATAGTTTCTTTAGTTTTAACGTAAGATGTTAAATACATTTCAATAAATACATATGTTACAGCCTAACCTTTTCTAGTTATTGATTGGTGTTCAAACCTTTGAACCTGCGCTTTAGGAACTTAATATGATTATCATTCTGATTGCCTGTTTTTTGGTTCTGTTTACATTAGTAAAATTTACTTTTTAATAACATTTTGTTGCTTTTGTTTATTTTCAGAAATGGCAGCCCAACTGTTTAATCGCATCGGGCAAGTCGGCCTTGGAGTAGCCTTAGTTGGAGGTGTGGTCAATTCTGCTTTGTACAATGGTATGTCAGAACTACCAAATTCCTTTAAAATACTATGTATTTCAGGGAAATGATTATTCAGTAAGTAGTAGAGCAAAGAAACTCCAAAGTATATGCTACTCTTAAAATTACTTTTGTCATCAATCCGATATTTTGAGTAGAACAGTATGGTGACAAAGGGTTTTGAACTGCAATAGAACTATTTATATTATATTTCTATATAGTTATATTATTTATCAGCATATCTGTCTTTTGTATTAGATGTATCTGTGAGCAGTCGCAAAACCATAAGCAGTTTTGGTCCGAGAGAACTTGCTGATAGAGGGAGAGTTGTGGCAATGGCCAAGTCTCTCCAAACAACATTCCCTCAGAGACAACATAAGAAAAACTGTCTTTCTTTTTTGAATTCTATTAATATTGTTTCAACCCAATCATTCATCTGAGATGGAAGACTCTGAAGCCTTGATTAAAGCGTTTTGAAGACTTAAAATGGAAAAAAAGGATAAAAAAAGTTATATTGTCTGAAAGTACAGTTCTTATTCGTATAAACCTTGCAGCAATATGAAAAATGTTATTTATATTTTCAAATTTAAAATTACTGTTATTAATTAGTAGTATTTTATGTATCTGTTCCAGTTGATGGTGGCCATAGAGCAGTAATCTTTGACCGGTTTCAAGGAGTCAAGAACTTGGTGGTCGGAGAGGGCACCCACTTCTTTGTTCCCTGGATACAGAGGCCTATCATCTTTGATATAAGATCTCGGCCGAGAAATGTCCCCACCATCACAGGAAGCAAAGGTAGATAACCTTAATAAATTATTGAACTATAGAGACTTTTTGTTTTTCGGTATGTTTCACTTGGTGTTTTACTTCAACGCTAGAGAGGTATTAAGCAGGAACGAATTTCGGCGCTGCCACTATGCCCTCCGTGGTGTAGATGGTAGCACGTTGGCTGCGTATAGGCCGAAGGTCGTGGGTTCAAGTCCCGCTGGAAGGTTTACGTTTTTGGTTGTTTTCTATGAATCTAAGAACTATAGAGATGTAATTTCAAATACCTTGATGAAGATGATATGTATAGTGCATGTAGTAATAGATATAATACAAGAAATACTTTTATGAAAACTCAACTACAAAGGTGTGTGGTACCATACATTAAATTGCGATCCGGGTTTGGTACCTTGGTTGATGATGCCAACATTTCGGGGCCCAGTTTGGTTCGAGTAATGAGGTTGCACTCCAGTCATGTTTCACTTGGCAAGTTTTATCATAATATGATTAGGAAAAGAGAGTCTCCTCTGTGCGAACATTCTGTGAATTTTTTTTCTTTCATTATTATTTTGGATACCAGTTTATTAGCCAGTCAGTATTGAATTTAGCTCTTCTGTAAAATGTCATTTTAAACTACAATGTTTTTCAGACCGCTTCATGTCAAAAGGTATAGAGTAAAAGACCTGTTTTGGTGAGACTTACCTAAATTTGTACTAATCTTTATGTATGTCACATCACAGCTAACTTTTTAGGAACTTAGCAGCTTTTAGGAGCAGTCAGTGAATGTCACAACAGTGTGTACGTACAAGCAGGTTATATCTGCTTCAAGTAGCCATCATCAACAAAATGTAGTACAAGCACAAACATTCTGTCATGTTGCACTGTCTACCCTAACATAAAGTACGGCCTACAACAATACTAGAGCAAAATTTTAAAACATGAATTTATAATATTGGTTATGGGATTATTGTGTATGAGAAAATTGAGTAAATATTTACATTAATGCATGTGTTATTAATTCCAGATCTACAGAATGTGAACATTACACTCCGCATCCTGTTCAGACCGGTGCCAGATCAGCTCCCCAAGATCTACACAATCCTCGGTATCGACTATGATGAGAGAGTACTGCCCTCAATCACATCTGAAGTCCTAAAGGCGGTGGTTGCACAGTTTGACGCAGGAGAGCTCATTACACAGAGAGAGGTTTGTTAATCTGTTGTTCTTCTCCTTTTTCTTCGTATAGTTTGTAAGGTCAGCGACCAGAAGCCAGTCTAGTGTCAGATCTGGAATTTATCAGAAATTGTAAATGTATTCTTCTTTTGCTTGTTTTATTAAAATCGCATATGGCCCTTGTAATGGAAACTGTCTTGTGAAGGTCATTTTTTTTATAGCAATAGACTATGGTGTGGTGGGCTTCGACTTAAGTTGTGAATTGTAATGTAACTCTGTGTCATTTCAATAAAACACGAGGCTGCTCCAGGTTGCATTAAGAAAAATCTTTCCGAGCAATAGACACGATTTTAACAGTGTCCAAAATTTTATGTCTCTCGACCTAAATACTTACCATCAGGGCTATTTAATTCATAAAAGTAAATTCTTTATAATAATCAACAGAACTTTCTCTAAAAAAAAAATTAAGCCATGTTTAAGAACAACAAATCAAAACACATTTTCTCATCCATAACTTTCATTGTTCTTACAGATTGTCTCACAGAAAGTGAACGAAAGCCTAACGGAGAGAGCGTCCCAGTTCGGTCTGATTCTAGACGACATTTCAATTACGCATTTGACGTTTGGCAAGGAGTTTACACAGGCCGTGGAGCTCAAGCAGGTGGCTCAGCAAGAAGCGGAGAAGGCCAGGTTCCTCGTGGAAAAGGCGGAGCAGCAGAAGAAGGCTGCCGTCATCGCCGCAGAGGGTGACGCACAGGTGAGGGGAATACTTCTCCCATTTGTAAAGCCCAACCATAAAATCGAAAACCCTCGCCATATTGCGTAATTTCAATATTTTCAATGGAACTAATTTCATAATGAAAAATTTTGTTAACATCGAAATATACGCGTGACGCCCCAGAGCAGGTTTGTTGTTTTTCTGGTCTGTTAGTTAGATTTTGGTACTAATACTTGTAAACCAGACTTGGGTTTTTGAGTGCTAAAACAAAACAGTTTTTTTTTTTTAATATTCACCTAAATATGTTTGTAGAGCGTCGGTGGCTAGCGTGCCGTGTTACCCGGAGCGAGGGTTCGTACCTCAGCACGTGCTAACGTGTTTTTGGTTTTCGAATTCATATTATTATTCATACGTTTATTCGACTCTCTTACGGTGAAGGAAAGCATCGTAAGGAAACCTACACACACCTGCGAAGTAATTCAAGGGTGTTTGATGTGTGAAATTGACCAACCCGCATTGGGTCAGCGTGGTCGACTAAGGCCTATTCACCCTTATTTCAGGGGTAGGCTCGAGCCCTATATGAGAAATTGACTTACAAAGTACTGTTATTCCGCATTACTAGGGGCATATTTCGTAGTGTTAGGGTGCTTCTACACGGTGCAAGTAGCTTGCGCATGTTGAGTCAATTGACTTCGTTTGGAAGCACTAAAACTGTAAAATATGTCATGGCATTACTTAAATAATTAAGTGTAGGTCACACAGATATAGATTTAATTAGATGCGGCTAGTTATGTACTTCGCGTGTCCAAACGAAGTCGAATTTGACTCAACATGCGCAAGCTATTGCACCGTGTAGAAGCACCCTTAGTGTCCAGCCGCATGTGCCGGTAAATGACTGTTTATTTTCTTTATTGGGCCTAAGTTTCCCACTGCAGGACAAAGGCCTGTCGCCTCCCTCCACTTGTTCCATATTCACTGTCCCACTCTGTTTCAGGCGGCGGTGCTCCTCGCCAAGTCGTTCGGGACGGCGGGCGAGGGCCTGGTGGAGCTGCGTCGTATCGAGGCGGCGGAAGACATCGCTTACCAGCTCTCCAAGTCACGCAACGTCACCTACCTACCTCAGGGACAAAATGTCCTCCTAAACCTCCCCACCCAAAACTAAACCATTATTTCAACTCAAATAGAAGATAATTACGTTATAATGTACCATAAACACAGGAGGGCTCCGGTGCAATTGCATTTCTACTTAACACTATATGAATGATGCATTTCGAAGAGACTAAAATTAATGCTATGGTTCCGCCAATAGATGGTAGTGATTGTTAGTTTTATGAAAAATTGTAATTACGCATTAAACTATACTTTTGTTGATTTTTTTGTTTTATTGATAACAGCCCCAAAATGTTCAGTCAGCTTGGATCTCTTGTTATCAGCTCTGTTTATAATGTTACTAGCTTTCCGCCCGCGTTAACAGATTTTCCCGTGGGAATGAGGTACTTTCCCGCGGTATAAAGTGGTGGCCCATGTGTTAATCCAGGGTGTCAGCTAACTCCATACCAAATTTTATTAAAATCGCTCCAGCAGCCGTTTAGACGTGTAGAAGTAAAAAACATACACACACAAGATTTGAGGACACAGTACTGTCCTCAACAAACCCCTTACTCTTTTATTGTGAAACCAGGGTCCGAAACCAGTTTCTAAGGGTAATATTCCTTATTTTCACCTAGCACATAGCATACAGTCGTCTGGCAAAAAAGTCGTGAAATTTACGATGTTGCCATTTTATATCACAGTTTTATAGCCGCGATTAGACTACACAATTTGTTGGACACTTTTTCAGTTAGGATCCTTATCGGAGCCTTACTGCAAATTACACTTACTCCAATTTGTAGAACGCCAATTTGTCGGTGGCTAACAATTGTGTAGTCTAATCGCGGCTTAAATCATGCTGTCACGCTCTACTTATGGATATTTCTGAGAAGTAGATTAGTTCCGTTTTGTTTTACGACTCTTTGATCGCTATAGATCTACCAGAATCTGATGGCAAAAAGGGAAAAAAGAAATTGACGCTAGCAAGGATTTTTCGACATTTTCACCACTTTTTCAAGGAAATATTTTGAAGCCAAACCAAAAAAAATTCCTCGAAATTTCAGTTGACAGATGTCATTTTTTTGTTTCCATATGAAAATCGCAATTATTTTAACTTTTTTTGCCATCATCATAGACAGAGAGTTTGGAAGAGCCGCTTCGCTTTAGAATATGATCATAGACCTATACCTACATCCCGACTCGTGATTAATAACACTAGGCAACAAAAAAAAACCTTTATTTTTTCCCAGAGATCTGATCGTGTGATTCTGAACCGCCATGTTATCGAAAACTTAGAACAGGAAATAAAACATCTCAGTCACGTATAGCTTTAAAGAGAAATTTATTTTTAATTTAAACTACTTTTTGTAATTATTTTAAAGTAAATGTGTTATTGAGACATAAAAAATAAACTAGTTTTTGTCTTTTTGGCCTGTCTGTTGTAAGAAGAGGTTGGTGTCTCTCTATTAAAAAGCCAACAGTAGTCTGCAAGCATTGCAGTGGTCCATTTTCCCTGATAACGCTGTTCTATTGAAGCAATATCTGGTAAAAACGCTCACCATGCTCATCGCTCACTGCACCTAGATTTACCTTAAAAAAATCTAGATGCGAGTGCAGAAAGTGCATCTTTAATGACTTATTGCAACCCAATTCTTTATATAAGCATCTAACATTTGATTTATAAGGATTTCATACTGAGGTGATCGTTTATTTCCTAAAAAGTTTTCTGTGATTTGATCGAATGCCAAACAAGCATTCTTTGTTTAAGGTCTAAATGAACAACGGATCTTTTATTAACTTCTTAACGTCAGGGCCAATAAAAATACCTTATTTTAGTTTTGCATCACTCAAAGCAAAAAATTTTTGGTTCAGAAATGTAAAGCCTAGGCCGTCCGTCTCTGTTCATAGCTTTTACAACATTTTTGATCAGCCCTAATTTAATATGTAAAGGCGGCAAAAGTACTTTTTTTTGCTCTACTAATGGGTAGTTTTTTTTAATTTATTTTTTATCTGGGTCATAAGAAGTTCTCAGTGGCCAATATTGAGTTTTTAGGTTCTCGCCAAATCATAGGTTGACTAAAAGGCATCTTTATTGGTTTCCCATTGAACCAGTTCCTCAAATTCTTGTGGCATATGTAACAGCACATAGGTATGTGGTAACCAATATTTGTCTTGGTTGTGAATGTCTAAAACAAAATATGCACGATAACACTACTTAATCAAAGGCGTTATACGTTTTTTTTTATTCTTTGGGCTATAAACCGCAAATAAAACAAAATAAATCCGGAGAATTAACACAAAAGCGAAGCATGGTGAAAGAACTAAATGTATACTGACACTACAAAATATTATCTTGATCGTATGTAAGAAAAATTTAGAACTAGCCCTCTAAATTGATCAAAAAAAGTGATTTAAAAAGAAATTTAGAAATCTCCTATTCTATACGTGATTGAAATAAATTATTATTTTTCTGATACTAGATGCCTGATTATCTATAAAATACGCTATGAATTTTTCCCGGGAAAATTTGAGTGTTGCCTAGTGTAATTAACCACGAAACCCACACGTTAAGCAAGTAAGCATCGCTTTTCTTCAAAATAATTGTTGACTCAAAAAAGTTGTTTTTGAGTTAATTCAGTGCAACAAGATCGCTTCCCTTCAATCCCACTTTTTTGTGCTTTGTTTGAGACTAAAGTTTTTCAAACTTTGAGCCTCAAAGCAGCTGCGTGCGTCTCGTCGTTTAGGCGCGGTTTTGTGAAACTTTTAGCAGAAGCCCTCGTAACATGCTCGTCGTATTCTCTTAACCTATTGGAGGATATTTCAATATGGCGGGTTACTCGCAACTTTTTGACAGAAAACTTAGTAAATTCATTAAAATTTGACGTCATAAAAACTTTTTATATAGAAGTAAAATATTTTATTGTACTTACTTAGGTACATCTTTTGTCATAGCACTTCATGTTACGGGGGCAGGTTTCCGCGATAATCTATAGGTAGGTATACATACAATAAGTAGGTATATTCTTTATTGACCTACTATAAACAATTAAATATTATAGAAGTGAGTCAATAGGCGGCCTTATTGCTATCTTAATCTCTTCCAGGCTTGCTCCTTGGAAAATATTTATAATTTTGGTTTGGATGGATTTTTTAAAACAGGTGTATGAAAAGTAATGAATGATGTAGAATATTTTTAGAACCAGCTCAAGAAGCCCTTTAATTTGATATACCACACACAATAAGATTCTAAAAGAAATAAAAAAATATCTCCCATATAAAAAAATATGACGACACCTGCCCTGCCCCCCATGGGAATATTTTTGGGAAATGCCGGTCAATTGTTGGAATTTAACTGATGTAACCTAAAGATACCTGTGTAGTGTTGTACCAAACAGCTATCCTGTAAAACTGTAAATCGATTTGCGGTTTTTTTTTGTGTGGCTGAGCATAGTACAACAACACAACAACTTTGTCAGTCAAGTTTAGAACTTTCATTATATTACAGATTAGCTCAGAGCAAGGAAAAAAACCGCATGAGTAAAATCGCTAAGCGTAGGTAAGTAAGGTTAAGGTTACTTACGTTACTTACTCCGCGGCGCTAGACCACGCGTGGACGTCGGCGAAATTAGGTTCGCAAGGCCCCCTTTTTTCCCAGTCAAGAAAACGTTAAATTACATAAGCCGAATTATAGTTAAACTAATGTAAAAAGTAATGTATAAGAGAACACTAGAATGTTCTTTCAATACAAAATAATCTAGATCTAGGCGCAACAATTTTTTTCATTTTCTTCTGCTCTGGGGGCGCCACGTGTATATTTTTACATTTATGGCAACAATTTTTTTTTTAATTGTTGACCTATGCTTGTGTTGAAAAGGTACGACCAATCAAGCTTCACCGGACTTGGGGGGGAGCGGAAGACTCTACCCCAAAAAACAGTCATTTGACAGTCGTATACAAACGTGTCTAGGGCGGCTCAAGGGAGCCTCGGACCACGGCCTAGCGCGTTGATATTGAAAAACATCGTGAAGGAGACGCCGCCTGAGGGGCTCCGTCTCTGATTTTCAATTTTGATTTTGGTTCTGGCCGCGCCCCCGCCGGCAGGTACGGGAGTTTTTACCTGAAGGGTAATTGTTACCTGAAGGGTATAAGAGGCCCCCTTCAAGCGCCGACGACGCCGCCGACGCCTAGTGCCGCCACTGAGGCCCGCGTTGCTCGAAGGGTTCTACAAAGTAATTTTGACAGATAACTTGTTGATGCTATATTTTCAAATTAAATACACATTCAATTAATACAATACACTTATTTATATATAACAACAATATTTTTTACAACAAAATACAATTTTCAAATTGAGGATAAATGACAAAGATATTTTTTATTGGTAGGTAGGTACCTATGTACTTCGGTAGGTATGGTAGATATATAATTCAGCTTTTTTTGTGTGACATACCTACCATACTCCTGTCAGTAAGTAATTACCTACTATTATTATTAGAGGAATATTCTCACAATCATGGACAAACCGCGATCATGAAATACTGCACCAAGATCATGAAATGAAATAGGTAGTGTAAGATAATGTGCAGCAATAACTTACAATGTCTAGTATACATAATATGTATGAATATTATTTTTAGTTTCTCTTTTGACTTTACTCAGTTTTTGTGTCTGTGTCGTCGACTTGCACGTTATTTTCATTTTCCTTTTTTTTTTCATTCCGAATTTGTTCTCTTATATTTTTGTTAGATTCTAAGAGTTCCTTCAATCTTTCGTGGATGTCATCATTTTTGCGCTCCAGGAAGTCCAGTGCAGAATTCAGATCATCCAATTTAGAATCCAAACAGGCATGCTCTAAAAATAAATACAATAGGTACCTACTTATGTCTTTGACTTATGTATTCTTTGGACACCTTGGTACCCGGAGCACATAATTTTTAAGCCAAAAAATAGTGTAGGTAACTATAATTATTACTATGTCCATGCCCAAAAAATAAAAATTCAGAAAAAAAAAATGCCCAGGTAACTATATAATATTACTATGTCCATGCCCAAAAAATAAAAATTCAGAAAGTATAATGTTTATGATGACAGAAGTTACAAATTTAAACTATAATAATCATACTTAAAAAAACGAAACTTGCCTTCGGCGATATTTACATCATTGTTTTGTTCGGGTTCGTCATTTTCCGATTTATTGCTTTCAACATTCGTTTTATTATCGTTGTGCCCAGCCATTCCAGTGAGATTTTATTTTATTGATAGATCCGAAACAAACAAAATAACACCATTCGTTCCTGAAGGTCACGAGTAAAAGTAAAACGTAGTTCTTTAACTGCGATAGTGGTTATATACTCAGTGACTGCGACGTAGTTACTAGTTAGAGTGGTGGACTCGGTCACACACAGCAATTAATCGCTGCGAATTGGCACTTGCAGCGCAGCGAGTATTCGGCATTCGCTAAGTGTGCTAAGGCTATTCGCTGCGAATTCCATACTACTCTTACATCATTGATACTGACTGACCGTCTTCATTTTTATTCGCAGCGAGTGCAATCGCAGCGACTATTCGCTGTCTGTGATCGAGGCATCCTCTTTGGTTTCTGACCGGGGAATGCGGTGCGGGAGGCGCAGCTACTTAATAATAACACTAAATTAAAAAAATATATAACCCCGACACAAAACCGTTACTTGATCCTTTCAACAACTAGAAAAGAGCTGATAATCTTCAAATGACTAAAGATATTTTCTTGGATCATAGCTAAGAACACTCTCGATTGTGACACCTTGCAAACAAAAAAACTAGATCAAAATCGGCGCATCCGTTTAGGATCTACGATGCCACAGACAGACAGACAGACAGACACACACGTCAAACTTATAACACCCCTCTTTTTCGTCGGGGGTTAAAAAAATAGACTAGATTATATTCACTTGTCCACTTAACCACTAAATCGTTTACCTACTTACCACTTGTGACTAAAGAGTAATAAGTGACGTGCAAACACACGCTTAAGTTAAAATTTACTTAACTTGTAGGCTTACAACATAAGAAGCGACAAGCTCGAGAAGCTGTCAAACGCGACATAGTGACATTGTAGTTCTGTGAATATGTCACGTTTGACAGCTTCTCGAGCCTGTCGCTTTTTACGTAGTAAGCCTGTAGGGATCGAAACCGGTTTTGAAATAACGGTTTATATCGCATGCAAATCGGTGGTTACAACGAATTACTAAATATTTCTGATGAGGAAACTGAGAATCTTTTAGTTTTGAAATGAATTTCATGTACCTAGGGTTTCTCGCGCGACAAACTATTGTCATAGCACTGCATGTTACGGGTGCAGATTCTCGATGCCTCTCGTGCCAGTTGGCTAACAGTCGCCGTAATGGGCGCACGTTATTTAATTATTTTACCGTTCTGCTATGCTTTTTCCAGCGTCGTTTAATTAGGTAGGTACTTTTCATTCAGTGATGTCTAAATAGTTAAATAATCCTACTAATATTATAAACGCGAAAGTTTGTGAGTGTAGTTTAACATGAAGAAAAATAATTAAATAGGTATAAGGGGGGTATTACATTATAAAAGATCTAGGATCAAAGATCTATGAGTCAAAGATGAGAAAGGAACGCAGTTATGCGCAAGAGTGAGCGCGGTGTATTTGTATCTCATTCTAACGCATAACTGCGTCCCTTTCTTATCTTTGACTCATAGATCTTTGATCCTAGATCTTTTATAATGTAATACCCTCCTCATAATTAAAGAGCGTTAAACAGATATATTTTTTAATTAATAGTTATAGGTATATGTAAATTTTGGTTAATTACATGAAATTCATTTTAAAACTAAGAGGTTTCTCAGTTTCCTCATAAGAAATATTTAATAATTCGTTGTAAGCACCGATTTGCATTCTTAGCTGGATAGATAAAATACGCTGCAGCGAATACTACAGTAGCGGCACATGACGCCCACCCCGTACGAGCGCCTATTGTCAACTGAGCGAAACGAGAATGTGGAGTAGCGGTCTCGTGTAAACGCCATGCGCCAGTCTCGTGTTTCGTTCGACAAAAGTTATGACTCTCGACAAAACTGGAGAGTGTAGAGCCCGCTTTATCGTTATACGCGGAGTACCTACGCCAGCATACGAAAACGAAACTGCTGCGTGCAAGTCTAGTATAATAGAGTATAATAATAATTTATTTTCAATCAAGTTACAATGACTCAAAGTGTTAGTAATTTCTTATATCTAAGTGTTAGTAAGGTTATACCTATTATACAAGATTTAATTACGGGAATCGGGATTTAATCACGATTTAATTTAGCCAGACTGCTCTATTTAGCAAAAATGTTGTATTTATGGCTACGAAAATTTATAATCACCTACCTACACATATAAAAAATGAAAATGTAAATTCTTTTAAATCTAAATTAACTTCATAGCTCCTATGCAATTGTTTTTATAGCGTAAAACAATATCTAGAATATAAAGAAAATTCTATGTAAGTACATATATTACCTATAATTTTCAAAAATATCTTTGTTCTTTGGACAATTTTATATAGGTAAGTAGGTACTTAACTACTAGTGTAACTAGTATTATATTATCTGTGACTTAACTAACCTTGCAATTTAACATTTGCACACTGAAAATGTTCATTGTTACTTTATAATTATATTTAAGACCCATCTGTTCATGTATTCTTGCAAATAAATTTTTATTCTTTTCTATTCTAAATTAAAGGTACGCCAGCATGATACGACATCTGTTGAAATTTTTTTTAACTAACTTGAGTCTTCTCTGCGAAAAAGAAGAGCACGTCATATCGTCATTCATAGTGGTGTCACCACCACTGGTAGTGGCGTCGTAAACCTCGCGTAAACTGATTCATAAAGATGTCATGTTACACAAATAATAAATGTTAGGTACCTACTTACCTAATAAATACGTTGATGGATTATTAGTTAATAAAAAACATATTATTGCTTTTATATTATGTATTATTAGGAAAGGGTTACATCAAAATTATTGTTAAATAAGTAGGTATTTTTATATTTAGCTAAGTGTTACTGTATTTAGATATATGGTAGATGATGGGTTAAAAAATCTCATTGTAGTGAATGAATGATTATCTGTGCTTATTCAAATCTTAAGGTTTACGAACAAAAAATATAAAGAGTTATTCCTTAGTTTCTGTTTTCCACACATCAATTTTAGAATCTACATATGAATCACTAATTAGAGTTGTTGACTCGTATAAGTTCTCTTGTGATTGTTGTTCACTATTTTCATCTGTTCCTTCGTCTTTGTCCAAAGCAAAATCCTTCTGAATTTTATTAAAAAATAGATTCTCTCTCTCACAAGCTTCTTTAATGTAATCAACTTCGGCTATATTTAATGTTCCAGGAAGAGTCAATTTACATAAATTAACATTCTGTTTGAAATTTGTAATAAGATTGTCAACTTCTTTTCTGAAAGCTTCACTGGCTTCCACAGATGGGTTATCCATTACCAGTCTAGATTGATTACATGATTTTTTAGTATTTTCTAGCAACTGCAACTCTTTTCTCAACTCATCACTCTTTGGACAAAGTTTTATAGCTCTGTTTAGTTTTTTCTCAGCAGTGTCATACTGGCCTATCATCCTTAGTGCCTTTGCATTCTGGAAGAGTACCTTACCATTATTCCATAAACTGTTCAGCCTGTTTAATTCATTACAAGCAACACAAGCTTTTAATGGCTGCCTAGTAGCATTGTAGCATATGGCCAAGTTTGTGTATAGCTTTTTTAGCATTCTCTCCTGTTTCTCTTCTTCATCTTCATCAGCTAAGCGGCACTTGTGTAGCATGAATACAGCTTTCCTGAACAGTTGAATAGCAGCTGGATAGTTCCTACTTTTGTATAAAGTTATCCCCGAGGCATGCAGCATTTTGACCTCATGATATAACTTTTGGAATGTATTTGGTTCAGAATAATCAACTTTCCTGTAAAAGAAGAATTAAAATATCCAATAAAAGTAAGGCAAAAACTAAAGATGTAAATATAAGAAGAGCAATAATAAAACATTAATTTCACTTACTCTTTGGGTGTTAAAATACTTTTAACTAATTTAATATAAAAGGCACAAGTAGCTTTAGGTTTGATCCTAGGTGGAATTCCAAGTTCTCCATACATAACTTGGTATGTCAAGAGGAACAATGAAAGTTCACCCACTAGCATAGATTCTATAGCCATCTGCAAACCAGGTAGCAATCCACTGTCATTCAAGTCAACAACCTGTAAAAAAGGTATCAGCAATCAATTAAGACAATTAAAACTTACTACCAGGACACAACAGTAAGTTACAGTTCAAAAAGCAGGAACCTGATATCTAATAAATCACCTTTACTTATTTTATACAACACATTCATACCTACATAATAGTATTTAGATCTACATATTTTAATAAATCTATGCTGGTTTTACTTCCTTCTTTCTTGGCAATGACTGTCAAACCTTAATTGTTATGATACATCCATATTATTACAACTTTTTTCTTTGATATACCTACTTGTGTAACAGTGTTAAAAACTTACCAAAGGTCTATCAAGTTTTTTGACATCAAATGGATCTGTCTCATTCTCCCAATACCCAGCAAAGGCTACAGAAACTGTACATCCTTTATGAAGAGGCAAACCACCGCCTTCCTCTAGTAATTTCTTTTTTATAAATCCGGCAGCATCTACAGGGGTCATAGATTTCTGTAATTCTGCAAAAGATTTGATAGGCTGCCCTATAAAGTCGATATTTTTGGCTTGTATAAATTCCTGTTCTAATCCATCCTCCACTGTGTAGTCCTCATTTATATGCAAGACTGAACCCTTGCTAAGTACCTCCCTAGAAAAACAATAATAACAACAACGTAATAAAATGGTTTTAACCAAGATTAAGAATACAGGTAATTATTTAAAATATAAAAGAGATTTCAGGGTAGGCTTGAGCCCCTCGTTAGGGACATAATAATATTATGAGCTGTTTACGAACGAAATAAAAGTATACTTGATAAAGTTTTAGACAAACTTACCTCAAATCCAATCCATTTTCTAATACCACACTTGCCTTAGAAGCCATTTATCAAAAATACGTGAAACACTTTTGGCTTGCCTATTTATTATGTATTTTTAATGTATTTTCTCTTTGTTCTGATCTGAACTAAGTAGGTAGGTACCCAAAAAATGGTCAAAAGAAAAATCACACATTTTTTATATTTAATGGCTCTGGGTACGGTCGGGGCTTCCGTGAAATACCAGTTAACTCAATGAAAATATTTCCTTGATTTAATTTGCATTACAAACAAAACAATAATTAGATATTTGGTGCTATTTAAGGTGGGTTAACATTGGCCTTCAATTCTCTTAAAATCACAGAATTTTGCTAAAATCGCAAATCATGACCCCGTACCCAGAGTCGTCAAATATATTAAAAAAAAATTGTAGGGTGGCAATAATGTACAACCCCGTGATTCGTGTACCAAGTTTCTTTTACGTCCCATAATTGATGGCTGGACGAGGGTTCTGGAGGGACTGGAGGGATTGACAGATCTACTATTCGTTGGGTTTCCCTCTCTTTAATATGGTTGAGCCCGGCGATGGCTGACCCATACCTACTAGTCTTGCCATACCTACCAGTCTTGCTAGAAGGTTACTTTTGTAACCTTTTAGGTTACACTAATGAAAAGGTTACTTTTAGGCACAGCTTTTAGGTGATTTTTAGGAATTTGTAAAATTAACTTTTAATTTCTTACATAAAAGCAACGTGAAACGGAACGCTCCTTTTAGAATTTTTCATATTGGTAAAGCTTCGGTCACACACAGCCTTAGAGCAACGCGGGCCTTCCGTCACACAGCGATATTAGTCGCTGCGAATTGGCACTTGCAGCGCAGCGAGTAATCGCTTAGGGCTATTCGCTGCGAATTCTATACTGACCGTGTTCATTTCTGGTCGCAGCGAATGCATCCCCTACTCTCATCCAGCCACCCCGCCAGCCACCTTTTTCAGGGCATGTCGATCCATCCCGCAGGGGGGCGTCCCCGCTAGGCTTGCCAAGACGTAAGTAACTAGTAGGGACTATTATCATTAGTATTCTGTGCTAGTAGTAGTACCTAGTTATATTTTACGAAGACGTATTATATTATTCCATGCTAAAACCAAATAATGCGATAAGTATTTCGCACAAATTAAAAAACAGTCATATAATGAAAGACTTTGTATAAAACCGTAATTTTGTATGAAAATTTAACACCGTTTTTGACTGCGAAGTTCGTAATTTTTGTCCATATAGGTACTTAAATTGATTTACCCTACAACCGTCTTAGTAAGAACGATAACCCTAAGATGGCATATAAATGGTTAGGGAGGTATGTATGAGCTGCAGAGCTGCATATTGGTTAATCAAAATTGCCACATACACGTGGCGCCCCCAGAGCATGTTATTTATTTTTCTGGTCAGGCTTTACGAGTAAATAAAAGTCCCCCTCCGTGGGGAAAGCGGGAGAAGTTGCCAGTCACCAATCACCATCACCACCGCCGCCGCCGCCGAGTAGAAAATAATAGCCCGACTAAAAAATTAACAACATTTCCACTAATTTTATATGAACCTTCCCATAATCATAAAAATATACACGTAGCGCCCCCAGAGCAGGTTTTTTTTATTTTTCTGGCTAAGGTTTTTCTTATCTATCACAGAATGAGAGATCTCTATTTAGAGATAAGCTCGCCCTTGTGTACTACCGCCTAAATGTAAGTACTTAAGGGGCTACCCAAGGCTAAGTGGCGCCGCCCTCTGTTATAAATTAATTACTCGCGAAGTATATTTTTTTTCTAAAATCCGGACGGTCATTTTGAAGTTGGCGTGCTATAGGATATATAGGGGCCATAAACTGTATTTATTATAGTCCGCTGTAGTTACAGATAGAAAAGTTGCTAAAAACGGCCACTTTTGTCAAATTTTCTATCTGTAACTACAGCGGACTATAATAAATACAGTTTATGGCCCCTATATATCCTATAGCACGCCAACTTCAAAATGACCGTCCGGATTTTAGAAAAAAAATATACTTCGCGAGTAATTAATTTTTAACAGAGGGCGGCGCCACTTAGCCTAGGGTAGCCCCTTAACTACTTATTTATTTTATTTAAGATTTATTGCACACAAGAAAATTATAAAAATACAAACATAAAGAACGACGACACAACAGGTACTGCTTATTTCTAAAGAAATGTCTTCCAGTAGACCTACTGATTGAAATATACTTAAGGCGCCCCCAGAGCAGGTTTTTTTTATTTTTTCTGGTCAGGTTTTACATGTTGTTGAGTCCATCTGACAATACAAGGTGAAATTTGAGTTTTGTACGTGAAATAAAATATCAAAACACATCTGCAACCGAAGTTCGCAGCTGATTTTACACCACTACGTTTTGTGTGCTCTACAGAATAAGTTGCCGCTAAACTTACGCTCGACCGAAGTTCTGCTGTTGCTGTGCATTTTTTCGGCATTATGTGTTGTTAGTAATCCAAATACTTACCTAGCATTGCAGGCGTAATAATGCCGAACTTCACGTATTTTCGGCATAGTGTCTTAAGACACAAAGAGGCTGAGTAGGAACAGTAGATAACAACATACATACATGTTACTTTCCAATATACAAATAAATATATAAAAATATGTTTAATAAACTATAAAGAAGTAAAGTGATACTAAATAAGACGGCCTAAAGGTCTTGCAACCAGGCCATAAAAAAAAACTACAATACTTACTGTAATAATTTAATCGGAAGAATACGACACACGAATCTTAACAAAACTGAATGAGTTATAAAATAAATATCTTTATCATCGACGAATCGACTGGCGCAATACAGCAATGTACGATGATATAAGGTCATCCATCTTGTATCCTAATGAGGTTTCACAAAGGATCTTCGTACCCCGCAAAACGTTCCCCATAGTCATGTGGAAGAAAGTGTTGCCAGACGACCAGTTGGATAGCTGGGAGAATGGGTGGGTTACAAGAACATCCTGGAACAAAAGATAGAAATGCAATAAGTAAATAATAATTAATTTTCATATTTTGATGTGAAACATATAGCGAGGCAAGGGGTAAAACCCGCGCTCTCTAGCATTTTTCGCAATTTCGCAATTTCCTTCCTATTTCAATTTTTCGCAATTTCCTGCTTGGTTGCCTGGAAGAGATTGCTACTTTAGCAATAAGGCCGCCTATTGGCTTTTTGTTTCACTTTTAAAAATTGTAACAATACTATTAATTTGTGGTGTCAATAAAACATATTTGTTGTTGTTGTTGTAAAACTGATTATTGGTAAGCCGACCATGGCAGCGGGGGGCGTCGTCTGTCGCCACGCTATATTTACAAGGTCTACTATTAAAGTGTATATTCGTATGATACATCTTGTAGTACGCTATCTAGCAGATACTTACCTATAAAGCCATTTGGCGCAATCACAAACTATGTTTTACATCAGTCAGGCGCCCCATGACGGCGCACCATTTATTTAAATTCATAAATTACAGGCAACTATGTTGTAAGCTATTAGCTTTATTTTCAAGATCTACTGTTTTGATAACAAATTATGGGATTCGCGTTTCAGTTTCAACCAAAAGAAGCTTTGTCACTTTTGCCTGAATTAACCAAGGTTATACATACGATTCAGAAAAACCCGATGAAATAAAGTAACAAGGCACAAAAGCAATAAAATATAACGACTTACTCTGCTTTGGGGATGTATGACGCTTACACCATTTTTATTAATACCAATAACCACCATTTCGGGGTATGTAGGATCCGAGGTCTGCTTAACTTCGAAGAATGCGGTACCAAATGTGGGAAGCTCATATATTTTTTTTAGGAACCTCTCTTTCGCTTCATCCTCGGTCATATTGCCATGTTTCATATACGCCGCACTTATTGTGGTCTTCCATTGCGAGTTTGTTTGAATTCTGACCATATCATTAGGAATAAGATCGTTCACCATTTGTGATATTTGTACCAGCAAAGTTTGGTCGTTGCCGAACCTGGCTCTGTAGATAAGAGCCGCTAACTCTATTAGATCCTGTTTCGTGGTCTTATGATAGCCGCGTAAATATTTGGGTAGTTCTTGCGGGAAATAAAATATTTGGTCTGCATTTTTGTCTTTTCCTGGAACTGTGTTAATCCAAAGCTTCTTCATGAAGAATATCTGGTAGTTCATTTGTAGTTGTCCTCCGGCTGAAAAAAAAAAGTAATGAAAAAACGGAAAATAATACTCAAACAGGACTATTTCATATATCATACACTTACCACCGCGTAAAGGCCGAGTCTGTTTCATCCATTCCACAAGCTCATGAATAAAATCGAAGAAGTAATAATTATCAGGAACGGAGAACACTTTGTCAGTAATTTTAACAAACAGATTGAACCCATCGCTATTTTTGAGATTCAATCTCCCTGTTATTTGTTCACAAAGATCTTTAGCTTTCGTCGAAGAGTCCACTTCGAAAGCTTCATCAGTGTCATCTGGGAAGTAAACCTTATGGTAAATTTGCATACTTCTGTGCTGAATAGCTTCTACTTCTACTACATATGGTGCGTATATTCTTGGTCCACTCTTTTGTATCCTAAAGACCCGTTTTAAACATTCTTTAGCTATGGGATGCGGTCTGGTCTTCAAAAATTCAACGAGCTCCTTAATCAGATTTTGGCCACAAGCGAAGACGCCAGTAATCAGCCACATCAATTCCCAACCTCGTTCTTCACTTAGTTGGATTCTGTTGTTAGTCAGCTGTTTCATGATCTGACAATAAATTTCGTCCCGAAGAGCTGGTTCTGATACAGCAGCGCTGAATATTTCATCTGTGTACTCAGTTACAGATCTGGCTTTTGGAGCTGGCATATCACCCATGTATTTTAAAATAGCTAAGAATGAAACCACAGCGTTTTTGCTAAGTTTTTCGTCGTCTAATAATCTCTTCAGCAAAGGCTTCCGGATTGGATCTCTTGTGTGCGCCCACAAGTCGCCTGCTACGGATTTCTTCGCTGATACCAAAGTGGACTGCCGTGATACCGATGCGTTTACATCGTAGTTTTCTCGGAAGTATTCCTGTGCGTATTTTTCAAGCGTGTACATCCTCTTTCTCTGAATCGTATTGTACTTCGAATTGTTTTTCTTGTCTGTATGAATTTCACCTTTTTTAAATGTTTCTAGTATTGCATTTGATGGAATTGCCATGGTAGGTATAATGTAAACTTGTTCAGTTGGAAATAAGCCTTCTTGACCATTACACGCTCCATGACCCCATGTGGAATTCATCAAGGTTTCACCAGTACAGTCTTGCAAAAGAGTTATAAGGTCGCCTTTCTTGTACTGAAGGAATGACGACGCATCACTGTAACCTTGAGAATCCATTTGAGCTACAACGTACGTTGAACGTCTTTTTAAACCATCAATAATATAAATGATTAAGGAGCTCATTTCACTGGCATCAACGCTCTGAAATACAAATTCTTCTTTTTGAACCGTTCTAATAGTCACTCTCCCTATATTTTCAAATTCTTCATCGGCGCTATAAGCTACGTAAGTAACTTCAGCAAACGATATTTCTAGGAGAATTTGCTCAAGCTGATCAACAATATAAATTCCAGTCCAATTTACTGCGACAATCACTAGATCTTTGTTAATAGCATCTCCTTTTATCTTTATCGCTTCAAAAAACTTTGAGAATAGCATCGGCCATTTCAATTTTGCATATATTACTATATCTTCTTTGCAATGCAGTGGATCGACTTTATTTCTTATACTTGGGGCCGTTTCAAATGCTTTCGAAACGAGATGTTCCCATCTTGTAAGTGCAACATCGTTTGATTGAATAAATTGATTAGGAATGTAGTTTACGATAACTTTTCTTAAAATGTTTGGTTCAAGACGAGCTCCAAATTCAATATAATGTTGTTGAGCTGCGATTATAGCCAAGTCTTTTTCAGCATCGCATCGATATTCGCCAAACTTGACTCCCTTTGCTACTTGATGGTATATTAAGTTTGTTGCAATGGGGTCATCAGCAGGATTATGCCAAGGAGTAAAAACTTCCTTGCGATAGAATAGTCTCCATGGAGCGTTTTTCTCTGGGGTGCCTTGTTCTTTCGCGAACTGTTCACACTGAGATATCGCATCCATTATATGTTCTCCTTCACTTCCCAAAGAGAGTACTTTGTCGTACAAAGTTATATATAACGAGAACCCAAACACGTCAATCAAGCCGATGCTATCAGCAATCTGCTGACAGATTTCTTCTGCTGTTGTTGCGGAATCGGACTGAATCGTCTTCATTGTTTCATCCATAAGTGTAACAGTTAAAAGTATAGGCTTCTTAGTTTTTGTGGCTTGTAGCTCTAGCCAACTAGGCGGCTGGGTTCTTGAACCATTTTTAAAAGTTCTCACAAGTCTGCCCTCACAATAAGGAGCGTAACCTGGTGGGCCAGTCCGTATGAAAGCTCGTAAATATTTAACAAATCGTTCAGAAGGTGGAAAGCATCCAACACAAAGTGATAATAGTATCCATCCTCGCGCATAAGAGTGCTTCGACGGGTTGTTTGTCAACTGCTTGCATAGCTGACTGAATATTTCGTCCCTGAAATACATAAAAGATTGTTATTTGGATTTTTAAGAATCCATTTGGTAACGCAATAATATTTTATGACTCTATGCATAAGTACAAGGTTTGATTTCCATTTACCTTAGTTCTTTTCGGATAATACCATGTCCAATTATAAAGTGTAGTTTTTCGAGGTTGGTACTTCGACGAGAGTTGAGCCAGGAACTATACATTTCATTTGTCATTTCATCTTTCATTAAATTTTTGATAAAATCGTCGTTCAATTTTGTTTGACGCTTTAAGGTTTTCTGGATCATTTTTTGTTTATTTTGATGTGTGTCGTTATTCGACATCATTTCCTGTAAGACAATTAAAACATGAGAACTGTATCAATATTCAATAGTCATTGACCAATAACTTAAGAAATTATGTACGAGTAGAAACATACCTCATATTCTTTGCTTTTCTGAAAAGCCCTCCCAACGGTATCCGATAATTTAGTCATAACAGGCACATTATCTATTTTGTCATCAACATATTTTGGTTCTGGCAGATCTCCCATGAATCTTAACATTGTGATCCAAAGTGCCTGAGCTGCTACAGTATCCATATAAGAGGGTAAGTCTAGGAGCGACTGTTTCAGTGGTTTACGCGAATACTGATGGCTCGTATTGCCCAAGAAGTACGTTGCAGCAAATTTTCTGAAGTTGAATTCATCGAAATTCTCTTCTTCAGGTGCTTGAGGAACTTGTGGAATAACATTTTCCAGCGCTGGTTTGGCTGCCGAAGTCTGAAAATATAATTAAAAACTCAATTAGGTAACAATTAATCTTCTTCAGTCTTCGTGAAGAAAACTTCTATGTATCATATAGGTGTTAACTTACCACTCCAAAACCAGTGCCACGTACGGTGCCAGCTGGTGTCGCGGTATCTTTGAGGAAGCCAAATACATCGTCAACATATCTATCATCTATGACGGCCGCATTGTGAGCATTACTTTCAGTTACTACTTCTTTGATGATCCATATTGACCTCATGAGATCGTTTACTCTCTTCTCATAATCGTCTTCAACTACTTTTAAGTTTTCACCAGACCGTAGAAGTTCTGCCTTGTCTTTTTTAAATATCATAAACTGTGCTTTAATTATGTGACCTTTCTCTTTCACGAGTTTTCTAACCAGATATCCTCTGCAATGTGCTTGGAATTTTCTGAAGAAGATTCGCAAGTTCACGAATGTTTTCTTTAACTCTCTGGACCGGATAACGGCTTGTAAACGTAGGTATCCCCTCCTCATTGTGAGATACCTGTTCCTATAGCCACGAGCGCGGTAATGTTTCTGGATAGTTAAAGCTGCCGCTCGCATTCTCAAGAATTTTCTACGTAGAATGAACCGCCTTGCATTAGCTTGTGTCTTGATAACGGCCGTTATCAACACTTTGTGTCTAAGTTCTTCAAGTATTGCATCATGTGAATCCTTCAAAAACACTTTGGTATGTCCCAACCGAAATTCCTGATCCTTTAAGATTTCAGTGCATATTTTCTTTGTAGCATCTTTACAGTCGGTTTTCTCAGCTGGAGGTATATTCGGAACGATGAGACGATACCGATATACAAATTCTGCGTAAGAGTAACGTATCGGATATCCGGCTTGCCTAATTTTAGCTGTCTCCATCAGTCCCGCGTATCTTAGTTGCCGCACACATAGCGCTCGATCTAAAATCTGAATTAATAACTTAGTACACGTACCTAGTTGTTTATTAAGAAAATACACATGCTTCATTACCACTTACCTTAGGCTTTTTTATTTCGTTAGGTTTTATACAACGCACAAAGAAGGGATGACTAGCATACAGTGTCTTCATAAGGGAGTCAAGAGATGTTTTAAACTGGTAGCTCAATGAGACTGTTCTCCGATTCCCGCTTTGTGTCGGCGTCATCTCAACGTGGAACAAACTTTTTAGAAAAGAGTTATTGGAGTCCATTATCATTTCTCTGATATCGGTTGTCATCATATCTCTGTTTTTGTCAAGAAAACCTGGAAGGAAGAATTTACAATTGTATATCGCTCTATATTTAATGATAATCACAGTATGTAGCGAGGTCATGTGTTTGCTACATTTAGTATATATTGAATTGAAAAATCTTACCTTTGACTTCATAAAATACATCACCAGCAAAATGTCTAACTCCGAATTTATGTTCATGAGTAGATTTTGGGGCGATGTAGCAGCTTTTATCATTGTGGTTGGTATTCAACTTAGATAAGAGAGTAATATCAGTGCCCTTAGGAAATCTAGATTCTTCATCAATTAAAGATAGCAAATTCATTGGTTTGATGCCAATAACGTCCAAGTTTTCTTGATTGTCTACGTAATTAATATCCGTCCAAGTAACTCCTTCTTTTTCATATGCTTCTTGTTCAAGTTTAAAGATATGCTTTACAAAAAACTGTTGTAAATTCTCATTTGCATAGTTAATGCACAATTGTTCAAAGCTATTAGAATCAAAGTTTTCAAACCCAAATATATCCAAAATACCCACTGATCCACTAGATAGTTTTTGATCTTTGTGAAGAGTTTTGTTAATTATCTCAACTATGTGTTCAAAAATATGCCCATATATGGCTTTAACCAATGCATCTCTTCCGATGGCAGCTGCTGCCGGTGTTACAGTGGCTACGACTTTATCTCCTTGAGCCACTATTGTCTTTCTAGTCAAAGCGTCACATAATTTAACTTTATTCACTCCTAAAAGAACTGCGATTCTCGCTGCATTAATGTTATCTGCCACTTCAGAAGATTCAATATTATTGAAATTAAAGGACTTGAATTTCAAATTTCCTAAATGCAGAATAGCTGCTAGAAGACTGAATATTCCCCAAACTTCTTCATCGGTAAAGTTCAATACTTTGAACGCAGATCGAATGTCTGCAAACTCTAATCCATCGTTTCTTCCATCACATGTGAGCATATTTCCCGAGTTTAGGTAAGTGTAATCAGCCGGATACCCCAACTCCAGTTTCTTCTTTTCATCGGCTGCTAAGCCAGTTACTAATGAGTAAAAAATATGATAGTTCCTCTCTCCTTTATTTTGGAACACGATACGAGATTTCTCCAGAAGATATTGTTCTATATTTCCTCCTTCTATAACACCTTTTCTGTTAAAATAGATGTTAATGTACTTCCCGAATCGGGAAGAATTGTCATTTCTTACGGTTTTTGCATTGCCAAAGGCTTCGAGGATAGGATTGGTTTCCTGTATTTGTTGTTCAATCCAAGAGTGTTTTCCACTAGCTGCTGCTAGGTACTGTAGCAAAAGCTTGGTACTTTCTGTTTTGCCAGCACCACTTTCACCACTAAAATTAAAAATATTGCTCATAAACTCATAATACCTATAACTAAAGCCAATATTCAAAATTAGAAATCGTTCAATCATCCATCATATGTTTTTTTTTAATACAATGAAACCATAAATTCTAAAGCTTTGCTCGATCCAAGGCTGGCGCTCGTCTCGGATTAATGATAGCGCAGCTATATTACTACGTCCATCGTAATACCTAATAGATCTTTATAGGCGATGCGTTATAGGTAAGTTTGATTAAACAGAACTTCGCAGATTCGCGCAAATTATGCGGAAATAAATGTAAACACTTACCTGATTACAATGCACTGGTTTGAAGTAGTATCCAACAGTTCTCTATAGGAATTTTCCCCAATAGCAAATATATGTGGTGGCATTTCTGAAAGGTTCCTGTTTTGGTAGAAGTGTATCTGATCCATTGTATAGATAGGTAATATCTCGTAGGGGTTTATAGCAATTAACATTGTACCCGTGTATGTCTGGAACAATAAGATAGGGTCATCTCACACTGGAGTAGCTTTATCGTAATAGCTACCAGTGTAAATATTCGTTAATTATCTCGAGACAATTTGGTTGATTTTGACAATTGGGCTGTCTCCAAATATTAATTTAGGCTATGTGCAAGAGGCAAATTATGCAAATCAAAGAAAATGAATTCTAAGACTTCTCACATCTTCACTGTACCGTAAAAGCTGTATAAGGGAAAACATAAAAAAATATCTTAATCAACCGGATTCTGGATTCTTAACTGCAGACCTCCGAAAGTAGATTCCTATTCAGACGAAGCTATTATCAGAAAAGTTCAATAAGCAGAACGAAGTCAGGACAATGATTCGGTCCTTAACCAATTCGTAAGGTGTGAAGAGCAAGTTAAAATTGTTTAAGATTACTTACGTAGATCAACTGCTGGTTGTACCGAATGTGCAAATTTCGCAAGATGGTGTACTCCTGCAACTCTCCCAGGGTAATCATATCTTCGACTCCAGTTTTGGAGGTGGCATGAAGAGGCTTGAGAACATTGTTAACTGATGTAGAGAACACCTTGCCATCGTCATCCTGGACTTGTATCAGGTCCCCAGAGCTGTTAAGGATCTTCACTGCTATTGGGATGTCGAACTCTGATTTCCCCTCCGGTTTCAGCCATACCAAGTCCTGAAAGATATGTATTTGATAACATTGTTTCTTTATCAAACATTGAATTAGTCATAGCAATTAATTTATGTACCGACTAAAGATTTTACAGCTTTTGCCGAAAATGAATGTAACTTAATGGAAAAAGTAACTGATGCGTCTTCCTAGTCGCCGTTCATTATTTTGTAGCGCAAATTAATTATAATGAATAAACTACACTGAACAATTCTACAGAGAAAAAAATGTGTAATGTTACAAAATACTCCTATCTTATTTGTATGACGCATGAATGCAATAATAAAAATCATACATGTGCATTTTCAATTAAAGTTAAAAAATACATAAATTTAACCTACCGCAAGACTTATACGACTCGCCATATTGAATCACTTTCTTCACCTCACTAAATTAATTTTATCAATTTTAAACAACATAGCACAATCATGTTAAACCCATGTTACGATCATGTCGGGACTGTCGAACTTATCGACTTCGTCAAGTCCTTATCATAATCTGATAGATGGACTACAGGCTTATCACAAGATAACAATAGTGTGATCATTGCTATACAACTAATAGAAACAAAACTTGCTTTTGTTATATTGTAAATTGTAGGCACTAAAATACCTTGTAATATTAACAGAAGGAAATTAAAATATCATTCTAATCTATAGATAGATAAATAAAAAGATACTAGACTAAATAAAATAAATTACATGTAGTTAGTAAATACAATTTATTTAAAAATAATGCAGCATTACAAAGAACTTAACTAATGATGATTCTAGATTAATTACTTCTTCTTTTCATCTTTCTCCTTCTTATCTGCTTTCACTTTATCTTCTGTTTTTTTGTCATCATCTTTTTTATCTTTCTTATCTTTAGCATCTTCTTTTTTGCCCTCCTCTGCATCTCTGTTAGTGATTTTGTTGTTAATAAGATTGTGCAGAGCTATGATGGATCTCACGAGGGCAGCTAAGTACACAACAAGGGACTGGTCATTGGTCTTAATGTACAGATTGTCGATGAAATTGTCACTAGCAATGTCAGGCAAGAGGTTGAAGATGTCTTGCAGTTGGTAGATGATTTGATGGTTAACAGGCAATGAACCATTTCCGACTTGGAGGAGGTAATCTCTGATCTCACTGAGCTGAGAATGCAGACCCCGTAACCCTAGGAGTTGGTTGGTAATGCGCTGGGAGAGACTTCCTACTGTGGTGTCTTTGATATCTCTTAAAAGGTGCTCTACTCCAACTTCTTCAGCCTCTTCAGCTCCTATCTCACTGGGAACATGCTCAAATGTTCTGGTTGTTGGTGTTCCATCATCATGGACTTCTTCAACAGCTTGATAAGCCTCAGTTGGCAATCCAAGGTCCTTTGGCTTCGCATCAATAATAACCAGGACTGAATTTGGGCAGTAGCGGCGAATAAGTTCATTGATGGCTACATCATTCTGATGAAGTTTTGGGCCTGTGTGGTACCAGCCCACAACTTTCTCACGGGCGTTTACTTTTTTAAACATACCATACATATTCTCTAAATAGTCATGGTCAAGGAACCAAACACTCTTGTCTTTGTCATCCTCATCAAATGGAACTGAAACCAATGAGTTTTGCTTTAAAATTCTTCCTTTATTACATTTTCATTGAATATGGCTACATTCAGGATGAACTCAATAAGTGGAAATTTATACAAGCTGTAAACAAGATCTAACTATTTACTGAATTTGCATGTTTTTTTCTTATTGCTTGTTTTTTTGCTTACTCACTTTTCCAAACACAAGTCAAGGGAAATAAAATATATAATTCATTTAATAATTATAACAAAGATCTAGAAACCAACTTCACTCACTGTGCCCTTGTGAAAAGATTTGTGTGGGGATAGAGGACATAAACAAAAAAATTACAGGAAATATGAACAATGGAAATCTTTTTTAGATTATGAATCTCTGCTGCTTGCCATAGCGTCAGTATTCAACCCCCATCATGGCAAAGAGTGCCCGAGTCTAGAAATGCTAAGAGAAAGAAAATTGCAAGTAGTCCTTCTCCTGAAGCTATCAAAACAACCAACCGATTCAGTGAACTGTCGATAGACCCTCCTGAAACAGAAATAGGGCCTACAACCCAGAAGACATCTAAACCACCACCAATCATACTCTATGGGGTAGAAGATGTAAATAAACTCACAGAGCTACTGAAAACAGTAGCTGAAAGAGAACAATTCACATTCAAAATTGTCACCAGAAACCAACTTAGAATTAGCTGCGTAGATATTGATATTTACAAAAAAATTATAGCTTTGGTGCGAGAACATGGCCTAATTGGACACACCTTTGTAAGAAAAGAAGATAGATGTTTTCGGATTGTGATTCGGAACCTCCATCCCTCAACACCCATTAGTGCTATAAAAGAAGAAATAGAAACAACTGGCAATGTAGTGTCAGGGGAAATAATCAATGCTAAATTTGGACCCTTAAAGAAACCCACATCTACATTCTTTGTGAACCTCATACCAGGGCCAAAAAAACAAAGAAGTGAAAAATCTTAAATACATATATCACCAATCAGTCATAATAGAAGATCCAAAAAAACAGAAGTCCATTGTTCAGTGCCAGAGATGCCAACAATACGGACATTCGAAAAACTACTGCATGCGCCCTTACCGGTGTGTTAAATGTGGACAATCTCATAAAACTTCTGATTGCACTAAAAAAGACCGAACCACACCTGCAAAATGTGCACTTTGTGAAGGCCCTCATCCTGCTAGTTACAAGGGTTGCGAAGTTTACAGGGAGATCTTAGCCAGAAAAATGAAGAATAAAGTAGATCCAGCACCGATACCAATTATTAGATCACAAAATGATTCCGAGCAAATAAAGCCAAACTTTGATGCTAGTAAGACTTACTCAGCAGCCCTAAGAGGTTCTGATACCCATCCATGTACAGCAAGATCAAACGATAGTGATACAAATCAAGAACTTAGGGAACTACTTATACAACAAACTAAGAAAATGGACACTCTCCTCCAACAAATTAGTTCTCTTGTGGGACTAATGACCACTCTTGTCAACAAACTTATAAAATGATGCTAATCAAAATAGCAACGTGGAACATTAATGGATTGGCCCCCAACAAAAACGAAGTAGAACTGATGATGGCGGAACACAAGCTTGATGCACTATTAATTACTGAAGCACATGGCACGGCAAAAACTTGTATTAAATTTAACAACTACCAATGCTACATCACTTGTCATCCGGATGGGACTGGTCATGCTGGAACTGCTATTATCATTAGAAAATCCATCAAGCATCACATTATGCCAAATTTCGAAACGGAACATATTCAAGCCACAACAGTAGCAATTGAAGATGATTCTGGACTGATAAACCTGTCAGCTGTTTACTGTCCACCTAAACATAAAATTGACGAAAGTATATTCTCGGAGTTCTTTGCAAGCCTTGGCAATCGCTTCATTGCAGGGGGAGACTGGAACGCCAAGAATACATTTTGGGGATCCAGATTAACTACTACCAGAGGAAGACAACTTAAACTAAGTCTTGACAGCAAAAATCTTATAGCAATGTCATCTGGAGAACCAACATATTGGCCTACTGACAGAAATAAAAAACCCGATCTTTTGGACTTCTTCATAACTAAGGGTTTCTCGAGACACTATCTGCAACCAGAATCTTGCCATGATACTTCATCAGACCATTCACCTGTGTTACTAACAATAAGTACGATGATCATCAAAAAAGAGAATCGAGAAACACTGTATAACAAATTTACTGACTGGGAGTCGTTTAGAGACTATATTGACGAAAAACTAGAACTGAAAATCGCTTTAAAAACCCCGGAAGAGATAGAAAATGCGACTAAATATATAACGACTCTTATCCAGGAAGCTTGCTGGTTAACCACTCCACAAATAGATAGCGTTGTTAAAGAAACGAACTATCCAGCACAAATCAAAGCAGCTCTCTTGGAAAAACGCCGCCTAAGACGAGTCTGGCATCTAAGCCGTCTGGACGTGGATAAAAAAGCTTTTAATAAGGCTGCCAGGGAACTGAAGGTAATGCTCCAAAACTGGCGAGATGATACTTTGGAGATGCAGTTGGAATCACTGACAGCCACTGCGAAGACGGATTATTCACTTTGGAAATTTACGAAAAAATACAATAGACCACAGCAGACGAAACATCCTATACGAAAAGACCAAAGTTGGGCACGAACACCACAAGAGAAGGCAGATGCTTTTGCGGAACATCTAGCAAAAGTTTTCCGCCCTAATGATACCCAGGATGAAAGTGCTGACAAGCAAACGGAACAAATTATCAACCAGGATCTCCAAATGTCACTTCCCCCAAAGCCTGTTACTGTACGTGAAGTATACAAAGTCATAGGGAATCTTAAGGATAAGAAAGCCCCTGGATTCGACCTCATAACCAAAGAACTACTGAAAGAACTTCCAAAAAAGGCCATTGTGTTTCTAACCACTCTGTATAATGGTATCCTACGAGTACAATATTATCCCCAGCTATGGAAAATATCACAAATATTAATGATACATAAACAAGGAAAACCACCAAACGATGTTTCTTCCTACAGGCCCATTAGTCTTCTACCTGTCCTATCAAAAGTATTCGAAAAGCTTTTACTACACCGACTGCAAATCTTTCTCCATGAAAAAGATGTTGTACCGGACCACCAATTTGGTTTTAGAGAAGCCCATTCTACAGTTGAGCAAGTTCATAGGGTAACAGAAAGGATACGCAAAACACTAGAAGAAAAAGAGTATTGTTCTTCTGTATTCTTAGATATCCAACAAGCTTTTGATAAGGTCTGGCACAAGGGCCTACTTTGCAAAATAAAGACTTGTCTCCCGCACAGCTTCTACATACTTTTAAGTTCTTATATACTTAATCGACAATTCCAAGTGAGGGAAGGAGATAAAACTTCAAAATTCCATGAAATAAGAGCAGGAGTTCCGCAAGGTTCAGTACTGGGACCGGTGTTGTATACGATCTATACATCTGACCTACCTGTGGTGGAAGGAGTCACGACCGCCACATTTGCTGACGATACCGCCATCCTGGCAAGTGATAAGGATCCTTCTGAAGCAACGCTGAAACTGCAAAAAGGGCTTGACAAAATTACGGACTGGCTAAGAACATGGAAGATCAGAGCTAGTACATCTAAGTCGGTACAAGTTACGTTTACACTCCGCAAAGGAAATTGTCCTCCAGTAACCTTAGATAATACAACATTACCGCATCAAGACTGTGTGAGATATCTTGGGTTGCATCTTGATCGTCGATTAACTTGGAGCCATCACATTAAAACTAAGAGAGACGAACTTAACATCCGCTACAAGAACCTGTATTGGATTATGGGTCGAAACAGCAAATTGTCCATAGATAACAAGTTGCTCATCTATAAAGCTATCCTAAAGCCAGCCTGGATGTATGGCATACAACTGTGGGGGAGTGCCTGTAACTCCAATATATCTCCACTTCAAAGAATGCAAAATATGATTCTCCGCAATATAAGCCAAGTGCCGTGGTTTGTAACCAATACTGAGATCCACGAGCACCTTCAAATGAACACTGTTAAGGAAGAAATCCATAACACAACACAAAACTATATGGAAAGACTTGAAAGTCACCCTAATAAGCTAGCGAAATCATTAACAAGTCGAAGCTATGTTAAACGTCTTAAGAGAAAGGACATTCAAGATAAATGAATGACCTAATGTTTTACTGAAGAGTAGATGTCTTTACTGGAAGACACACTCGCATGCCAAACTTTTCACATATCTGTTTATAGCAAGATGCTGATTGCAGATGATAATTACAGAAAAAAAAAAAAAAAAAAAAAAAGATTATGAATGTTCTTATTTACGTTATTTACATAAGTTTGGGTCAGAAAGTCAAGTTCGGGGCGGAAGCGGATTTCGTAACCTAATATTGTTCTTGTATTTTGTAGAAAAGCAGAATGAATAGGCACTAACCTGCAAAACTGTTTGACACGTCCAACACTCCTTTAGCTCTCCAGCATCCCAGAAGTACTCCAACCACTCGCTTCTGGTTGCCGATCTTGCCCATACGATTAAAATGGTCTACTACACTCAGCAGGACTAAAGGATGGACCACCACTTTCGTAGTGACTTTGTTAGTGGTCACTATTACTACATCTGAACTAGGCATTGTTATAAACAGCAGTTCCTACTAACTCAACTATAATCTAAGTAAAGCCAATGAATTTATCTAAATAATCACTAATACGGGAAACTGGAGGCTTTTTAAGGTTTAAAAATACAATTCAAACTCGCCAATCGAAAATCGAAATGGATGGAAGGCAAAGAAAAATAATTAAAAACTTGACAGTCACTTTTTGTCTTTGGTTGGTTAATTTTTTTTTTATGGTTTGGGTACGTACGGTACGAGTACGAAAGCCTGTTAGGCACCTATTTCACTGGCGACGAAGACAAAAAACGAAAGGGACACAGTTATGCGTTAGAATGAGATACAAATACACCGCGCTCACTCTTGCGCATAACTGCGTCCCTTTCGTCTTTTGTCGCTGTCGCCCGCCAGTGAAATACCTGCCTTACCTACCCAACTAATAAAAATATCTCATTCATTCTATAGATTAGTTCTATCTATCTAAATAGTTTTCCACGAAGCGGCTCCCACCCACCTCTCTGGTTTTCCAGTTGTTGTCTTGTCAAACATTGTCTTTGGGAGGCAATAATGTACGACCCGATAATTTGTGTACCTACTGAGTTTTCACAGTCACACACATTCACACACATCACATATTCACATCACACAGCAGCAAAAATTACGCGCGCGCAATTTTTGAAATCGGTTTAGTACTTTTTGAGTTTATTCATTACAAACATCAAGCAGCGTCAGACAAACATACACACACACAAAAATACAAATCTTTCCTCTTTATAATATTAGTACGTTAAGATGGTAGGATTATTGTAGGTAGATAGATAGACAGATAGACAGCCTATAATCGGAAATAGGCTGTACAGCCTTTTTTTTGCCTTTCTCAAGATCAGGATATCAAATCAAATGTCAATAAAAAAACTTTTTTTGTTTACAAAATTTTTGTGGATTATTTAATTCGAAATTGTCGATAAAATATATGTATGTGATTCGTGGAAGTAGTATAATTACTTCTACTTCATTAGTCAACCACATTTTCTCTACCAGTGTGCATCCCGTGAAGCGAATAACAAAAATGGCAGAGAAATGTCGCGACATAACCTTCGTCACTGGTAACTCGAATAAACTATCGGAGCTTCGTTCAATCTTGGGTACCAACTTCCCTTTTCATATTATTAGTCATAATTTGGATTTGCCAGAACTTCAGGGTGAGGTCGACGAAGTTTCTATTAAGAAGTGCCAAGAAGCAGCGCGCCGTCTAAAAACTCCTGTTCTGGTAGAAGATACTTCTCTATGCTACAATGCGCTTAAAGGATTGCCAGGGCCTTACATCAAATGGTTTCTGGAGAAATTGCAACCAGACGGTTGCCATAAATTGCTAGCAGGCTGGGAGGACAAGTCTGCAGAAGCCGTGTGCACTTTTGCATACTGTGATGGTGCATGTGAAGACTCGGATGTTATTTTATTTCAAGGCAGAACTAAAGGCATGATCGTTGCTCCAAGAGGCTGCACTGACTTTGGCTGGGACTGTATTTTCCAACCAGAAGGCTACAATCAGACATATGGAGAAATGCCAAAAGAGGAGAAAAATAAAATATCACATAGGTACAAAGCGTTAGACAAATTCAGAAAGTACTTTACAGAAAAATGTCCATGAACCAAAGTTACTGATGTTCTGTGAGTATGTAGAAAATAAAAATGACATTTATATAATAATTTTATATTTTATTAATTTTTACCCTTTCTACTTATCTTTTTTACATCAAATTTTTCTTATACTTATTCTCATTATTAGCCTTCAATTTTCTTATTTTTATATCAATTTACTAAGTAAGTGATAAAATGTTAAGCTTAATAGAAGCATAGGTTTATTTAAGAAAGTGCCACTGTTTATAGTATTAACTCCTGGTGCTATGTAAGGTTCTAAATTAGAATTATTGTAGTTCTTATAATACCAGTCTTTGCCATCTTCTTTTGACTTTTCATTTGATGTGCTTAGACTTTCTGGAAATCTGGTTTTAGCTTCTCTGTTTATAACTGGAGAATATGAATCTCTCAAATCATAATGCTCTACATGGGGCATGTTTACCTTTGTTATTGTTGCAGGCCTCTTGCTATAATTCCTCCTTATCAACTCCTCATTATTAGGCACTAAGACTGCAGACAAAGCTGTAGGCTGGTTTTCTAAAACATGTTTCTTGATGGGTGATTTTGGTGTTGCTGGAGTAGAAGATGGGTAAGAAACTGTACTTGATTCCAGCCAAGTTTGTAGAGACATGTCATTGCTTGTGTCTGTTGTTATTAATATTCCTTCCTTTTCAGTTACCTGAGTTATGGTTAGATTGGACTCCATTAAGTTATATTTGCTCATGTTTATGGGGTCACTTTTTTGTTCTTCTATATTCTTTGTTCTGTTGTAGGCTACATGAGTACTGTTATCATCATCTAAGTAAGCTTGAAGTTCGTGAATTTCGCTTTTAATTTTTTGGTGTGTGGTGTTATTTTGAATGGTTTTAATGGGTGGTTTTGTTGATACCACTGCTGTGCTCTGTTCTACACTTCCTCCTGCGCTGTAATTGCCGCCACCGTGGGTGTTAGTAATGCTATGTGTAAGATTCAGGTTAGGATTTGCTATTGGCATAAAACCTCCAGCAGTAGTCGGAAGTATTGGCTGAAACCCGCCTGTTTCGAATTTAGGTGGTTCAGAATCTGTATATTTATTACTACTTAGTGTATTCTTATTTTCCGACCAGTCAACTTTTCGGCCAGTATTCAGCAGTTTACCCATGTCGATAGGTGGTAAAGGCATTCCAAAGAATGTGAACCCACTAGTTGGCGGTGTTTTTGTAGTGGTTACTGATTGTTTATTCCCTGTATTTTTCATCCCTGCATATAACGTTGGTGTTTGACCTAATGTTATTTGAGACTTTGTACCATTTTGAATCGGGTTTACTTCATTGTTGAGGCCATCAATTAGTGTCTCGTTGTAAGGGTAGTCCACGTATTCATCGTAAAAGTATTCCGATTCTTGGGGCAAAGGCCTGTTTGTTATTTTGTTGCCGTGGTAATTATTTTTTATTTGCGTAGCATAATCTTTAATTTTATCTAACGATGAGAACACTTGTGATGTTGCTAAGTTCGGAAGTAGTGCTTCGCTTTCGTGCGTTACACAGTTTTTCAAATCTTCGTTGCTCACTGGCGAATTCAAACAGTCGTCCCTTGAAAATGGTATTCCTTTAACGTAAGTGCCGTCGGCGCATTTGGGTCCTATGGAGGACGATTCAGACAACCACGATTTAAACCAAATGATCTTGCAGTTGCAAATGAGGGGATTGCCTGAAAAGAAAATTGAAGTTGTAATTAATTTATTAGAGACTAGCGACCCGCCCCGGCTCCGCACGGGAAAATGGTTATTGTGGGTTATCCTTAAGCATATTATGCATGTATTATACATATAAACCTTCCTCTTGAATCACTCTATCTATTAAAAAAAACCGCATCAAAATCCGTTGCGTAGTTTTAAAGATTTAAGCGTACAAAGGGAGGGACATAGGGACATAGGGACAGAAAAAGCGACTTTGTTTTATACTATGTAGTGATATAGAGATATACATTTTCGTATTAGTTTTTCGCTACTTACCATCGATATCTAAAATAGCAATATTGTTTCTCAACTTTGCAAATGTCTGCTCGGCCACCGAAGTCAATTTGTTATTTCGTAATGATAGTATTTTCAGTCTTGGCATGAAGTCGAAGGGCTGCCCACCAATGTAACATATCAAATTGCTGTCTAAATTTAACTCTACTAACCATTCCATGTATTGAAACGAGGCTCTAGATAACTGTGTCAGCCTGTTAAAACTCAGGTCCAATACTTCTAAAGACGATAATTGTCTAAGTCCTGAGCTATCAATATTACTAAGCTGATTGTTGCTTAAATTCATATACTGAACCAATGGCATTGTTTCAAAAGCTCGAGGTGATATAAATTGTATTCGGTTGCCTTGCATTTCTATTATTTTCAATTTCGGTAAATTTAAAAATACTCGATCCGGTAGATCTACAATACGATTGTTGCTTAAATGTATTGATACCAATCGAGGCAGATTCTCTATTGCTTTTATGTGAATAATTTCAATTTGATTGTTGTCTAGATCAATCGTCTCTAATACATGCATGTCTCGGAAACTACCCGAACGTAGTTCAATTAATTTGTTATTGGGCATTTTTATTTCTTTTAAAGTCTGCATGTTGTTAAAAACGTTACCATCAAATCGTTTTATATTATTAATACTTGCATCTAGAATTTTTAATTTTGGCAACATATTTAAAGTACTTGGTAATTCGTTAAGATTGTTGGACGATACATTGAATACTTCCACATCTAAAGCTTTGTTTATAATGTTCGGACTTATGCTCTTAAGTTTGTTTTTACTGAAATCCAATTTTGATAAAACAGCATTATCTTTGATTGCTATGAAATCAAAGTTTTCTATTGTGTTCCCATGCAAGTTGACTTGTTTTAGTTTAGCCATTTTGCTAAAACTTTTTGGATGGACAGAAATTATTTGATTATCACTCAAATCCAACATTTCCAGTTGACCTAAATCAGAGAATGTCGATACATCGATCTGCCTTAATCCGTTTCGCTTCATATAAAATCTGCGAAGGTTGTGAAGAGTTTTCATACTGTTGTGTGGAATTTTCTGAATTCCATTGCTTGATATATCGAGTGTTCGTAAAGATGGCAAGTCAAAGTCTGGCGAAGGTGGTACTGGCAAGTTTGTTATTTGGTTCTTTTGCAGATATAACTGCTCAAGACCTCTAGGTAATCCGGGCACGAATTCAATCAGTCTGTTGTTGCTTGCATCTAGTTCATAAAGATTCGCCAAATTTCTGAAAGTTGCTGGATGTATAGACACGAGACCATTGCTTGAAATATTTACGTATTCTAGCAACGGTGTTTCCATAAAAGTAATAGGGTCAATTATTGCTAACTGGTTATTGCTGAAATTAATTCTTCTTAATGCAGGTACGTTATATAGCAATTTAGGTTGCAAGCGTTGGAAGAAATTGTAAGAAAGATCTAAGCCTTTTAATGCTGGCAAATTCCAAAATGGGCCCTCAATCATATCAGTCAATGAATTGTTACTCAAATGTAACTCTCTGAGCTCAGGCATAGCCATAAAAGCGTCTGCTTGGATGAACTTAATGTTGTTTTTGTTTAGATGCAAGCGTTCTAAATTCGGGTGACCTCGCAAAGCACCTCTAGGAATTTCTTGCAACAAATTATCGCTCAAGTCAAGAAATCTCAGTCGAGGCAGTGCATCAAGCAGAGCTCGGAATTCCGAAATATGCATAATCTGGTTGCCAATAAGAGTTAACTCCTCCACTCCACTACCGGACTGTTGCATGAAAGATTCCGGATGGATTTGGTTTATTTTATTATAATTTAAATCTACCACCCGCAACTTAGGGACCCTGTGAAAAGCACCATGATGAATAATTCCAATATTATTATCAGCGAGGTAGAGCTTTTCCAGCATAGGCTGATCAACAAAAGCTCCTTCATTCAATTTATCGATCAAATTTTGGTTGAGGTTTAATGTACTGAGTGAAGGGAGATCTCTAGTCGCTCTACCGACCATAGTTGCGTCGTTGATCATATTACTACTTAACGACAACTCCGACAATACTGGCAGAAGAGAAAGGGCTCTCATGTGTATTAAGTTGATTCCACAGTTCGTTATCTCTAATCTTCGTAATTTGGGCAAATTATAAAGCGCGTTTTCTTTTAAAATTCGGAGGTTGGGACTGCCCCTTATAAACAATCTCTCCAGACTTGGTAAATTTTCAAAAGTGTGCTCGTTTACAGCTATTAAACTTTCAGACTGAATATTTACGTAACGCAGTTTCGGCATATTCAACAGAGCAGGTATCCTTTTGAGATTCTGAGATTCAATGGTTAGCGCTTGCAGATTTTGTAACTTCATAAGACTTTCCCCTGGAATATTTCTCAAGTCGTTTTCGACTATGAATATTTCTACCAAGTTCATTTCTTGTGTTTCCAACCATGCAGCTGATAATCTCTCTAAGCTATTATGACGTAACATCAACCTGAGTATTTTCACATTTTGGAATATCTTTCCTGGCAGAGATGGTAAGTAATTGTTTTCAATTATTAACTCATCTATTGGTTTTCTGATATAATCGCCTACTTTCTGGACTCCCTTTAGCACCTGTGGCAGATCGCTGTGGGTGCACCTGCAAAGATACAAAATTAATTATGAGCATGTTACTTGCTTACAGTAATCGATTGTTCTTTAACAGCGTAGTCAGAGTTACCATATTTGGATGTCCTCGTTTCGGCTGGTGCATATACAGGGTAGTATCGTCTCTGGGATAGGGCATAGAGCAGGCTGCGCAGTTACGACAGCCTGTATCACGAGAATAAGCCATAAAATCGCCTTTTCCACTTTGAAATCCATTCCTCTGCTCTGTCTGAGACACTCATTGTAGCATGCTCACTTCCGAGATGGTTTTCTCCGATGGTGCACCTGTGAATTATATGGATATAATCAGACAGTTTTAGAAACTGATTCTTCACTTAAAACGACAATAAGGAAATTATTATGAGTGCAAACGGTAGTTTTACTAATTAGCAGGTAGCTGACTGTTCTAATCATGATCCGGTTGCGTCAAGGATCCGTATTATTAAAACAATGTGGAGGGGAACAATGGACCAGGCACAACGGTCCGGTGGCCAGGCTGCCGCTGCACTTTCACTCCTCTATTGTTCTTATTGGCGATTTATGGAACTTCATGCAACGTTATTTGCGTCATTGTCTTAGAAGTTACACAATCTCACTTAAATTCGAGGTTTTTGGGTCCTATTGATGTAGGTCGCAGCATGCGTGACTTGCCTATTTGGGTCATTGTATTGTTTGGAAAAATTATTTGTTTTAATAATATTAAAAATTAACAAGCATAGAGCCTTGGCTCTATTAAGGCACATGTTTGTAATTTTCTAGCTCAGGTTTTAAATCTTTGTGCTTAAGATATAAAAAATCCGGCAATTTTCTTGAGCGTATATATATGCAATTATATGATTTGTTATTGCAAAATTTACAGGTAGGTACTATACTTAGGATCCACTATCTGCCATCATTAAAATGATAATAAATCTTCGTCTGAACATTTAGCCCAGTTTTGCACAATGCATGTGATAATATTCTTTCCTAATTGGGCTGTAAACTTTAAAGTGAATAGCTAAGTAAGTGTGCATAATTATACTTTTGTGATGACTTAAGCGATGTGATCTAATCTACAAAGAGATTGTTATTATTTTAGTACTTATATATGAGTCAAGATTTTAGTAGGTTTAAAAACGATCCACTCGACTTAATTGATAGTGTAGTATTTTCCGCAGTCAGAGTCAGAAAAATAAAATTAATACAATTTTAGGTTAACTTATAAATATTTTTTATAATATTTAAGCATTCTTAGATACCTAGTAGTAAAATACGAACATATTTAATTGATTCAAATAATAATTTTAATTATATAATTATGACCGATAATCTCACTTAATTTTAGCTCTCTTAGTTGATTGAATATTATGTCTGTTTTATTCATGTAGGTATGCAATAAAGTATTAATTCAGTTATAATTTCCTAGAAAATTAAACTAGATAAGGTATGCCTATATAAAAAACCCAATTGTTAGACAGATACTTAAACGTCTTGATTTGGGATCGGTGTTCTTTATAAGTCTGTAGCTCTGACTTCGACAAATATGTTGACATTTGAACGGAAAATTGACGTTTCCGACGATAAAGTTGAGGAGTACCGGCATCAAAGCATCAACGAAGGCAACCAACGAGACGGTTATCATTATGTTACTGTTACACACTTATCTCTATAACTGTCGCCGTGTCATCCTGCGTACGACGCGTGGCTGCCAAGGTGGGTCAACTCATAGAGGTAGACATTTTTTTTGCTTTACTATTTATATGGGTCAACTAAACTGAATGAGATTGCTGATACAGTCACTCGACTGTATCAGCAATGCAAAGCCTTACAAATCTTTGTAAGCAAGCAATTCAACACCTAATAGGTATAACAGAATCCGTGGTCGAGTGCTCAAAAGCTCGCCTAACGTTACGGAAGTTCCGGGTTCGAATCCCAGTGTCAAACAAATATCTTATTTTTTTTATTTTGAATTGACCTATGCTTGTGTGGAAAAAGTACGACCAATCAAGCTATCACCGGACTATCACTTTGTGAGACTTTCCCCGGTTTCGTTAGGACATTGCAAGCTGAATCACCTGATTGTCAAAAAAGAAAGACGATTTCGTGCTTCGGAAGGCACGTAAATCCCGGCTACTATATACGGATGTATACTCGTTATACGAGCCATATCGGAACTTTTAGACCGGATTAGTAATTTTGACACGATAAGTAAGCTCTAATGGGGAGTCCATAGCGTTAGTTTCTGTCGTTTCTTACTTCAGAAAGCACGTTAAGTTATCGCTCCCAGTAGTAATAGTAAGAGGTATGAATCAGGTCTACGAGTAGGATCAATATACATACATACATAAGAAAATTATTACCACTGAAAATATATATGTAATTTCAAAAAGACGAAAAACAATGACAGCTAGTTCACCATAAATTTATTATTACCATAATCAATAATATTTATGAGCAAAGTACACCGTGCGCAGTTATTCAAAGGTTGTGAGATTAAACAACCCGCAATCTGCTATTTACGTCCGGCCCTAATTTTAGCACAGGCTTGAGCCCCTTGGTGGGGCCGTATATGAGCTGTTAATTGTATTTTCCGTGCACGTGTGCTAAATAAACAAATTGAAAGTCGAGTCAACTACGCCGATGCGCGCGCACGCTATGAGCTTCATTCAGATCCTTATCCTATGCATTTCTCTACTATCTACATTGTGTGGTTTTTAGGGTTCTACAACACTACTCTGAGTGCCGAGTGCGAGTTTTGCAACCAAAGTAAACGCGCTCGATATCGAGAGCGTAAACGCGATTTTGTATGGAATTGAAACTACGCCATCTGTGGACAGTTCGCTGAACTAAAATTTCTTCATACTAAATGCACGTTTACGTTGTAGTTATCGAGCGCGTTTCGTGAGTAAAAAACTCGCACTTGGCACTCTGTACTAAAACACTACTACTCTACTCGGTACTACAACAGGAAGAAAAGTACCCTATTAGAATCACCCATTCGTCCGTCTGTCTAGAAACGTGTGAGAAGCTCGAAAATGTGTCAAACACGATATAAAAACATAATTATTTATGGCTCTTATCTCACTATGTCGCGGTTGGCAGCTTCTCGAGCTTTTCACAAGTTATGTTTAAGCCTGCTGATTGAGTCAAGATTTCGAACCCGTACCTATACTTTTCTCAGGAGCGCGTGGAGGTATAAATAAATATAACATACTTTGGACTACAATATACAACCCCGTAAATTAGATCTGAGAAAAAATCAATGTCTCTATCTTAATGGACGATAGAGACGACTTTTACCTTCATTTTTACAAACGGACGGAACCCTCTTTCGAGCCCGACTTGGCTTGTTTTTCATGTTATGTTTGTCTAACATTATTTTGTGGACAACCGCGAAAAAACATTCAAGTGGTGGTGGTGGTAGTGATCAATAACAACTTTGTACGAAAAACTATAGAAAATCCTAATATCTGTTTGTTTAGTGTGTGGTTTATAATATGGACGAAGATCTAGATCTAGATACTTACGTATGCCTATTGTTTATTTACTTCCATTTTAGTAAATGCACCCATGTAAAAAAAGAAGGAGAAATAAATTATTTTTATTATTATTAGGTCTACAATATGTTCATCAAACAGATAGACTAAAATGCGCCTTTTGTGTCATGCATGGTCCTAGTTACTAATATAAAATGTATGACCGCTTCTGGTAGAAAAGAAAATGAAAAACGCCTAAGTAATATCTAAAAACCTATGTGAAACTTACCTAAATGTAAATATTGTATCGAATGAAATATTAAATTAATTTGTTTTTTGGTACATTAGGTACCTTGTGGTACCGTACCTTATTTTATCTACATTTACTTCCGTAACTAGTTATGTGCTTACGTAATAGATATACAAAACCGCATGAATATGATTACCTACTATTGTTGTGTATGAGTTTTACCTACCACATTAGTTGTAGTACCTAAATATTATTCAGTATTTTTTTTAAATTCATTATGTAATAAAAGAAAATAACACTGTTTTTTTTTTATATAACCATCACCATGCGTGCACTGTTACATGATCCGGAATTCTGCAAATCCTTTACCACTAGGGGTGATCCAACAGATAGCCAGCTGTTTGAAAGTCCACTATGAATCGGCGATGAGATGACGTAACGCGTTCACTTTCGGAACCAACCCTGGACAAGCTTGCCTCGTGGTGGCTGATCACAGACTGGGATGGGGCCGATTTCGCATGTAAACAACAGGCTTTCGGTTCACAGCTCGATGCGCACCAAGAAACTTATCTTTCACCATTGTGGCGCGTGCCGCCTGTCGCCTCGCGAAACAACATTGAAGCTACAAGTACAATTTGATGTTCATTGCTTTGCAAATTAGTTCCAGATGTGAACTCTTCCACATTTTTCATATTGTGTGCGTAGTGTATATTGAAGTGTAGGTACTTGTAATTCTCTACTACTCTACTAAAACTCCAATCGCAGATGCGCAAATAGGCAACAAATGTTGTAGTTATTCGTATTTCTAACATTCTACACTGCTTTCTTATTTTATCACTAGCGACCCGCCCCGGCTCCGCACGGGAAAATGGTTATTGTGGGTTATCCTTCAGTATATTATGCATGTATTATACATATAAACCTTCCTCTTGAATCACTCTATCTATTAAAAAAAACCGCATCAAAATCCGTTGCGTAGTTTTAAAGATTTAAGCGTACAAAGGGACATAGGGACATAGGGACATAGGGACATAGGGACGGAGAAAGCGACTTTATTTTATACTATGTAGTGATATCTAAGTATTACAAAACTAGGTTTAAATCGAAAAAAAAAGTTGTGCGTGAATTTGACCAACCACACTGGGCCAGCGTGATTGACAAAGGTCTGTCCACCCTGATTCCAGGTAGGCTCGAGTCCCTCGGTGGGGACATATGTGGGTTGCTAACGAAGATATTGAAATAGCCATCCGCCCTGCAGCTCCGCCCGCGCTAACAGTTTTTCCCGAGGGAATGAGGTATTTTCCCGAGGTAAAAGGGAACCTATGTGTTATTCTGATGCATAAGTTATTGTAAGGTTTCATTAAAATCCATATAGTAGTTTTTGCGTGAAAGGATAACAAACATCCATCCATCCTCAAAAACTTTGTCGTGTAGGTACTCGTATGATATTAGTAGGATACCTACTTAATTTACACAGAAAATAAACACTTGCCTAACAATATCATAAAAGGGGTTTTTCGGTAGAGCAACGTAGAGCTTTTTGCAAGTGCATCCGCCTTTCTGTTTTAGATTTTTAATCTTTGCTTCCAAATTGCAAAATAAAGTGATTACACTGATTACGGCACGTCTCGATAAGATCTTTAAGTCCATATGTGGCAACTAGTAAACATATGTTTGGTAGGTTTATATTTGCAGAAATGTATGAAAATGACAAATTAATTATGAGTACCTATATTGCAGGTAAATAATATTATGTAAGCCAGAAATCTATGAATTATAGTTTCCTCTATTACCTATATATACACATAAGGTAAGTTTGAATCAAATTCATTCAAATGTTTGTATTTTCTCATAGCAAAGACATCAACGCAAGCCAATAAGAAAGGAAGTAAACGTCGTTCATATAAAAGACATAAACGCGTGCAATTTTTTATCTTTATATTGTGCAGGTCTCTCCTTTAGTTGGAATTTGGAAGGTGTCATCATCCTCGTGCTCGGGAGCAGGATTGAGGAATTTGGGGATTGCAGTTGTTACCGTTTGTTTACACAAGTGAACGTTTAATTAAATGAACGCTGTTGCCAAGGGTTGCTTAGCACGCAAATGTTAATTATTATATTATGAAGTCAACAATAACTAGATTTGAAATAATATTTGTTTTACGTAAAAACTACGAGGCCCATATATTTGAAAATTTTGGTGCCTTATATTTTGAGATTATATTTGGAGAATTTGGAGATTATATTTGAATTATCCCTCATGTTTTGACATTTAAATCAAAACTTTGCGATTGATAGTTTCATTAGTGCAAACTGGAGTGACGTAATAACACATATTCAACGGTTTATAACTCGTGGAGTATTTTAACCAGGAGTTTGAAAATTTTAGAGCTTATTCCCTTATAGGCTTTTTTTGAGGTATAACACACAATGATATCTTCTTTCGTTCGCAAGATGTGAGTAGCTGATGTAACGTAACACCAGCTTACACACTGTTTTTTTATCGTAGTTTCGAATCTTTTCGACTTTTTTCCTGCCTTGTGCTCTCATTATGCCCTAAATTAATGACTATAGCCCAAAACCCTACCCTCGCTGGTTTGTCTGTATTGCTGAGCAAGCTGGGGTGACATCTCTCCAGCTGACACACTAAACGGTTCGTTTTCACTAAGTGTTTGTGGCTCCGATTTTAAGTCTGGGTATTCGATTGCTGTAAAAACTGGCATATTATGTAGAAACGTCCTATCACCCATGAGGATGCTGATGTTACGGATATGGCAATCTACGCAACAGCTTCACCGAAATAAAAACCCGATCACCTTGAAAACGTGGGCGTTGTTTGTACGTGCTTGTACTTAGTTACTTAATAGTGTGAGTATTTAAAGTACCTACTATACCTGTTTGGTCTAAGACGATTTATATTTACGAAATTACGATTTTGCCTTTGGTTGGACACAATTGCTCAAGATTTAAAAAAAATATCACATCGAGACCAATGAAATTACGAACACCTTTTGTAAATAATGGTCTACTCATAAACTGGGGTTGGTCCTAGTACGCTGAAATTACTGTATGTATAACCACCATTAACCTTGTTTGTTGTAGGTATATTTTTAAGTAGAGAAGTCTTTATTGGCACTTTTAATATATTTAAATTAATGTTAAATCTGTGAAATTGCTCAGGAAAATCCATGCTACAATAGAGTAGAATATACTTTATTGCACACAAAGACACTAAATACAAAAATAATCAAAATTCTTCACCGTATTATTACTTTGTAAGGCTCTACACCATTGTTAAGACACCACCGCCACTGACGTAATGGCCGTCGGTAGGTATGTACCTAAATTTTCAATGTCAAGTTGGCGAAATATTAACATTCAGCGAGACACACCTTCCCACAGCATCTGAATAAATAAAGTGTGTCAACAAGTAATCGAATTAAGGTTGTTATTCGAATGCTGTGAAGCGCGACACATCAACCGGCGCCGACGCACGCAACCTGTTTTTGCTGAACTCTTAAAATCTAAGCCTTCGATTCCAGTTACCACTCGACTGACATAGTGATTTATCGTGTCGACTTGTCGTATAACTAGCTAAATTAACAAACATGTTGTTGAGAACACTATGTAAAAGTTACGTAGGAATTAATATAAGGACTTATAGTGTAAATGTTCCTAAAAAACCACCGAAAATCTTAATCACTGGTAAGTTGGTTACATTCAAATTCTTTCGGCGTGGTTTGTTAGCTAAACTATCGAAAACGAAAATGGAATGTTTTTGTTTATAAATTACTATTCTACCGTGTAACATAGAAAAGAAAGCAAAAGCGCATACTTTAGCTCATATAAATCACATTGTTAATTAAGTGTGGACTGACAGGTAGGTGGTGCACACATAATAAATTCTTTAATCAAATGTAAGCAAAATATTAAAAGAAATATATAGTAGGTATTTTAGAACTAGTAAAATAGACATTTTGTCATTTTTAAGTATGAAAAAAAAACATTATTTCACGTGAACATTATTTCATGATTATTTTCAAGTCGTGCAGTAAAAACGAGTCAAAAGTTCGTAGTAGCGGTTGTAGAGATAAGAAGCGTGGTCCTCAGAAGTGGGGTGAAAAATGAGACACTACCGATGTCCAAAATGGAAAACGAACATAAAAACCTGCATCTGGGGGAACGTAGCTAGGCTGGATGCTAGTTGCTACTGCTCCGCAAAATTTTGCAATTTTGCAAAGTGGTGCAAATTTCCCTACTAGCCACCAAAAGGGAACTCGAAATTATCCGTCGCCCAGGTATGTACTTAATCAAGCAGTCGTTAGACAGGACTTCACCAAAATTCTAAATACCTAGTACGATTATTTTCTGCCCACATGAAATAAATAGGTCATGTGGCGAGCGAGAGCACGTATAACATACCAAGTACGTTAATACGCGTGCGGTGCGTTTACGGTATAATCGGTCACGTAATAAGCAAGATGTTCAGTAAACATGTTATTTGCTTGGAATGTTCAGACGTAGTACATTGAAAGGTAGTCCAAAACATACCTTGTTTACTCGACTATTGAGAGATCTACGAGCAACATAGTAGCTGATTATATTTAATCCTTAAGTCTACACTACACAATGCAATTGCGTGTTTAGTTACCTATGTCATTCGTTCATTATATTCAGAAATCATCTGCTGTGAAAATAAGTGACTACTAATTATTATTTTAATACGTGACAAGAGCAAGCAATACGTGGTTTTTTGGAAATTAGTCATCAAGAGACCTGTGTCTGGCATATTAAATACCTACATATATGTTACACAATATTAAAAAAAAAAATATAGAACCCATTTTTAGCGCCACTCGTAAAACAATATATTCAAAACTATCGAAGGACATAAATTTAAATTGACGCACACAAGAAATTCATAAAGATTTATTTAGGTAGAGTTTAATGTCAAAAATTATTTAGCTTAGAGATATCCACAGCTAGACCTAGACAAGACAAAAGCCTCCCCCAAAGATATTCACACTCCTATTACTCTTAAAATATAGTTTTAAATGCGTCTAGGTGCAAGTAAAATATACATAAACCTACAGCATACCTACAGTAGGTCAAGGGAACCATAAACATAAGTGCCGTATGAATAATAATTATGCAACTCACCGGTTAAGTTCATTAAACTTAGACGATACCTATAGGTATAGGTACAGATATAACAACAGCTTTTAAACAATCACTTATCCTGTATAGTCCCTATGCTTGACAAGGATGTGTTAGGGATCGCAGTTTTGGTTGGTTGCACAAATGATCGCTGTCGCCAATAGGTAGAGTAAGTAGGTACTCTATCTTAGCCGCTTCAACACTGATCATAGGACGAGTTGTCATGCGGCGGCGTTTTATGCGTGATGCTGATGTATCGCAGCCCAATGGTCGCAAGTTGGTGGTAAGTTGGCATACAATTAAACGAACTTTATGATTCAGTCATTTTTATTCCACTCAAATAAAAGGGTGCAAAGTCCATAGTGATCAATCTTCTTAACGTACCGTAGCGCGTAGATACAAAACCAAGTCGTAAGCGATAAAATAATGATAGCTGAATTTTCCGGTCGCGTGAGGAATATTAGCAATCGGATATTCAAATTTAATTGTTATTGATAGCAAAAGTAAGTACGTTACGCTACGCCTACGCATTATAGGTTACGATAATAATATTCTAATAACAAACATTGGTGGTAGAAAGCCACATATAGTTGGTATATTGAATGAAAAAAAATCGAAGCGCACGGGAGTGCGCAGGCCAAGTTCCAGCAACAAGCCGCGCGCGCGCATGTCGTGCACTATTTACACGAACCGTTTCGACCCACTTTTGACCCCCCTGTAGCTCAGTGCCTATTGCAAGTACAGAGATAATATATACTACCCATGATAGGTCGATTTTGTGACACAAGAAGAAAACAATTAAATTAAAAAAGTAAAAAGAGATGTCATCGAACTCTGATACCTATACTACTGATGTGTTTTGTTTAGTATCAAGTATTTTCGAAGCACAGGATCGCGGCCCGGGGGTGTAATAATAATATTGCATTTATTTATGCAGGTTCCTAAATTTTTCTGTTGGAACAATACCTATAAATTACATTCTGTTTACAACAGGTGGCCTAGGCCAACTTGGCGTTGAATGCGCCAAGTATCTTCGGGTGAAATACGGCAGAGAGAACGTCATTCTATCTGACATCATCAAGCCTACAGAAGAAGTTGTCAACGACGGCCCGTACATATTCGCTGACATCCTAGACTTCAAAGGCCTCCAGAAAATAGTCGTGAACCACAGAGTGGAATGGCTCATCCATTTCTCAGCTTTGCTCAGCGCTATTGGAGAACAGAACGTGCCGCTAGCTGTCAGAGTCAATATAGAAGGGATGCACAACGTCATTGAATTAGCTAAACAATATAGATTGAGGATCTTCGTTCCTAGCACAATTGGAGCCTTTGGTCCGGATTCTCCGAGGAATCCGACGCCAAATATTACTATACAAAGGCCTAGGACTATTTATGGAGTGTCAAAGGTGCATGCCGAGTTGCTAGGAGAGTATTACCACTACCGGTTCGGACTTGATTTCCGTTGTTTGAGATTCCCTGGAGTTATTTCGAGTGACCCACCCGGCGGTGGTACAACAGGTATGTGCTAATTTGAAAAGCAAATAAAAGTGTGGCTACAGTACGACGTTTATACGTACGTTTGTACTTACTAGCACAGGGCCGTAGCTAGGGGGGGGGGCATTGTGGGGCAATGCCCTACCTTGAAATCACAATGCCCTACCTTAATAATACCCAAAAATAGATTGATTGATATCTATGGCCTATTCCATACGAGTAGACTAGGCAGCCGAGTCAGCCGGTAGAGTACGGTAAAATAAGGTCAGCTACAGAGATAAGTAAACTAAACCTTTTCCTTAGCGCCGTCGCCGGGGTGTAAACTCTATTCGTGTAAACCTGGCATAATATATGAGAGCCATAAGCCGTATTATAAACAATTAAAGTTTGGAACCATCCGAAATCTCGCGGCGCGTCAGCAATGTCTATTTATAATCGAAGACTAGAGTTAGACAGTCATATAATATTTAGGTTACCTGGTAGAAATTGCTACCTTTAGCAATAAGGTCGCCTTGGCGGAAAGCTAGTTGCTAGTTTGTTTATAGTTTGTATTGGTGTCCTTGTGTGCAAAAAGTATATTCTATTATATTTAAGTGAATAAAAAATACTTTATCTTAAATTCCAGACTACGCGATAGCAGTATTCCACGACATCCTCCGCAAAGGCCGCTACGAGTGTTACCTGAAGCCAGACACGCGTCTCCCAATGATGCACGTTCGGGACGCGCTGAGAGCCCTCTCAGAGTTCCTAGAAGTGCCCAACAAGAAACTCAACAGGAGGGTTTATAATGTCACCTCCATGAGCTTTACTCCCGAAGAACTCACAGAGAAGATCCACCAGCACATCAAAGACTTCCAGATTACTTACAAGCCTGATAGTCGGCAGGATATCGGTAAGGTTTTCTTCTTCTCAGCCATTCTCAATCAGTTTAGTGTAAGCCTCCTTCAGTTACGCCATCTAGTCCGGTCTTGGGCCACCTCCATCCAATTCCTTTCCGTAGTCTTCCCTCCATAGCATCTGCGGTCGGTAAACGATGAAACATTATTCTCCTAAGTCTGTGAAACATTTCTTACTCGTTTAAAAGTTTAGCGACCTACAGTAAGTCTTAGATTCCGACATGATTTATGCCACATAACTCAGTCTAAATGAACATTTCTACCACTTCATAAAAATTCAGATGCATGAGCTTCCACTAGGTACTCCCCTGAAAATCTTTCTTCGATTTTGCCCATTATCTAATAGTAGCATAGTTTAATGAAAAAGCAATTCTTATCAAATGCAACATTGACGTGAAAGAAACCATCGTGAGGAAAGCTGCATACACCTGCGAAGAAATTTAAAGGTTGCGGAAGTGAACATCCCGGACTGGTCCAGCGTGGTCGACTAAGGCCTATTCACCCTGATTTAGGATAGGCTCCAGCCCCTCGGTGGGGACGTGACTACTAAGAAATGCAAGATTTAAATATTTATAGCATTCCATATAACATAGAACCATAGAGGAAGTTTTTTTTTCAAGATACTTATAAGCAAGAATGTTATACCTAAGTAAAGCCCGACCAAAGAAATAAAAAACCTCGCCATATTGCGGAATTTCAATGGAACTAATTTTATAATGGAAATTATTTGCTAAAATCATAAAAAATACACTTGGCCCCCCAGAGCAGGCTTTTTATTTTTTTGGTCAGGCCTATTGCTTATAAGATACTTGATTTTTTTTCATGGAAATACACGTACAACTTAGTACTTAAGATCCTTGCGAACTTATTGATATTGAGATAACTTCACTCACTTACTTTGAATTTCTTTTCAGCGGACTCCTGGCCCCAAGTGTTTGACGACAGTGAGGCTCGACGTGATTGGCAGTGGAATCCCGAGGTAGACCTGGATAATCTGGTGACCCTCATGATTAAAGAAGTCAAGGAGAAAATTGCTGCTAATGGATACAACAATGACTAAAATTTTATAAACAATCGATTTTAATTATTGATTGAGGTATAGATAATAATGATTTTCCGGACTACTCAAATTGTTGTAGTAGGCCCGTAACGAATCATAAATGTATTTAAAAAACCTTTTACCTAAAAATATATTCCGTCCAATGTATGTTTAGATTTTGTAAGTTTTAATGAGTGAACATTCTTTGCTAAGTTGTTGCTTTTTACATTTGTTTCTTTAAATAAAATTAAAACAGAAACATAATTCAATTCCTTTATTTTAAGTGTATACAAAGTAAATATTATTTTAAGCATTGAAAGACAGTTATACGAAATCAGTGCAATAGACAAATCCTACCTACTTAATTGCCGTTAATTGACGGCCCCGTAGCCTAATTGGTAGCACGTCTGCCTTCAAAGCGCAGGGTCCCGAGTTCGAATGTCGCCTAGGGCAAACATTCGTGAGTTGAGCACTTGTATTTATTTGCCTTGTGTCTGGATGTTGTATATTTATATTATGTATATTGTATATCTGCTGTCTGACACCCAAAGTCACTGTGACTTTGCCTAGTTTGGGGTCAGATGACCGTGTGTGACATGTCCCTACATCACATATAAATTGATAAAGTAGTGTACCAATGTAATTCAATAAACGTTTTATTTATCACGACACAACAAGCCGAAAATAAACCATGGACCTAATAGACATAAAAATATATATAGAATGCCATTTAAATTTGCAATCTGGGGTTGAAAAAATAAAAAACCTTAAAAAATATTTTAGACACTATATTAATGTGATGTTGACATAATTTACCATGTTATTATTTTCATAATTTTTCCATTTACTTCGAATGACCCTGCGTGGACTAGCACTGGCAAACTACTTCAATAGCAAGCAATAAGCGGTGTTTTCTGCACTTAAAACTCTACATAGTTTTATTTTCATTATTTCTAATATTAAATACTTCTCAAAAGAAAGACTAGAGACGCATTTGAAAAAATAATGTATACTCGTACCTATTTCATAAAAAGATTTTTTAATTAAATATAACATCATTGATGCGAACGGCATAGTAAGTAGATAGTTATTGAAACAATAACTTAGTATTTTTCATGGCAATTGAATTTCGTAAAATATAATATCTCCCTCATTATTGTGTTAAGTTACGTAACGAGGATTTACAGTAATGACGTCACGATGTTTTTATTATGAGAAGTATTATAAATTGTTGACCACGAAGGCACAAGTTCGTATCTTTATAAGTACCGTTAGCTAATTAGAATTTATTTAGTTCTTATGTGTCAAACTAAAAATGAACATCTTATATTTTATTTATTGAAAGAAATAAAATAAATACTAAGTAGCATAACGGCATCGACGTCACTATATTTTAACCTTATTAATCGATCAGAGAGGATCTTTCTAGGCACCCCATTCAAGACTACAATTTACAAATGATTTTTATATTTAGCAAAAATATAAATAATGTCACGAACTTGCTATAAAGTTCGAGAGATCGCTACTCAAATTCGATATAAGTACATCTATACAACTATAAAGGATGGGAAATTCCAATTGCATCCACAGAGGGATCACGGTGCAAACGAAGATGGACTTTCTGTCAACGCCGCAAGGCACAAAATCACCTAAGCAAGCCACTTGTTTACTCGAATTTAGTGACCTCGCGCGCCCATTGTTCTGTGACAAGTATTGTCTGAGAACAAAGGAAATGTTCTAGTAATTTCCCGATTACGTGATTACAATGGGATTACTCCAGAAATCAAGCATCGCGTAAACAACCCATTGTTTCGTGGGGGTATATAAACGCCCGAGACGACGGCCAACGCCAGTTCATTTCTGAGCTATCAAAGCGATCTCAATAAGCGATCTACAAGCGATCAGTGGAAGAAACCTGCGACTAAAGCGATACCTACGGACTACGAGTGACCCTGTGATTTGGCTACAACGTGACTGGAGTGATTAGTTGAAGACATCTGCGAACTCAGCGTGACCAACGGACTACGAGCGACTCTGCGATTTGGCTACAGTTGTGATTGGACCTGCGACCTGTTTATCGTCGAATAAATTCTCAAATCAAGTTATTCGGCTTTTCTTACAAATCCCGAACCCCACGTCCGTAACATTTGGTGTCAGAAGTGGGATTTGGAAATGCCAGTGACTCCGAGGGAGAATACTGACGGCGTCAGAACAAGGGCGCAGCTAGCTGCGGAAACCACGACTACAGCCCGTGAAGACATGCCCACCGGAACAGGAACCCCGCCTGCTGGACCAGAAGCCTTGCCCACCGAACCAGAAGCCCAACCAACAGGACAACTAGCCCCGCCTACTGTTACCGCCCATCGAGCGACACCTCCGGTTACCAGCCGCGTCCAGGAATCCCGAGCATCAACGTTTGACCTCAGCCGTCTTATGAAAATGATGGAGGAAATGAGCCTGAAACAAGACATCATGCAACAGGAGCAAAAGGAAATGCGCAAGGACCTGAGCCGGAAACAAGAAGAAATGCGCGAGGACCTGAGCCACAAACAGGAGGAAATGCTGCTTGCCATTTCATCAGTTTCGGCCACTGTGAAAAAATTAGAAGAGAGCGTCGACCAAGTAGAAGAAAGAGTTGGAAATTTGGAAACCGACGTAGATGGCGTAAAAACTGACTTAGCCGGGCTTAAGAAGAAGGTGCTGAATCTGCAAACAGCAGGATCCGCCGCATCGAGTGAACACGCCTGCACCAGCCACGCGCCAAGGATAAAAGTACCGTCGTACGACGGCACCACATCCTGGACCGCCTATCGGCAGCAATTCCAGACCGTTGCTGCTGCAAATGGGTGGACAGAGGAGCAGAGCCTGACAGCTCTCACCGTTGCTCTTCGAGGTTCAGCCCTTTCTGTTCTGGAGGCGCTACCAGGCTCGGGTAGCACATTTAAAGAACTTATGGAGGCACTCGAAGCTCGCTATGGAGAGCGTCATTTGGAACACGTATTCCGCGCCCAACTGCGTGACCGGATTCAACGCCCAGGAGAAGGACTTCAGCAGTGGGCTTTGGAAATAGAAAAGCTCGTGCGCAAGGCCTACCCGTCTGCTGATGCGAAGATGGTGGACTCCAACACCCTTCAGGCATTCGTCGATGGAATTCGTGACATGGAGATTAGGGCTGCAGTGGGACTTCGCCATCATGTCTCCCTGAAAGAAGCCCTAGCGCACGCGTTGGAAATTGAAGCCCTGCGCCGTGAAGTACGCCCAACTCACAAAGTGCGGGAAGTAATAGAGGAAGTACAGGAGATAAAGACGTCGTTCCCGCCCAAGAAGAAAACATCCGGGCCCATGTGTTATAAGTGTGGAGAAAGGGGCCATCTGCAGTTCACCTGTCCGAAGAAGGAGACTCAAACAGCGAAACTAGCCGAGGAAATAAGCAAGCTGAAAGAACGCCTGGACGAAGTGACCAAGAAGCAGGAGACCCCATCTTCTGCTGGGAGTCAGGGAAACGAGTAACAGCCAGAACCAAGGGGCGGGTACTGGCTGGAGCGGAAGGAGCCCCAACAACGATCGTCTCCCAGGTGTGCAACGGAAACAGTTTAATGATACATGGCTCAGTGAACGGAACAAACTGCAAGATGACATTGGATACAGGAGCTTCCAGGACAATAATCAAGCCAAAATTAGTAGAATCCGCAATCAGGCGCAGAAACAACATCAACTGCCGACTTCTTTCCGCTTCCGGCCAGCAGATACCCGTCCTAGGAGAAATTTCGGTCACAATTCAAGTAGGTGAAACATCCTACTCTCACAACGCTATCGTGGCCGATATCATGGATGACTGCATACTAGGGCTAGACTTCATGAAAAGATACGACTGCAGAATCGACGTCACCAACGGAATTTTGAAATGTGGCAATGAAGAGATTTTTATCCTGGGAGGACCCGTGGGAAAAGTGACATGCTTGAAGAAGATCTGCATACCAGGACGCACGCAAGCAGAAGTACCAGTGAAGCTACCACGTGCTAAGAAGAATAGATGCGTGCTGATAGAGGATACCCGAGAAAAAACGACTCAGAAGATTTTGGCGGCCAGGACACTTGTCAAAGGGAACACCACTGCGGTAGTAAGAGTTGTCAATTTAGAAGATCACGAGATACAATTAAAGGAGGGTGACGTCGTTGGTAAATGCGAAGAAGCTGTCTGGGTGAGGAAGTGCCAATCATCTCTGAGTACGACGAAAACTAAGGATAGTTCTATCATCGCAGAACTCCTCGAAGGAAGCAAACAAAACCTGAGCTATTCTCAAAGCATGAAAGCCAAACACCTGCTTCAGCGGTTTGCGGACGTGTTTCCGTCTCAAGAAGGAGATTTGGGGAGAACATCTTTAGTGCAACACAAGATAGACACCGGGAACGAAGGACCTATTCGACAGCGAGCAAGGCGAATACCGATAGCAAAGGAGCAAGAAGTTCAAGACATGTTGGAAGACATGAAGAAAAATAAGATTATCGAACCATCTGCGAGTCCATGGTGCTCTCCGGTCGTCCTGGTTAAGAAGAAAGATGGCAGTACAAGGTTCTGCGTGGACTATCGGCGACTCAACGATGTGACTAAGAAGGACAGTTATCCACTACCACGCATTGACGACACCCTGGATACCCTGAGTGGCAAGACATGGTTCTCGACCTTAGATTTGAAGTCTGGGTACTGGCAAGTGGAGATACATCCGAAGGACAAAGAGAAGACGGCATTCTCTACAGGGAAAGGTTTATGGCAGTTTAACGTGATGCCATTTGGATTGTGCAACGCGCCAGCCACTTTCGAGCGACTCATGGAGTGTGTACTGGCAGGATTAGTGGGAGAAGCCTGCCTAGTATATTTGGACGACGTCATCATTATGGGTCGAGACTTCGAGGATCATCTGCTTAACCTGGAGAAAGTCCTGAGGAAGATTCGAGAAGCCAACCTGAAGCTAAATCCGAAGAAATGCACTTTATTTAGAAAGAAAGTGAACTACCTCGGCCACGTGATCACCAGTGAAGGGATACAGACTGATCCAGCTAAAATAGAAGCCGTACAGAATTGGCCAACTCCTAAAGATAAAACAGAAGTACGTGCATTCTTGGGTCTATGCTCATACTACAGGCGCTTCGTTAAAGGATTCTCCGAGATAGCCAAGCCGTTACACCGCCTGACTGAAGACAAGCGAGCATTCTGCTGGGACGAGGCCTGCGAGGATTCCTTCCAAAGATTGAGAAAATGCCTATGTGAGACACCAATCTTGGGATACCCACAAGCGAATGGACAGTTTATCGTCGATACGGATGCAAGCAACACAGCGATTGGTGGAATACTGTCTCAAAAGCAAGGGGACAAGGAAGTTGTGATTGCCTACTTCAGCAAGTCGCTATCGAAGCCTGAAAGGAACTACTGTGTGACGAGAAGAGAGCTCTTGGCTGTGGTTAAGACTCTTCATCACTTCAGCAAATACATCATCGGCAGGAAGTTCACGCTTCGTACCGACCACGCCGCTTTAAAATGGCTGCTTCAGTTTAAAAATCCCGAAGGTCAAGTTGCAAGATGGATCGAACAGCTTCAAGAATATGACTTCATCACTGAACATCGCAGCGGGAAGACTCATGGAAATGCTGATGCCCTCTCAAGGAGACCATGTCCAGAGGAATGCAAGCACTGCGTCAAGCAAGAGTCTAAGGAAGAAATTGTGCAACTTACTAGGACTAGCCCTCCGAGATCCTGGGAAGACGAGTCAATGAGAGAAGCCCAAGAAGACGACGAAGATATACGACTTATCGTCGCATGGAAGCAACGTGGCGAGGAAAAGCCAAAATGGTATGAAGTTGCGCCTACGAGTACCATCACCAAAGCATATTGGGCACAGTGGGACAGTTTTGTCCTGCAGAACGGGATACTTTACCGAAAATGGGAAAAACCCAACGGTAGAGAGTTTCATCTGCAGCTGGTCGTGCCAAAAGAACGGATCAAGGATGTTCTTCGTGAAGTACACGATGGCATATCAGGTGGTCACCTGGGTGTCAAAAGAACTTTGACGAAGTTACGGGAAAGATTTTACTGGCTAAACTGTCGAACGGATGTGCAGGATTGGTGCCGAAAATGTACCACTTGTGCTGCAGTAAAAGGTCCACCAACCAGGAGCCGAGGACACCTTCAACTTTACAACGTTGGTGCACCATGGGAGCGAATAGCAGTAGACGTTGCCGGACCATTCCCCGTGACGGAGTCGGGAAACAAATACTTTATGGTGGTTATGGATTACTTTACCAAATGGCCAGAAGTATTTGCTATACCCAACCAAGAAGCTACGACCGTGGCCTCCAAATTAGTGGAAGAAGTCATATGCCGATATGGTGTACCACTAGAAATCCATTCGGACCAGGGCCGGAACTTCGAGTCGAACGTGTTCCAAGAAGTATGCAAAATACTGGGCATGCACAAGACGAGGACTACCCCGTATCACCCACAGTCCGACGGCATGGTGGAGAGGTTTAACCAAACACTGGAGAGACATTTGGCGAAATTAGTAGACAACCACCAGAGAGACTGGGACAAATACATCCCACTTTTCCTTCTCGCCTATAGAACCTCGGAACATGAGAGCATGAAGGCCACCCCGGCATATGTGAACTTCGGACGTGAGCTAAGATTACCGGTTGATCTTCTAACAGGAGGAACACCAGAGGACTCCATCACCTTACAGGATTATGTGTCTGAATTGCGAGACAAAATGAGGGAGATTTATGCGATGGTACGAGAAAATGGTCTACAATCGAGCGAAAACATGAAGACTAGATATGACCGACGAGCAAATACCAGTGGATTTGAGGAAGGAACACTAGTCTGGCTCCATAACCCAACACGCCGAAAAGGAAAGTCACCCAAACTACAGACGAGATGGGAAGGACCATTCAAGGTAGTTACGCGAATCAATGACGTAACGTATCGGATACAACGCCATCCGAGAGGAGCACTAAAAGTGGTCCACGTCGACCGCTTGGCGCGTTACCATGGCAGTAATGAAGAAGCTCGGGACGAGCATCTCTAAGAGGAGGGCAGTGTCACGAACTTGCTATAAAGTTCGAGAGATCGCTACTCAAATTCGATATAAGTACATCTATACAACTATAAAGGATGGGAAATTCCAATTGCATCCACAGAGGGATCACGGTGCAAACGAAGATGGACTTTCTGTCAACGCCGCAAGGCACAAAATCACCTAAGCAAGCCACTTGTTTACTCGAATTTAGTGACCTCGCGCGCCCATTGTTCTGTGACAAGTATTGTCTGAGAACAAAGGAAATGTTCTAGTAATTTCCCGATTACGTGATTACAATGGGATTACTCCAGAAATCAAGCATCGCGTAAACAACCCATTGTTTCGTGGGGGTATATAAACGCCCGAGACGACGGCCAACGCCAGTTCATTTCTGAGCTATCAAAGCGATCTCAATAAGCGATCTACAAGCGATCAGTGGAAGAAACCTGCGACTAAAGCGATACCTACGGACTACGAGTGACCCTGTGATTTGGCTACAACGTGACTGGAGTGATTAGTTGAAGACATCTGCGAACTCAGCGTGACCAACGGACTACGAGCGACTCTGCGATTTGGCTACAGTTGTGATTGGACCTGCGACCTGTTTATCGTCGAATAAATTCTCAAATCAAGTTATTCGGCTTTTCTTACAAATCCCGAACCCCACGTCCGTAACAATAACATTACGTACACGTAAATTTTAAAATAACCGAAAGTTTTTTTTTTTAATGATAGGTATACAGTATTTTATTGACAAGAAACAAAAATATCCAACAAAGGTAGGTATATAATGAAAATATCCGTATATAAAGAACACGTTCTGAGAATAGTCTCCACATGTACGAGTAGTCTCTAATTTAACTAATACATTTCTTTCATGAAAGCAGTGTATTATAATGTGGAGAGCTTAATCATCATTTTAGCCAGTAGACGTCCACTGCTGGACAAAGGCCTCCCCCAAAGGTCTCCACAACGATCGGCCCGCGCTGCCCGCATCCAGCGCTTAATAAATTAATATTATTATAGCTGTACATTGCGTCATACGTAGCTCACTGATTATGAGTACCAATACCCGAATTGGATTCACACTGTATTTGTAAAATTGTAGTTTTTCGAGGGCACCTACCTTAGCTAGACCTTTTAAAGCGAGTGCACAGTGACAGCACGTATAGGCCAACCATTTGAGGAAGTCTACGCTCTCCTGAAATAAGAGATAGCTAATTCGACAAAACGCGGGTGGGGTAAATAGAGAAAAATAGTAAGTAGAATAAAATACTTCCTGTCGGATTCACTGTTGAATTAAGAAAAATTGACAGATATTTTTCACAGGTCGAAATAAGAAATTTTTTCCGTTGGTTTCTGACTTAGTATTGGACAAAATCAATTCCTTCAACAACTAAAGGAACATCAAGGATGTTCAAGGGACTGGACAGTAGCGCGTAGCTGTATAATCAGAAACAGCTGCAAACCCAACCCTGCCAAGCGTGGGATAATTCCCACCAGAAGTGGACTGTTGAATGTTGAATGCTGCAGTAGATTTGTGCTTACTCAAATGGCCTGCCTACTCCCGTGAACCCTATTATTATGACTTTCAGATCACGATACACTATATAGCTCAGTCTTCCGTTTACGCATAAACAACTCGAGTCCCATACATTAATTGTAACAATTTATCCCACGTTTTAAATGAAAAAACAATTCAAATTTTTTACGCACAAACAGTGTCAAAGAAAAAACGTTGCTGTTTTACGAACTTGTTTATGCTGTTATATCACATTTACTTTATACGTTATACAGGTTGTATGGTCGCAAATCAATTTGTAATGTTTTTTTTTTTCATTTGGAACGTGGCTTTCTTACATACTATTTCTATGTATTGTATAAAATATCTAAGCATGCTTGTCCTACGTATGGACGAATTTTAGGCCGAATCTATTTAAGACAAAACGCGGCTACTTATTTTAAATATTCATGTCGAAAACAATAATAAAATAATTTAGAAATAATGCCCACTACTTGTCTCTAAAACATTGTCAGTATTATAACAATAATCACTACATAGTATAAAATAAAGTCGCTTTCTCCGTCCCTATGTCCCTATGTCCCTATGTCCCTTTGTACGCTTAAATCTTTAAAACTACGCAACGGATTTTGATGCGGTTTTTTTTAATAGATAGAGTGATTCAAGAGGAAGGTTTATATGTATAATACATGCATAATATACTGAAGGATAACCCACAATAACCATTTTCCCGTGCGGAGCCGGGGCGGGTCGCTAGTAACATATATTCATAATATTATTATATCCTCAAATATATATATTATTTAGTAACGAAATTAAAAATACACAAAATATGTGCAGATTTTTAATTGTTACATTATTTTTGACTAAAACAAACAAAATAGTAGGTTTACCTGTATATTTACAAATTACAATTAACATTCAAAGATCATAGTGACAGCATTTATATATATCTGACTCGTCAAAACATAGCAGTCGGAGCGTGCGATAATTCTTTTAAATAATATTATAATTGTACTGAGATAAGCTCAATTAATTAGGTTATATTATGGCGATAAGCCAGATTTAAAATACAAAATATTTCATTATTTGCTGTTATGAAATTTGAGTAAATTTGTAGAAGAGAAATGGGAGAAGATACAGCTGTATCTGTCTCGCTTTTTCTCTTTGTTAGCTAACAAAAAGAGAAAGCGAGACAGATATAACTATCTAGCTTCGTCTAATACTTATCTTTGTATATTCATCTCGATGATGACAATAATTTTGAGTTGATTATTTGAAATGACTAGCACGCATTAAGGGTGAGGGGCGTTGCCATTTGATAAAAAAAATATTACTCGCGGAGTAAAAAAATCCAAAATCTGGTAAATAAAGCCCGACCAGAGAAATAAAAACATCGCCATATTGCGGGATTTCAGTGGAACTAATTTTATAAAGGAAATTGTTGCCATAGTCGTAAAAATACACGCGCCCCTAGAGCAGGTTTCTTATTTATTTGGTCAGGCTTTAATTTAAAAAATGTAGTGTTCTTGGATACTAGAAACAATCCACTCTGTTAACTAAGCAAACTACAGTAAACACAGATGGCTTTTATATTATTTTTAACACCGTCACCCCATAAAATCGGACTTGTAACTTTTTTCTGAAGGGTAAACGAGTTGCTCTTGAAACGAGCACTAGCCAACTAATCTAAACTTAACCACTACACCCACTACACCTCACCAATTTATATTAAAAATATAACAAATACCGTCATACTTAATACATATATCACATCGATGGTGGAAATGTCAAAGGGCTTATAGGACATTTTGACGAAAATCACTTTTTGATGCAGTTCTATTCGTCTCGTCAAGCTCTTTCGATCTGTATATTTGATATTTTTTTATGTCAAATAATGGAGCTAGGAGAGAATTTTTAAAAATGCACTTTTTTCGATTTTTGGTATTATAGGTCAGTTTCATATAATTCTTTATGCTTAAAGGACATTAAGAAATTAAACTTAGTAATTTATGGATATTTACGACCCAAACTCACATATCTTGTATTCACACGTATAGGCTTAAAGGACACGTAGCATAGGAAGTTAATGACATGTGACTTATAATTATAGTGTCTAGACCAGAAAGTCCAACCCTTAATTGAGCTTTTCCCTGCTTTTTGTGCAGGAGGCGTGATATGTGAGTGACGTACAGAACTATCCCATTTTACACTTGAGACTGGATTATTTCGTTAAAATTCGACTTTACAAAAGAAAGTTAAGACAGGATAGAATGGCGTACCTGTATTTAATCACTTTTTGTAACTATAAATCACAAACATTTTCGAGATATTTTATTCCCTAACAATATATGGTTTCAAACAAACAATCGTAATAATATAATGGTTTCAGGTCATAAAACCAAAAGAATACGATAATATCAGCGTTTTTAAATTAATTAATTTAAATTCCTTGCTTATCTAAAAAAAATACTACAAAAAATACATGAAATAAAAACTAACAAAAAATAAATAAAAGATATTATGTTTTAATGACAGTCAACTGTGGTCAACTAAATTAGGACAAAAGAACCAATCATCTCTTAAAATGTGCTGAAATTTCAGATAAAAGCACTTGAATGGTAAAAAAAGTACCCCATTCTAACATTATCACTTCGTGGAATAGCATTAGCTGTACTAAATTGTCACGAAATCAGTACGTTTGCTAACGTTAAGATCTATGGGAAGAAATGTTGACTGGTGTTGATTACCGAAACTTGATTAACTGACCAACAAAAGACCAACGACATGTGGTGCCGCAATCAATGCTTGCTTTCCATTTATTTTATAAAGACGGCAATACGAAAAGGGCTCTCAGGTTAAATTATAGTGGCTCAAATATGTAGCTACGTACATACGGACAATCCAAGAGATAAAGCAGAAAACTGCATTATGAAAGATCTGTTCTTAATAATAGTCAAATCACGAATCAGGAAGAATGTGACATAGAAATAATTGTTGTAAACAATTCGCTAAAAATAGATTCTGTTCTAAAAGGTTCGGTTTTCATAGAACTGAAAACAACGAAGAGGTCAATAAGCATGCAGGTGGCGAGTCAAAACATTCTGCTTATACAGTGTAAAGGACAGATTTTTTGTATGGTTAGACCGCAATTGTCCTTTAAGACCTTTTAATATGTTAAGTGCAGTCCTTTAAGTCCAAAGCACTTCTTAATTTCTTAGTCTGTTTTGGCTTTAAAGGACAAGATCATAAAAGTACGAAACTTAAAGGACATCTATCTTTTAAACTAAGCTAGTTGGGTTAAATTAAAAGCGTGGATACAGTTCAGCTCAAAAAAATATAAAATTTGGTCTTTAAACCAAATTGATCGCTTTAAAAACAAAAAAGTTATGCACTTTTTTCTATAAAAATCGTTTTTCTGCTCTCCTGTAAAATGACGATTTGTCCTTTAAGCCCTTTGACATTTCCACCATCGACATGATTCATTATAATAATATTGCAAACAACAAAAACATTTTTTTCTTTTTGGATAATGGCACGGACATTTTGAATCATTTGGATTTTAAACAAACTAATAATAGAGTGTTGTGTTTAGTCATAACAGAAGAGATATTTTTAGATAACGGAGTAAGTAGGTAACTAAACCTACACGAAATTAATACAAAACAATGTAATAGTGATGACATAATAATTATAGATAAACTTATCATAGAGTTAAGTACTTAATAGAGTAAAACTTAAAAAAAAGAATAAAAGACCAGAAAAATGCACAAAATGGAATTTTATGATTTTACGATTACAAAGGGAATTTAGAAATATTTGTGTTTTAGAAAAGTTTGGGATGTATGAATTAAATGCTTTAATTTATGCACCAAGGTAAGGCAGAAAGTTGCCTTTCTACTGAATTGACAAAGTGTAAAAAATAAACTACCTGATATCAATATTTTTTCAAGTTGCAGTTGAAGTTATTTTTATCAAGTCTTTTTTTTCTCTTTAGAATGTTCTGGAAACATTTATTACTTTGATCAGAACTGCTAAAGGAACAGTCTATAGTATATTGCTAGGTTTTTTAAGTTTGTCGAAAAGAGCTGTTTAATTTTTTATATGATTTGAATTTCCAGACTATATTGTCATTGTTATTTAGCAATAGGAATAGAAAGTACAGATATATAGGTATACCTTAAGTCATTTTGTTAGATATTGCAAAAAGGATTATGAATATCACAATATTTTGTCCATAATGCAAAAGAATGTTTAAAAATAAACTTGGCAAGCTTAGTGTAATATTTTATGATTATTGTTTTGAACACACGATGCAATCCCAAATTGTGATTTTAATTAGGAACTCCGATCCATTCATTATCAAATTCTCTTATATAGCTTCGAAGTTAAACTGCAAAATGTTTGAGTACCTTCAGCACTTGACATACAAACAGATTATTAATAAACGTAAGTATTCAATGTACAGTACAAGTTCACAAGTGCAATAGTATCACGTGTTTTCATACTTTCAAATGATTTTTTTCCTAAAGGCTTGTTATTCTTATTTTTGTGTGATACGTAGACAGTGTACGGGACTCAATATTTTACTTCAAACGATATGTTCTGAATGCTTTTGGAAAAAAAGTTAATTTGAAGTATAGAAACAAGTGATATGAATGGACTTATGGACGCGACCGTACCTAAGACTCCTTCGAGTACTTTATCAGAATTAAGTGTGATAAATCGAATGATTTCCTAATATTAAAAAAAAATCTCCATATTTTTTACGCGTTGCGGATTACTTTTCTTTGTTCAAATCTTTACATAACTATATATAATATATGTATTTCTTTATGTTATTTACATCTATACAGCATTACTTCTCAGCATTATGATTTGTTAGTAAAGCTATCGATGAACAATGCTCTTTAAGTTTTTACCATCAAAAATCATTATTCATCGTCATTTATTCGTTTTTTTTTAAACTCAAAAGTCATTAATTAAATTTAAGCCTGGCTCAAAGTAACTTATATTGATGGCATTAGCATACATCAATGTTCATCGTAAGCTTTACCACATCATCAATCGTCAAATATACATAAAAGCACAGTGCCACCGACTTATCCGTGAGATGGCCGAAAATAGAACTAATTCGTTATATTGAAACAACAAGTATGAAAACTATTGGTTGAAATGCAATTTCATATAGCTACTAGCGCCGCTCTTCAGTCCACAGATAAGTTGGCTGATCTGCATAAACGGCAATGGCCGTTATTTTCAAATTCACTCTCCCACTAACACCGCATTCCGAATCAGGATGACGACACTGGCAAAGCATTGTGTGTTTGATTTCGCGTCGATACAATGGCATTATATCCGGGCAAATGCACCAAATACTGTTCGATACTAGTAAATAAAATGGTGCAATTTACCATGACAATTATTAATACAAAGCTTATGCTGTCATCCTGATTTGGAACATATCCTATATTTATCAACGTGTAAAACACAGAACATTCGATCCAACAGTTAGCAAAAATATTACCTCTCTTCATTAGATTACGATCGTTAATTGACTGTACCACTTCACTCTGACTTCAAATGTTGGTTCTGTTGATTCTGCTGCTCCTTAAGCATGTTTAGCTCTTTGAGGCGCTGTTTCAACTGCGCCGTCTTTAGTTTGGTCATAATCTGTGTCGACTGGTAAAGCCACGATCCCTGTAACACAACGAATACAATTACTACTCTTGCTTGCTTATCGTGGGAGTTTCGAGGTTAACCTATCTCACATACAAACTCTGGTGTCAAAAATGGCTCGTATAGCGAGCGACTATATCTGTAGACAGTAACAAACAGACCCGAATTAAAAGAAATGTACCTACTCTTTTATAGTAGGAGAGCCAGCGACCAAATCGGTCATGTGGCTTCAGCTGTATTGAAACTCCGTTAGCTACTTCCCTGAACAACCTTTTCCTATAATCTTCGTGCTGGCAGGCCGCGGGCGGTGGGTGCGGGGGTGTAGTGGGGTGGGGAAAAAAAGAAAAAAAAAGTGGGCTCAGCGACTTGTAACTTTTTTCAAACAGTTGCTCTGTACTTGCACCGAAAAAAATTTAAATCGATTGGATGGTGGGAAGGGGTTGCCAGCGTTAATTAAAAGTACCAAAATAATAATAATTTTCATGTGGGCTCAGCTTATTGGCTTTTTTTCTGACGCTCCAAAAAAATAGCGAATTTAATTTTTTTTTTTTTTTGGCTTACATATTGATTAACCACGCGTCAGAAAAAAAGCCAATAAGAAAAAAAAAATAAAGTCGCTGAGCCCACATTTTTTCCCCATCCCACTACACCCGCACCCACCGCCCGCGGCCTGCCAGCATGAAGATGGAAATGGTTGTTCAGGGAAGTAGCTAACGGAGTTTCAATACAGCTGAAGCCACATGACCGATTTGGTCGCTAGCTCTTGGTCTATTCATGTTTGATGGATTTGCTCTTGGCTTGGATTTGCCAATCGGGCCCAAAAAGCGGGCGAGATAAGGCCGAAGGTTGCCTGGTAGAAATTGCTACCTTAGCAATAAGGCCGCCTTTTTTACACTTGTGTGTTATCAAATTGTGTTTTTTGTAAGCAATAAAGTATATTCTATTGTCTACATCCTACTATTTTAAACGCGAAAGTTAGTGAGAATGGTTGTATGTTTTTTTACTCTTTCACGAAAAAACTACTGAATGGATTTTAATGAAACTTTACAATATTATAGCTTATACATCAGAATAACACATAGGCTACCTTTTACCGCGGGAAAATACCACATTCCCACGAGAAAAACTGTTAGCCGGGGCGGAGAGCTAGTATATGATATAACTGCGCAGTGTACGATACAACAAAAAAGAACAAGGAAAAATATGAGGGGCTATATTTAGTTACAATTGACTTTGATAGCATGGCAACAATGTATTTAACTCCAACCAGTAATTTTAATACAATTATTACTGAAGATTATTTAATCTACTAGGTTAAATACCATGAGTTGCAAATCTACGTTGCGTTGAGCAGTATGATTGAAATAAAATTAACCCAACGTAGTTGTCGTATGAAGCGACTAAAGGTATAGTAAAGGTTTTAACTAGTTAGGTACGCGTTTTAGTTTTTACTAATTTCTCATGAATGGTGAGAAGGAAATGATGTGGGGTGGTTCTAGAAAGTCTCTTTTTAATGCATCCTTTTTGTAAGGAAAAGCGTGCTAGCGTTCACATTTGAAACCATTTTTTTTATTTGACCTTCACTTCTGTCGAAAAATCTTAGTACAGTTTTGAAAAAAATGCCTTGAATCTAAATTAATTTTAATTCTTAGAAATATCCATAAGTTTGAACATGCCATAAAATGGAAATACCGCAAAAGTAACGGCAAAAAAAAAAGATAGAGAATATTTTATTTGCCAAGCTGTACTTCTATTAACCTACTGCGATTTTCACGTGTCAATCATGGCAACATGCCCCAAAAAAGAAAGTCGTATAAAAAGCTGTTGGAATAGGAATGACTTACCACCATAATCATGCAGTTGAGTAGTATTGGGATGGAGAAAACCACAGATATGAACAGTCCTTTACTGTCGAAATACTGCTGTCTCGAGAACAGCGCCCAGTTCTTCGCGGCTACCTCGTTAATGCTCTCCGAAAAGTATACCAGCAGCACTGAAAAACAAAGTAAGTAGGGGTAATGTACCAATAAGTTTGGCGACTCTTCAGGCTATGTTGGTAACTTAGATTTGCGAGGAAACTCCAAGCATAGCCTTCACAGTTAATTGACACAATGCAAACTGCATTTTACTAGTGTTACGTGCTTTATCCACAGATAATACAATAATACGAGTAGTACCTATACTAACTAGTACTTACTATAATAAACTTCCTAGTAATAATAAAGAATGTGTTTGAAGTGGAGAGCAATTATCGACTCGTACATGCCAATTGTGTTGATAAAAGTCGTCTTACAATAAAATTATAAGTTAAATATAAGATCTAGTCTGCTTTTATTCGTATTCTGGTTCCAGGACTTCTGGTCTCTTCAGGTTAAGGGCTTCTGCTTATTGTGTTGATTTCGAGATTAACCTACCTCACAAACCCTGGTATCAGACTTATTGAGCAGCCTAAGGCTTCTGGCGTGGCTCGGCTCGTATAACGACTACATAGGTAGATAGTAGCTAGCACAACGGTTTTGCGTGCCTTTCTAAGCAAGTACCTAATCATCCTTTTTATTGGAAAATCGGGTAATTCAGCCTGCAACGTCCTAACCAAACTTGGAATGGTCTTACACAGAGTGATATTTATTCAACGAGTGCCCCACCGAGATTCGTACCCAGACCCTCCGTTTTATGAGCCGAGCGCATTGCTTATGGTACATATCACCGAAGACGACCACGACGCGACGTCTACTCAATGCAAGAAAACGTGATATGTATGTATAAGTCACAATTTTTTTTAGTTCACCGGACTTGCGGGGGAGCGGATGGCTCTACCTCAAAGTAGTCATGTACCAACGCGTCTAGGGGTCAAGGGAGCCTCGAACCTAGGCCTAGCGCGCTGATACGGAAAAACATCGTGAAGAACACGACGCCTGAGGGGCTCATTCAGGGGCTCCGTCTCTGATTTTATTAGTTTTGATTTTGGCCGCGCCCCCGCTGCGGGTACGGGGCTACGGGCATTGTTACCTGAAGGATATTCGCTACCAGAGTATAAGTCACCTCGTTGGTTTAAGCCCTTGAGGTGCGATGAGTAATTGAGTAATGTTAAATGAATATAAATGTAAATGAGTGAATATTGTGATTTTTGTACAATAAAATATTTACATACGTAACATAATTATTACAACATGCGTCAGCACCATTTTAAGACAGGGTACTTGAGAAAATACTATAGTATATCACTCAATATTAACATGGTAAAGAAAGAAAATATTTTTACAAGTATGAAAAATTATTAAGCCCCCACATATATTTATATTTACTTATATTTATTTAATTTATTATTGTATATAGTACTAACTACAATCACTAAGATCTACAACAATAGTAAAAAACCAAATCTTGTTGGAATTTAATTAACATATAAATCAGGTAATCTAACTGGATAATGATGTATATCTAATTAGACACTGCCGGCAGGCGCAACGACCTGTGGTATGTAAAGGCATCCAAGGTGATTCTGCCAAGTAGATATATATGTGTCAGACAGAACAACATGTTTTTAAACAGCCCTGACCAAATACTCAGAGAACACACACTTGAAATAAAAATTATTTCAAGACTACTTTTACTTATTTTTAGACTTAGCTGTACCCTCATCTTTATTAAGCTTGTTTTTATTTTTTTGTAAAAATATGTGGTAGTTAAATGCAATATAGTACATAGTAGTGTTAAAAAGTAGCTCATATGTTAATTTAATTAATCATACACCCTACCAAACATCAAATTATTGTCCAGCAGTTTTGCAAACAAATAAAACATAAACTTCCATATTCCTAATGTTTTGTTGAAAGTTAAAGAAGTTTAAATACATAAACTCATGTAGTAAGTTTATGTATTCAATCATCTTCAATAAGATAAGCTCTAAGAGTAATTTTTAACTTTTAACATGTTTATGATAGATAACTTAAGAAAAGCAAATTAAATTTAATATCTATCTTATTCTTATGTGCAATCAAATATTATAAAACAGAGGAAAGTAATTTGGTATTTTATGATGCAAAACTAAATTAAAACATGTTTACACTACAATGTATTTAATCACTGTTTCAAGTTTACATGTGCACGATTACAAAGTTTATTTGCAACCAAAGGTGCACCCATTCCAAACAGTGCTAAAGCAAATTAGACAATTGACGCTGCAAAAATACCTTTGTATTGACAATTTTAATTATAAATAGAGTATAAAAAGCGCAAATAAATTTGTAATCATGCACCCATTAACTTGAGAAGTCATAGTTGTTAAAAGCTACATTATGTTATTCTTATTGGGCTAAGGCAGCTCAATAATCAGGGTTTGTAGGTAAACCTTGAATCCCACATGATAAGCAAGCATGCAAGCATTAAAAATACAAAACTCTTTTTAAATAAGTACAATCCAACTTACACAGTGTTATGAAGAGTATAACTTGAAAGTTTCCGTAGTTTCTTGTGGAGAAACACATGAATGTAATTATGATGTGGAATGATAGCAGTGCAATTAGCCATGGGTCTCGCCATTCAATCTGGAACAATTAACATACTTCAGTTCTATCCATTTCAAGTAAACAGTACTAGAAACTTTAATGTCTGTTAGTACTAACTAAACTTGTCATAGGCCAGCCAGCACGACCACTGTGACAAACTAACCCTGGGTGCACACATTTAGGAATTAAGTACACACAAGCTACTTAGGTCAGGCGGGCTGTGCGCAGCCATACAGCTCGCTTGGTGTGTGCGAGATAATTTATTTATTTATTATTTATTGCTCACAAGTTTATTTACAAGAAAAATTTGCGAAATGTCTTACAGCTGGCCTTATATCTGCATTTGATTCGTTTTTTCCGTCTGTGTGCACCCAAGGTAAATATCCTTTACTTAGTTGTCAAAATACCATGTGAAACCCATCATATAGAAATTTCCTCCAATAAATAAGAGTATATGCGTGACAAAATTATTTCTCGTAAACGATCATGCTGGGGGGCAGGTTTGCAATAGTTACACTTTAACCGTAACACATTTTTTTCCCTAAAATTATAGAAGTTAAGTGTTCATGTGAGCAAATGGACATAATGGAAGACTTCTCAAGAAATGTGTTATGTAGATTAAATTCATAACAAATTATGTTCTTTTTTTACTTTTAAAAAATCCATAAAAGTAGGGTAAGCATAAAAGTATGTTTTTGTTTCTTATTTATTATAATATTTACCTAGCAAAGTCAATATCTTATCAAATTTGAATTCAAATGTCTCTCAAAGATTATTTTTATGTAGGTACTAATAGTAAAAATAAAAAGTAAAAGTGTCGGCAATTATTATGGAGCAGTAAACCTGCATTTTTAATTGGCACATTACCAAATGCGGGAATATGCGTACCTTTCGATTTATTTCAATACAATGAGTGTCAGGGTCATTGAATGCGGCGCGGCGAATCGTCCTACAAATTGTATCCATAAACTTTTATACATTGTACTTACAAACCTACTTAATAATGAAGACGCAGTTTCAACATAGAATACGATGAGACAGCCTAAATAAACCATTAAATAAGTTCCTATCAATAAACTTACGCTGCGGATATAAGAAATGAAATCCGAAATTTCGTTGACTTCTATAAATCCTTCCATGCTCGGCCTGTGTGTACTATAAATATGTTTTATATCTCGACAGAACTGAAGTTTTAAAATATGCACCTAAATCACTTCACTTTACAGTAAAACACGAAAGAAATTACGATAAATTGCGAACTCCTCTGGCTGGATAAACAGGTAAAACAGAAATAAATATGACATGACGGACGACGACGACGACAAGCAAGAGAAATGTCAAATTCTCATTCATAGGGGCATATTACATTATAAAAGATTATGATCAAAGATCTTTGACGCAAAGATTAGAAAGGGACGCAGTTATGCGCAAGAGTGAGCGCGGTGTATTTGTATCTCATTCTAACGCATAACTGCGTCCCTTTCTAATATTTGCGTCAAAGATCTTTGATCATATATCTTTAGCCGGCACTACACACTCGACAAAACCCGAGAGCCGAAAGAGACGAGGTTATGCGTTAGAATGAAATGCACATACACCGCGCTCACTCTTGCGCATAACTGCGTCCCTCATATTGGCCAAGTCTCGTCTAGTTTTGTGGAGAGTGTAGTGCGGCTTTAAGACAATGTAATACCCCCCTAAGTCACGCAATATTGTGTCAGTAAAGATTGCGTACGCACTTATCTTTTTTTTTAAAGTTTGAGCGCGTAATGGCTGGTACACGTATTAAGTTGTTATATAAGTAGTTAACTAAATTTGAAGTTAAAATTAACTTAATTTTAAGTAACCGATCGTTTACACGCATAACTAACTTATGCACTCTTTAGTTCACTGTACTACTTAAGTACTTCACTAAATTGTTGAGTTCACACGTAACTAAATGACAGTTTAGTAGAAAGCCACGCCTACCGGGGAATGCAAGCGGTGCGGGAGGCGCGGCTACTTAATCAAAAATAGACTAGATTCTATTTCACTTGTTCACTTAACCACTAAATCGTTTACTTACCACTTGTAGTTGTGACTAAAGAGCTCTTAAGTGGTTGTTTACACGCAAGAATTAAGTTAAAATCAAGTTAAAATTTAGTTAATTACTTCGTCACTTAATACGTGTAAACCAGCCATAAGAGGCAGGGCAGGTATTTCACTGGCGGTGGCGACTTAGAGATGGGCAATAGTTTTTGCCCGTTTCATTCCGCCCGGGTTATAACTAGGTTAAAACCCAAACGTACCAGTAATAACCCATTATCCACTTTTTTGGTGGGCAAAAACTCAGAAATGTGAAAAATAAAGAAAAAATCATTCGAATTTGTTAATATATGATAATAAGTCACACATACAAATTCGGCATCAGTTTAGCGCCGCTTCAAATTGAAAAGTTCAATGTTAAAATTCGAAGAAAATTTTCATGTTTTTCGTTTATAGGCAAATATCAATGATACTCAGTTTAGGGCTAAGTTACTTTAATGGAACTTGGTACAGAGATAGAATAGACCTTGGGAAAGGACATAGGCTTACTTTTACCGCGGGAAAATACCTAATTCCCACGGGAAAAGCGGAGCTGAGGTGCGAAAAAGTTTTGATGGAACTTGGCACAGAAATAGAATAAATCTTGGGATGGATATGGGTTACCTTTTACCGCCGGAAAAAAAACATTCCCACGGGAAAAATGGTTGCGCACTCGAAAAAATTTGATGAAACTTGGCATAGAGATAGCTAGAATAGACCTTGGGGATGGATGAAGGCTACCTTATACGGCTAAAAAAATACCTCATTCCCTCGGGAAAAATGGAAGCGCAAGCGAAAAGTTTTTATGAAACATGGCACAGAATTAGAATAGACCTTAGGGAAGGACATATGCTACCTTTTACCACGGGAAAAACTTCATTCTCAATAAATGGTAGCGCTTTGGGAAAGTTATGATTGTCACAGAACAATTATTACCTGTAATAAATTACTAATAATCAGGTGGGAAAGATTTTGAGGGGGGAGAGGACAAGAGACCCTCATTTTCCCCAGCCAGAGTGGTGTCCAATGACAAATCTGAGGTCAAAATTTGAAAAAATGGCCGCCATTTTGAACTGTTTTGTTTCTGAATGGATTGTTTTCAAAATTGAATTCTAGGGTCCCCAGTGGTGACTGATGACGAATCTAAGGTCAAAAATTGAAAAAAATGGCCGCCATTTTGAACTTTTTTGTTTCTGAATGGATTGCTTTCAAAATTGATATCTAGGGTCCCCAGTGGTGACTGAGGACAAATCTAAGGGCAAAATTAAAAAAAAAAATTGCCGTCATTTTGAACTATTTTGTTTCTGAATGGATTGCTTTCAAAATTGATATCTAGGGTCTCCAGTGGTGACCGTTGACGAATCTGAGGTCAAAATTGGAAAAAATGGCTGCTATTTTGAACTTTTTTGTTTCTGAATGGATTGCCTTCAAAATTGATATCTAGGGTCCCCAGTGGTGACTGATGACGAATCTAAGGTCAAAATTGGAAAAAAATGGCCGCCTTTTTAAACTTTTTTGTGTCTGAATGGATTGCTTCCAAAATTATTATTGATATCTAGGGTTCCCTGTGTTCGGTGACGAATCTTAGGTTAAAATTGGAAAAAATGGCTATTTGTGCTTTCTTTTTAGTGTGGGGGTTGGGAAAAGGACATGGATTATTTTGGGCTATTATTCACAGAAAAATCTAACCACTATATAGAAAAAATATATAGATTCTAGACATAAAACTGCGTCCACTCCACATGTCCAGTTGTGGAATTTAAGTGCCCCCCATTTAGGAGATATTAATTTTTTTCAATGTCAAAAAGTTGTACACTCAGCAAGTCTATAAAACGCACCTGCCACTACCTATCTCTTTCTAACACCTAGCTAAGGCTACTCTTGTCTTCTCTTTCTTACAAAATAGTTACTAAACCGCGAAAACGATTTATTCTGTATTCAAAACTTCAAAAATGAGCATAGCATGTGCTGTAAATGTCTCGCATAATGTCACTGAAAATCGTTTTCGCGGTTTAGTTAACTATTTTAATAACCTTGTAAGAAAGAGAAGACAAGAGTAGCCTTAGCTAGGTGTTAGAAAGAGATAGGTAGTGGCAGGTGCGTTTTATAGACTTGCTGAGTGTACAACTTTTTCACATTGAAAAAAATTAATATCTCCTAAATGGGGGGCACTTAAATTCCACAACTGGACATGTGGACTCAGTTTTATGTCTAGAATCTATATATTTTTTCTATATAGTGGTTAGATTTTTCTGTGAATAAAAGACCGGGCCCCATACGATTTTTTTCCTGTCCTTTGATTCTGACGTTAGATTCGTTACTAGAGATAACTGGAAACTTAATATACCTAACAAAAAAGTTTGAAATGGCGGCCATTTTTTCAAGTCTAACGTTAGATTCGTTATTGAATAACTTTGGCGACCCTAGATATTTTTGAAAGAAATTCGTTCAGAAACTAAGAACTTGAAAATGGCGGCCATTTTTATCCAATTTTGACCTCAAATTCTTCATCGGTCACCACTGGGGACCCTAGATATCAATTTTAAAAGCAATCCATTCAGAAACAAAAAAGTTCTAATTGGAGGCGATTTTTTTTTATTTCGACCTCAGATTCGTCATTGGTCACCTCACCAACCACTGGGGACCCTAATTTTGAAAGTAATCCGTTCAGATAGAAAAAAGTTCAAAATGGCAGCCATTTTTTCCAATTTTGACCTCAGATTCATCATGTGACACTACTGGGGACCCTTGGTGTCAATGTTGAAAGCAATTTGTTCAGAAACAAGGAAGTTCGAAATGGCGGCCATTTTTTTTTCAATTTTGCCCTCAGATTCGTCATCCGCCACCACTGGTGACGGAGATCCTAGATATCAATTTTGAAAGCAATCCGTTCAGAAATATATGAATTCAAAATGGCGGCCATTTTTTCCAATTTTGACCTCAGATTCGTCATCGGCACCACGGGGACCCTAGATATCAATTTTGAAAGCAATCCGTTGAGAAACAAAAAAGTTCAAAATGTCGGTCTGTTTTTCCAATTTTGACCTCAGGTTCGTCATGTGACATCACTGGGGACCCTAGATATTAATTTTGAAAGCAATCCGTTTAAAAATAAATGAATTCAAAATGGCGGCCATTTTTTCCAATTTTGACCTCAGATTCGTCACGGCACCACTGGGGACCCTAGATATCAAATTTGAAAGCAATCCGTTCAGAAACAAAAAAGTTCAAAATGGCGGCCATTTTATCCAATTTTGACCTCAGGTTCGTCATGTGACACCACTGGGGACCTTAAATGTCAATTTTGAAAGCAATCCGTTGAAAAACAAAAACAATCGAAATGGTGGCAATTTTTTCCAATGTTGCCCTTAGATTCGTCATTTGTCATTTTTCAGGCTAAAAACAAAAAAATTGTTCAAAACTACACGAACTATATTTAAATCACTTTGATCAATTTTAATCATTTAACCCTTTTTTCCACAAATCTTTACAGAGCTTTAAAGTGAATACTTTGGATTTTGCACCGTTCTTAAGTCCATTGAAAAACGAAGATAATCGCGGATTAAAAAACAGAACTGAATCAAAGGAATTCGTAATTTGAATTATTTTTTTTAATTTGTAATTGCAACTCAAGGTAGCGAATAACAATTACTTTTTGCTAAACACTGGCTATCCATCCCCAAGGTCTATCTATACTATTTCTGTGCCAAATTTTCATTAAAACTTTCCGCCCCGCAGGTCCGCTTTTTCCGTAGGAATGGGGTATTCTCCCGCGGTAAAAGGTAGCCTATATCATTCCTAAGGTCTAATCTATATCTGTACCAAGTTTTATCAAAATAATCTGCCCGCTCTACAAATTTTCCCGTGGGAAAGAGATATTTTCCCGCGGTAAAAGGCAGCCTATATCCATCCCCTAGGTCCGTTCTATCTCTGTGCCAAGTTTCATGAAGATTTTCCTCCTCCGCTATCATTTTTCCCGTGGGAAAAAGGTGTTTTCCCGCGGTAAAAGGTAGCCTTTGTCCTTCCCCAAAGTCTATTCTATTTCTGTGCCAAGTTTCATCAAAATTGGTTCAGTGGTTTTGGCGTGAAAGCGTAACATACAGACTGACACAGTTCCTTTTGCATAAATTTACAATATTAGTAGGGATAATTTAGTGCAGATTTTTCAGTTACCTTTGTAACGAGTGTAGTAGGCTATTTTTAAAAATTAAACCATGCTTTTCGCGTTTATTCATATGTTTATTGCAATAATAGACACTTGAATTACCATAATTAGTGTATTTGAGTTTTTGCCCACCTTTTTGGGTTTTAACCCGGGCAATAATGGGCAATAATGGATTATTACTCTCATGAGGGTTAAAACCCGGTACGTTGCCCATCTATAGTGGCGACGGCGACAAAAAACGAAAGGGACGCAGTTATGCACAAGAGTGAGCGCGGTGTATTTGTATCTCATTCTAACGCATACTGAACGAAATTTCGCTCCGAGCAGAATTTAAAGAGCGTAATGCATGCATATACCAGGTTAAAAACCTTTATTTAGAGGTCTTCAAAATACTTGTTTCAAACCCTGCTGCCTGCCTGCCCTGCTATTACCTTGACTTTGATTGACTTCATTTCACAGACACGCATTATTGGCGTGTGAAAGAAAAGTCGGTACATAAGTCACAAATTATTGAGTTGTACATTATAGCAACCCATTGAAGGTTCTTTCTTGATTTGATTTGATTCTCTCTTCTGTATTTTTCAAGACAAGACAAATAAATAATAAATCAATCGAACTTCGGGTGAATACCTATTACAACTAAAGGGTTGCATAAAATAATGTTATAAGTTATTGGTAGTGCACGGTATAATTTTCTTTCTAATATTTATTATACGCCTCGAAAGATGTGTTCATGTTAATTTTCACATTTCTGAATATTAGCCGGCTAACGAAATGCTTATAAATGTGTTCTTAATTGATGTCTTGTGGATTCTGACAGTGTGCATATTAAATAACGCAAATGGAGCTCAAATACCAGGTGAATCAATAAATTCTAAGTTCAAATTGGATATAAGCGGGTGTATAGAGCTCGAAAAACAATGCTCGCATCTTGACGACGACCTCGCTCTCTTATCCTGTGCGATAAACACCTGCCACAACAACAAAACTCAGAGTTCAGACATCTGCCAGCACAAGGTATGGACACAGCAGGCTATTCTCATAGACAATTCATTCTTGGACTACAAACTGAGAGAAACATGCCAGGATGAGCTAGCCCTGATTGATTGTTTGAAGCCAACAGAATTCGCCATTGATTGCATTTTGAAGAAGAAGCCTAGTGTGCCCTCCCATAAGACTTGTTGGAGACTAGTCAATAAAATTGAGGGTTTAGTATTCAACGACTGGCAAATTACTATAAATTTTGTCAAGAACTGCTTGGATGATATTCAGACATACTCATGTGGTAGGATTCCATCACACACTAAAAATCTGTCACAGAGTCAGACATTACGTTGCCTTCAGAAACAGGAACAGCTCCTTAAACCTGAATGCCAAATGGAAATGGGTTTGTTAAATGAAATGAAATACTTAACTCTCCAACAAGATAAAATTATATTTGCAGCCTGTGATTTAGATTTAAAAGAATTTTGTGCTGATGAGATTCGAAGTGGCCAAGAATGGCTAATGTACAAATGCCTTGTGAGACATAAACATGAGAAAGGTAAATATTCAAACTTATTTTGTCTAATTTACTCATAATCATAAAGGGGGATCCTCAGTGGCCATAGTAATCTAGTGCCCATCATTGCTAGTCTGTAAATATAACAATATGTTGTCTTACTAACAGTTTGATACCAATTCTGATTTTAAAAAAACTTCGGTTTTTTTTATACATATACAGTTTTTATGGGAGATGCCCATTTATGGCCTAGAGTGCCCAATTACAGTTACAATGGGCATCTCCCTTTAAGAGTAAGGCTATCTATTTAGTAATTGCCACTTTTTTATCTCCATAGCCAGTACCTTTAAGAGTAAGGCTATCTATTTAGTAATTGCCACTTTTCTATCTCCATAGCCAGTACCTTTACTACCCACCCATATAATTCACAATTTCATTTTTGGTTTTCACAGTTTGTTTATATGATATACCTAATACCCATAGTTTGTTTTTTATGTTGTACTAATAACAGATTATAATATCAACTAGATAACATTAAAATATTGTATGTGATATAATACATTCACCATTACCACAGTAAATGGTTTCTTAACTGTAAATTGGAATAGGAAGCTAAGACAAGATTGTTAAAATGTAGTTTTTCTTAATTTAAACACCCTCTTCTAAGGAATAGCAAGCAAGAAGGTATGGCAATTTTTATTATTTATTTCCAGGTATGACTAAAAGGTGCCAAGATCAGTTATTTTATGATCAAAGAAGTGTTATTATGAATTATAAAATGAGTAAAGGTCTAGTCAAATCCTGTAAAGAAGACATCAGGAAATATCGCTGCAGAAAAGGAGTTGCAGATGACAAGGATGTGAGACTCGCACAAATTCTACTTTGCTTAGAAACTGTATCAAGAAATGATAGCTCAAAATTATCATCTGAATGTATTGCAGAAATGGTAGATCATAGAAAAATGTTGTTGGATGATTATAGACTGTCTCCAGAATTAATGCAAAATTGTGCTAATGATATAACGACTCTTTGCAAAGGAATAGAGCTTGGTGGTAAAACCATACACTGTCTAATGGCCCATGCTAGACCTAGGAAGAGAAAGGATAAAAGAATAAGCATGATTTGCCAGAAATCTCTGGAAATACTAGTACAAGAGGCAGATCCTGGTGAAGATTGGAGAGTAGATCCTATCTTAAGAAAAGCTTGCAAACCTGTTGTAGACCGATCTTGCAGTGAATTAAATGGAGGCAATGGCAGGGTTATGTCATGTCTCATGGAGAAATTGGGCACTCCTCTTATGACTAGTGACTGTGAAGCAGCACTGCTACAAATTCAGTACTTTATATCAAGGGATTTCAAGCTGGACCCTCAGTTATTCAAGTCCTGCAAATATGATGCTGTTACCAAGTGTAAAGCCAAGCTACAATGGGCTGATGTTGATGAACAACAGTCTGAAAAGGACCCTTTGGTGTTGCCCTGTCTATACAACTATGCTTATAATCCAACCTTAAGAGCCATACTAACTCCAGCCTGTGAAGAGCAAGTAAGAAGGGTAATGAGGGAGAGGGCTATTAGTGTAGATTTGTTACCTCAAATAGAAGATTACTGTATAGATGACTTGGCCAATTTGTGTTATGAAAACACTGGCAAAGGAGAAGAAATCAGATGTTTACAAGACAAGATTGAAGAGCTGTCATCTAAATGCAAGGAAATTGTCACCAATTTTACTGAGACACAAAGTGGACACATTGAACTGAATCCTGTTGTGAACATAAATTGCAGAGTTCCTATTGACAGGCTTTGTTCCTCAGAGCTGAAAAGTAATAAAGCTGAAGATGATGTAATGGAATGTTTGATCTCCCATAAGAATGATCCACAAATTAAAGCTAATCAAAAATGTCGCGCAGCAATCGAGCATGAGCAGCTTATTTCTTTAAAAAATTATAGATTTACTAGGAAATTTAAAAATGCGTGTAAATCGTATGTAGTAAGGTTCTGTCCTAAAGCACAAAACAAGACTCAAGTGGTTACTTGCTTGAGTGAAATAGTAAGAAATGATACTATTACAAAGAGGAAACATACAATATTCAAAGATTGCCGACAGCAGTTAAGGCAGCAGTTGTTTCAGCAAAAAGAGTCCATAGATTTAGATCCAGAATTGAAAGAGGCTTGTAATAAAGATCTCAAAATTTATTGCTCTAGCGTGTCTCGCGGAGAAGCAGCAGCTCTAGAATGTTTACAAACTGCGCCTGGAGAATTAACAGATTCATGTAGAAGAGCTTTGTTTGTGGTCAAAAAGCAAGAGTTCACTGATAATGGCATTGACTACCATTTGATAACAAGTTGCAATGATATGATTGACCAATACTGTCAACATACAGAGACATCGAAAGTTCTAGATTGTTTGAAGGTAAATCATTTATACTGTATAAATTATACTGTATAAATAATACATTTAATTTTATAACATACTAGCTGCCTGCCCGCGGCAACGCCCGCTTTGGTTTTCGAGTTTTCCTATGGGAATGAGATGTTTTCCAGCCTGAGTTTCGAATCCTTTATCCATTCCCAAATCTTTTATACCCTTTACCAAATTTCATTAAAATTTTCCGCCCGCGCTACTATTTTCCCTTGGGAATGAGGTATTTTACTGCAGTATAAAGTAGTCCTAATACATCTCAAAGATTATTCTATATGTGTACTAAATTTCATCTAAAATTTCAGCCCGCGCACCATTTTCCCGTGGGCATGAGGTATTTTCTATTCTATCTCCATACCAAGTTTTATCAAAATCGGTTCAGTGGTTTTTGCGTGAAAGCGTAACGGACAGACGGACAGAGTTACTTTCGCATTTGTAATAAACTTTTTAAATTAATTAAGTAGGGAAGTAGGGATTCTTTTTCTATTTTTATAATTAATATGATTGTATGGTTTGCCTCATGTTGAATTTTTTTTATGAAAATTATAAAGCATTGTTTATATTTACAGGATCATAAACAGAAACCAGATTTCAATGAAAATTGCAAGAAAGTAATTGTTAACAGGATGATCGAACAAAATTCCGACTATAGATTCAATACGAATTTGCAGTATTATTGCAAATCCGATATTACGAAGTTCTGTTCCAATGTCATTGGTAAGGCAATGTTATAATTTTTTGAGATAAAAATATATTTATATCGTTACATATTATCGCATACACGGCCATTTGACCCCAAACTAGGCAGAGCCTGTACTATGGGTGTCAGACAGCTGATATAGGTACTATCAGCAAAGTTCCCGCTAGCCCAGTTTAAAAATATTTCCCTCGCACGCGACGATCTTGTCAATCTTTATTGCATGGTCTAAGAAAGCAAGGTCTTGCATTCGGACCACGTGACTTGACACAAGCTTACGTCATCATGCTGTTCATCCTTGTCGAATGCGTGTTAATAGACAAGGAAGAACAGCATGATGATTTATTTATTGCGAATGTGTGAATTTGTTTATTACCGCGCTGTGATTGGGTTTTCCTGTTCAATTTGGCCTGGAATGACGATATTTATTAGGTACAAACAAATTTTCGTCAATATTATGGAAAAATGAACTTGCACGACTAAGGCCTATTCATCCCGATATCTGTAGGCCTACTATGTAAGTAGCGACAGGCTCGAGAAGCTGTCAAACGCGACATAGTGACATTAGAGCCATAGTAGTTCTGTCAATATGTCACGTTTGACAGCTTCTCGAGCCTGTCGCTACTTAGATAGTAGGCCTACAGGGGAGGCTCTAGCCCCTCGGTGGTGACATATTAGGGGCAGTTAACGAACTTGTTCTTTACATGTAGGCTGTAAGGTCGTATTGTTATTATTATATTTTCTGTTACTTTTTTGTAGCCACAAATCCTCGAGATATGGAGTTCCACGGCACAGTGGTACACTGCCTTAAGGAGAAGTTCAGGGCAGGTCAGCTGACCACTCCATGTGAAAATGAGCTAGCGAACGTACTAAAAGAACAGGCGCTAAACTACCGCCTCAACCCACTTCTAAAGAGGTTGTGTGAAGCTGAGATTAAAACTATTTGTAATATTCCCAATGATTCTATTACAAACTCCGATGGACAGGTAATACTTACTATCGATTTATTCTTTAATGTAAATGAGTTAATCGGACGAAATTTGTATTGAAGAAGTGTAAGGCACCTATTTCCCTGGCGACGAAGACAAAAAACGAAAGGGACGCAGTTATGCGTTAGAATGAGATGTAAATACACCGCGCTCACTCTCACGAAAAGGACGCAGTTATGCGCATAACTGCGTCCTTTTCGTTTTTTGTCGCTGTCGCCAGTGAAATACCTGCCTAAGAGCGTGGTTAAGGTTTGTTGTTTGTGATTTATTTAAGGGTACACTTGGAGTCTTCTTCGTTGGGCTAAACAGTTACAGATCACATGGCAATGATAATAAGATACCCCAAAATGTTAAGCTATTTATGGGGCTGTTTCTCTTAGTCGCTCTTCAGTCCTAAGTTTAAATAATAATACGATATTTAAAGCGAAAACATAACACTTTTACAGCTACGATCTTGTTTCAAAATATCATAAATTCAAAAGTCGATCCGTTCATCTCCCGTCCTTATCAGTTTCCATATCAATTAAAAAGATAGCCATAAAGCAGTGTAACTTACCTCGCCATTAGAGTTTGGCACATGAAAGTAGACAAAAAACGCGGCAAATTTGAATAAAATCATCCTGGCATGGCAACCCCGATTCTATACATTAACCCTAATTAGATTTTTTTTCGTTTCGGACGGTTGGTTCCACCGCTAGGTTCCACTCTTTGTTACTATGTTGCCAGTACATTGTTTTCCAATTCCATCGATTGCCTACTTTTGACTACGACGTTGATTTCAGGTCGAAGAATGTTTGAAATACGCCCTGTTGGAACACAAGATCATTTCGGCTGAGTGTGCGCGCGAGGTGGCCGGTACCATAGAGGAGTCAGCAGTGGACATCGAAGCTGACCCCATATTAGAACGCGCCTGCGCCCTCGACCTTCTCAAGTATTGCAAAGATCTGGAAAAAGGAGCTGGAAGACGTAAATATTTTTATTGTTTTTATTGCTTGCTCATCGTTTGCGTGTCGATGTTAAGTTATACGTAGTCACAGAAAAAAAATAATAGTACTAACCCGTACAGAAAGAACACTCACCACCCGCGCCAAAATGAGTTCCCCGCCCGATATAGCGCCCCACGCCCCGCACCCCGCAGGCACTGCGGGACTCCGCCGGTGGTGTTTTACATAGCGTCTAGCGCCATTGACTTGTAGTTGATATTCAAAAAGAAGTTTATCTACACTCATGTCGTAAATCCTTCATTTACTTATCAGAAACGCTAAGCTAATGATATACCTTTCGATGGAGCCGTGACTAAGGATCCATACAAATTTCATTTCGTTATCGCAAAGTTGTAACAAAATGAAGTTTTTTTTTTTTTAATTTTTACGCAGATGCTTGCTATTTGAGCACACTAGCGTGTTTCGGAACGCAACCTTGGCGGCGCGCATGCGCGGTGCGATATTACTGCAAATTTATTTTCGCGCCATTATATTACTTTTTTTAAAATTTAATTTAATTCTTTTTTTTTTATTAATTACATTTCATTTCATTATTTTTTTAATAGTCTCCTTATTATCACAATTTAGTAAATATAGTAATAATGGTTTTCTTATGACGGTAGATAAGGACGAAATTCTTGTCACCCTACCTCATACCCGCATCAGAAATAGTATTTTTTAAGGATTGCTACTTAATTAATGACTTTTATTAAAAACAAATTATACACATTTGTTGCACAATTATTTTCACAATTAATGACGGTTTTGTGTTTGTTATATGTTTAATACTTACGGCGTAATTAACAAAAAACAGGAAAAAGTGGAGGATTGAGGGCCCAAATCTTTGCGACGTCATAACTTAAAAACTACGAAAGGTAGCGAAGTTTTCTTGCTTGCACAAAATCGCACAATTATTTTCACAATTACTGACATCATTTGTTTAACCAGAATGTAAAGGGTTTTCTTAATATTTGACAATAAAAGAGTACGAAAAAGACTTCTGAGGGCCAATTTCGACCGAAGATATACAAAATACTAAAGCGTTTTGCGATAATATCTCTACGACACAATTTTTGTTACGTCTGGACTTAGAGTTTGCCGTAAAGACCGATTCTGTAGTGCGCATAGTTTCTCTGTTACAGGTGGGCTCTCAATCCTCCATTGGAGGATTGAGGGCCCAACATTTCAGCTTACAACTCGCTCAATTGAGTTGCACAAAATCTGATATTAACTGCACAATTGTTTTGCAATGCACACTAAATCAAGGTCATATTTTCATTGAGTTTAAGCAAAGTGGCCCTCACACCACACACACACCTTAGGTGGCTTAATAGTTCTGACACCACTCGTATACGAGTAACTACGCCCGTAGATAGTAGCCGGGATTAACGACTTTACGTGAATTATGAAGCACGGAATCATCTTTTCTTCCGGATCACCCTACAATGTCCTAACTTAATCATACTGGGGAAAGTCACACAAAGTGTATATTTGTTCGCCAAGTGTCGTGGCCCGTGCCCCATCGAGATTCGAATTCAAAACCTCAGAAATGTGAAGCAAGCATTTACAACTCGGCCATGTTGGCTTATTTTATTGAATAACGAGATTGACTAATAACTGGAACTGAAAGGACTTTACGTAGAAAGTTTGAGGAATGGCTAGTCTGTTCAGTAATTAAATATTAATGGACTGATAATATGAATATTATGAATTAGTTTACATATCATTAAATACTCAATGTGTTGTTAAAAAACATATGGCTTGCTCATACACAAGTTGGCCTTTTTGAACTATGCTTGATAATGAATATTAATAACTTTCTTTAATCTACCTACAGTTGTGTCCACATATCAAGTTTGGGTCACATGTTAAAGCTGCTAAATAAATATGTGTCACTGGATTCAGAATGACAGCGTTTAAAAAAAAACTTTTACAGCACATGAAACATTGCATAAGTTATAAACAAGAAAAAAATTATTATTCAGATTTTGCCTTTATTTAAAAAACTATTCGTGATTCTTTGGTCTGCTGGAATATATTTCTCCCGAAATAAGCAGGCTTGATGTACCGTCATTCTTTGAAATTGTTTCACAGCCTCCGTGGCCGAGTGGCAAAACACTCGCCTTACTTTACGAAGGTTCCGGGTTCCAATCCCGGTGGCGACGAACCCTGAAATACTCGTAAAAAAACTACAAGCAGTTGCTCGGGAACTCTAAACATTCTGTCTTCAATTTTAATTTATTTATTTTCAGGCTTAAAATGTTTGATAATAATTCTCCACGATGATCATAGAAAACTAGAACCTGAGTGCGAAAAGGGACTATTAAACAGGATGGAAATGTATAAACACGTGGCTTCGGTAAGTTGAAAAATTCAAAATTCATTTAACTATACAGCAGCCTCACATCAGTGATGCGCAAAATAAAAGTTGATACATGTATAAAGAAATTAGGAAACCGTTACTGTTACTGAAATAAATAAAGAAAAGCTTCTACACGCGTTTGCGTCCCTATCTGACTGCTTTGCAATTTTTTCAATTTTGTGACGGACTGACGGACGGACGAACATACACGAGTGATTCTATATTCTAAGGATTGTCGTTTATGTTTTTTGAAGTGTGAACCCTAAAAATTATAACAAGCAGTTACACATTTTTTTATTAAAACTCGCACAATACTAGGAACAGGCTCCATAGCACAGCCCTAGAGCGTTATTGCATTTTGATTCGTAACTTCCTCGTAGTGAAAAACACGTACGTCGTTGTCGCGTAGACGTGCTACGGGGGGCCTACTGTAACAGGTGCTAAGTGGCGCCCCCACCCTTTACATAGATTTCAAAAATATAAAACGGCGAGGAACTAGACGGTGTTCTGTAAGATATCTAAGACATTAACTTTATTTATTATAGATGGAACAATTGCGGAAAACGGCCACTTTTAGATTTTTGAAATATTGATTATTTTTCGAGTTATCTTTTAAAGGGTGGCGGCCCCAGTTACCTCCTGTAGGGCCCAGTATAACCAAAGCCAAGATATAAAAAAATATCAAGATTGTTGACATGAAGGTTTTATGGACCTTTTTGTTTTCAGATGCCGCTGCATGGGTTAAGTGATGTATACCGAGGCATATCATCATCGCCGTCAAAAAAATACATATTACTCGTAGTGATCTCTATAGTAGGTTTAATTTTTATATTTGGTTTATATTGCGGTCGACTGACTAAAAGAGCTATGTATGTTAAGAGAAAATAAATCACTTTTTGTTACATAAAATCAAATCATGATCAAATTATAAATAAGTCAATAAATCACTATTAGTTTGTATTCTTTGTTTTGTTCAACTGGACACCTCACACACGGCCATCTGACCCCAAAAGTAGTGATAGACAGCGATATAGATACAGATATAAATATACAATATCCAGACACAAAGCAAACACAAGTGTTTATCACACGAATGTTTGCCCTGGGCGGGATTCGAACCCGCGACCCTGTGCTTTGTAGGCAGGCGTACTACCAGCTAGGCTATGGGGCCGTCAATATTGCATGGTCCTTGTAAAGCAGAGGAAAGGATGAGGAATATTTTAATAACAGGTCTCAAATTATCAAGGAACTTAAAAGTAATAAATAGGTAAACATACACGTAAAAGTAATAAATAGGTAAACATTGGGTCGTATGGGGTATCATGAGTAAACTGAAACTGCCAATTTGCTGATTAGTTAGTATGGCTCATGTTGATGATGTCACATTCATCTTTGAAATCAAAATAAACAAATAGTTTACTTATTTATTTATTTATCTACATATTGTTAATATGCATCACAATACATACTTAAAAATTATAATTTTATCCATTCTTATTATCTAAAAATCATTCTTTCCACTCAGAAATCTCATCAAAGTCCATATCCTCAATGTTGTTTACTTCTTTCTTCACATTATTCACTTTTTCTTTCTTTGGTTCTATTTTGACGTCACCTGTGAGTAGTTTCTGGCTCTCCTCAAAAAATTGATTGGGGTGATTAATGCCAAGCCCAAGATCCACATTGTGGGCTGCATCAAAGTATTTGCTGCAGGCAATTTGGAAATGACCTCTTTTTGCTGTGTCCACTATCTCACTAACAGCTGAAACAATTGAAAAACAAATTAGTTTTAAGGAGAATAGAATATCTACTGCCATTAAGAAAAAAAATGTTTAGGTAATTCATATTTTAGTTCTGCAGAAGTCTACTCAAGCTTCATTTAGGTAAATTGTAGGAATGTAAGATTTTTTAGACAAAGTTGTAATAGAACTATTCTTATAAAACTACTTATTCAACAGTTTACCTTGGTTATCGAAGCCATAACCTTGCAACTTATTCTTCAAATTGCTTACATCGCAATGTTTGAATGGGCATCCATGGCAGTCTCCGGGGCCAATAACTACATTAATAATCCTCATACAGCTGAATGGAGTATAATTCTTTTTGCTACCTTCTTTTCCATAATTATACCTAACGTTGTATGCATATTGTTTTTCAAACTTATCAAGATCCATGATTCTGGTAAACTCATCTCTCCAAAATCGAAGAGAATCTTCTAAAGTGACCCCAATTCCTTTGAGGAACAGTCCATACTGCAATCTGCCTCCATGCTTTAAGTGGTGAGCTAATCGCAGCTGCTCATGGAGTTGCCTCATGCAGAGTGGGAAGGATTTGGCAGACAATGAGTCTAAGCTTTCAATTGGCACAATAGATTTGGTGTCTGAGAAGTCATTGCCAGAATAGCTCTGGTGTAGACCCTTCAGCAAGCACACCAATCTCTCATCCTGTTCAGTTTCATTTAGATGGTGGCAGGCAATCGCCAGAGCTTGTTTTAAATGAGTTCTAAATTGAGCAGAAAGCACAGATATGAAATCCTTATGAGGGATGTAGGCATAGCCACCCTGTAAATACACCTTCCTTGCTTTGACTAAGTCCAAGACCTCATAGAATCTCACTTTGTAGAATTTCATCTCATCAATATTTGAGTGTGCTGTTGATTCTCTCAAAAAATGAATCAAAGCTGCTTTCTCATCATCTGATATGTTGGTGTAGCGCAAATTATTTTGTCTGAAGAATTTCTCAACTACTTCTCCTTTCATAGTCATGAATCTCATTCTAAAGAGTTCTGTTTCTCTAGCGATGAACCAGCGCCGCAGCTCCTCTGTCCGGCAGTATGCCAGGCGCAGAATGAAATGACCAATATGATCTTTACGCCTCATTTGCAGGTCAGATTCTTGAGAGCCACATGCAGTATATTCACACAGCTTTGCATAATACTTTAACCCTTGGTTTCTTAAGTCTTCAATCACATACTTTCGCCACTCTTCCGAATATAACCTCAAACCTTTTAAAGTTGTGGCTGTGTTTAAACTCCGTAATAAAGTTAGTCTCTCTATAGCTAAGGCTTCAAATTCGTGCAGAGATATGTCTCCAACAGGAGGAAGCTTATACATTTGCAAGTCATGGGGATAAATTTCTACAAGACTACCTGATACAGGCGCCTTGATGGATTTCCTTTTTATTTGAAGATCCATACTTATTCACACACTCTAGAACATTTATACTTGACAATATACAAAACTAAGCCAGAATTTTATAAAAAAATCAACATGCACTGAATATAGATAAATATAAATTATAACGACGAAATGAAATGAATGCAAGAAACAAGGCGATATTTTCGCGCCAAATTTTGTACTTGTCTTGTCTCATTTGACAAATGACAAAATGACTTTTCTGTCAGGCACCTATTTCACTGGCGACGAAGACAAAGGACGAAAGGGACGCAGTCATGCGTTAGAATGAGATACAAATACACCGCGCTCACTCTTGCGCATAACTGCGTCCCTTTCGTCTTTTGTCTTCGTCGCCAGTGAAATACCTGCCGTCAGTACAGTATACTTAGTGTACACATTAACTCTGCGGTCTACTACGGTCTACGGTTAAGCAAATATTGAAAAAAAAAAAACCTATACTAATAATAATAATTATCATAATATTTTTTGTAGTGATAGTGATGGTTACGTCATTGGATGGAATGTATTATTTAATAAAAATAGAAACAGAAATTTGTAAAATTTTCCTTTTTCTATTGTAAAGATTTTGCGTATAATGGAGTTCACAAATTCACAATTCGCTCTGTCCTCCTTTGGTGTCCTCGGCTTTGTATACTTGTCTCGCTCGCTCTCTACGCTCCTCCCCCCACTACTCACCCCACCACCACCCCACCCTTCTGTCTGCTCTGCTGTCATGTCACCATCATCGTCTGTCTGTCTGTCTTGTCGTTTTTTTTGAGTAGAATTACTGTTCTTTTGAATTATTGTATTCTTGAAAATGTATTTTTTCCACCGAGTTATTTATAATAATAATTATTAATAATATCGCGTTTGAGTCACGATTAGTAAAATTCCAACATTTTCTTAATCTTATGATGGCGAACAATATGCAGTCGTCTCTGGACGATTTAGTTCAATATACGCAGCTCTTCAAGCCGGTGCCAGTGGTGCTGCAGGGCACTATTCTGCCCTTTTTGGTTATTTACCCGATAGTGTTTTATTCTTGGATATTTGTGTACGGTTTCGAGGAGAACGTGGAGGCTGGCTTTGTGACTGTTGCTGTGGTAGCTGTCGTCCAGATTCTCATATGTCTCTGTTGTTATTGGAGTGTCCATATAAACTGTTTCCTCTCCTGCAAGGCGGTAAATATTACACTGTAGTTTGTTTGTGTTATATTTCATAACATGTGTAACATAACCCTAATTTATTGTCATGTTTTAGGTGAAAGATCCCATACAAGCAGAAATAGTAAAAGTAGTACCAACTTCTAATAATGGATTTTCAGAAATCGTCAGGTTACACCACACAAAGGTATGTATTCACTCATAGATTAACTGCAATTTTGCGATCGATCATTTACTAATTGACCTGCTTTTAGTGAGAATAACTATTTCGCCTGTTAGTATTATTAATCTAGCGCTCATTTATCAGTTGTGTCAACATCCATTACTGGACTATTGTTCCCCAAAGATATCAACAAAAATGTCTCCTGTGTTGCCCGCATTTGGCAACTTCACACAACCCTCATCATCATCAGTCTATCTTGATGGTGTGACCGGTTGCTATAAAAAAGCCTTTGCCTCAATGACAATCTGTTCTATGTGCAATGTGCCATACCCACTGCCACTTAAATGATCTTTGAGCTATGTGGTTTGCTGAACTCACCATTTCTGATTCAATTTAGTCAAAGGAACCATGTATAGCCATACCCATCAGTCTTTAGATAATTTTGAGCCTTTTTTTGAAGCCCATCATAAGTAACCACATCTCGGATCCATAAGTAATCTGCACTGGCAGTACACATTGGTCAGACTTTTGTCCTGAGACACTGTAGTATTTTAGATTTAAAACGATTACAAAGAACAAGTGATCTTTACTTTGATTTATTTTGTTCTTGTTCTTGCAGTCCATTCAGAGTGGCAACACCAACCCAGATGTATGGTTCATTTTTCAAAAGAGCAAGTATGTTTATGATTGGGATAAGAAAACTTTTCATACTGTGGTTTTCCCCACTAACAAGACTTACGAGGAATATCTGGAGTCCAAGGGCTTTGCTGATGATGAGGCTGTAGATCTTGCTGAAAAAGAATTTGGGAAGAATGAGATGGTTATGGTATGTATTTAGTTTTTTGAGGAGATGGTTTTGCATTAGTAGTTTCAAGGTGTACTTTTTATTTAATGCACCTTTTATTTCTTTTAGGTTGTTCCTGAATTTATGGAACTCTTCAAAGAGAGAGCCACAGCCCCATTTTTCGTGTTTCAAGTCTTTTGTGTAGCTTTGTGGTGTTTGGACAAATACTGGTACTATTCTATTTTCACCCTTATCATGCTGGTCATGTTTGAATGCACTCTTGTCCAGCAACAGCTTCGGAACATGTCAGAGATCAGAAAAATGGGAAATAAACCGTACAATATAAATGTTTATAGAAACAGACGATGGCGACAAATCATGAGTGACCAGTTGCTTCCAGGAGATATTGTGTCCCTCACACGACAGACCAATGAGAATCTGGTACCTTGTGACATTGTGCTTCTGAGAGGTTCTTGCATAGTTGATGAATCTATGTTGACTGGCGAAAGTGTTCCGCAAATGAAAGAGTCATTGGAGAATGAAAAGAATCTTACACAAAATCTAGATCCAGAAGGAGATGGGAAACTTCGCATGCTCTTTGGTGGCACAAAAATTGTTCAGCATTCATCACCTAGTAAAAGTATTACATCTGGGCTCAAAGCCCCAGATAATGGATGTATTGGTTATGTTATTCGTAATGGCTTTAACACTTCACAGGGTAAATTATTGAGGACTATTTTGTTTGGAGTTAAAAGAGTGACTGCCAACAACCTTGAAACATTTGGTTTTATTCTATTTTTGTTGATATTCGCCATTGCTGCGGCTGCCTATGTTTGGATTAAAGGCTGTGAGGATCCAGAGAGGAACAGATATAAACTATTTTTGGAATGTACTTTGATTCTCACTTCAGTAGTGCCCCCTGAGCTTCCTATAGAGTTGTCGTTGGCAGTTAACACATCATTGTTATCGCTTTCAAGATTAGCAGTATTTTGTACTGAACCATTCAGAATACCATTTGCAGGGAAGGTTCAGATTTGTTGCTTTGATAAGACTGGTACATTAACAAGTGATAATTTAGTAGTAGAAGGTGTTGCGGGTATAGGAGATCATAAAGATGCTACAGTCATTCCATTATCAGAAGCTCCTTTGGAGACAATCCAAGTTTTAGCGACTTGTCACTCTCTCGTTCAGCTTGACGATGGTATAGTCGGCGATCCTCTTGAAAAAGCTACACTGAAAGCAGCAGAGTGGAACCTTACTAAGGGAGATGCTGTTGTACCAAAGAAAGGGAAGTCACCAGGCTTGAAAATTGTTCATAGGAATCATTTTGCAAGTGCCCTTAAACGGATGTCTGTTATCGCCGGCTACCAGGTTAACGAACGTGGTTTCATGGAAACCCATTACATAAGTAGTGTGAAGGGCGCTCCTGAGACCGTAAAAACAATGCTCAAAGAGGTTCCTAGTCATTATGACCATGTTTATTTAACACTATCGAGGAGAGGTGCGAGAGTGCTTGCTTTGGGTTATAGAAATTTAGGTAAGTTAAGTTCACAGGAAATTAGAGACTTGTCTAGAGAAGATATTGAGTGTGATTTGACATTTGTTGGATTTGTGATTATATCTTGTCCATTGAAAAGTGATTCCAAGAAAGCAATAGCTGAGATAGTAAACGCTTCACATTCCGTCGCGATGATTACCGGTGACAACCCGTTGACAGCGTGCCACGTTGCCAAAGAACTGAAATTTACGCAAAAACCTGAAGTCCTAATACTGACACAAGAAGAAGAATGGAGATGGAGATCGATAGACGAAGCATTCGACCTTCCCGTTCTACCATTTAAAACGTCAAAGGAATTGACCAACAAATTCGATCTTTGCATTACTGGTGAAGGATTGACATATTTGAATGAAAACCAACACAAGTTCCTTATTGAATTGATGCCCCATATAAAAGTTTATGCTAGGTTTGCGCCGAAACAGAAAGAGTTTGTTATAATAACATTGAAGTCTCTCGGATACGTGACGTTGATGTGCGGCGACGGAACAAATGATGTTGGAGCATTAAAGCATGCTGATGTGAGTATAAATAATAGTAATAATCGTTTATTTCAGGAATACACCCATAAGAAAATAAAAATACAAAATAAATGATATACCTTAATAATTAAGGCCTACTTCACATTTGCAGAGGTGTGCAGATTCCAGTGTCTTTTAAAAAGACCACAAGGGTCTTCATTAATAACTTTTAAAATTTCGTTGGTTGAGCTACTCAACCTGTCCAAACACGCGGCGATGCGGGCTCGGAGCATAGCGTAAAAATCTGGGATCCCGGCAACAGCAAACATGCTCTTAGCAGTGCAATGTCTAGGGTGTTGCATAAATATCCGAAAGGCATCATTGTACTGAACACGGAGTTTATTGTAGGAACGCTTAGTGTAGCTCACCCACATCTGACACGTATAAAAACATTGACAAAATAACGTTGTTCCTCATTATAAAATCTGCGAAGCACTGCGACTTTCTCGTTCTGTTCTAAGGTATATCTCTATTTCTCGAACAGTGCAGGAGATTGGATCGCGAGCCATTGCTTTTAATTAGATACGTGTGATACTATATTTCTGGGTGCCATTCTTCCGGTCTAGAGGTCGGTAGAAGAGTCTAGTGGCTAGGGCAGTGTCTACCAATCGGGAGGCGCAGCTTCAAGCCTACGCATTAATGTATTTTTTTAAGTTTTAGCATTCACATTATTATGAAAACATCGTGAGGAAACCGCTTCAAACCTGCAAAGAAATTCAAAGGTTGTATGTGAAGTCGATCAACCCGCATTAGGCCAGTGTGGTCCACTAAGGCCTATTCACTCTGTTTCAGGGTAGGCATAAATCGTTCCGATTACAGTACATCCGAAATATTTTATTCATGTTCAATCAACTTCATAAATTTATCAACCACAGACGTCTATAGACTACGCATCTCCCTCCGTCAGTATGAAAACCAAGCGTGTACAAATTTTTCTGCCTACTGTGACGTCACAACAGTGTTTTAGTCACAGACGACGTATCAACATCATTTCTTGGAGCTCTGACCGATTTCCATCAATTTTAGGTAGGCGTGGCTATTTTAGCGAATGCGCCCGAGCGCCTCCGAGAGCGAACGCCTCGCGAGGAGCGTGTCCCGGAGATCGAGGCGCCGGCGCGGCGGGGCGCGGGGGTGGGGCGTGAGCAGGCCCGCGCGGAAGCTGCCGTGCGCCTGCGACGCGCCCTCAAGAAAATGGAGGAGGAAGACCAGCCGCAACTTGTGAGGCTCGGGGACGCTAGTGTTGCTGCGCCCTTCACCAGCCGGTTGTCTAGTATTCTTTGCAGTAAGTTTTAAGTAACTTTTTTCCAATCCCAAAAGCTTTCTTTACACTATACATCATAATCAATTCAAAAGATTCCAATAAAAATATTCTAAGGATCAACAATATAGCAACTGCCATTACGCGTCAATATAGCAACTTCTACAACAGAGTGTATCAAAATCCACTGCTGGCTGAACTAAGGCCTCTACTGTAGTCTGAAGGTGTTGCTACTATCCTTCACGCTTGGTAATGAGGTTATAGAGGTCGCAGATGTTCGTTATACAGATGAATACTCTAGTATATACCTTTACGTCTCTCCTATACCAGGCGTGTAGACAACGCAACACAAATCCGCGTGCGCGCCTCCTGTTCATTCATAGGAATATTTATATTGGTCCATTTCTAAAGCGAGAATCACACTGCCTTCTTCTTTATCAATACCAAAAAGAGCACCATAGTGAACTCGTAACACGCGATCGCGTATTTTCTTCGTCCTCTTTTAGCTAATGTATTCCGTTTTAAATATTCTGTGTGATTTTCAAATTCAAAATGTTTATTCGAAATAAGATTACACAAATCACTTTTCGGCGTCAAATTGCTCAAAACAAGGCTGACTTTAGTGTCAGTCTATGTGTATGAAGAATAAACTCTTGAAATTTTAAAAGGTGATGCGATATTAGTTTGAACATAACTGGCAGGTTCGTGCAATATGTGCACTGCTGTGGAGAAGAACCCGCTGAAGAAAAACCACAGGATCGCAACTTTTGTTCTTTCCTCCTCCCTCTAAATTTTTTATTATCTCTATTTTGCCAGTAAAATCACAATTTATTGTAAGTAATTGATTAAATCGTAAAAGTTTTACGTTTAGCTGGGCAAACCGATAAAATTTTAAGAAATAACCAACAACAGTAAAACTATATTATCCGAAACGAATTATGTATTATTAAAAACCAACTGAATATTTTATCGTGGGTTTTCCTACAACATTATGGTTATTATATTTTATCAGTTCTATGAGTTAGTTTTCCTTTTTTATTACCATTTATTTAAAATGATTGTTTAAGTAACAATTCAAGAAAAACATTGAAAAGAGAACTCTCAAAATTCGTAAATTATATCAGGCAAAGTGAACCAAGACCTTCCGCGATAGACACATTATCCCAAATGAAATTGCGTATAATTTACGTAGTAACTATTTATTAATCTCTGGTGAAATGTAGAGTTATCAATCATGCAGAAGGGCATTAAAATGTGAGGAAATTAAGTACTAAACACTTTATATCTGTTTCAAATTTTATTTTAGTTGGCAAATAAATGGGGTTGTTTTAATATAGCGCCGCATAAATAGGAAAGTGGAGTGGGAATATTAGAGAATGCCCTTGAAGTTGGTCCCGGCTGATATCTACGGAGGTAGTCGTTATACGAGTAATGTCAGAAGCCATAGGCGGCTCAATAATTCTGACACCAGGGTTGATGAGATAGGACCTACCTCGTGTTGGTTTTTGAGGTGAACCTACCAGGTAGGTAGGATAAGTTAGTAACGCATTTATGATTTTTATTCCAGTATGCCACATAATCAAGCAAGGTCGTTGCACATTGGTGACAACCCTGCAGATGTTCAAGATTCTGGCGCTGAATGCCTTGATTCTGGCGTATAGTCAGTCGGTGTTGTATCTCGACGGAATCAAGTTCAGCGACACGCAGGCCACGCTACAAAGTCTGTTGCTGGCGTCGTGTTTCCTGTTCATATCCCGGTCGAAAGTGAGTTGTATAGTGTAATCGTACAAAATCTAATACAACAGTACAAACTTTAATAATAATTAAGTAGTACTCTGCTGGGCGATGATTTCTCCATATTTAAACGCTTCATCAACTTTTGTAAACGAGAGACGAGAAAAGAAATTTCAACGAGCTTACCCGACTATCTCCCACTGTACACCATAAACCTTTAGAGACCACCTATGTTAACCGTAGAAAGTTGTTTCTAATAACGTTTACCTTTGTCCACTTGGGAGTAGCAAACGGTGGAAATTTACGATCCGTAAACCTTGCTGTCAAGAACTCCGTGTTATCAGAACTCTTCTTGATAGAGTATTTAATTATATTGCTGTAAAACTTTTTTACTCGTGGGTTTGTTTTAAGTAAAGTAGTATTTTCTCACTAAATAGAAGGTATATAATAATAAATTTACAATCAGTGTCTTTAGTGCGGTCTTTAAATTTCCACTTGTTGGAAAGCAGTTTTTTTTTGCTCTTTAATAATGTAAAACTGGAGCTAATTTGATGATGGTAATTGTTGCCATAAACATAAAAATATACACGTGGCGCCCCCAGAGCAGGTTTTTTATACCGAAATTAAAACACAAAAAAGTGCTTGACGATTAACGTAACGACAACAGTGTTGCCAGTTGATTTGCTTTGCTTTGATTGCTCGCTTTTGACATTTTATTCGACATGCACGCCATCTATTTGAGTCAATAGATTTTTTTTTTTCTTAAATGGCATCTTGAAAATCCCTCATGATTGTATGCGTTTTCAGCCGCTGAAGCAGTTGTCAAAGCAGCGCCCTCTGCCGAACATCTTCAACGTGTACACGATAATGACGGTGCTCACTCAGTTCGCGGTGCACTTCGCGTGTCTAGTCTATTTAGTGCACGAAGCCACGATACGCTCTCCTGGCCGGTAAATATTACCTTTACTTACATTAAAGCCCTTCCAGATAAATAAGAAACCTCGCCATATTGCGGAATTTCAGTGGAACTAATTTTTATAAGGGAAATTGTTGCCATAGTCGTAAAAATATACACGTGGCGCCCCCAGAGCAGGTTTCTTATTTCTTTGGTCAAGCTTTCCGCCGCGGCTCCGCCCGCGTTAACAGTTTTTCCCGTGGGAATGAGACATTTTTCCCGTGTTAAAAGGTAGCCTATGTTACTCAGGGTGAATGTAGCTTTCTAATGGCGAAAGAATTTTTTGAAATCGGTTTAGTAGTTTTTGAGTTTATTCATTACAAACATATACACACACACAAAAATACAAATCTTTTCACTTTATTATATTAGTATGATGTATAAGCAAATTCAAGGATGTTTTTGTATTATATTGGATTTATGGGTCTCTAAATTCAAAGTTAAAGTTTAACTATTACATCTTTTTTTTTTAATGTTCAATGTTTATTTAAAACGTACTATTCATACTCTTGATCTGCTATGTAACATAAGTGTCGTTTTCATAATCTTAGTTGTCTAAAGTCTAGATTACTTTCTATCTCTGTAAATATAAACTGAGCAAATTATGGAAATAAATACTTTTTTCAATTCTAAACTGCTTCAAGAAGAAGTAGCGAACAGACTTCCACTCTAGAGCTAGTGAAGGAACAATTAAACCGATGGGATTGCATTTAGCTTACTCGAACTAAATCTTCGTTTTTGACCAAAGTTAAATTGGATACCTACAAATTTTGCCTTTTAGTTAATTATTAGAGTAGTCATAGCTTAAAATAGTAGATACATAACATTAAATTAAAAAAATTATAAATCCCTCCATAAAACCGTTACTTGATTAGGATCAACTAGAAAAGAGCTGATAATCTTCAAATGGCTGAAGATATTTTTTTTGAACATAGCTAAGAACACTCTAGATTGTGACACATCTGTTAAGGAGCTACGGTGGCACAGACAGACAGACAGGCGGACAAACAGACACACACGTCAAACTTATAACACTCCTCTTTTTCGTCGGGGGTTAAAAATAATCGAAATGAAGGTAAATCGTAAACCGTGTTCCTTTTTTAAAGGGATTCAAAACCGAAACTGGACATGGATTTGGCAGAAGACGAGGAGCGGGAGTTCGCGCCAGACCTCTTGAACAGCACAGTTTACATCATATCTATGGCGCTGCAGATCTCTACATTCGCTATTAATTATAGGGTAAGTTCCTAGACTTCACTAATCACTACATAGTATAAAACAAAGTCGCTTTCTCTATCCCTATGTCCCTATGTATGCTTAAATCTTTAAAAGTACGCAACGGATTTTGATGCGGTTTTTTTTAATAGTTAGAGTGATTCAAGAGGAAGGTTTATATGTATAATACATGCATAATATACTTCAGGATAACCTATAATAACCATTTTCCCGTGCGGAGCCGGGGCGGGTCGCTAGTATAAAATAAACAACTTATCTTTTATAGTATCATGCCGGACACGTCATACAACCAACTGCGAATATCTACGCATTTTTTTTACGCCCGATCTCATTGTCAACGGATCGGAACCGCCGTCAAGAGTGACTATATTTAATCAAGAGTCTGACCTATATGAGTGCTTAAGCTGTCTAACGCCGGATTCTAGGAAACCGCGCCATTTTTCTTGTATTCATGACAACATTCACCGTATATGGTGGTATGGTAATATACATACGCTATATCACGGCACCGCTATATGATGGCACCGCTATACTAACAAACGGAAGCTATCCACCGTATCGGGTAGTGTTTCATATTAATCCGGAGAAAAGGTCATTGACGCCTGCATACAATGCGCACATTTTTTCAAACGACGAACGAAACTAATTTGAGCGTGTGACCTTGCCAGACATATTGGCGTTACTTTATTTTTAATAACTTTCAAGAAAAGAAAGAGGTCAATGAATTTTTGTCCGGATTTATATTAAACAGACCATAGTATCACTGGTCGGTCACTCCATACAGAAAAAGCGTTTTGACAACCTACTTATTTTTGAATAACAAGTGATTATCAACTAAAAGTCAATTACTGACGCGCTATATAAAAAACCCCCGAACATCCCTTTTAGAGTCCCGCGGCACCTGCAGGGTGCTGTGCGGGGCTATATCGGGTGGGGAACTCATTTTAGCGCGGGGGGGTGCGAGTAAAAAAAAAAAGAGTGACCTTGAGTGAGAGTCCTTTCTGTACGGGCTAGTACTATTATTTTCTTCTGTGCCCATACTGCCGACCCCTTATTTTATGCTAGTGTGTGCTTGACAGCGCGTGCTTACACGGCGCACATTCCAACCGACAGCGGCACGTTTGTATGAAGATATATTACTGGTTACACTGTGTCAGGCTTCCGTCACTCGCTCGCGTACCTTCGAAAGTACAACGGACAGAGCGCAGAGGAGCGAGCTCCCGCTTGAGCTTGAACCGCACGATTCTCGCCAAAACTATGAAATCACTATTAGTTCTGAGCAGAAAGTATTATTATTAATATTTTGTAGGCTATTAAAGAGTAGGTATTTTCGCTTTTGTATGGAGTGATGTATCTGTTACGTTAGTGACTATTTCTTAATCTGTGACTGTCCTTAGGGCGAGCCGTTCATGGAGGGTCTCCGCGACAACAAGCCGCTGCTGTACAGCATCATGGTGTCGGGCGGCGCCGTGCTGGCGCTGGCGGCCGGCGTGTTCCCCGACCTCTCCAACATGTTCGAGATCGTCTACTTCCCGCCTGACGTCAGTACCCACACACACACTCACACTCACACTCACACACACACTTCACTTCAGGGATCGGATCCGGTTTTTCATACACTTCTTAAATCACGCTAGTTCAAACCCTATTCGACTATAGCTCTAACTAAGATCACTAAGGGTAGGTTTAGTCCTGGGGGAACATAATATGCAAAGCAACCGGCAGCCCTGGCCTTCGCCTGCCGCAAAAACAATTACTTTAATAATTACAAAACCGATTGAAACCGGTTTCATTCCGTTATTTATAAAAAACTGGGTAACCAGAATATTTTTGGTTTGTTTCATTATGTTCCATCGATTGCCGGTTAATTGGGGAACGGAATTATATCTGTTTTTCGAACGATATTAACAGGGATTTCAAAACCGATTTCGATCCCTGCTCCATGTACTTGCGCGCTATAACTACCTACCGCCCGGCCGAGCGGTCTCGGGCCGACTGCGGACCAATTCCCCATTCCTAAACGTGTTAGTAGAGTGGCGCAATACGCGAGAGAGAGAGATGCAGCAACTTCGTCTTTTCGCCTAGCGCCGTGCGATCTGAATTGCACTTTATTATAACGGAGCTAGGGTTGCAATTTATATGAATTATGTCGCCTAGTGCAGCTTCTGTAGGGACTACTATTTGGTATTCTGTGACTTAGCGTGTGGGTTTCGAGGTTAACCTACCTCACAAACCCTGGTGTCAGGATCATTGAGCCGCCTATGGCAGGCTGAGCCGCAGAGCCGCAATATATTGTCTGTTAAACAGTTCATATTATTGTCCCCACCGAGGGGCTCGAGCCTACCTTAAAATCAGGGTGAATAGGCCTTAGTCGACCACGCTGGCCCAATGCTGGTTTGTCAACTACACACACCTTCGAAATTTTTTCGCAGGTGTGTGCAGGTTTCCTCACAATGTTTTCCTTCACCGTAAGAGCGTCGAATAAACGTGCATATGAATTCGAAAATCGAAGATACATTGTTACGTGACGAGGCTTAAACCTGCGAACTTCCGAATGCCTAGCCACTTGGCCACCGACGCTCTCGTCTATATATTGTCTATCTATACTATAATAAAATAGAAGAATCGGCGTGTCTGTACATTGATTTGTTTTTCGAAAAACTGATTGTAGGTGATAAAAGGAGTGTAGCTGATCACAAAGATACAAGTTTTGGAAAAAAAAAAACTCTTTGTTTGTACACGCTAGTCTCTGGAAATCCGTTAGACCGATTTAAATAAAATTTTGCATGGTGGTACCTTATATCCTAGGTCAACATCTTAAATACTTTACCACAGGAAAAAAAAAACAAATTGAGAGTAGCCGTGAGCGGACAGCTAGTATTGAACGAATATTTTAAACATTGCACCGTTCTTTCTTATGCCTCTTATGTTTTTACCCCCGACGAAAAAGAGGGGTGTTATAAGTTTGACGTGTATGTCTGTCTGTCTGTCTGTCTGTGGCATCGTAGCTCCTAAACGGATGCGCCGATTATGATCTAGTTTTTTTTGTTTGCAAGGTGTCACAATCAAGAGTGTTCTTAGCTATGATCCAAGAAAATATCTTCAGCCATTTGAAGATTATCAGCTCTTTTCTAGTTGTTGAAAGGAAAAGTAACGGTTCTGTATCGGTGGTTATTATCTTTTTTAATTTAATGTTATTTTATGAATGTATTCGTTTTTGATTGCAGTACCGGCTGATAGTGGTGCAAGTACTAATCGCGGACATGGTGTTTGCCTACGTGGTGGACCGCGTGTGCCTGTGGCTCTTCGGCGAGGGCAATTCCACTTCGCTATAGATACTCTACACGTTCCATTACCGCGGGGGGCCGCGTCACTCCACCTGCATACTCCACATACGCCGCAGTCGACGATTCAATCAATGCATTATTGTAACATGACAAAAATATAGATAGTAGAATTGACTCGAAATGGAAGCGTAAACCATAGCCTAAGGAAACCGGCCGTGTTACCACGAAGAAGATAAATACGCGTTGAACGCACGTATAAAAATATTTTATGTTTAACAAGTGCTTAACGTGTGTTGTTGTGGTAAGAACGTAGGTGTTCTCTGAAGTCCGTGAAACAAGGCTACGTCATCAAAAATTTGCATTCTATTCACACACACACACGTTGTGTGATTGATATTAATAATGATGAAGTAAACTCAGTTATATTAAATGTTTTGAATTGACAAGAAAAATAAAATATACAGCGCAGTGCGCAAAAAAAAGTAAGCGAAAAATTAAGACACTAACAAAATGTAATAAATAACACGGCACGAGCGACGAGGCTTTGGCTGAAATAATGTAACCATCGAAACAAAACACGACTCATATTGTACGTACGGCCAATTACGTACAGTCAAGTTCATAAGTGCAGTCATATCACGTGTTTTTGTACTTTATAACTTTTTTTTCCAAAGGTTTGTTATCTTATTTTTGGGTGTTACGTATACAGTGAAAAAATGTTATAGGTGCACGTGACATGACTGGACAATGGACATATCACAGTCAATCATTTAAAATCTTCAAGAAATCTAAGCTGCAACTTGTATGTAACTCTTATCAAGTGTTTGACCACCCCGATTCCTAGATAATATTTTATGTAAATATTGAATAATATATTTAATATTGTTGTATTAAACACACGAGTGAAATTAAACACGTTACGGGACTCAATTGCGCTCAAATGATGTACCTTTATCTGCATTTTTGTATGGATGTGTCAGTGGATTTATATTGTAATACTAGGTGTGTAGTACTCGCGTATTGTCTATGTTGATTCTGTTCATCAAATTGTATAAGAAAATAAACCGAAGTATGTATTGTATCAACTATTTTATTGATGTATCCGTAAGCTCGTTACACTAGAATGCTTTCGCTCGTGAACGTCCGCGGTCACGCTCAATCACGAAAACATTATAGGTGGTGATAACGTAGTATTAACAAAGGTGAGAGATCTGAAGATTAGTGCTTCCATGAGCCGAAATCCAGTCCATTTAGGCCATAACCGCCTAGACCGTCAAGGTATCCGAGACCGCCGAGACCGATACCATCAGCAAGGCCGATGCCTTTAGACCAGCCGAGGTTGATAGGAGCAGCAGACAGTATGGGTGCTACTGGGGCGGTTATAACTGGTTTGGCGATGATTTGCGGGTGTACGGCTGGGCCGACTCGTTTCACTACTGCGTTGAAACCGCTAACAGGGTCTGCTGTGTAGTCCACGACGCGCAATGTTCCATCAGGTTCTGTCAGTGAGTATGAGCCCTTGACGACGCCGCCTTCTCGGACCTCTTGCTGAGCTTTGTTGTCGCCGGTTAGAGGGTCGCTCACTGCGTAGTTGAAGTTGTAGCGTGGTACCGACTGAAATAAGTAGGTTAAGAATTTACCATGGTGATTGTGAAATGTGGTTTGCTAGCTGATGATTTTTATTTTTTTATTTTGATCTTTGAAGGAAAAGGGCAAGTGATTTTGATTTTGAAATATATATTATTATTGGGAAAGTAATAAATAGGATATACTAGTAGTAGAGATAGACCCTCTATAGCCTGTAAATAGGAGGAAATTAAGAATAAAAAAATAAAGAATTACTGCAATACGGCCGTAAATCCTCTGTGTAAAAAACAAAGTAGATTATACTAGTATAAAAAAGATCAAAGTCAACTTACAACACTATCAACTGCAACTCCAAGAGGAGCGAGTCCGTACCCAGAGGGCGCTGCTGCCGCCACTCCCATAACGCAAGCGATCTGGAAAAATTAAACACATGTAATGAGTACACTACCAATATTCACATCATTGACACCCAAAAAAAAAGAATGTATTACAAATCATAGAAATAATAACAGTCAAGTCAACAGGCGGCGTCTTTATTGCAAGTGGATCCCACTACAATTATATTTTTCTATTGATAGAAATTTCGATTGCTGGCGGCGACAAAAAAACGCTGCATGACCACATGAATATATTAAACAGATTTGTGGAAATGTAACAAACGCCGTAAAACTAAATGCAGAGAGGGTCGCTACAAGTATCCCAAGTAAGTTCCCATCACTTTACGTAGTATTGCAATAGGTAGTCAAGCGGCGGTAGTCCTTATATTGTCGAAATGAAATGAAATGTCTTGTCTCACTTTTTTTTATTTTGGAAATAGTGGAATCCCCCCCTTATTGCTTCAGTAGCAGTCTCTGCCAGGCAAGTATTGGCATTGAGCCATAGAACAGGATCCCTATGTTCCTGCAGAAGAACTACGTGAAAAGAAGAGAGAAATTCCGCTCATCGGCCTTCTTAATAACCAAAAGCATTATGATCGATTTAGTAAGATATATATTTTCCCACGAGAAAAAATGTTAACGCGGGCGGTTAAAGTTAAAGCTAGTAAAAATAAGAAAAATAAAAAAGTACAATTCTTGCTGGTAACACTGATTTACCTACGTAAATCAATACAACTTTATAAAACTTACCACAACGTAGTGGAACATTGTAATTTTTATGAATTAAACGTTATCACTCGAGCTACTCAGGTTGTATGCCGCTAGATATTCGCACAGCTCTGTTTTATACCAGTGAGCCTCCTATTAGTAAATCCTGGGTTTCCTTCGTCTTTTCACGCTACTTGGCTATTCGCATTTTTATCGAATTCATGCAGTTTTCGTAACCTGTCGTACGCAGGTGCCGGCCGGTGAACGGTAACCGTTTAGTTCAATTAGGTAAGAATTAGATTAGACATACGCACAATTTGTTTCATCAGAATCCTGTTGTGAAGCTGGTAGATCTATTTAAACGGTAATCAATCGGAAGACGCACAATGATTGGTCCTGCGCTGCCCGTATCCAGCGGCTTTCCGCGAACCTCACCAGATCTTGGTTAGTCCACCTTGTGGGGGGCCTGCTTTCATTTTTATTTATATGAATGAATTAGATTAAACTAAAACTTGGAACGTAGTAAAAGTTATGATAAAAAAATCAGTAAATAGTTTCCTTTTAAATGAACTATATGTTACAGTTCTCTAGGTTATAGACGCATTCAAAAAGCAATATTCTAGTGGTTGATGAATATCTGGTTGAGGCGATGCAGCACATAATGAATTTTGCTACAATGTTTACTTGCGAGAATCTTACAAAACTTTTGATTAAATATACTTCACTATAGCTGTTACATTGATGCTTATAATTCTTGCAATAGAATATCTTCATTTTGTAAATTGTTCCAATATAAAAAGCTAATGAATTTCCCTTTGTTTTTCGTCACATGATTGTGCGTTTTCTATTGCATCCTCGCGACTCGCGTCGTCAATAGTTTGTGCAATTATTCAACGTTTAATGCATTAGCCAAACTGCTGTTTAATTATGTATGTATGTATGTTGTTGCATTTCAGTTATTTCAGCACTTTTGTCTTGTCAATTATATTAATAGTGCGATTTAATCTAAAAAATAAGTTAAACTGTGTAGTGGGTAGTTCGCACTTGCTCTATAGAAAGCTTTGTCTTAAAAGAATCCGATACGCGCTAGATGTGATTTTTTTTTAAATCCTGGCGCTTTGAAATTTACCTTATTTCAACTGCCTAAGATTCTTTTGTATCTACTTAATTTAATCGACAAGAAAAGCGATAAAATCGCTTTTATCGTCTCTCGGAAAGATCTACAGTTTTGAGTTTCGGAGTACCCACATTTAATTTCTGTATTAGCGTGAGTGAATCTCTATGTTATCCTTTTTTTCTTTAGCGATAGGTCGTAAGAAAGAGAAACTCAGGTAAATATCGCTCTGTTGCCAGATTTCTGGGATGCCCAACCTGTTTATGTTCTTGTTCGCCTGGTACTTCATACGAGTATCAAGTATGAGAAGTAACTTGGCTGGTGGCGTAACTGCAAGTCAGTCAAGCTAAAATATTAAGTTCCTTAACCTCTTATTATTTATGTTCACCAGTTAGGTATATTGAGAAGAGTTACAGTTAACTAACTGACGTTTTTCCTTTCCCATAATGCAATCACACCGGAATTTTTATCGCAAGCCATTTTATATAGTCGGTCGTTTGATAAATTTTGGCTTTCCGATATACCTATGGCTGTTGATAATATCTTCGTTGGCATACCACACTTCAGTCAAATCCCGTGCCAGGTGGACTGTTGTCCTTTGCCATATTTATACATCTGAATTGAATAGAACAATTCATATTTTACATTCCAATTTGCAAACAAATATACCTACTTAGACTACTTTTGTTACCTACCGATCGTGTTGGAGGATCCCCAGATCCTTGGAAGAGAATTTTTTTGGCAGTGGACGCCTTTCGGCGGAATAATGGTCATGATTATATGGATGGATGGTAATGATAAATGCAGTACAAGGACAAGTCCTCGATTGGAAGTGGTTTCGAATATAATTTAATTAGGTGATTTAAAAAGGGAAATTTAATACTTCACTCAAAAAATACTAAATGCGCACTAAAATAACTGGCTTGCACATTTAAGGTTAGGTTTAATCAGTTATTTTAGTGTGCATTTGGTATTTTTATTATATCGATTTAAATTAAATACATTCCATTTAAAAATTGCTTGAACTTTGTTTGGTCCTTTCATTCTCGCTGCGATTTAACGAAACTTTGAAACAGCAGAAACAAACTAAATGATTTTGAAATTTCAAAGTAACGCCGAAAATCTCAAATTACCTATCTGAAGTACTTAGAGTAGTAATCTAGAGGCGCAGCTTGCAGCTAATTCGGCCCCACTCGACCGCCTCATTACCCCTTTTCAAAAACACTCTTTCCACTCAGACTTACACAAATTCACATTTGCAATCAGGGCCGGAGAAAAGTTCCTCCGCGCCCCGCCTCACCCCCCGCCCCGCGCCGCCTTTAATTAACAGAAAGTGGTTCATTAGAGCTTATTCATTAAAGCAAGGAGTAATTAGCGAAGTCTAATGAATGCTGTAATAATGTAAGAGCGGCCGCGTCCGACTGCGGCCCGACTTCTAGATTAATCTAGAAGTGGGAATAATTTAGTAATGGCGTTAATTTATTAGTTGGTTGATTGCTGGGTTTAATGAGCTGCGGCGAACGTGAGCATACGTGGCTAATGATGGCGATGGAACACGTTAAGCTCCATCTTATGAAACCAGTAGTTTAGGTTTAGTTATGCTGTGTGGTCTTGCAATTTCTTGGTTGACCTTTTATGCCTTTTAGTAATTAATTACAAACAGAGAATCTTATCTAGTCTACTCTGTGATTGACTTGCTTGCTTAGAGTGTGGGTTTTGAGGTTATCCTACCTCACAAACCCTGGTATCAGCATTATTGAGCTGCCTATGGCTTCTGACATGGCTCATTTAATAACTACATCCGAAGATAGTAACCGGAACTAACGGCTATAAGTGCCTTCCGAAGCACAGAATAATCTTTCTTTTGGACAATCAGGTGATTCAGCTGGCAATATAACGGCAAGTTTCACAAAGTGATGTTCCCCACCGGGATTCGAACCCGGAACCTCCTTAACGTGAGGCGGGTATTTGACCACTCGACCGCAGAGGCTGTTTTTGATTGACCTATCATTGGCGGATCATGATATCAACACGAGGAGCTCGAGTCTGCTATCAGTGTGCGATGTGTCTTCACACAATCTTTGAATTTGATTAAGAACAATAGCGGTAGTGTCCAGCTTCGCGTGCTCTTTGAAGCAAGTGACTCAAAATTTATACACCAGAGTACTATTATATATTGTGCTTAAACCGACTGAATTTCATTAACTGTAAGTAAGTAGCAGAACGCGCTCTATGATATTTTCAATTTTTAACTTACAAAAACAATAGATTAGATTGTAACACAACTACATGTAATCTACGTCAAAAACACTTAATTTACTATGAATTTTCATAGTTTAAATAATTTCCTGCATTTAGATCGGCTCAAACACAGCTCAAGTCTCGTTTGAAGTTGAATAGGTACTACACAAGTAAATAATGTTAAAATAACATTCGGTAGGTAATACTTACATGTTTGCATACCCGCAAGTAGTGGGATAGAGTGGGATCCTCTGTGGATGTTAGTCTTGTGGATATGATTAACATAAGGAAAACAATGTTCCTCGTGGGCCCTTCATTAGTATTCGTCAAAATATCACTGTATCAGTGCGGTAGCTTGTAGGGGGTTTATATTATATACATATTTTTTTTCATTATTTAACTGGTTGCTCCATATCTCAGGTAGTTTTTTTAAATCTATCAGTTGAAAATAATTTGTATTGTATTGTATAATTTTTATCGGAATTATTCCACTTAAGAATTTGAACAACTTTTATTCATGGTTCAACTCTGATATCACGTAAATGAGCTGAAGAGGAGGGTGTGCAGCACAATGATATAGGCGTACATTTAGTGTGAGTTTATACATAATAATACAATAGCATTACACCTATGTCCTCAAGCGAAGGAGGGTTGTATGTATGTATAGCTAACAGGGTAGGGCCACACTGCTTATATACTTCTATAACACTGGTCACAGAAGTATATATACCATGGTCCAAGAAAACAACTTCTAGCAAATAGACCACGTGACTGACACAAGTCTACGTCATTTTGCCTATTCATCCTTGTCGAATGCGTGTAATAGACAAGGATGAACAGCGCAAAATGACGTAGCCTTGTGTCAGTCACGTGGCCTATTTGCAACACCTTGTTTTCTTGGACCATGATATATACCAATAGTAGGTACAGTTAGGTGCAAACAACTTGAACAAGAAATCACGTGGTACAAATGCACGCGCACGAAAAGTTCATAGTAAAATGCATTTTCCCTCCACCAAGTTGTTTGCAGATATCCATACTCCAGGGCCACAATAAAAATAATTAGCAGGCGTACAACGATTAAATATCTTTGCGGAGATGTTTTTAATTTGCCTATTGCTATAATCTATACTATAATCTTATATTTATGCTGTTGTTATCCCAAATAAACAAATAAATAAATGACTTGGTTAAAAAATAATTATACCAGATACTTTCATGTAAAAATGTAATGATAGTAATACTGGTAATACTGTATAGTTAACATAACAAGTAACTGTACTTTAAAATAGGTAAAATAGTAGTAATATTTTTGGTATTGTTGTGAGGTCCGCCGGCGGTATATGGTAAGCATGGCTGGCCGGACTACGAACACGCATAATGATGTATGCTAACATTATTAAAGTGTATCATAATAAGCTTCAACTGAAAGAACAGCAGCGTAGGTACGGAGGGACGAAAAGGTATCCCTAACATTCTGTGATTTTATGAATCTTTTGCTAAATACAAATAATTTATTCGTCAACATAGGTTTAGGTAAGCTAGGCTAGGTTAGGTTAGTAATAGTAATAAATATAAGATATTTTTTACCACAGGAAAATATCTCATCCCAACGGCCGTCATTCAAGCTGTGCGGAAAGCTGTGGGAAGATATGTTATAAATTGATTAAAGGCTCATTAAACATCGGAGGCGTATGCGTAGACTGCACGTACCTCTGAGTTGTAATGTATGGAACTGTATGAGACAGGAGGACACACCGCTTGCGTAACGTAGACGTGCGCGTAGACGTGGAAATCCATTAAGTTATTAGTTACTACTCGTAGCTTTCCGCCGCGGCTCTGCTCGCGTCAACAGTTTTCCCGTGGGAATAAAGCATTTTCCCGCGGTAAAAGGTAGCCTATGTTACTTAGGGTGAATGTAGCTTTCTAATAGCGAAAGAATTTTTTAAATCGGTACAATAGTTTTTGAATTTATTCATTACAAACATACACACACACACAAAAATACAAATCTTTCCTATTTATAACATTAGTATGATTTTAGTTGTTTTTCATCTACTGGCTGAAATGATGATGATGATGCCAATTATGTAAAAAACTGTATCCAAAATTTTTACCTAATGCAAGAACAAAAACGTAATGTAAGCTTTTGTACTGCATATGAACTTATTAGAGGAGGTGTACAACGGACACAACGGGACCAAGTGACCCTTACGGTTTCGCAGAGCTCACAGGCACAGTCGAGGTACACGAACAGATAGCGGCAAGCGTAATGAGATTGTTTTCAGCACAATTAGCTTACTACTTATGTTTGCCTAGTAGTCTCCACAGCGAAGCGGCCCAATGTTTGCGGAAATTACAGGTCAAAATTTCGGTGCGGATGCTTTTGAAGAATATTAACTTTTGTAGACAGATAAGTGCAGATAGATAACATTTTATTCCAATACAGTACAAGAAGAACAAAGGAATTTACTTCAGCTGCAGACCGAGTCATCAGATTTTCCAAAAGGTTTTGATTATGACGCTGGAGTGTCCTCGAGCGAATACCCAATTTAAGTCCTTCTCCATACAAGCTGTGTTGATGTGGAACAGGCTTCCTAAACCTATCCAGGATAGCTCTTACAGTTTCGTTTTTTTTAAAAGAGTAACCTGGTATTTATGTATGTATGTATTTTAGTATATTTATATTTTAATATCTAAAGTTCCATCAGAGTTTCACTATGGTTTTAAGTAGCCCTCCGTCCTCGTTATTTCGATGGCGAGCCCATGGCTTGTGGAGTGGCTTTATTAGAGCGGTTTTGGGTTTCGGCCATTAGCACGTGAATATTGCAGGTCTGCAGGCGGCTCTATTGATTAGCAGGCACGGCAGCCATCATTCATTCATACTGTCCACGTCACTCGGCTCCCGACGAGCCACAGAGTCATGCGAGCCGAAAATGTAGAGTACAGTCTAGAGCACGCTAAGCTGAAAACTTTTGATTACGCATCGTTCTTTTGTCTATAGATTAAGGAAGAAAACACTTGACCCTCCTCTAATTGGATTTTGTTCAATTGTGGCGACAGAGATTATTGTCCAATTAGTTTTCAAAATTATAGAATGGCCATTTAATTTCGTACTTGTACATTTAATGCTACTGGTTGGCAAGGAGGTGTATGACTGAAGAGCTGTGGTGTCCTGGAAATATAGGTTCGCACCCCACAACTGTGTGGTTGGTGTAAATGTAATAACAATATTTGCAAGCATTCACGAAAATAAAAAAAGACGAAAGAATTGGAAATTCAGTACCTATTTAAAAGATAAATTTAATAGCCATTCCTTGACAAACACTTCCTGAAAGTGCAAGCGGAGAGTAGCAGTAGATATGATAATCCTATTAACTAATATTATAAACGCGAAAGTTTCTGAGGATGGATGGATGTATGGATGTTAGTTACTCTTTCACGCAAAAACTACTGAATTATTTTTAATGAAACTTTATAATAATATAGTTTAACCATCAGCATAACATATACGCTACCTTTTACCGCGGGAAAAACTGTTAACGTGGCGATGCCGCGGGGTGGAAAGGTAGTACTTATAGTCTAAATTGAAAAACTGAATGTAACATAGTCCTGAAAAGCCTACCAAAGCCATTTTACATGCCTACCTCTACGTCGAGTCGCATCTCGCCTCGTCTAATTGCTGTACAGGTTCCGTGACGGATTTTTCACCGTTTTTCACTGACGGACGCGTTGCATATTTGATGGTTCGGTGGCCAGGAAGGAAGAAGGCCCGTAATTGGTCTATACTGGTGGGACCAGGGAGCTAATGAAACGAGCTTTCTTGAGGACTACATGTTTATTACTGACTTACAATGACTAACAATTACACGATTCTTAATACCTATACTACACGCCCCAGCAAATAGAAAAAAAAAATCAATATTCAATTGTATTTTTTTTTACATACTAAATAAAATTGATAGACATTCCATATTCTTACTTAAAAAAAAATAGTTATACATTATTTGTAATACAATTTTGTATTATTTTTATGAACTACTTTTTCTTTATTTTTATATAAAATGATTACATTAGGTGTTTCTTCTCTTATTACTACATATGGTCCTTTATATAGTGGATCAAGCTTACATCTATTTTCATTCTTTATTAATACTAAGTCCCCTTTTTTATAAACTATTGGATTAACATAATTATCATATCTTATTTTCCTAATATTCTTAGCATTACATAAATTCTCCTTTGCCTCCATCTGCGATTTTTGTATACGGTATTTAAGTTCATATGGATAACTTGAATAATTATACATCGGATCTAATGAATTTGTGAGATTACTAGGAATGTTACAAGGTTTTCCATAAACTAGCTCGAACGGACTATACTTAGTTTCACTATGTATAGTAGTATTGTAGGCGAAACACCAATATGGTAGCCAAGAACTCCATTCACGTGGTTCATTTTTCGTTTGAATTCTTAAATATGATATTAGATGTTTATGATTATTCTCCAAAGCGCCTATTGTCTCATGGTGATATGGAGTGGAAAATTTTGGATTTATATTTAAAATCTTACAAACCTGATTCATTGTTGACGAAATAAATTCTGTTCCCCTGTCACTCAAAATTTCTTGCGGTATGCCGTACTGTAAAATAAAGTTATTAACTAATGTTGCAGCTATTGTCTCTGTTTCCTTGTTTACAAGTGGATAAGCCTGTATAAACTTAGTCAAGTTACATTGAACTGTTAATATGTATACATAATTGTAGACATCTCTTTCGAGAGGACCTACGATATCTACGAGTATCCTATCGAAAGATGACCCACTGGTCTCCGTAATAACCATGGGTTCTTTTATGTATTTAAAGTGTTTTTGCCGTTGGCATTGATCACACTTTCTTACAAAATCTGTCACATCCTTTTCCATTCCTGTCCAAAAATATTTTTGCTTAATATTATTAATCATTCGTCTTATCCCAGCATGTCCACTTGTGGCCAGCAAGTGGTAGTCATTTAAAATAACGCGTTTGTCATCATTATGTATTATTTTCCTTACTCCTCGTAAAACATTTAATCTCAGTCCGGACCATTGTTTACATTGATTTACACATTTACTTATATCTTTTATTATTTCCTTATTTTCTTCAGTACGTACTATAATTAATTCATTAATTTTTATTTTCTTACATATCAAACACAGATCCCTCGCAAAGACACTTCGTGTACATTGTGATTGGGTTTCCGGTTTTACATATATTATCTTTTCTTTTTCTATATACGCAAAATACTTATTTTGTTCGGTTATATCTCTCTGACATTGTTTCCATCTCCTTTCATCAATTAATACTAACTCCACATAATCCTTCGGTTTTCTGAGAACTTCCACAACTCTTGGTTGATCAGACCAGTCGTTCTTAGAAACCTCACCTGCCGTCGGGTTGTGTGTTGCTTGGTTTAATTTCTTATGCTGCGCTCTTGTCATTACCATCGCGATATTTACATTCATCTCTTTTAACTCGTCACTTGTTACTCGGATACGTGATAGCGCGTCTGCAGCTACGTTATCACGCCCCCTGACATACTCAACTACATAATCGTATTCTTCAAGCTGTAACCTAAATTTTAACAATCTACTTGATGGATTTGTCATACTGTATAATGAAATTAGTGGTTTGTGATCGGTTTCTATGATAAATTTCCTGCCATATAAATATGGGCGAAAATACTTTATAGACCAAACAATTGATAACAACTCTTTTTCAACTGTCGGATAATTACGCTCAGCTTTATTGAGCGTGCGACTTGCATACGCCACTGGTGTCGCGACGAACGCGAATCATACATATCAATCATACCAAAGACTAGGCTGTATGGGTATAAATTCTTTGCCTACTCGTGATTGTGTAAAAAACTAATCTAAGGTCTATAGCGTGGCGCTCCAGGAAATGACGCAGTTAACAGCCACCGCTACAATTCAAACAAGTGAACTTCAAGTGAAGTATAAGCAGATCAACTCCTGCTGGAAAGCCGATTCCTGCCTAGATTGAAAGCTAAGTATCCTTAGTTTGTAATAACTATTTCTCGCGTTGTTTTTCGATATGTTAATTATGAAGTGTGTTTGCATGTGTACCTCCCTTATCGAGGATCTGGCCAGATTCAAGGATGACTTACGACGACTTCGTATTAGGGAACAATATATATACCTATTATAAACCTATTTATCTATATCTATATATTATTTAGAGGTTAGGATGTCGTCGTGAGGGCATCCGTCCAAAATGAGAACGGGTGTCATATCTTTGCCTCCAATAGCCCTAGAGTAGGGTGAGGGAGGAGGATGATGGCTCTCCGTAGTGTTGTTGTGGTAATCCAAAAATACTGAAGGTGTGTGATAATAAAATATATAAATTATGAAAGTGATGATTACCAAAAGAATTGCCCAGCCTAGCTAACTGGGTGCTCCGGAGCTTATATACTTATTTACTGATATACTTAATATTATAAGTCCTTAAGGCCCCAACATATAGTGCGTTGGGAAAGTGTGTTATAAAGAAGGATAAGGGAGGTGAGGCATAAGTAAAATTATTAATAATGATGATGATGAGTTTGAGATTGTAACTGAAATCATGTGTAAGCCATAAGCAAGCTTGAGAGCATAAAGTAATCTTATTAACTAGTAAATTTCATAGTAAATAAAAGATAAAAAATATAAGACGCTGAGGATCTTAGTACGCGTGTGGTTGCGTTATACTTACCTATAATTACAGGAGGTGGATCAGAACCTGATAGAATGAACTTCCATGACTTCTCAACATGACAACGCAGTGGCCAATACGGAGCTAACATACATTCAACAGCAAAAGCGAAGCAGATGAAATCTGGTGAGTCATCAGATATTACGCTTATCGCGGCCATCCGAAGGGATGCGGTCGCGACATGGTGGAGGTGCTGGGATATACAAGGAACACAGGACATAAAATTGAATTGATGTGCGAGCACACACATGAAACATATGAAGCAAGATCAAGCTACTACAGACTGAAAGAAGACGGAGAAGACAAAGATGAAGATATGAGAAGTCTGAATTGCTCCTTTCAAGATAATAGTTTGGCCCTGTGATGTCATGTATGAGAAGGTACTTGGAAGGATATGAGATTAAAATTATTTAATTTAACATTTTATTGGCATACCTACTTTAATTAAATGCTCTATTTTACAATAACATAATATTGTGTGTGGGGTTTGATATTTTAACTTGATATTTAATTTCAATTTAATTCTTTAATTTTGTTGAATATTTGTTCACCCTGTGAGCAGGTTTTTTTTTGAGCATAAATTGTTATATTCTAAACCTTATATTGATCAAAAAACTATACAAATATAGTTATTTAAATTTACATAAGAATAGCATAGACTGTATTGTGCTTACAAATTTGCTTTGAGAATAGAATAGAATATACTTTATTGTACACTAAAAATAATAATACAGTAAATTTTAAAAAAAGAGATAGAAAGTGTACAATTGGGCGGCCTTATTGCTGAGTAGCAATTTCTACCAAGCAACCTTAGGGTGATCAGATTAAATAGTGAGACGGTTCTTTGCAAATAACATAAACTACTAACAAAGAGTAATTTTCCTTTTAACAGATAGGATACAGTATGATGAAATTTTACAGTAAATTGCAGAAACTTTTAATTTGCAGTGAACGGTTTGTTATGAATATTTTAGTAGAGGGTACGATGCAACAATGAGTTTTTATTAATTGTGTATAATTAGACTAATATTGTTATGTCCATTTATCTAATTACCTGTGTCAGGAACCAGCTAATACCAACATGAGGTTTATTGGTTGATACTTGTCATGGTTGGCATTGGTTTATAACAGGGCCCGTTATAAATCGATGACAGATGTAGATAATAGGATCCTAGACGTTGGTTATTGCAAGTCATTATGGAAAGTAGTGACGAAAAATTTAAATACTACTCTCATTGTTTATCGTATCGGCACAGGCACAGAATAAAATATACTGTACTACGGGGTACCGGTTTATAATTATAACTGCGCTAGATTTTTCAAATACGTTGATAGGTAGCCTTGCTACTTGTATATCTGTTTGTTGCGAATATATTTCTCTATAGTTCACACAATTAGTACATAAAATGAGATCTTGGCGGAAAGTATGATGAAGTAAATATTTTTTTTTTCTCTCCGCGTGTTTTGAGAAAATCCTAATTTTATTAAACGGTATGGTAATAATATTTATCGGTAGCTGTCTAAAGGGACCTTTTCTATGGGAAAGGGAGGAGACGAACGAATACAATGTCGAAGTTTATTTAGACTTAATTTATAGATTACATTGTATCTTACCTATTTTAATTTTAACTATTTGAATCGTGAGTACATGGATATCATATTACATTTTGTTCACTTTCAACAGCGACATCGCGCTATCAATGCGAAACAGCTTGCTGCGAGCAATTTTGACCCGTACATCGGTGAAGTTGCATGAACAGTTGGCGGTTTTGCCTTGAAGGTCGTGGAATACGCTGTGACTACTTAAACTATAGACGTAAAAAATTTACAATTTTGAAATTAACTTTTTTATATAAAATTATGCAAAAAATTTAATTTATCTTCAACGATATCCAAGATACAGTAATCATTTCCATAATTTTTAGGCTAGATACGTTAGTCAATTGTTATGAAAAAAATTAAAATATAATTTTAGAGCAGAAAAAACTTTAATTTCATAATATTACTTATGTAATTCATATAGACTTCATTGCACAGGAATGACACATAAATGTATCTTAGTACGGAAAGTTGTAAAAGGGCGGTCTTATTATTCCAGTCAACCTTTAAAGTTAGTAAGATGTAATAATTTACTTTCAAATTCAAAACTAGTAAAAGATAAAAATTATTTTTGTTTATAATTGGGAAAAATCGCGAAATGTAATAAGTCGAATGAAATATTAAGTAGATTGAATCTTGTTTGATAGTAAATTGAATTTGATGGAGTTAGTGTCAATAACCTCTTTCATACTCGTAGTGACTTATTATTATTAGACATGCTCAAAACAGTACGTTAAAATGCCATATCACATTAATTATCACCTCCAAAAAGGTGATATCACCTCGTACCATTACACATTACCCTAAACATTGCCCGAAATGTTGAATGAATTTGTACGAAGAAATGCTTTGTAGTATTGTTCCATTCCGTATTTCCTACCGTAGCCAGCCGTAGCGTAGTAGAACACATTATTACCCGCCCGCGACTGAGACATTAGCATTATTCGAGATAGATAGGTAGCACACATTAAAAAAAAGGGGGTATTATTGTTTTTATTTTTTGCTAACTGACCGACAAAAGTTGATTTTCCTTCATTGTAGCTAATGTGTGATGTGTGCTGGTGTACTGGTTGGAGTACTCACGTGATATGTGATATCACATTATCTTTTATCGCATTATCTGATATTACTTTTGTGAAATCATACGCATTACCTACACATCTCTAATTCTTAACAAGTAGTGTATCACATACCGAGTTTTAGTAACAAACAAGTATTTATATCTGTTGCTATAAAATATGGGTAAATTTTATTTGCTTTGAAGTTATTGAGTAATTTATTATTCGGCTATTGAGTTGAAGGACATTGCTACGTTTGGATCGTACTTGTATTCTTTTAATAGTAAGTTTTTACTGATTAGCGATACTAGTTAGTACGCGTTATTATTATTATTATCACCATAACGTTACTTTTTATCCATTATTACAAGGCTTATAATTTTATAATAATATAAAATTTGGAGGGCCGGATATAATAGTTACTTTCCTAAATATAAGTATGTAGTGTAATCACTACATGGAAGGTTAATAAGCAGAAAAGTACAATTACTTTATTTGAATAGAGATACATTTGCCTATAATATTATAATTTGGACTGTTTTCAAAAGTTGCAAGTACTTAGATAATGCAGTAGTTAAAGAAAGATTCATCAACTTAGTTCTACCTGTGAAATAGATTATCGAATCGGAATTCGTGTAAAGGAAATAAGCAATAATGTCAATTGACAGTTTAACTAATTGAGTCTAAAATTTAAAGCTTTTAGAGTTGTTTTGTTATATAGAAGTACATAATAACATATATATATATAACTTTTTCTTTGACGCGTTTGACTGATTGTACTGTACAGTAATCTTGGATAATTAATTAGAATCAAGACTGACAAGTTCCTCTCCTTCCCAACCCCACAAGATGTTACAGCCTCGACAAAAACAACTACCTAGTTACTCGTACTTATGTAGATAAAAATTGTAACGTAATATTCTACTAATGAATGATATAAGTACTGATTCACTTGTATTATCTACGGTTCAAAATGAATTGAAGGATTAATTGAGAATTTGAATATTATAAACTAACTTTACTTTTTAATAATTTACTTTTGACAATGAAGTTTAGTTCCGAGTAATGAAGCGGATAATTTACATGCGGCTATTAAAGCTTATTTATTATTAATATAAAGGAATAAAATGAATATCTTATTTTATAAATTCGCGAAGGAGTTTGTACAGAATTAAATAATAATAGTAACGTATCGATGTCAGCTAAATAAAAGTATGTTGCGTAAACGTAATAAAGTCCCTACCTACATTGACTACTAAATAATATGAGAGCACTTTGTTGTGTATTTGTTAAGGGACTAGTATACCAGTAGTAAGTCATGTAAAGTTTTGAACTCAAGTTAACGATTTAGGTATCAGTCGTGCTCAATTATGTTAATATGAAAATAGAGTACTTCATTATTTGAACTATAATTGATGAATTTGTGATCGTCTGACATACCGTGGAATCGAGTAGTGACAGATAAGCGAGATAGATTAGTATACCATTCATTGAAGAACTTTATGCATTCTTACTTTAAAAGGGAAATAACTATGTTTAATTTCATTAGAGTCGCGAGGTAATGAATACAGTTCTGTAAAATAATACCTACATAAATAATTTATAAAAACAATTTGAAATGGGACATTATATTATTTAGTTAATTAATATGCTATATAACGTCTACATAGTTAGTACTTAATGTAACAAATAATTGGTTCGAAGATTTTGGAAATCGGCCTGGATATTAATGAATAGAACAAAGTTAGCATTTGTTTTGTTTAAGGTTTATTATTGATGTCATAGTCCCGATCATTTTTGTTGAAAATATAAATATAGACACAACTTATAGAAAAGAATCTAAATGTTGTTGTAATTATCGATCCGAGTTGTCGAGATAAACAAGGTTTTTTCCGAGTAGTAAGGTGATTTAATGATTGGTTGAAAATAATTATACTTTTATAAAGTTCGTTTATGACGTTTGAAATCGTAAAAGTTTTAGAGTAGTAGGTACTAGGTACCTATGGTTTGATCATGAAGTTTGAAATCGCGATGATTCGATGCTAAGAGCGACGCGATTACATTCTTGATAGTTCAAAATATAATAGTACAAGTATTTCTATTTGTGGTGTTCTTTATCGGATATTTGACAACGAGTGCAATTTTAATCAATTATATAATTGAACAATAAAGTCGTTATTTATTTGCTAAGAATTTGTAACGTAACTGAGCACATAAGTACGGTTATACGAAGATTTAATTTGTTCGAAACATGATAGATTAATAACTAGTAGATCGCTAAAAGGTAGATTGAAGTAATATATCTGTAATATTATTCATCTAACTAGATAAATCGTCGTGCAGTATCACTGATTATCATTAAAAAAAGGGTTTATAGTGAATCGAACATGGTTAGTGAAGAAAAGATAATTCGGCAGGAAATTAATAACTCTTAATACGATTTGTTTAGTAAATAAATGAAATGTCAAGTTCAAACATTTCTTTACATAAATTATAGAAATAATAGTTGTCCAGTCGTATGAAAACTGTATACGGTAATAATAGATAAGTATTCTTATCTATACATGTTGCTATAATATACTGAATAATGAAAAAGATTTTTGACAGTTTTAATTTGCTTGTTTATTATTGCGGAAGATACTTAAAATATCAAGTATTAATGGAGTTAGATAACTTTGAACATAAAATATTTGATGATTGATAGTATCATTAATATGGATAGTATAATTATATATACACGAATTAAGATTTGAGTCATTAAGAGACGAGACAGTAAAATTCCCAAACTCGAACGGAAACTGAAGTTAACGTATTGGATCTAAGAAAACGGGCGTGACGCATAATATGTAACTATGCGATAATCGAAAGCTACGAAAAGGAATCGAAGAGAAGATAATTTAATCTTTAAAGAAAACTATGCGATGCGATGGAAAACTATGCGATACAAAGGAAAAGGATTTAAATGTTGGAATTTGAAGATGTTACAGTTGATCAGTTGAAGCAATGATGAAACACGGGAAATAATGAGGAATAAAAAGCGACGACACAACGATTACGACGACGACGTGCGATTATGGCAGAAATGTCGGCAAACTCAATTGGTAAGGAGATCACAGCCAGAAGGTAGAGATAGATAGGCCATACTTACTACGTACATGCGCAAGGAGGGTGAGCATCCCGCTAAAACTGCCAGGAGAAAACCGGGTAGACCTACTATGACGTGGCATCGATCTAAAAGCGGCCGGAGTTACGTGGAGTGAAGCCAAGGCCACGGTGCAGGACAGGGGGAACTGAAAGAATCCCTTGAAGGCACTATGTATGCCCTGGGTACTTAAAGATTCCAACAACAAAAACAACAACACAACGATCCGATGATGGATCTAGTACAATGATGGTAATAATAAGGAGATGTAACTCTATGGCAAAGTTACAGTTCTACGAGCTGGTCTAAGGAGAGTCTACTTGAAGAGATATGAAGTTTAAGTCGGAGGATATTAAGTTACGTTGAATAAATAGGATAGTTAGCAGTGTATTGGTGCCCGTGGATAGTATTCAGAAGCTGTTACTGTTGTTCAGAGAGACACTCTCTGAAGAGAAGAAGAAAAGAAAGAAACACTGCTGGTTCGATAGAAACTCTAAAGTAAACTAGACGGAAAGGAGCTGTATTTGAATACAGTAGAAATTCATCATGACCATAGTTTAATCACGAGTTCAAGACAGCACAAAACTAAGGAAAATGAAGACGGATATTATACAAATACACATAAGTAATACTTTATGGTGAAGATTGGGAGAATAAGAATATTAGATCGACCTAATAAAAATGCTGTAGAATATTGTAGTTTCTTATTGTCAGACGATAGTTGTTGGTCTTTGTTACAACAACAATTTTTTCCTGTCGCGGGAGGTTCTTCCTTCCTAAAACGGTAGGAAGAAAGTCTCATGATGGAGTCTGAGTAACACAACATTTGAGTAAAATAACATGAAGTAGATAAGGCGAACTGCATTGTGGAGTTGGTTATTACGTCGACGGAAATTCTGCGGACAATTATTGGGTGTAACTTTACGGAAAAAAGAAAAATACAGATTGCAATGATTGCTCAAGTGATATCGGATAAGGACAGACGATTATTGAGAAGACAAGGCTACCTACTATACGAGATATAATAGTAGCCAGCCACTAGGGGAACACCAACAGGAACCACGAAGGGGAATGCCAACAGGGATTGAATAAGATGATGTTCAAACTGAGAAAAGGAGAGAAAACACGATTATTTACACTGTTGTAAATCAGACTATAACTGAATATATTAGAAAATGCCTCGAATATGAGACACAAATAGATGAAGTTACGAAGCATTCTGATTTCTTGACTATAGGAAGATGTATCACACAGGAAAGAGCTCTTCAAAAAACCTGAAACACAAAGAACAATCACAAAAAGGAAATTAATAAAAGAACACTAAAACAATTAGAAGAAAAGAAAAAAAAAAAAAGAAATGTTCATAAATAGATACTTACCCAATCTTCGGGAATGTTACAGACACTCGCCTAAGGAACCTAGAGTAAAATCCGACCATGAGCCACAAATTGAGCAGATAGTCCAAATAAAGGATGACCATTGTAGCGTAGCTATACTTAAAGTATATGACAAGGAATTCATCAGATCCATCGCGCAACTTTAACTCTTCGAGGTCGAAGAAAAAGATGAGGTGAAGATACCTGCATGCAACGACATCTTAAAGTGAGTCACCAAGCATAGTATCTCCAAAAATGAATGAACCAATGAATATGCCACATATAGGAGTAATTGAAGAGTCAAATATACTCAAGATAAGATAATGGAAGAAGTTCCAAGAAAGAGCGAGCCATTGAGAAGATTCGTCGATAGACTCGCAGCTTAATAACCTTGTTATAATCTTCGGGGGCGGGAGTGTCGCGACGAACGCGAATCATACATATCAATCATACCAAAGACTAGGCTGTATGGGTATAAATTCTTTGCCTACTCGTGATTGTGTAAAAAACTAATCTAAGGTCTATAGCGTGGCGCTCCAGGAAATGACGCAGTTAACAGCCACCGCTACAATTCAAACAAGTGAACTTCAAGTGAAGTATAAGCAGATCAACTCCTGCTGGAAAGCCGATTCCTGCCTAGATTGAAAGCTAAGTATCCTTAGTTTGTAATAACTATTTCTCGCGTTGTTTTTCGATATGTTAATTATGAAGTGTGTTTGCATGTGTACCTCCCTTATCGAGGATCTGGCCAGATTCAAGGATGACTTACGACGACTTCGTATTAGGGAACAATATATATACCTATTATAAACCTATTTATCTATATCTATATATTATTTAGAGGTTAGGATGTCGTCGTGAGGGCATCCGTCCAAAATGAGAACGGGTGTCATATCTTTGCCTCCAATAGCCCTAGAGTAGGGTGAGGGAGGAGGATGATGGCTCTCCGTAGTGTTGTTGTGGTAATCCAAAAATACTGAAGGTGTGTGATAATAAAATATATAAATTATGAAAGTGATGATTACCAAAAGAATTGCCCAGCCTAGCTAACTGGGTGCTCCGGAGCTTATATACTTATTTACTGATATACTTAATATTATAAGTCCTTAAGGCCCCAACATATAGTGCGTTGGGAAAGTGTGTTATAAAGAAGGATAAGGGAGGTGAGGCATAAGTAAAATTATTAATAATGATGATGATGAGTTTGAGATTGTAACTGAAATCATGTGTAAGCCATAAGCAAGCTTGAGAGCATAAAGTAATCTTATTAACTAGTAAATTTCATAGTAAATAAAAGATAAAAAATATAAGACGCTGAGGATCTTAGTACGCGTGTGGTTGCGTTATACTTACCTATAATTACAGGAGGTGGATCAGAACCTGATAGAATGAACTTCCATGACTTCTCAACATGACAACGCAGTGGCCAATACGGAGCTAACATACATTCAACAGCAAAAGCGAAGCAGATGAAATCTGGTGAGTCATCAGATATTACGCTTATCGCGGCCATCCGAAGGGATGCGGTCGCGACAACTGGTCGGCGGTCTTGGTTACACAGAACGGATCCGATTGCATACCCAGAAGCGTCGGTTTGTAATATGAAAGTATTGTTTTGTTCTAATATTGGATATTGAAGTAAAGGTGGTGATAATAATGAATGTTTGATTTTATTAAATGCTTCTTGACACTCTTTGTCCCACTGAAAATTTATATTTTTACGACAAAGTTTATTGAGAGGTATACATATTAATGCAAAACGAGGTATGAATTTTCGGTAATAGTTCGCAAATGCTACGAACCTTTTTATTTCTTCGGGTGTTTTTGGCTCCGGATAGTTTTCGATTACTTTTGTCTTGTTAGGATCGGGACGTATACCTTCTCCCGAAACAACGTGTCCTAAATAAAGTAACTCTTTCTGCAAAAACATACATTTCGTTGGATTAAGTTTTAAATTTACTGCTCGGAGTCTTTCAAAAATGTGGATTAAATTTCGATTATGTTGCATTAAATTCCTTCCATAACATACTAAATCATCCAAATAAATTAAGCACTTGTCATAATTCAAACCTGACATTGCTACCGTCATAGCTCTGGAGAATGCATTCGGACTCGTTTTCAAACCCATAGGCATTCGCTTCATCTGATATTGGCCTGTGTGTGTAGTAAATGCGGTATATTTTCTACTATCTGGATCTAATGATAATTGATAATAGGACTGATATAAATCTAAATGAGAAAAATACATTGAACCGGATAACGCGTCTAAAATATCAGTAATATTGGGCAGTGGAAATTTGTCATCAGTTATTCGGTCATTAAGTTTTCTGAAATCGATCACTAACCTCCATTTCTTTTCATTATTATCAGATTTTTTCGGCACTAATAAAACTGGGCTAGACCATTCACTTGCTGCTGGCTCAATAATATCGCTATCTAGCATGTCTTGTGTCTGACGATCTATCTCTGCTCTCTGTGTATAAGGCAAGCGATAAGGTTTTGTATATACAGGGTCTTTTTGTTTTAAATGAATTGAATGTGTATAAATATTAGTTGCTGACAACCTATCTCCTTTTAAATGAAAGACATCAGAATATTTTGCACAAATATTTTCTATACTCTTCCTTTCTTCTAAATTTAAAGTTTCTAATTTTAACTCTTCAAACATTCTTCGTACTCTATTTCCGTCACTTTCTTCCCTCTCATAATCACACATTACATATTCTGATAAGAACTCTATCTCTGGGTTAAAATAACTTAAATTGACTTCTTCTTGTCGTGTGTTTAATACTTGTATTCTAATTTTTCCATTTTTCGGTTGGCTTATACAACCCGCTATGAAAACTCCTTCACACAATTGCTTAGGTATCACCACACAATCTCCTTGCATACATGTTTTTACGAAATAAAATTTTTCACAACGAGGCGGGATGTTCAAATAACTGTTTTTTCCTATTGAACCAGAATTAATTGGTATAGTTATTTTTTCGCCTTCACATGACTTTAAGGACACAATATTTGACTCATAATTTATTACTGCACTATACTTTTGTAAAAAATCTTGTCCTAAAATTCCGTGTTTCGGTAATGTTATATTTTCTATTACATGAAATTTGTGTCTAAACTCTATATTTTGTATTTGTAGTGATAAGTAAATATAACCTTTTGTTTTTATTTGTCCACCTATTCCGTTTATTTGTATAGTTTCATTATGGATAGGTAGATGTTGGACCGCTTCATATTTCACTACTGATAACGAAGCACCCGTGTCTATCATCCATTTATGATTTATGTTATTTATTGTTGAGTCAATACTATTAAATGCATTTATAAATTCAGTCTCGAAAAAACTGGTTATTGGATGAGCCTGGAGTCATGTATTGATTTGGATCAATAACAGTGTGTGAGTGACCTTCGTACATTGTACCTTGATCTTGGTTTTCCATGTAGTGTACGCCTCGACCTCTGAAAGACGTACGAGCTCGGCTGTAATAACCTCTACCGTTTTGTGGTCCAAAATTTGGTTTTCGACCACCCATACATCCTGACCTTGGATTTGCAGGCCTCCAATTCTGTCCGAACTGATATCGCGGTTGATAGGTACCGTAATGTTGTCCCCTATGCGCGGCTGCTCCTCGTATCTGTGGATTTTGCACATACCTGCCCCTAGTTCCAGTATGTACTCGGCCTCCTCGACGAGCATGGAACATCGTTTCCCGCGGCTCACTACGCGACGACACTATCTCTTCGTCCTTCGCCGCCCGAATCACGTCCTTGAGAGCCTCATAGTTACGCGCTGCTAAAATTACACTTAAATTTTTATTACGTAAACCATCTGTAAAGCGCTGTACCGCAAGCTTCTCATTTATCGGTTTTAATATGTTAAATGCTGATGTGTTACCGTCAGCTTGAGATACAGTCAGCTGCACAAATAGTTCTTCCAATGATTTTCCATACTCCTCAATAGAACGTGAACCCTGTGTGGTGCCTACTAACTGTGTGTGCAAGGCAGTACTTGACTTTTTTGTTAAAAGATGTTTTTTCATATCGACTACTAAATTAGCACATGAGTTATAATCTGTGTTTAATCGCAACTTTGCACTTTCAGACAGACGTGTTTTTAATATAAATTTAATGAGAACACTCTGTTCTGTAGTGTCTATCATTGTACTATACAGCTCAATAGAATCAATAATGCGCTTTGTAGTATCCTCAGAACCATCCATTACCGGTATTAAACTTACCGCGGTCTTTAAATCGAACTTCGCCATTTTATTGGTGTTTCCTCTACTATATTCGTTTATTTTCTTATACAAAATTTCAATATCATCACATATGAGAGATATTTCTTCTCCCTCTTGTGGTCCTACCTGTTCTAACTCGAACCCTAAAACGTCACTTTCTAAAACAGTCAAATATTCTTTATGTAACTTTTCTACCTCACTGTACTTTGCTTGACCAACTGGTTGATTCCTTTTTTCTGGTCCCAACTTTTTAATGCTCTCTTTTAATTGTTGTAACTCTATGCATATTTCTTTAAGTCGATTGCTAGCCATCACATAACAACCATTTTATAATGTTATATTGGTTTCCTAATAGATACAAAACAACACAACAAATATGTCACTTAAAAAAAGTAATAAAATAAAGTCTTATGTTACGATATACCTACGTAAATAATTTCGCCGTTTTAATGAAATACCTCAAGCTTCTATTAAACTACATAGTTATTCACTGCATTTTATTAAATGAATCACTCGCACTTGCACATCACCACTTACGATTATTTAGGTATTCGCGTTGCGATACCGGAGATGATGACGGCGGCGCGGTGACAACCACACGCTTCTGACGATGATGACTTAGGCCGGCTGACCCGAACCTTGGCCCGAGCCTGAGCCTGAGCCTGAACCTGAGCGCGTCTCACGCTCGCGCGCTTCCCTGAATCGCCGACTTACAGAACGACGGATGGCATCCTCTCGTAGCATTTCACGCATCCAAGAAGCGTGGCATCTCTTGTAAATTCGATAAACGATGCTCAATAATCCGGCCAGTAGCACAATGGCTATTATCATCATTAAAATGTTCATCGTGGACACATGGAACTTCAGTTCGTCTATTTGGGCGTTGTTGTTACCACCTGCTGTCTGCGGGATAATAATGTCCTCTTTTTCGACCTTTGATTGACACATGATGATGATTTTTCCACAATATTTCCAATAAAAAAAGAAGAACGCACGTTTTACATTTTCTAATTTATTTCACTGTCCAACACGTACACACTCATCACTCGACCATTATTACAAAGTTCACAGAATATTCCCTGTAATTGGAAACGCTCAGTCCACTATATGATACAAAAATCCGCCGCGTTAGCTGGCAGTGGTCGCCATATACTGGTGGGACCAGGGAGCTAATGAAACGAGCTTTCTTGAGGACTACATGTTTATTACTGACTTACAATGACTAACAATTACACGATTCTTAATACCTATACTACAGGTCCCACCCTCGGGCTTGGGGATAGGACATCCCAACATTTAACCGGTTTCGGCATACGAGTTTTCAGATTATTTGTTATTATAAAATGGAGCTATAGTGTGCGCAGTAATGAAGAAATGTCTACCTGTATAAGAAGAACGGGTTACTTCGATAGTAATAAGAAAGGTAATAAATACTTATAAAGGTAGATAAAGTCCTTATCTCATTCATAGATTACTGGGAAAAGTAAAAACAATAACGGCATCTAAATTCTACTAATATTATAAATGCGAAAGTTTGTGAGGACGGAAGTAGGTATGAATGGATGCATAGATAGATGTTTTTTACTCTTTCACGCAAAAACTACTTTACAATAATATAGCTTATACATCAGAATCAAACATAGGCTACCTTTTACCTTAGGAAAATACCTCGTTCCCACGGGAAAAACTGTTAACGCAGGCGGAGCAGCGGGGCGGTAAGCTAGTTATAGTAATAAAAATGAATAGTCGAAATGTATGCATATCACTTCAAAATGACTGCACCGAATTTTATATTTCTATTTTTTTGTTGTGGTCATTATTGTCAGGACAAGGCGTTTGAACTTTTACAGTAGGATTATCTATTTTTCCCAAAATAAATAATATGTAAATGTTAACGAAAGCAAGGCCGCAGGGCTGACAGCTAGTAAAAATAATTGAGAATCAAAGTTTGAGAATTCGAATATAGTCCGTTTCAACACTTGTGTATGGAAGTAATCCGATTGTTAGAATGTCCAAAACTCACGGGTAACAGGCGTGATGTGCGATCAATTGGAATTTGTATCTTTCACACACAGGTGATTATTTTCGGTACAGTTTTAAAGTGAAAACTTATGCATCCGCTTGCTGCAATATTTTTTTTTTCCATTGAATTGAACAAAAAGACAATTGATTCGTTTCACATACAGCAACAAATAAATCATGAAAATCTGTGCTATCTTAATCCAGTCAGTAGTTTCTAATTAAAGATCTATTTTGTAGTATTTTTTTAAGTAATAAAAAAAATAAAGATAGGTAACTCTATTTTGTTGTTAAAAATATTTAGAAGTAAACATTTTATAAAAGTAACGCCAGACCATTCTTTAGCATAATTAAAATAAATGAGCCTTACAGGAAAATTTTATACAGATTTTTTCCTCTGTTTCCGTACAAAATGAAATTTGTAATATTTTTGAATATTAATTAAGCATCTCGCCCACTTATTTTGTCATGGCGCCGTCAAAAAAGGCTTCGGAAAGGCTTGTTTACATAATCGTTCAATTTGCAATGTTAAACAGTGGCGACCGACTGCTTTCTTGCTTTTTAATCCGACACAATGTCGTTGTGTTTTTTGTGAAAAACAATGAACCGACTCACGGTCGACAATAAATTTAAATAAATTTGAAATATTGCTTTACGAAAACAATAATGGCAAAATAAACGGCCCTCTCCGGCGCGGTGGCCGTGGACACTAAATGACATGGGTATTTACCTGACGCACACATTATCGTGAAGGTTGGCCCGCAATTACTCTTTGCAAGCATTAATTTATATTACTTACTATTACTTTTTTCAATTGATTCCACATCGTATGTTGTCCACAAGAGAATATGAAGCTGTATCTTCGAACATTGTGCCCTTTTTACATCCGTTAAGTAATGTTTGATTGATTTAATCAAATTATCTATCGTAAATAGCTCCTATGTCATCACCTAGGTGTTCGAACCTTCCTAAATCAGTACCTGCATAAGTATTACCTGACGAAGAATATTCCAGTATGTTATTGTACAGAAACCAGCACATGCGGTTGGACATTCGCGCTATGAAAATCACTCCTACCGCTATGGAATACGGGTGCTCTCAAGGTCAACACGTCCCGCCGCATGTGCTGGCTACTGTACAATAAACTGTAGTATTATTTTAGTATTATTGTATTACACTTCAATTTAAATTTTAGACTTTTAATTTTTTCTTCAGAAAAATTACGAAGTTTTATGAAATGGTTACAGGCGGGGGTAATGTTTTATACAAATCTTGTTTCGGTGGTTGGTGGCGCCTTTCATAAAAAATCTTGGTTGGCTAAACTTTATCAGTCAATACAAAACTAACAATACATTTAGTTTCTTTTTTGAAAATGTAAAAAATGGAAGTTTATTTTTAAGTTGAAGTATGTCCTTAGCTAGGAGTAATATAAATAAAACAATTGATTAATTTACAAAAATTTATTTTTTCCTTTCTTCGCCAGTTTTATTAGGCTACGTTTAGTTGCATAGGTTGTCTTTGTGAAGTTAATGGTAACACCATAACAGCTGTCACTCCTTAACAACTGATTGGACCTGAGGTGGGATACCATAATTACCTCTAATAAATAAGTCGGGGTCACATTACACTATAGTAAGTTTACTTTGATTTTTTGGCTTAACATTTTGTTCACGAACGTTGCAAGTATCGAGATGTTCGCTACGTTTTACCACAGTGAAGATTTTAAAATATGTTTTTCAATAAAAATTAACTTATTTTTTATTATTATAGTAAGTAGTAGTACATAAAAGCTCTTGATTTTATAAGGGTTGATATTTATTTGAACAATTTAAAGTATTTGCTAAGTCAATATATCTGATTAATTTTCACAAACAAACATTTTCCGAAAGCAAAAGAAAATTCACGTCTATAAAAACTGTCCGGTCAAAATTACTATTTTGTATGAAATTGTCGAATTCTGTATTCGTTTCCGAGAAAAGATGTAAGCAACTGAGAACTTTTCAGTACAGGCTAAGCTGTAATTTACCCCCAGTATATCGTATTAACTAGCTTTTTCTGTTAACCAGTAATCCCCACTCAAGTCCATTCAGTTTGCATAAATTAAATATATCGATAGATGGCAAGATTCACTAAACGCTAACATTATACAGTACGTATTATGCAGGGCAACTCGAGTACACGATACCGATGAAATCTACACATAGTATACAATAAAAAATCATCTCTCTCTAACTATATTAATCGAAACATAACATGTCAATGAGCTTTTCATTTAAGAGTTAACTATGACAGTTTATGCACAGACTATAATTTGATAGATACACGAAACGGAATGTTAGCGTTTAAGGTTACTTACATTAAGACTGTGTACATTTAAAATCGATTTGAACAACTTTATTTGACGGTAAACATAGATCAATATATACATAGACCGTTATAACTTGAATTTAAACTCCAAAAGATGTTGGCATCAAAATTATTGCTACGAAGTTTTGCGCCTAAACTTTAGGTACAAGATGTGTCTACTTAAATCTAAGGTTTAACTCTAATATTTACATTTAAAATAATAAAGTGAACGTGTCGCAGTAAAGGTTCGCTAAACGACTCGTTGTTTATATACGAAATAACAAATATATTCGAGAACTTATGTACAGAGCAAGATCGCGAATCACAGAATGCGTGCAGGAAATATTTCACACGAGTTTTTACTCTATAAACCAACTGGCAAGAATTATATTACATCGACAAAATGACAGATGTCATTTGCAAGTCATAAAACAGAAGTAAGTAATGATTTATTTAAGTAGGTAAGTATATCTGTTCCAATAATATGCTACAACTCATTGCTTTTATCTCTATATTTAATATTTTAATTAGGGGCCTTGTAATTTGCATGCTCTTAACATAAAAGGGAAAAATGTTGGGTATAATTTACAGTCATCTTTTGTTTTATAGACAATATGTTTTTAGTATTTCAAGGAAATTGAATATTAATTATGTGTGCAGTAATGCATAAATAAATAGTAATAAACATTCTAAAGATTGCATTCACGTTAAGTAAGATATGCTATATTCGAAGGTATCTATCATTATCACTTTTTTAATAGATAACACGCTAGTGTTTAACACATCTCATTCTGTAACGCTTAAGTTAAGTACCAGAATCAATGGGATTGAGAGTTAACTTTACGTAAATTGCCATTTTCACAACCGAAATTAATGATAGTTACTAAATTACAACTTAACAGTTCACTGTCCTCAGGTTTATTACCAAGTCTGGGGCCATTCAAAGTGTAGTAATAGACACTGAGGTGAAGTTTGGTAAGTTCAGTTTGTGGCACAGCACTGTCACTCTGAGTCGTCACTGGGCGGTTGTGGCTGCGGCGCGGGCGCTGTTGAAAGATCGAGGGCTGGCTCCGGGGCCGAGGGCAGGTCCGGTCGCAGGTATAGACTTGAGGGACCCTCTTGCGGGCCTGTGCTGCCCGTGCTAGCTGCAGGGCCCGCGTGGCTCCCGTGGCCCGCGTGGCCCACGTGGCTCATGCTCGGCGGCGTCCAGCACGCTGCACCTGAAGCACCCTCCGGCTTCATCCCCGCCGCCGACAGGTACGAACACGCCATCATCTGCGAACAAATTAAGCACACCATTAAAATGTAATCTTAAATTCACAGCGTATAAACGAGCTCTATATTTGAATATTGTTCGCGTAATCTCCGGGAGTAAAACATGGCTTACATAAATAATGAAATATGTAGTATTATGAGATGAGAGGCCTAAAGAATTCGCGTGGCGGGGGCTTCTCTAATCACGCTAATGGCCAATGCGCAGCTCGGTGCCCCCCCGCGCGCCCTGTGCTGGAGGAGGCTTTCACGCTAATGCGGAGTGGGCGCAGGAGCAGCGCTGCTAAATCGTATCACATGTCCGCCGCGCCTTATGCTTATCACACTAAGTAGAGCTTAGTGAATATTTTCCGGCTGTTGGTTCTTGGCTCGCGCTTTCTTTCGTTCTTAGTTTGGAGAGTGGTGGTTCTCACGTCCGACGATTCGTCTTGGAATTATAAATACAGCGCTGGCGGCCATACGTCATGGCGCCGGTGGCCAGTGCAGCCGCGTGCCTCCATTTTTCACACATCGTCAGCGAAATTGATTGTGCGACGTGCAGCCGTATACAGGGTGCGATCGACGCCCGTGGTCGCCAGATTTTCCAAACACCCTCTACAATTATAGCTTTACTAGATTGCAACCGACCAAATTCGACAAATCTTACCACAATACCATGCTGGCATGAAATCAATTGGTTTCTGAATGTATTGTACGAGTAATAGTTTCATAGTTAAATTAGTTAATATCCCGGACAAAAGCCTGCACACAATTGACATAGTTCGCGGTTAAACTATAGTTCTTGTGTATACGCGGTGTTCTAACAATGATATTGTTACTTTAATATTTATTACAGTTGATCAACTCTCGGAAAATGGTGACGGCGTATGAGACGCTCAAACTTATTATGTAAAGTAGTATTAAAAAGTTTAATGCATAAATTAAACCTGTGACTGCGAAGCTGCAATAAACGTCTTTGAACAATGTGCACAACTTAATTAACTCGTGCTTGAAAGTAAGCGCATATTAAACCCTTTGCGTAAACGCTTTGGGTAATGTGTTTAGTGCGGGTATTGCTTTGGAAGACTAAACTCTCCTATGAGAATAAACAGTCGCTGGAGGCGGCCGGACGAAGCTCGCCGCACAAATGAATTAGTGGTGTTGTGTCGCCCCCTCCCCCGCTCCGGCCCTGCCCGCCCTCCGCCGGGGGCATGTTGCGATTAAAATATAATTAGGCACTCGGCAATTGTTTCGCCATCGAGCCAGGTGGCGCGGCTAGGTAAATTAAATAGCCGTATAGGGTTTCCAATTACGTGCGCCCGGCAGCCGCGGAAAACACGCTTATTGCCTAATAATAGAACGGGGAACAATATGAGGATCTCGTAGCTGATTAATTATTTGATGCCGCACCGGCCGGGCGATGTGTTAAAAATGTAGTGGAAATGGTTAGCGTGTAATTGATATGGTGGCCGGTGTAACGCGATATTAATTGCGATCGGCGAGAAGGTGGTGTGATAAATCACGTTCACCTAGAGCAGAGCATACTTTTGTCGGTAATGAATTCAAGCGTGCCGCGATAATTGCGTTCCTAATTACGGGCGGCCGGGGCTGTCTAATTTATCACTGTCGGATTATGAATTAGGAATGTCGTTAATTAAACATGCATAATATTTGTGGAGGCGACTGTGGGGTACTGTCGTCGATAGTACGAGCTCGCCACGGAGTTTCCTAATCTTGTAAATACTCAATGCTTATTTATCTCCAAGATTGAAAATAAATTTATACACATACAGCATAAAAAAAACTACGTTATTTAAAAAACTGTAGCTGAACTACACTACCGCTGATTTGAGATTAAACGTAGCGCTCCTGCTACGGCGTAGGCCACGTAGCATCTCTGCTACGACATAACGTTTAGACCATTTGAGTCCATGTATGAATGAAATACGCCAAATCAAAATAGTCAATCACTATTCTACCTTTATATTATGTAGCTCTTTTCAACATTTTTATATAGATAAATAAATTATTAAATAATACCAGTAATGATAAAAAACAAACGATAAAATATTCATGTATCAAAATAAGTTACACAAAAACAATTACGAGTACATCACTGCATAGTATAAAACAAAGTCGCTTTCTATGTCCCTATGTCCCTATATCCCTATGTACGCTTAAATCTTTAAAACTACACAATGGATTTTGATGCGGTTTTTTTTAATAGATAGAGTGATTCAAGAGGAAGGTTTATATGTATAATACATGCATAATATACTTAAGGATAACCCACAATAACCATTTTCCCGTGCGGAGCCGGGGCGGGTCGCTAGTATACTTATAAAAGTGAAAAAATGATTCGAATAGCCACAACCAGACACAAATGTCCAAACATGCGCCAGACGACGGGAATAATCCGCCGCGCTCGAGCGCAGCAAAACAATTAGGTTTCAAACTAATACGGCGGCATTGAAACTTACCCGCTCGAATATAGGCCCTATTCTCTATGGACGAAACACGGCCAACTATCGCTTAGGGATGCGCCAGTACACTATCAATAATATGAATGAATGAATGAAAATTCTTTATTGCACTTATCATGTACACAGGCGAACTTAATGCTACAAAGCATTTTCTTCCAGCTAAACTTTGGTAGTCAAGAGCAGGCTAAGGGTAGTGTCGCTAAACAGCGATAAACAATTATTGAGTTAAAAAAATATATAAATCATAAATAAAATAAAAGGAAAGGGGTAAAATTTAATAATTAAATCTAATAACAGTAATATACGTAAAGATAATATACTTAAGTAGATAATATATATTAAACTAGCGGACTATAATAACTAATAATAACTAGTACGGACGGAGTAGAAAGATAGCAGCTTACTACGAGAAAATTATTAAATGTCGTCGTTACTAGACGTTTAATCTTAATTTTTACAAATTGTCACTTAATGTCATAATACAGATAATAAGATTAATAAGCTATCTACATGACTTTCATTCCATTACTTTCAGTCGTTGTTTTGCATGATTAAGCTACAAATTGCAGTAAGTTACAAAAAAAATACTTTTCATACATACGTTTTAAACTAATCGCTATTCTAGGAAAATAAGATTATTAGTAACAAAATTTCGAGAGCTCCGTTCAGAAAATAGTTCACTTTTACGAAAATATCAAATATATAGTTTATCAATTACTAATCCCGTTACAGTAGTCACAGCCCTACGTCGCACAATGAAAATTGTCCCGTTGCGTCTATGAATACTTATTTGATTAGGCCGGTAGCTGGTAGTCGGTACAGCTCGATGAATTATTTGTGTGTTACACTTTAATTAATTTACATAATGGATCTGTTTCTGCCCCCCAGGAACGGTGGACATCCCCAGGTGCATTTTGTCCACCTACTTCCTGGGTGTAGAAGGGGATTACGGGTGTAGTATAATTTCGTACAATATGGCATTTTTGTAATAATTAGTTGACAGAGTTACGGTAACAGTAAATTTAATGATGATTATATTTGATGGTATGATACTGGACACATTTTCTTCTATTTTAATACCTATCAATAAATGGGTAGTTGGTATCCGTTATTATTATTAATAAAAGTGTTATTGGTTGCGCTGTATCTACTATGATTTTCCACTTCAGGGAGAGAATGTTCAATACCCGCCAGCCAAGTAATTGCGTTTCAGATTTTTTGTTTCATATTGACGTACATTGAAAGAAAATTGTGAAAAAGAGAAGCAGTGTCTGTGAAGAAGAAAGAAAACGGTTTTTGAAATCATGTCAAGTTGAATCATGCGGCAAGGCTTATTCACCCTAATTTAGATTCACTTGCGATTGCGAATAACAAAAGTGTAATCGACGCTTTGCTCTACAATTTACCAAAGGCCAGTGCAGTGGTGACCTCTGGGTTACAATGTGCAAAGGTCGATGTTGCAAAGCTAAAGGTCGAGATTAGGTTGGGCTGCTGACCAGACCAAACATGGCGATATGCGATATGGTGCACTAATGATCGGTGGCTATGCATGTTATATTACAAATGAGTTATTCTAAATTAATGTAGTCAGTTGTTCTTTTTATTTCACTAAATTATTATTATAAATGTGAAAATGTAGATGTTTGTTAATTTGTTCCGCTTTATCGGCGAAACCGAGATAAAAAGTAAGAAGAAAGACCTTAACAAATTTTGATAAAAATAACGGCTTAGAGGGAAAGTTGGATTTGAAATATTATCTCAAGAAATGTTACACTATTTTATCACAACATACATACCCACCAATACAAAATTGTACCTGTATATATATATATGTTAACGGAAATGTATGAAATCCGTCATTGTATACAATTCCTAGGAAATGTATACAATGCCTAAAGTTGCCAGGAAATGTGTGAAATAAATGATATTAGACACATTTCCTAGGAAATGTATACATTTCCTAAATGGCAATCGGAAATGTAATACATTGAAGGTGTCAATGGATAAGCGGGGAATGCCTACTCGTACAGAAGGGATATTTACCTCCCTGCACCAAAATAAGTTCCCCGCCCGATATCCCTCCACTCACTGAATCCCGTAGGCGCCGTCAAACTCCGCCGGATGGTGTTGCGTGGTATTCGATGAAGCATAAAGAAATTTTTTCTTTGATTTTCATTTACATCTGGTGGTTGCCTGTTATGAAAATAAGAACCACGTTGGCTCTTTGGAGTGTCATACCTGTGGTAATGCGTCAACCAACCAGGCGAATGCTTGCGCAAACATTCAGTGCCTATGTACCAGCCATAAATAAGAATAAATAGTTAAATTTTAGAAAGCCCTAATAAATATTTTATGTTTATGTTACCTGGGTGGCTTTATTTACATAGTAAAAAAAGGCTTTTGCTTTTACATTGTGGCGTATTATTTACTTAAACGAGACTGTTTACTTATCAAATCAAAGTTTGAGTTTTACAAATTTTATTTATAGTTTTTGTGCTGTGAAAATATGCTGTAAAAAATAATAAAAAGCTGATTTTTAAAGTTTAATTTAAAAAAAGCCTTACATAATCATTATATTTTACCGTATGATTGTTGCATTACTTCAACCAGAGCCTTGGAAAAACATTCTAATTGTCAGTTTAACGATGATTCTCACTTTAACAGGGAGCTTTGTTCATTTTATTCACAGAAAGCATTAGTTTTATACATTTCCTAGTACAAGTTCGGAATTTTATACAATTCCTAGGAAATTCATACATTTCCTAGGATATGTGTGAATTAAATAATCTTTGAAGCATTATTTCATACATTTCCTAACGAGCTCCGGAATTGTATACATTTCCTAGGAATTGTATACAATTCCTGGATTTCATACATTTCCTGTAACATATATATATAGACATTAATGTAAGTATGATTAATTTTCGAAATATAAGGTCCTATGCAAACTCTCCTCAGTATAGTATAAGCAAGCATACTTGCCTCAAGCGCAGTTTCAAGTCCACAAACCACCATTTTCGGAGAACCCTCATCCACTTTAGCTGTGTAGGGGTACTAGGTGTCTCTGTTAGTTGGTCAATCGCCGTGTTTGCCAAACGCTCGGCGCGCACAACTATTAAATTATTTAGGCCCAGCGCGCATTGTCTCGCGAAAGTCGGCCGGCCGATTGTCGCCGAAGCCGCGCCAATATAAACAGTCGTTAGTCGTCACAATCGAATAGGAATGGCCCGATCTGTAGGGCTGGTAAGCGGGATTACAAATTATTTTTATTCTTCACAAGGCAGTATAACACGTAAAGCCTTTTTTTGACTTGACCTGCGCTTTTGTCGCAAGATCGACAATAGGAAGCAAGAAAATCCGATGTGAAAATTGAATGAGTCAAATGTTTTTAAGAAATTCGAAAATAAGAATTGTCGCATATAAAATTAAACTCATCGCAATTTTCAGTCTGTCAATAAAGCCTTGAAACGAAACTAATCTTACTTCTCAGAAATATCCATAAGTTAGAGCGTGACAGCATGATATTTCACGACTTTTTGACAGACTGCAAAAGTCAACAATACAATACAGTACAACATTTTGCCCTACAGTTCGCGCGCTAGTTGAATGCAGAGTGCGTATCACTTCATTTTGAGTTTATAGCTATACTATAGTTTTTTAAGTAAAACTGATTATATACTCTCTGTTAGAAGTACTCTTGTACAATAAAAATTGTCTACAACGTTTTCAAGCCAATAAATCCGAATAGTTCTACCCAATTATTTTTCTTGAGTGTATTCTTCGCCACAATCAACACACGATTGAAATCATTCTTGGTTTGATTCAAATAATTTGGTTTGTTATCCTAATTATAAGTAAATAATAACCAAATGTTGACTTTGGTCATCAGTTTTCATAAAATTGTTTCAGATAAGAACATTTTCAGACTAATTAAAAATCCCTCCCAACCCGTGGTTCACCGTTTTCACCACCTAGGTATTCTATAAACAATCGTTTATTTCATTGGTTCAATTAATGACCAACATTACATTGTAATTTCCCAGTTGGCAACCCTAGCCTGAGCCGGGAACGTGCGAGTATCGTTCGCTAGGAATCGCTCTGTATTGAGTTAGTGCCGGATGCGCCCGTGTTTGTTCTGCTAGTTAATGGAATGCTGGACCGTTAGCGGCTACAGACGCGATTTCTGTTTAACAACCATATACCGCCCTATTTCATTGGACGTGTGTCGTCTTCTTTACTCTTGTAGTTAACGATTTTAATTTTATAGTGTTATCTCGTAGTAGTTTGCTACGGCGTAGAAGGCGTAGCGATATTTTCTGTCCGTTAACAATAAATTAAATTGTAAAATGCCGTCACAAAAAATATGTGTCGTCTACTTTACTCTAGTAGTTAACGATTTTAATTTTATAGTGTTCTCTCTACGACGTAGTAGCTTGCTACGGCGTAGCACTTTGCTACGGCGTAGAAGGCGTAGCGATATTTTTTGTCCGTGCACTAACAAAAAAATCAATTAAAAAAGGCTATCACAAAAAATACTATCGAGACTATGACTTGTTTAATAGTTGATTAGCAAAGTTACACTACCCCGCCGGGGTAACCCCGGTAGAAAAATAAGCTACTAAAAATGCATTATCAGTAACATTCCTTAAAATATTAATATATGGAGTTGGTAAGAAAACTAATTCTTAATTAACCTAATTATTGTGTCGCCATGTATATTATAATGTAATCAAAATTTCAGGGGTCGACTGAACGGTACATGCCTTTGAGATAGAACAAGATGTTTGGTTTTTTAATAGTTTTATCTGAAAAGCTACTAAGAATGAATGACCATACTGAAACAGCCATGCTCAAGTTAAACTTAGTTAACTCGAAGAGAAGTATGAACTGGCGAAATTAGTTAAGACCGCCAATAAAACATTTAAGAGCATCAGTCGTAAACATAGGGTTGAGAAAGATATGGCAAGGTAAGATATGGGAGTGATAGTAAGCTTGGGCGGTAATAAATTAGGGCGGGCGGTTTGGTGCAGCGCTGTAGGAGCGAGGGCAGTCGCGTGCGTCGCGGCCGTTTGTCGCGTCGCGTGCGCCCGCGATCATTCCTTATTCATGCGCTCGGAGCACGCATAGCTACAAGTCAGTCGTCCACGCGTCTTCTCGCGACGGTCAACGCATTCGTCAAAGTGATCATTGACTCTCAACACACAGGTTAACAATCGATCGTAAGAAGAGCGTCGGCAGCCAAGTGGCTAAGACCGTTGACTTTCATTCGGAAGATCGCGGTTCAAGCCTCGGCACGTACCAATGTGTTTTCCATTATCGAATTTGTATGTACGTTTATTCGATGCTCTTGCGGTGAAGAAAAACATCGTGAGGAAACCTGCAGACACACGTGAAGTGATTCAAAGACCACCAAATAATTCTATAACCAAATCGCTGGGCCATCAGCGTGGTCGACTAAGGCCTATTTACCCTTATTTTAGAGTAGGCTCCATCCCCTCCTTCGGGACATATTTTATAACAATAACAAACCCTAACAAAATGTCAATTCGGAGTGGTTGGTCAGCAGGTCAAGGCTTTATGGACTTTTGACTTTTGAGCAAAGCTTTTTAACTTTTCTCATAACTTGCGTTGTGGCTTTATAAATTAAATTACCAATGTTATAAACTAAATTCACTACTAAACATACTACTACTACTAAACTACTAGTATTACTGTTTTTAATTCAATTATGAGATAAAACTTTTATACTGATACTAGCTAATTAGAACATACAAAGTGGGTAGCAGAACAAGTCTTTACCATCATGCTTTTTCAAATGCAGTAGTGGGCGCTGAGTGCTCTCTGTCAACAAACTAAAGCCTTGCCAATTGATGCAATCGATTTATTTCTATAATACGAGTAGTTGTTAATATTAATTCGAACTTGGCCTTGCTGACCTACAAATTGCCTACAAATTGTTTGCAATCAAGGGTCAAACGAAATCGTCCGTCTTAAATTGATTCGTCATTTTATCCAATTTCGGTTTGCACAACTTTTTGGATGTTAGAGGTCTGCATTTGGTACATTAAAATTAAAGGGACGATAAGTGAAAGCTAATATAGAAATAACAAAGTATTTTATGAAAGCTATAGGGCCCACTTTGAGAAGTACATGTCGTATGTGAACTATTATAACAGTGTGCTCCAAAAATTCGCAATAATGAACAAACGTAAACTTTGAAGAAGTAACATTTGTAGGTCAAAGGATTTTGCATAATTCCCGATAACGAGCGTTCGAGTCGAGTTGTTACTTCAAAGCCACCGTTTCAGTTACAGTTTATTATTAATAAAATTTGGTCGGGTTGTCGGCGGCTGCTCCTGTAACGAGCGTGGTCCGGGCTTGTTATCGGCACTCCCCGCCCCTTGCCTCCCGCCGGTCAGCGCCGCGGAAAATTCGCCCGAAACTGACGCGCGTGAAAATTTAATGAACGGCCGGACGCTAGTTAACTAAAAGGTAAAGTGCACCCTCTTGACGTGTTCGGTAAATATTAATAGTGAGTGTGCTAGCGTGCGCCATTAAAAATGCACGAGTCCGCGGACACGACGCGTGTTCATTAGCCTCTTTACCGCGGGCCCTTCGCTAAATTAGCCGGCGTCTTGCTGGGCTGACCTCACGATCCTGCAACTTCAAAATGCATATGACAAAGCCAAATGCGGCTTAGCCGTAGTTGGATTCCTTATGGTAGACGTAACCCAACTAGATGTCAAGATGACTTCAGATTTCATATCCTAGCCTGTCTGACACAGATTCCAGAGCATCCAGAAATCACCTGAGTGAACTTTAGAAAACTGATTTTAATAGCATGCCGTCGTATTTTGGTGTGTTGTACATGTCGGTATTTACATTGACGAAATTTTTGCCATAAGGAGGTTATTTGTCTCGATCACTAGTGATAAAGCACTCGCCTTGTCGCTAACTGCGTCGCACTGCACGATTGCCTATCGAATTTGTCCAATAAAATGCGACATTCAATACCGAACTTGCTCCGACTTCGCGCTCTGCATGGGCTGCTGCGAACACTTTCAGGAACAAGTTTTACTATCTGAGCCATTTTAAAACTCTTACCGACGCTATTAGGGATAATAGGAATAGCCTAGTTCGAGCGATGAGTCTAGGAATTATGTCTGCGACGGGAATGATCTAAGTTTGACTTTATGTCGATTCGTTCGGATTGTGACGATATTCGAGGAGCAAGTTGGGAGAGTTTGAAGGAGTGGGGCGGAGAAGTATGCGGGGGAGTTTATTTTATTTGTGACGCAGTAATGAGGATCGTTAATTATGTATCGCAAGGTGCGTTGCCATTTCAATTCGGAACAGTTCAGTGTCGCGGGGCCCAAACGAGGTCAAGGGTTCGCGACTCAACCCTGAGGCTCGAGGGCTGCCAAATTAATGAGGCACTCCTTTGTAATAAAGAAATAACAAGAATTGCGCACGCAAACTCTGCTTCGATGTCATTAAAGGCGTCGCGGAGGCTCGTCGCGTCGTCGTTACCGCGCCCGGCCAAACAACGCGCCACTCGTCAAAAACGCGGGCCTTCTTCAAACTTAACTAAAGTGATTTATGAACGTGGTAAGATTTGATAAGAAACTCTGGCTTCCGCGTGTTTTTGTGCATTCGTTAATATTTGCAGGAATTATTCGATTGTTTTCTGACCATTTGTACGGATAAATTGGAGTGACCACGAATAGTAACCACTAGTCGTCAACCTTCTTTTCCTCTTAATAATGGTGCGAATCTGAACAGAAAGTTATATCACTCCGATGGCGGCTTAACTTTCGCAACGCAAGGATTTCTAGTGCGAAATTTAGAGTCATAAAACATGTAGTTATAATCTCGTACAAAAATATTCTTAATTCCTATACATCTGCAATCCTGCAAAACTTGCAAACAAGGTCTTATTGCATCATTAGACTGTTACAGTAGTCTTAACCTATCTCACAAACCCTGTTATCGGAATTGTTGAGCCGTTTTAGGCTTCCGCCATGGCTCATATTAACACTACATACGTAGATAGTAACCAGGACCAACTGCTTAAAGTGCCTTCTGAAGCACGGAATCGTCTTTATTTTCGGACAATCAGGTGATTCAGCCTGTAATGTCCTAACCAAACTGGGGAAAGTCTCACAAAGTGATATCTGTTCAACGGATCCCCACCGGGATTCGAACCCGGAAACTCTGTAACGTCAGACGAGCTTTTGGACCACCCGACCACGGAGGTTGCTGCAGTAGTAATAGTGTCACTAATCGGTTTGTGAAACCACGTCGGTTTTCTGTCAGCATTCTTCCAGTTGAGCAGTGGTGTTGCTCTGGCGCGGGCGTGTAGAGCCCGAGATAGATTAGAGCGGGGCGCGGGCCCCGGCGGCCTGCGGGAAGGTTTCTAAGTCCCGGCTAATTGGATGAGCCGCCGCGCCACCGCCGGGCCGCGACATTGCAAAACCTACCGCGCTTCAGTCCGGCCGCAAATTGAAACACGTTAGGGTTTGTATTGGAAAATGTTGAGCGAAGGTTATGTGATTTTAAAACATTATTAGTTTATATTTGAAACGGACTGAAGCGTAATTTTTGTTTTGTTTGAGTTTTTATTGATAATCAACAACACAAACACATAATACGATAAAGCAACGTATATTATGGATTAATAATCTATTTTAGGGAGGCTTATGACAGTCTACGACGGAAGAGACACATACCGCAAGGTGAAAAAATACGTCACAAAATATGAATATTATATTGTTTATGTTCTATCATAACATTCACTAATAAAAAGCTAACTGATTTCAATTTAAAAGTCAATTTGATATAAACTTATTGAACTTTTATTTTCTTTTTTATTAAATGTCTAGTTGACCAGATGTTAACATATTTTTGAAAACTAATCCCTACCCGATACGGCCGGATTTCAAAGTGAAATGCGATAGTGTTTGTAAATACGCGTCCGGGCCCAGCCGCAGCAGCGGGCCGCCCCAATTAGCAGCACCGTTGTGATTCATTTTAATCGGGCGCCCTTATCAGTGCACCGGCGATGGCCGCGCTTATTACTCGAGTCGTGACGTCACCCTACTTAGGTGTAGCTACTCGATGTAAGTATTGTAGATAAAATCCTTCAAGGACTGTGTATTTTGGATGATTTGTTTAGACGGCTAAAAAAGCCTTTATAATATTTTTTTCCAAATCTTTATAATGCATGTCATTATGCTTTTTGGCTTCATTGTGTGAACACAAAAAAAAATCATTATAATTCATATTCAAAAAATAAATTGATAATGAAGAAATCTATTTTAGACACGAATGTTAACAAAGTTTCAACGATTTAATTCCAGTTTCAACTTGATTTTTAAAGTTTATCAATGATTTCTTATAATGATCAATATCTGCTACATACAAAAGACATCAACGCGCTCCGATTCTCAACATTTTGTTAAAAATTAAAATTTTGTAATTATAAAAAGAAAACTTCTCGTAGTTAGACGGGTGAAATAAACTAAAGCCGGAAAAGCTTTCTAGGAAGTGGCGTGAAGTTTTATCGGCCGTTGGGAACCAATTACACGGCCAAATTAAAAACAGACCCTATCAGATACGCGTTACGTTAAATTACTTTCTCACACTTTAATCACCTTTATCTAGGAGTTTGCCGACTGTTAGGAAATTAGCGAGTTGTGTTTTAGTTTTTAATAGTAGTTTTACGGATGTCTAACATAGAGTACTTTATTCACGTGCTATGGTTAAGTAAAAAAGTTCTGTTTTTTGTTGAATTTTACAATGATTAAAGTTTTGTTCTAATTCTACCAGGGTGACAGTCAGATTCTATACTACCCAGTGCAGATATTGGAAACAGGTAGATGATCTGTGGGTGGATAAACGATTCACCTTTCAAAATTCTTTACATAGAAAAAGAACATGTCTGTGAGTAATACGAGTTTAAAATAGTACTAACCGCATTTTTCATGTCGGTATAGTACTGACGACTTTAGGCACATAAATCAGAGAAAAGGCAGTGAAATGAAAAATATATTTATTAAAAATATTTATAAAACCTCATTCAAAGATCCTGGGTATTATGACTAACGGTTAAACTTTAGTCCATTAATGGACTTTTTAGGCTAGTAGTACATAGTATAGTTGTAGCAATAAGCTACAAAGCAAGTAACAGATATCTAGAAAGGGAATATTCTATCGAAATTCGTGTTAAAAAAGTGTACCTGAATATGCTAAGAACCGTGTAGTAGATTAAAATCACAGTGTTTGATACTCCATCAACCAATAATGTTAAAATTGAGTATGGCTCTGCGCTTTTTATTTTCATGCTGCGAGAGGACCGCCGCCGTCCAAACTTTTCAAACTTCTCAATTACCTACATATTTTTTCGCCTGACTATATTTTTCCATTAGGCGAATGCATTCGATCGGAGCATATCAAGCGGAGGGACCATTAGCGCGAGCTCCATACGAGTCTACAAAACAAAGACCTTTCCCCACCAAAACCTCTATGGCGACAACGAACTCTACAAAATTTCAAACACTATCGCTGCATAGTTCGCGAGTCTTTACAATCATATCAGTATAAAAACAGCAATGAACGCGTAAGTGGCTGCTAACGTCGCGGCTGACGCTTTCAGGAGGAGCGAGTCTGAAATGTGTGCGAGAGAGACGACACGAGAAACCACTTCCGCGATGAGATGGCGCACTTCCTGTGATTGAGGGACGAGGACCAGAGCACGTGGCGCGGATCCTGCTGCCTTAGTGTTTAAAAATTAAGTATTAGAAGTTGACCAATTACACTAGAGTGCTTTATTTATAAGAACTTTAAAAGTAGATTGGCTAAATCGACTTAGACACGTTCACATTCACAGACATTGAATGTAATTCAAACGGACACTACAATCAATCATGAAATTATTTCAGCTGGGTGAATCCTAAAGCTGAGTCCAAAATCGTGTGCAGTAATTACGCCAGTTAATGCACGTGATAGACGAACATACGACGACGTACCCGCTGCCACTGAATGCCGCTACCTCCCTGTGTAATTTCCACTGCATCCCATCCCATCTCTCTCGCTCAGCTAAGTAATGACTTAGATCCATTCCCGGATAAATAGCAAATTGAATGTGTGCCCCTGCTTGTGTGGCCACCGTATCGCGACGAGGGAATCTGCGCGCGCGTGTGTAACTTGTGTGATGTCTTGGAGTGGTGTGCGGTGGCGATAATAGAGAGATGTTTCGGTGATTAGTGATACCGTGACTCGGTGCAATTATTGCAGCGCTGTCACTCCACCCGCTTGTTCCGGAACTAACGCTGGATTTGCTTAATCGATAAGTCCTGCTTCCGCCGGACTAAATTAGTTCAATTTATTTTTACAACACGACCACTCCGCCGCCGCTGCGCACCCTTGAGGCACTAAAGCGGAAAAACAGGTAATTTCGGGTGCAACAAGCACAGTTAAACTATGTTTTAAAACTAATTCCCGACCGGGATGGTGGTCCGCGTCGTCGATGGCCTGCGCGCATTTACAATGTTTTTCGTCGGTCGTATTTTTTGGCGTGGTTTACGGTCGGGGAATATGAAAAGTTTTGAGAGGCTCTCGCAGAGAGGCGTAAAGGCGGTTTACGATGCGTCTTCAAGTTGAATGCGCCACATGTTCGCTTGTTCCGCTGAATTTCCGCGCTCTACAACCGCATTACACGTGCTTATACCTGACCATGAAAATTTTAAACTCTCGCTTTAAACTAAAAAGCACTCGAGTAGTGCTCCGCTGGCGAGCATTGGGTATAATATAACACTGCAACCCCACACTTTTGAGATAAATATTCGGGGTTTTGGTTAAAAGGAGATGTTTTTATACCTCTAACAATGCAATTCGGTTGCGACCAGCTGCAAAAACTCTCGCAGCCCGCGACAACAAAGGGACGTTCTTATAAATTCTCGATTAAATTTTGGATACGAGCGCCAATGAACACAAATTCGTAGAGTTGGTCCAATAAAGGACGGTGCAGCCGCGTTAGGAGCCCATAAACGAACGTATTATCCATGTAAGGCGGAATAGCCGTTGCACAATTAATTGTTTCATTTTGGGAAACAATTCCCGCTCCTCATTCAATTAAGAGAGGCGAGCGGGGGTGAGGAGGGGGAAGGGGGAGTGGGCGCCACCCGCTCATGAGACGGACGTATTAATAGCGCCTGCAATATTGATATACTCGTATCGTATCCTACGTACCGCTTCGAATACGATATTGTTTGTTAGAGAATTCGATTTGTGTCGATCATAAATCTTGCGCCTTATGTTGAGTTTGGAGCTGATTGAATTCCCACAGCGCGCGAAGAAACGTGTCGTGTACGTCGGTGTAATATTAGGATTAGCAGCTATTCACGTCTCCATCAGTCGCTAAATGAATAATAAATCTGGAGCGTGCGGGCCGCGGCGGGTAGAGAGAGTGAGTATATACTAGTTACTAAATACCAGGTAGTGAGGAGCGCTTGCACCGCGCAGGTGATACTGAGCGGGACTCAATTAGCAAAAACATACAGAATTAAGAGAGACAAACATGACGGCGGGACACATGACGAGGCGCCCTCCTCAATCCGAATTTTATATTGCCCCATTCATTATTCATTATGTTTGTCAAGAAAATTACTGTGGACCTTTTAATATAACTTTTCAAGTTGCACAAACGTAGCTACAAATTGGAGTTGGTGAAGAAGTCGGAGGCGAGCGGGGAGGCGGGGGGCAAGCAACTCGCGCTAACCTTGACGATTAGTGCCCCGCAGCCGCCAAACAAATTTAATTTGGTGCCAAATTAATACGGATCATTGAACATATTATTGCTGCGGATAAATTGAGTTATGCTCGTTAATTACCAAGCACAGTTGTCGGTGCGGTTTAAATCATACCGTGCGTCGGCTCTCAGGCAGATTGCCGTCTCCACTCCACCCTTTCCTCAGAGTGGAGTATTTAATTTAAAAGATAGGAGCGTCGCAGGGAAAGGCTTTCAAATCAGCGGTGTTGGCTGAAGATTCGAGAGCAATCTGTTAGATTGGTTCATTACGACCTCCATTAGTGGAGTAATGAGTCGCGATGCACGGCGGCGCGGCACACGGGCAGCACCGCTGCAGCTGCTCACAAACAAAACATAATATAATATACTTACTGTACTTTATTGTATATATTTTCTTGTAATTATTGTCACAAGAAATACAGTTTATGTTATTGCTAACCTGTTTAAGGAAATTTCATTATCATTATAAATAACAAGGCAACTCTATCTTTTCTGACCAAATAGCATGAAATGGTGTAAAAAAACATAATTTCATTCATCAACTGTCAAAATTATGTGAAAAACGGATTATTAGACAATACAATACAATACAAATATTTTTATTGACACCAAGAAAAAACAAAGCAAATAACACACAGAAAACAACATGTTTCAACAGGAGGCCTTATTGCTAGGTAGCAATCTCTTCCAGGCAACCCATTATAAGAGAAACGCTAAAAATATATAAGTAGTGCGGACTTTTTGGAATATGACGAAGGTCTCATATAAAAATGTCTTGTCACGCATTAAACTTCAAGCTAACCAGGCTATTACGCTTTCAGGTCTAAGCGATAAAAGTTATCAAGATGACAGATGAATTCAGAAAAAAAAGACGTTTCTATCTACGGATGTTCTGATTATGTAAGCTACATATGTAAGCTTCGGGCGGCTCAATCATTCTTATGTCTGGGTTAGGTTGTCATTGTCACTGAAACGTATACGTCAGCTAAGTAAGCAAGTGGCTCGTCTGCGCGGCCAGTGTTTAAGGCGAAAATTAGCTGCAACCCAGGGTGGAGGATTTGGAGTGTGAATGCAGGGCGCCATTAGCCTAATTGGACGCGGGATACTGCATACTGCACCTCGCAACCGCCCTTTGTCATCCGTTACACTTACTGCCTGATAATTAGCTACCAGTCGATCACTGCTTCAGGAGTAAAGATTGAATTGAACTTGTTATAGCGTGAAATAAAATGATCTGAAGATGCTATTTTTTTTTTTTTTAAAGAATGGAGAAGCAAAATTTGACAAGCTAATGTTTTTTTTTAAACCTATGATGTATGAATATTTTGACTTTATAATCGTTACACAGCTTTAGCTATCTAATTTTTGAAAGAAGGAAATGACGAAATTAAAATAATAAAAAAAAAACAATAATATATTTAAAAACATATTTTTTATTAATGACTGTGTAGTTATCATAAAGAAAAACATAACTAATCAAATTTCAAAACTCTGTGCAACTTATAAAATCGCCCTTTCAAGTAATGCACTTATTAAGGAACAGCATTTTATATTTATAATACAGAAAAAATAAATGAGAAAAGGGTGAATAGAGTTATAATGTTTGCATTGCTAAGTACCACGGCAATTGGATTGGGGGGCTCTTTTTTATTTTTAGTGTTTAACTTTGTACGATTTCATCAAAATACAAAATACAGATGACATTCAAGAAATGAATACAGAGAGGAACATTGGCTTGAAACCCGACTAATGAGAAACCTTAACTTGCGCTAATTCTCGTGGCGTTACGACAAAAGGTGAGGGGCGGCTGCTCCTAATTAAATGGTAAACTTTCATGAGCCCTCCCCCGCTAATTAATGTGCGGCGCTCGGTCGGACGCCTCGCCGTCGCCGGGCCGTCCCGTGCCGTTCCCGTGCCGCATACGTCGCCGCATTCACTCCCGGCGCACAATCAATTAGACTGCAACTCAATCGAAATGGACGCCAACCAAGATTCACTACACCAACCATTCATTTCCATACCGAAGTTTAATCAAAAAACTTTCTAAAAGCGAAATGTTTTCAACTAGAACTTTCATACTTCGCTCTCGAGCATCGATACGAACACGGCAATCCTTTTAGTAAGCGCTAAAAACTAAGGCAAGGAAAGTCAAGCCGGGGTCGCGGGCGGCACCTGGCGGCCGCGGGCGAGCCGCGATCCGCTAAACGTATTGTCGTGTACCGCTCCTGATGTGGTCCGAACTAAACCCCAACTACTTAATTGAAAACCGTAATAGAGATCCGAATACACGGTAACCCTTTTGATCGGGATATCGGAGGTGTGACGCGCCAAATTAATAGGCATTGTACGGATCTTGTATTTGATAAGTGCTTGCGGAAATCTCGCTTGAATTAATTCTATCACTGTTTTGATAACTTTAATTTGAAACGTTGTAATCTCCAACGAAAATAAAATTTAAATTAATTCAAATCACTCTTAATAATAACGTCTGCGCTAGAGCCATAGCATCTTCTGGGAGCCCGAAGAAAACGGCAAAATGTCCCAAGTTTCTTCAAGCAATCAAGGCTTAATACCGTAGTGAAGTTTCAAGTTGGGAAATTATAGGGCGCGGGGGGAGGCGCGGGCGTAGCGGACGTCCGCCGCGTGTCATCTCGTAACATCAAAAATGCATTTAAATTCCGCGCAATAAAAAACAGCGGGCGGGAAGTTTGTAGCGGCCCGGGGATTGAAGACGCCTGCTGGCTGCTCCAACCCGTGCGCTACCACGCTTTGCAATATACTATTTCTGGACTCTATTCTACCATTTCTACCACATCACACTCCGCGGTCTTTTTTGTTTATATTATGGGAGATGAATAAATTTAATTTTGATTAAACGTATTTAAAATAAAAGCGTCAGTGTGATCAGATTTGAAATAAACATTACGATAGCAGCTCATCCAAATTCTGCTAAACTTTGCTGAGCTTTTTTAGATAAAAATAAATCCCGACTAATAAAATAAAAAAGCGCCATATTGCGGAATTTCTATGGAACTAATTTTAAAATGGAAATTGTTGTCATAAACAAAAAAATATACACGTGGCGCCCCCATGGCAGGTTCTTTATTATTCTGGTCAGGCTTTAAAAAAACGTTTACAATAAACAACCGATACAATCTATTGCAATCGATATTATGATGACGTCTCTGAATTTAAATTAACAATCACCTGTCCTTTTTCGTTTGAATTCAGATGCACAACAACTAGAATCGGCCCTACTGTCTCTGTACTCCACGACCTATATTTATTTAAAAAATCTTGGAAAACGTGTAGTTAGAGAACAAAAGTTGAGTGTAGTGCGGACTTGAAGCGGGTTGTTAGTGCAGGCGATTGGCTCATTGTGACGAGGGTAGCTGCGGGCCGAGTGCCCTCCGGTCTTGTTTAACTTTTAACATAGTTATCGAAATTAGGTTGCAGTAATTGCTGCAGGTTGCAATTTCAGATTGTCAGGTAGATAAAGGTTTATTTATGTCAGCGATGCAAGTGGGTTAGCAAACTTACATTAGCCGTTTCCTGTTACTTGCAAATTATTAAAAGTAGGTTGCAGCGTAAGTTTTAAGTAGAGTGGTAATAGTTATTATAAGTTTTGGTTCATATTAGATCCTGAATTATTTTTTCTAAGAAATACAATCAGCTATAGTTCGCAGCTCGCTCTCTCATCGCTCTATGTAATGCGAGCTAGATGCGATAATGAACTCATCGACTAACCAAAACCGCCCGGTACTGTCTGTATAAGCACGTATAATAAGCGGCTTACAGAACTTATTTGGATTAAGCTTAAAATTTGTTCAAGGTTACAAAGTTAGTTTGATAATATGTAGGTAGGTAATTTATTTATGGATCAATATTGCAAACATGTTGCAACTGCTAACATACGTTACAGGTACTAATATAGTTCACGTAGACTATTATAAACAAGAAGGCAAACAAGTGCTCCAAACTTGGAGTTATTATATTGCATGTGAATACGTCAACCGTATAGGAAATTGGCGACACAAACTGCGGATGTCATTTCACAAATAGTGGTTCTAATTTATCAGTTCCGAGAGCCGTTCAGAAATAATCGTAATCGAAGCGAGCACTGCGCCGAACAATATGGGCCGATGTCGGCCTCTCTAATTGGCCCTTACCTGGAGCGCACTCGAGAATGATAAAGCCCCCATTAGCCGCCCTATTATTTACCTACTCGTCATTAGCGTAGACTTCATTAGGATAACGAGATAACGGAGCCGGCTGGAGTACCCGCTCGCCCCTCCCCCCCCCTCGCACTGTATTTCGGCGTTTTTAAACAAAATTGAAGGAATTTCCACGAGCCGTTATCAAGCACCGGAGAGGAAAGAATAAGCTAATTATTTCCGAGTAGTCTATTCTGAGCGTTTTCCTCTCTTGGAGTGGAAGAGCGCTCTCTAGCCAATAATGAGCTGCGAAAAGCAATGGGCTAGACCACCGGCGCGGCCGCACATGTGTTATTAAGATCAATATCGGGGGTAGGAAAAATTGATGTTGCAGAGCTCTCGGTGTTCGACAAAAAACATTCCGAATTTATTGTTAATTATAAAAGTCCGGCGCGGAGCATTAACGCGGAGATGCGACGCCGCGATAGCCGCGCGCCTATTTATTTATTATTTAGATATCGGCCGGCGCGGTCACGACTCCATATTGTTCGCTGTAATGGCATTAATGACCTCGGTTTAAAGTTGAAGTGTTAATTTGATTTAAAATTATGCCCGCGATTACAATCTTCACGTTCAACTTTTGGTCCAAAGCTTTAATTACGGGTGATCCCCGATGGAGCGCGCGATATACTCGTCCATATGCTGATGTTATTAAAGGTGGACCAGCAAGGTCTTATATACTGCTTGGAACTTTATGAACCAGTTGGCATTCTTTTAAATTAATCGCATTTACGTTACTGCCACAATTTTATAGTACAAGTGTTTAATGGATATTTATAAACGATACAAACTGTCATATTGAAATGAGCCGGTCGAAATCACTGTTCCAAAGGATTATAAACGGATGAAACAGAAAATAAAATTTAACTTTATAATTTCTGGATGGCTATTAAATAGCTTTTGCACTTAAATTTTTACGAGCGGTGATATTTTCCTTTCATTATTATACTCTTGCTGATACATATTTAACAAATTTATACACTACTTCGGCCAGATAAGCGGATTTAATTAAATAGGCAGATAGAGTTTTATGTTTTCTTTTTAATTATATAATACACTATATGGCAAACTGATATTAACTAAAGTAGTTTACAAATAGCTACATAGAAAATTAAAAACTGGGATTTCATTATTACGGTCTCGTCGCGTTACTTATAAACATTTAGTTTTTCTTTTTTTAAGGTTGTTCGTAATCTCGATACGACAGATTCAGCCAAATGTCAAATAAGATGCAGGGCAGTTTCAACAAAATATGCTTTGATTGTTTTTTTTTTAAAGAAATCTAATTAGCTCTAATAATCTATAGGAAATAAAACATTCAAAAATTATAGTTGCGAGTTACTTACTGATTAGATGTTTGCACCTTTCATTAAACTCTATGGTGACAAATGACTTAGCGAAATATAGATAGATAAATCAGGCACTGCATTGTCAATGCAATGCCAAAATAGACAATAAAAAAAACGATATTTTTTACACATTTTGTACTTTTTCTATTGCACTCTTTTTTACCGCGAAAAAATCCTATTGTGAAGGACATTTTAATTTAATTGAATTCAGATATCATATTTTTAATCGAAGCAAAAAACCTAACTACCATTTCCAAACCAAATGTTCAAAATAATGATCAGATTAAATTAAATTTTGAAAGAAAATAAAAATGTAGCCAACCCTATGACATCGACTGAAATACGACCCTATAAACGTCACATTAATTAACAAGCTCTAATGAAGAGTTATGGTGTACTAATGAGATGTTTAAACCTATTTTTATCATCAAGCCGTGGGATTTATAACACATTACATCATACATAGGTACAGAAATTCTCCTTCATTTTATATCCTACGATACTTTACGATGGGGAACCTTTGACATACTTGATATTAAAGACGACGATTTTTAAACTATAAACTTATTTTACAATAATATTACGTGTCGGTGACATTCTGACAAATTGTCAGGTCAGGAGTATTCTAAACCGACGAGCTTGCATGATGAGATCAATGAATGTGGATGAAGCGAAAAAAGTGTGTCTAGATCGTAGCAAGTGGAAGAAAGCGGTCTCTGTTTACCCCTCCGGGAAAAAAGCGTGACTGTACGTATGCATGCAATACACTTTATTAATTTATGTGTTTATCGGCTAATTTAATATTTCATGTAGATAATTTAAAATATAATCATGGAATAGAATTAATCAACTTCTAACATAAACAAATGATCTTAAATGATGTTTTGATTGGAAGAGATCGGTACACTACAACTGATTAGGCATTACAAGTGGAACCAACCGTCCGAAACGTTGTGATCAGACAGAAAAGCTCATTTATTATTTTGTTTTGAGAAAAAAATCTTTGAGAAGGTTTAAAACCGTTGTCTGAGCATGCTTTTTCAGTATTTGCCAAACCGCCCTTTCGTTCGTTCGTGCTGTAGAATATCTGTGTAGCTCTTATTGCAATGCAATAAATATTATATTTGATTACAAATTAAGCTCTAGGAAATAAGCAGCCTAAGTACGCGATAGGTATTTTCATAAAAACATTGTCGTCAACTCTCGGCGGCGGCGGCGTCAACTTTAACTAAAAACTTTGTTAATAGTCCATAAATTTCCCCACCGGGGGGCCTACCTTGAATCAGGATGAATAAGTGTAGTCGGCCACGCTGGCCCAGTGCGGATTTGTCAACTTCTCACACAATCTCTGAATTTCTTTGTAGGTGTACGTGCAGGTTTTTTTAACGTAATTTATCATCACCGTAAGAACGTAGAATAAACGTACACGTGAATTAAAAATCTGAAATACACGAGAATGTGTCGAGACTCGAACTGGCTCCTTTCGAATGGAAGACAACGCTCCTAGCCACTGAGCCACCGACGCTCATCTATAAACTTGTTTAAGCAATATTCAAATATATCTATAAAACATGTACGTACACAGCATCTCTCAATATTAACCCGTTCTTTGATTTAGATACCTAAGTGTGATTCGATGTTACACAAAACCGCGAGAAAGAACAGAGAGCGCATTACTCCCACAATGGAGGGTGCAAAAAGACGTTAATAATATTCGTCAAAGCACTCTGTTACTCTGGTTACATTAAATCAATTTGCCCTTTCCGCGCGGTAAGTAGCGAATGGTGTAATTGATAAGTTGAAACCCTTGTAGCGAGAGGGCTAGAGTTCGCGGGCCGACGCTCCGTGTCGCGTCTCGCTCGCTCATCGACGACGGTTTTATTCAATCAGTACTTTTTGTGATATCCAGCTGAAATTGGTGGCCAGTCCGAATTCAAACTATTTACTCTACATTTCAGTCTTTAAAGCATATTTTTTAAACTTTCATTCCTCTTGGATTTTTCAGTCAATATTAATTTTGATTCAAACTTTCAAGCCATGTTTGATAGTGGGTCAGCCATACTTTTAAAATGATTTACTATAAGATTTTTTTATTAAATAATTGATGCTTTATTTAGTCATGATCATATTGGTACGACGCGTAGCTACGATTGAACCATGAGCCTTCCGGATGGGAATCAACTGTGTCCTATTATAACCATTCATACGACCTACAGTAAAAAAACTTTTATTTTCTTTCAGCATTTTAACTTCTTCACTATTTTAGTAGGCACTATGTAAGAAAAAAAAATCATACATAATTTAAGACCAAGTAAAGCTGGCCACCATAATATAACATAATTAAGTAAGAAGCTGTTCTAGGCTAGCAAGAGAAAGCGAAAGTATTTCCTTACTCCCAGCGAGCTAATAAAAACAAGCTGAAACGCAATTATAATAAATCCACGGCAGTTTATGTTTGTAATAGTTCGCATACCCAATAGAAAATAATAAAGCGGTAGGTTTTGAGCAGTTTATAACGAGTTTTTACTTGTCTGTAAGATAATTACAATATTATAATAGGATAAGTTGAAACCCTTATTTACAGGTGCTTTTAATTAATTTTGTAAAAATAAAAATTATTAACTTCAAAACTTGTTAGTGTTCCATGCTAATAACATTATCATTAAACTGATCCCCCTTGTAATACAAGCGTGTAGTATACGTATGTTTAATGTAATTATTAGATCAATATTTAATCACAATATGTTTACCCCAACAAGGGGAGATATCTCAATAAAGGAGTGCACCGGAACAGATCCTACGACAATATCCTAATTCACTCGCGCGAATGTAATCCATTAGGACCTCCCTCCTCGCCCCGCCGCCGTCCTCCTGTACCCCGCGCCTCACCCCCGCGGCCACCGTCGACTGTCATTCATAAACCTCCATATCATTTGTATTGGCACGTTTCATACGACTAATGGAAGGCCACGTTAAATAGAAATTACATAAATTGCACTTTTTTTAATGTACTTAAATGTATTTTTAAAATACACGCGACAAGGGTCGGGACATGAAAAAGCTGTTGCTGTAATACGCTTGCGATAGTATTTCAATATTGGTAGATTTTAATCTGAATCTAGATAGGCTGGAGATGGTTTCACCGTACATTAAGTAAAAAAAAAAGTTTCTTGTATGCCTGGAAGTTGAAGATATTATTTATATGCCACAGACTACATAGATGATACGTATATGCAGGGATTATATTTATAACGGATTCACAAATATATTTTTCCAAATTAATATTACTATCACATAACTTTATTTTGATGTTGCAATATCACTTAACTTAGTCAAAGGTAAATTGTCTCATATTTTTGTGTAATTAGTGTAATTACTAAAATATATAAAGAAAATACGAGTAAGTATGTAAAAGTCACTTTCTACTGAATAAACTCCTAGTCTGTCCCGAAGTCTGGACCAATATTACCGGCCAGCAATATTTTCCGGGAGTTCGTAAAAGTCATGTATTTTAGGAGTAATTAAATTAAAGTTAACGAGTAATAAAATTACGGGGTGAATGAATCACTAGGCCCAGTAAGGGAGAGTGAGACGCTTAATTATTTATATCGATTTATAACCGCTTTACTGGGAATCAGGGGTAAATGAAATTGAATTAGATCGCTAGCTTTTTAAACTGATAAATACGAGATCTACCACTACTACTGAAATATTCAGGGTGTCAATCAAAACCATTTGGGATGGTCTAATAATATGATAGGAGGAAATCATTTGACTAAAATATAAAGAACATAATTATTAAACCAACGAATAAAACAAGTAAAACTTGCGAAACTGCAGGTATTTTTTCGCAGATGTAATTGAATATCATTATTATCAAAGCTCAGAAACATTGAATCTAATGGGTGCACCCAAAAGCTACAAAATACACGTTTTTATTTAGTGAGATGAGTTCAGATGAGCTACGTTTTGGGACTTATTAAAATATTCGAGCTGAAACAAATTTATAGTTTTGAGATTTAATCACAAAATTAAAAATATAATATATATAGTACATGGCAACTTAATATTATTTAAGACCTATGTAAACATTTCCAACTACATACATTTTGTAGCTTGAACTTTCAATGTTCTGTTTAATTCATACTCTACGTAGATATTTACTAAAATTCTAATCTACGATTTACACGGGCTACATGAATATTTATTTGTGCGCAAGCAAATCTTACTTAACTAAGAGACCATTTCACTTAACTTTTCATTCGTTTATCTCTGTTTGCCCTTCCCCAAGCTTTAATACACTTAACTACACCACACAGCTCCGTGTGTATACCCGACGTTTTCAGAAAAATTAAAGAAAGTAATCAGTGAAATTACTTGGGCTACTAAAATATGTATACGTCATAAAAGTATGCGCGGACGACGACTGTCGGGGATAAATATTCATTATGACGGATCGGCTAGCGTTTTAGCGGGATTAAATGCTATTAAGCTGCGGGTCGCGATGCTCTCAGCTAAATCAATCAAGTAGGTACCAGCGTACCTACATCCTGTAGGGCTGCTATATAGGGAAGTGATAATAATTTTATTTCAATTATTATAATTATAAAAGTTTGTTATTGAATGAAACCAAAATCTTTAAATACCTCTAGGTATAATGTGTAGGTCATATGTTAAATTTATTAATCTTATTCTTTTTTATGGATTTAATTTTACAGTATAGATATAAAAAAAAATCTCATCAACTGATCAATACATGTGTATTTGTTTCGACATTTTTGGTGTTACTTATTTAATTTAATTTCTAATATTATCGGGTTCAGAATATGTGTCATTAATAATAGTGAATATTAAAACCCGTGGACTATACAAAACTAGATCGACCGATGAACTCCTAAATAGAAGTGAAAAGTATTCCTTTTATTACTCTTCAAAAAGAAGTTTTTTTGCACTAAAACACATTCTCATGGGTTTTTCTCCACGATTTTATTTTATTTGATTTTATTTTAAAATCGTGGAGAAAAACCTGTGAAAATGTGTGCTAGTGCATTTAACAACCGCGAAAATTTAAGATTTTTTTTTAGGTATAAAGCATTATAATTATCCCACTAATTAAGTGCCTAATTAACAGCAAGACTTACATCTTCCTTGACTACCGACTACAATTTAGCTGAGTACAATGTTGCTGTCGTGTCGAGAAACAACTTTATTTTCCGTATAATTTTTCGTTGGAGCATAAACAGTTTCTTCAGCACTGCAGCTTTGTTCTGGAGTCTGCATAATCTATGTAGTGTGTTAGTGTCGCGTCGTTCGTCTTCCTTCAATATGTATGAGCAATGTACGAGGTAGTAAACGCGTCTGTAGCGGTCGACCAACGTCTTTATAGTCATCGAAAATTATCCTATACTTATTTTCGGCCAGTTCTACTCATGCAATTTTTAAATAGATTGAAAATGGAATATCTTAACGGCTGTGAGCGTCATCTTTTCACTGCTTTGCTTAATCCCTTAAATGTTGCATGTTTGGAAGGCAATCCTCCATCACCTTCCTAGTAGACTATAACTAGGAAGGTGATGGAGGAGGATCAATAACGAGTAAACCATATAAAAAAAAACTTATCAAAATACGTCTCCGAATAAATTCTAATGTTCTGTGAATTGCCCGCCCTACATCCTTCCTACCCGAATAAGGTAAATTCATAGAAATAAGTAATAATAAAAATACATGACAAATATACCCGTACCTACAATTAGCAAATTTAAATCTCTACATTTTTGTATCACGGTCACGTACCCATTCATCATAAAGTTATATTTTATTCGACGACGTTTACTATTAAAATATTTGAAGCAAAATCAGTATTGAACCAAGCATCTTGTTGAAAGCCGCTTCCTTATCCCCTACGTCACCAAATGTGACGAGAGCTCTCATTCGCCACTAATTAATTAACATCCCGCTCTCAATTGAATTACCGAGACCGGTATCGACACGCAATCGAGCGCCGCCCGCGCCCGTCGCGATTCTATTAAGATCTTTAATACCGATCAATTTTCCTCGTTAGCGATCAATAAAGTTATTAAAGGCATGCGATGCCTCCGTGCAAACATGCCATAAGTACGATCCTTTTATTTTATTACTGGCCAGTACGTGATGTGATGTACAGTTACACATTCTGAATATCAGCTCAATACGATCTTATAAAAAAAACTCGTGCACTTAAACGTCTTAGAACCATTTAATTTAGAGAAAGAACTTTAAAGTGCAATTTAAAAATTTGTATCTCAAACACGGAGCAACAGTAAAACTAAATTGGCCACTCGAAACTAGTGGAAGCGAGTTTAAAACTGCGCCCTTCAGGGAGGGGACGGGACGTTTTAATTACGGCGTTTAAGTAAAAGCGACGCGAGCTGCATTACACGGATTCAGCCACCAAAAGCCTCCACTTAGCTAATGAAACATGTTCGTGTATAGTGTTTTAAACGCGGCAGAGGCCCGGTGGCATTGTGGCCCGTCTGCTCGCCCGCGCAGCGCGGATTTGGCGGACCCATCTCCACAAATCCTCATTTACTTGCATTATTTTAATGGAGGCATTGTGGGCGCGTGTCCTTTGTCCCGGGTGCAGGTCCGGCGCGCCGGACCCAGCGAATGTGCGCCGCATAAGTGCACCGCCGTAACCCAAATTGCGGGCCCAAATTAAACGGCAGAAAGCTCCATCTAAATATCTCCAAGCGTTCCGATTCTGAACGATAAATCTAGGTTTATTGTTCTCGAAAGATCTATAAAATAGAGACAGGCAAGAAAAACAACGTGTCCATTTAACTAATTAACTAGAGCAAAGTCGTTCCGAGGCCACGGGGCGCGTTCGCAGAGGAATCCCTCGGACCTCTAATAACTGGCTCCTCTAATAAGCTAAGAGGTTGTCTTACTCGTGTATAAAAATGCAATCGGCGGAGCGAAGGCCCGCGTCCGCCGACGTCGTTCAAACTTTTCAAATTTTCCACCAGCCCCGGCGCGGTATTAATTTTAAATTAGAGGCAGACGCGTAAATTGTCCCCACATGTGAATGGCTCGCGTTAATTAAAGTTTTGTCTCTTGGTTCATTTTTATGAAAATTTGCTAATTATACGATTTTTTGCGACCACCTGAATTCCGGTGGAATAAACAGAGAAGTAAGAATTTACAGCTCATTAACGACAAAACAAATTATGATATAAATATTAGAAGTATATCGATAAATGTGTAAGAGTCGTTGGCTGTGTGGTGACTAGGGCTGTCGCCTCCTGTCTTAGGGAGCGAGGGTTGGAGCTCTTTCATGACCCGACTGCGTGAAGCAAAAAATGCGGGTTACTTAATAATCTGTTTTCGAATTTGGATTTGATAAGGTTGCCTGGAAGAGATTGCTACCGTAGCAATAAGGCCGCCTGTTGACTTCTTGCGTTTAATTTGTTATGCTTTTCTCTGTAATGTTTTCCTTGGTGTCAATAAAGTATGTTATTATTATTATTATTATTTGATAGTTATAATCTATTAGATGCCCAAGAAAAAGGAAAAATATCTTGAAGTCCACCAACCTGTACTGCGACTCACACTATTTGTTTTGTTGCATCTGTTAGTAAAAATAAACAAATTAGAAAATAGGCGGCTAAATTATAGCTAAACTACCAATCGTTAAAGCTTTCATACAAAAAAATCAATCAGCGCGCTTTATTTCACTTACACGTTCCATATTCAAAATAACTATGAAAGTTGGAACTTCAAATCACTTTCACGTGCCAGCCAGTTACATATTCTTGTGAAAGCTTTGTAGTTTATGAGTGTATGAGTTTCCTAGACAATGAGGCGTGTTCACGGCTCGTAGCGAGCCCGGGCCTTATTGTCACGACTTGATTAATTTCTAAACCTCCTGACGCCTTAACTACCTCCGTAATAACTAAACTAGACACGAACCGGGGCCCAATGAATAAATTAAACACTAATTTCTTGACATACTTTGTTCGAGTGGCTTGCCTTGGTCGTGTGTACGGCCTAGTTTTAAGTACTGTTCGGTAAGTGGCGGATAAGTATTGTGCGATGTGATTGATTGATAACAACTACTAATGAATGCCAGATATAAAAAATATATATTATTTGCAAAAAAAAAAACAATAGAATGGAAGAAGAAATATTTTTTGAGTTTTATTTAAATTAATGGCTGTCATGTTGTTCATACATAATCATATTATTATGTTTTTATTATTAATGTGTTACCCTGAAAAGGATAATATTATGTTACCTAAATAGTTAACTTGTAGTAAGTCTGTTAAGTTTAAAACCAGCTGCAACAATTTTACTGCCGTTAATTATAATTAATGTTTCTGGTGATATGCTAGAAAATATTACAAAGAAATTACACACGCCCGCGAATTTATTTCAATGTTGAATATATAAAAAAAAATCCTTATTAAAAGGCTAATGATTATAAAGTCTGACCACACTGAGCTGAGTCTTAAAAAAATATGCACCTAAATTACAATAAGAACATAAATGATTATGGTGTAATAAAGACAGATAATTATAATGGTAGTCTTGAATTGGTACTAAAAGAGAACTAACCGTGTTACGTAATGGGCGCTGAAGTTATACGACCTGAAATTATATTTTACAACGATTTAATTAACACTACATTGTAGAGAAGAAGATAATTGTTTCCTGCAATCTGGTAGTGAAGGATTTCTTTATAGCAAAAGAAGATAACGTATTTAATAGTAAATTGTTAGACATAAGAAGCTACAACAGAAGAGGGGGTGGTGCTATTTTGAGCCGGCATCAAAATGTACTCAATCGTAAGAGGCTTTTTGTGTAGGACTAAAATAGTATTATAAAAATAAAATAGAAAGGTCTTATGTAAAAATATATTTATGTTTGTTTTATTGTTTGCTTTTTCTTTTACACTGAAAAGGTTCATCATCATCATCATTACAGCCGAAAGACGTCCACTGCCGGACAAAAGTTTCTCCCAAATACCTCCCAAGATGGTCCCTGCGCTGCTCGCATTCAGCGGCTTCCCGCGACCTTCACCAGATCGTCGGTCCACCTTGTGGGGGGCCTGCATACTCTACCGGCGTGCGGATGTTATTCAAGAACCTTATTGCCCCAACGACCGTCGGTTCTGAGTGCAAAGTTAAGCATAGAAAAGGTGCAAAGAGTTTATTTAGTTAATCCGCGTTTCAAGTAGGTAAGGGTGCGTATGATTACTAAGTTTATTTGCAACCAAGAGCGCACTAATTCCAAACAGTGCGAAAGCAAATTAGACAATCGAAGCGGCAAAATGTGATTTTTAGTTTGAAGATAGTGATAGTTATAGAGAGTAACGATAAGTCATACTTCCATGCAAAAGTTGAAAAAGAACGCGTATTTAGCAGCCGGTAATATAAAAATGTACTATTCAGGTAACAAATTGAAAGCACATTTTTATCAATAGCGTCTAAACAGAAGAGTAATATTTTAAGTGCAACGTTAATACTATGATGACTATTAATAACACAGCAGCGATAAGCTAAAGAAACAAGGAATAACACGGCTCAATCATCGAAATAATACAAAATATATACTTAATTTTTTACCTCTTCAGATGAAACTAGCTTAGCTATAACGAGTACAATAATTACTGGCCGAGTGATTAGAGGCGAGAGCAGCTGATCGTTTGCGGCACGCAAGTAGCGGGTTCGATGCCCGGCCCGCTCTCACGAAGGGCACCAACCACTATTCAAACACCGAAAAACATGATCCACTGTATGAGAGAACGTTTAATTGTTTGTTCATGATAATTAAAATAATAGAGGCTTTGTTTGTTTTGTAATTACAAAATTGAATTTAACAATACAAATTCTGGTTTAAGTAGCACATGCGGTTGGACATTCGCACTACGAAATTCACCCCTTTCCTTGCGGAATACGGGCGCTCTCAAGGTCAACATGTCTAGCCGCATGTGCTGGCTACTGTAAATCTTATGAGAAGAGAATAGCTAGTATATTTTTTGGTAGAGTTACAAGATAGATCCAGCGATGATAGTCAGAAAGAAGAGTTTCGAGGACAATTTACCTATGTATTTGTAATAATAATAACATAAAAATATATGAAAAAGTTCATAAAATGTAGAGCATATAAAATTTTGACTAAACGAAGATTGCCACCAAAACCTTTACTTCGGGTGATGCCATATACATAAAGATTATAAAAAAAAACATACTAACTATAATAGTTCGCAAGTGAAACAAACTCGGGTTCGCGTGTTACCAGTGGTAGCCAGTTTAGGCAAATTCAAATTGAATTTGATAGACAATAATTGATATCGGCCATCACATCAATCAAACTGTCCAAACTGCGACTTGATTGCCCCAGGGCATTTGACGTGATACGCTGCAAATAAAAAATAACAGTATCCAACTGTCCCTGCTGTTGAATCGATGTATTTACTTTTGACGCCGGTAATGGGAGTTCTGTAGGAACAGAGAAAAGAGAAGGACTATATGTATAGCCGTCAGTAGTTGAGCAAGTTTGACAAAGACTCGAAAGATCTCACCTGTCCAGCGCAGTGCCGTACCCGGAGATCAGAAGCGGGATGGAAGCGGGCAGTCCTCGCCCGCAGCCAGCCCTTTGTGGAAAGCGAACCAAAGCGAGTGCCCGCGCACTTTGATGTCGAGCCCGCCAGGTAATTTGGAAAAACGTTATTTAATTAACTTTCGACAAGTCGGCGTAATCGTGTTACAAAGCCGCCGGGCGAACGGTCAAGTCTTTGAGGTGCGGGGGCGAACTCGGCTCGACTTGATTTTTACGCCAAACATACGCGCCATAAAGCCGCTGTCATTTGCAGGTGCTTTCCAATTAACATTGCGCCTTTGACCACCGCTACCCGCACAAAGTAATAGCAACTACTCTTTGTTATAGCCTATAGTTAGCCGTGCAGCTAATAGACTGCCTGTAATGGACCCTTTGACGTGTTAATAAATATGTATTGAAAATTTAATTAATGGGCGGCCATTTTGACGTGTATTTTACGACGCGTGTTATGTGCGCTACATGCAGAGTGCAGACTCTCATTTAACAGTTTAGAGACAGGGCTGGACAATAGTTTTATGAGTTGCTGAAATAAGTTGGGGGTGTTTAAACTTTGGGATTGGTTAGCGCATTTTGTCCCGCTGCGAGACGGAGCGCCCGCGGCGGACCGGACGGCGGGCGTCTCTACAAGATAATTAACTCTATGAACTACGCTACGACAAGTACAATTAGGAATTTGCTTTAAAGCGCTAATAAATATCATTAACGCTGTTTGGGACTAACTTTAGCGTTTTAGGGTTGTGTGTGAGGTGGAAACTGGTAATGTTAACTTGCCTCCCGTAAGTATGTAGCAGCCTTGTATATTATGACGCGGGTGTCCAAAGTTGGCTTGTTCCGAGCGAGTGACTCGCTCATATAAACAAAGCGGTCTTTGTGTGGTGTTCATTGGACAGCTTAATTGCATTTCTTCGCCACTTCTCTTTGCGGTATTCGCACGTCTCATAATCGGATTAATTCTTTAAACTCTCCCGGGAGGAAAAATACCGGCGAGTCGCGTGGAAACATTCGATGAAGAAATACAGAAACAGCAGTTGGAAAAATGTATCGGATTGGAAACGTTCTTGAGTTGAGTCACTTTAAATTCCCGAGTGGTATGACCTTGATGGATAAGTCAAATGGACATTGGTGGCAATTCTCCCAGGACACACTCTAAACTTATAAGTTGCGATCTTTTTCGTTCATATGAGAACCGAAAAGGACGGGAGATAAATGAATCCAATTTTGAATTAATGGTCATGAGCGGCTGTCAGATTCTATGAAATGTCAAATTTATGTTTGACGTTTCCAAATTTAAAATGACGATCTACTGTGCCTTTTTGTTCTTAAAAGTGTGAAAGGGACATATAGAATTTAAATTTCAGTTACAACGTAATAACTAGAATGCCCCATTAAGTACGATTGTTCATTCACAAATACTCAGTAAAAATGAGTACAAATGGCGATGGAGTGAGGGGAGTCCCCATCACCTGTTTCGCTTATGATACCTGAATATTTAACGCCCCTGAAAGGACTTGCAATTCGTGCAATGCTTGTATTGTGCAGTACAGAATGCGAAATGTTTCTCTTAGCCGTTTACAAGCAATGGACTATGAATATATACAATTCTACTCACGGAGAGCTACCAAGTATCACAGTATGACTACTTTTCTTAAGTGTCTCTTTAAAAAATGGAACTGAAGATATACATCTTCATACTTTTTAAATTAGAATAAAGTATATTTTTGGCACACAAGTACTAGACGGTCTTATTGCTAAGGTAAGAAAATTTTACCAGGTAACCCAAATAGTTCCATAGCATTGTGTGGGATGTACCTACATAATAGAAAGTAAAGATTAAGAATTATATTGCATAAAAACACATATTAAAATTAGATACACAAACTAACTAGTAATAAAATAACATATATTTCTTTTCTTGCAGTCAGTGTAAAAAATAAATAAAAAAAAGAAAAACCAAATTGTATTCTTTTGGAAAGTTTTTCAGTTTCATCTCTATTCCAAAAGTAGCACAAAATAATTTTGTACAAAAATAAAAAAAAATTAATCGTGAAAGCTACGATTGCTACGACGTAGCACTTTAGAAGAGAAAGGCTCGAAAATCTCAACCACGCATATTTAATGGAAAAATGCCTTTTTACTAGGTTAATACGAGCACTTTTTCCCTGACAAAAGCTTGTAATGCACGTGTTGCTCATATCGCGTAGTTTACGAGCAGCCCATGAGCCACTCTTTTATCGCCTCATCCTGTATAACAGCTACTAGCCTGTTTTACGCGAGCAGATGAGCTGCAAACCGACTGCAAAGCAACTACAAAACTGCTGTTAGTTTTCTAATGTAATTTCCACTGTCAATGTTAACACGTACAGCAAACATGACAAACAAGCAGCTAGCTACGTTTTACGAAATTCGTATATTGGCTTTATAAGTCACTTCAAAATTGCAAGTATAATTTCATAAAATTTAACAGCAGTAAAAATAATCTGTCATCATTAGTATTGAAATTAGTGGATATTCGGAAAAAAACACGTTAATTACCGCATTATCGCATTTCCACTACTATATATTATAATTAGTAAAATGTTAGAACCACGACGTCTTATTATACTGTGAATATACTGGTTAAGCTAAGTACAGTAGCCATGCGGCTGGACACTATGACCTTGATTAAAGAAATAGACCTTGAATACGAAATTTACTGGTGCTGCTTGGGGGGACTGCGATTGCCGGTTGTTTTATTGGTTATATAGTTTAGTTTTTCTACTTTGACTGGTTGCCTTCCTCTAATTGCATATTTCGTTTGCACTCTTTGTTATATTAATCAAATTGTATAAAATAATAATTTTGTAACAATATTTTGAAAAGATGCAACGCCTGTGGAGTTTCTTCCGGCGAGTTCTTCTCCACGGAAGACAGCCAAAATGTGAACTCGCCTCGACGTCGAAAAATGATTTGTAAAATCTTAAACATCGAATACACACTTTTTGAATTTTGAATTTTACTCCTACTGCCCCGCATGTGCTGGCTTCTGTACATTGTCGTCTTGACTATTGCAGTTACGATGTGGTTTGCAGGCCGTTTATCAAGAGCCTAGTACTGTAGTATCGCTCGTTACAGGAAGCCACGAAATTAGTTTTATCAACGACAGCTATAGCGGGTAGTTTTATCAGATGGAAAGTATAGTAAGGACGTATTAGCTGTTATTAACCGGTACGAATGTTGGTTTTATTACGGTTATAAATCACAGAATCTTTTGGGAATTATTATATTAATGAATATGAAGAGCTCTGAACTGGAAAAAAATAAAAAATCGGAAAGAAAACAATTTCATATACACTAAAATGTGTGGAACAGCTGATAATTACTCGCGGGTTCAGAGTTCGTCTCATAGTTAAAGTTGTTTATAATAATGTATTAGTAGATTTATTTCTCTAGGGATAAAAAGAATCACGGTGAATAAGCTCCCTAACACCTTCCCCCTTTTCGGTGGTGGTTAGGTTAGCGCCTAACTTTTTGCACCTCGTGACTTCGTGTATCGGCAATATTTCACGGTACCTTCTAAAAGGAAAATTAGAAAGTAATGTCAAAAAGGCATTATACGAAAGAGAGTAGTGACCCCTATAATGTATTTTATCGCAGTCTATTCAGTCGTTTACAGACAGAAGAATGACGAATATGTTCGAAATAATTTCAATTTTTTCTCAATCTAAAATATCTCAAGAGACTCAACTAGAAGGTAAAGCCTAACCCACGCTGGCCAATCAAAGTCACGCTCGGCCGGGAGGTAGCGATTAGTATAATTAATTAAGGTATTTCCTAATCAAGGCTCGGTCACGACGCGAGGTAATAATGGCGGCAAAGGTCAGCCGAGGCGAGCTTTATGCAGCGGTTAGGCTCACTCACTACACACACACACACACAGTAATGCTTAAATGAGTTACCATATTACCAATATACAGCATGCAAGTTCTGAAGCTAAATATGTACCATGATTGATGACATAAAACAGTATAATCTAAAATATAAAGCGAAAAACTTTTCTTTATTCATGTGAACGGGTCGGAACCTAGGAATCGACTTAAGGGAGAGAATTAAGAAAATATTTATTTTCTATCTTAATATATTATCCTCAATAGCTGGAATAATTCTAATCCTGGCAAAAAAAAACTCGTTCAAATCGAATCAGATCACATCGTATTGTTTTTAAAATCCTATATATTTTACGGTTTATCTCAACGATGCGCGATATCCCGGGATATACCTATTATAGCCATGATAACAAAAAAGAAACTTTTAAAATATCAGTTAGTGTATTTAACAACCGCGAAAATCTAAGAATGGTTTACACATATATCATCCAAAATATTTCTTTGTATCATACTAATATTATAAAGAGGAAAGATTTGTATTTGTGTGTGTGTGTCTGTGTGTTTATAAGTTTGTAATGAATAAACTCAAAAATTACTGTGCCGATTTCAAAAATTCTTTCACCATTGAAAGCTACATACATTCACCCTGAGTAACATAGGCTACCTTTTACCGAGGGAAAATGCTTCATTTTCCCATTTTGTTTCAATCAAAATCAAAATCATCAATCAAAATTTTGTTTGTTAGTAACCTTCAGCCTTTTTTTGAACTGCATAGTTTCTGCCTACCTTTATGAGCCCAATTAGACTGTTAGTGAAAACCAATTCTATTTTGAAAAGTCTAAGACAAGGTACTAACCTTAAAACAGGTGTTTGTTAGTTTATTTTGGTTGCTCAATTCGCACGGACCTTTTTTATAGTTTTATAGTCACATAATTACACTCTGCAGCAAGAACTATAAAAGGAATCATAATCAATTGTTACTGATAACGATCAATTCACTATAGCTAGAGCTAGAGCTTAAGTTGTCGAGTTGCGCTCGAGCAAGGTGTTACGTGGCTTTGAAAGGATCTGAGATATACGATCTTTACATTAAGTAGTAGAAAGTCTGAGCTTTAGCAGTTAATTTTGATGTAATCACTGGCTTAGGTCTTATGCAGATTCTGTGACGTAACTAAATAAAAAGTAGTATATAAATTGCAAGTAGAAGACGGGTTTTAGTTGCTGATTTTGTTACTCTAGTAATGTATTATGTCGTTGATTTATATATGAAATCGTATACGGTGATCACAGCGATTTATAAGAATAGAATAGTTCTTTCGCTTGGATTTCGTTTCAAACTCGCCAGAGTCTGAACTTGTCCCATTCTTAATACACATACAATAAGAGAGATAAATTGTGCACAACAGTGTTACTACACAAACATCATTTCAGTACGAAACAACCATTGCAGCAGGTTCCGTAATAGTTTTGTAATTTTTTTAACGGACCCATTTTCATTTTTAATTTCAATCGAAGTATTTCTTTAAGAGGTGCGTACGTACAGACACGCGAAAGAGCTGGCAGCGGGACGATATACGAGTTTATAAGCAGACTGTAATAAAGAAAGAGCCCGTAATCTGTGGTTACAGGCCGCATGTAAACTTGGGCACAGAATACCAAATAGTACTTGGGTACCACAGCGCAGCCCGCCCTTTCCCACGCCTGTGGGTTGGCACCTTTAAGAGAACTAAAATAAATAGTTTAAAAACCGCCCTTTGAATAACTAATTGCCGGAAGTAAGTAGTATGAGCATCTTACCTCCTCATAGTCTCTGTGCGAGTGGCGCGCGGTCGGAGGCGCGGGCGCCGGCGCTCATTCCCGCGAGCGGCGCGGCCGGCCCACTTTGCCCTTGCGCACTGGCGCGCCCGGCGCTCCGCTCGCGCTCTTCATCAGCTTTTGCCAGTCTTGCTCGCACACTAGCGAACCCGCCAGCATATAATACCTGGCAAAGCAGAATTGAAGACTCAGGGCCCTTATCTCGCTAACTCGAGCTTCAACTTTTACCAAAACCGCTGCCGCTGCACACACAGTACGAAATAGTGCATTTGTTAACAACAAATTCAAAAGATACGAGTCAAGACCCTTTTTTAAAAAATCTTTGCACTTATTGCTGATTATCACCATTGTTTAATTAAAAAAATGGCAAAGTCAATTGCCGGTTGAACCCAGTCAAAATATACACCAATATTTCAATTCTATTTTCTTTTTTACCTACTTTGGTGTCGCAAAATCGACGTAACAAGCTTCACCGGACTTGGACTGTAACCCTAAAAAGCTCAAATCAAAATTAAATCACGAAGATGACTTATAAAAACATCTGTGAAGCAGCGTAAGGGTCGTCTATCAACTCGGAAACCGCAACCGTATCGCCTCGGTTCGTGAGATTGTCCCAAGACGATTACTTTACGATTACGATTGGTGCGCGTTGCAATAGGAAGTTTCTCAGATTATGTGTGCTACGAACTTTGGTGTCAAAACTCTTACCTATCCCCTTGCATAAGGTGTGAGCCACACTTGGAGCACGCGAAACACTTTATGTGGAAGACGTGCAAGGGCTGCTGCGGCGCGCTCGTCCTCATCACGAACTCGCTCGCCGGTATCGCCTGGCCGCACGCTGCGCACGCGCCGCCTGACCCGAACATTCTGGAACAAATCACACGCTCATTGAAGTTTGTTTCAAAAATGTACGAAGTGGCTAGCACGATGGTCTAGCATAAAGAGGTAGGAAAATCCGCGCGCTCCGCTCTGTCTATCAGCAGTGGTTTGACGGATATTTGTTTTTCAGATGCAGTACGCACACTACGCAGCGCGAAAAGCTCGAAAAGCTGTGACAAGCTTTTTGCGCATTACGTAGTGACAGCTTTGCCTACAGGCGTGTTAAATCGTTACTTTTATTTAGGCTGCTTACCTAGATGAAGAAGTGCAAGACAGGTATGACACAGAAATGTGCAACCATTACCATTGATTTAATACTGTAGTGTCCTAAAGTATAATGTTTTACCACTCATACTATTACTATTTAGGTCTGACTGTACTAGCTTCTAATTTTTTATCATGAGACTGTATAATTACACCTGAAATATAGTATTCAAACAATGAATAATCTCACATAGTTCATGTTATATAGTTGGTTTGGTACTTTGCGATCGGAACTTTCTGATTAGAATACCAACGCCGCTGTCATTAGTTCTACACGTGTAACATTAAAAGTACTTTAAAAGTGGTTAACATAATATATGAAATGCCTAGCTTTATAGGCACCTGAAATGTTGTTATCTTGGCATGTAGCGATTACAGTAGGTCGTTAAATGTTGATAAATGGTCAATAAAGAAAAGTAACGACATAATGACAACAACTCAACATAAATCAATTTCTAGCGTCCTAATAGTTACTAAGAAATAACGTGTTGTTCGGACTTGACCCTTGTCTTGTGTTTTTTTAGATTTGTTACTTAAATATCCCCATGACTAGATTTCTCCTCGTCATTACTACAATGGTTTAAGTAGTTACTAAAGAAGGCAGGCAGACAACGCAAAAAAAGTTTTTTTTTATAAATATCACTTTTACGTACATAAAAAATAATTTAGGTCAACTAGTTCATGTTGTCTTCTTTACAACGTAGAATGTAATTCATAATCCATAAATTTCTGCAGATAAAGAGTGAAAGGAACCACACCAATAATTTAAAATTCAATGGGTCCGTTCCACAAATTGAATTTCAGTTAATTTTTTTAAAGCTATCTTTTATTTTTTTTAGTACGTAGCTTTGCTTAGGTAATAATTACCTTTAAATTTACAGTACCACTTACAAGTTGATTTGATTGTCCCACCCACGACGACAACGCGTTAAGAGAATTTAATAACACCTCACGGGAAGATTAAAGTCTTAAAAAACAATTATTTATGAATACTCTAAAACAAAATTAAATTTAAAAGGGTTATAAAGTGAAAACCTCGTAAAATGTCATTATTGCAATATAAGCAATTTTAGTTGCGTTAGTTTTATGTCTAAATGACAAAAAAATATAATTATGAGCATAAAAATAGGAGCATAAAGGATAAGGAATAAATAGCTATCGAAATTTTCAAACTTGCATATAAGTAGTTTAACAGCCAAACATTACTGAGCGCTTTTTCAGACACCTTTATTTACACCCACCATTAATAAATATAAGCAAAAATAATCAGCAGCCAATCAACATTTAATTACTTGCATATCGTCGTAATAATCTAGAGTTCTGAAAGTAAATATCATGTCTCCAAAGATAAATTCATTTGAGTCATTCAGAGCAAATAGGATTTCATTTCATTTACATCGACGAGAGCGTTTTCAATTAAGGAGCGGCGACAGTATCGGCGTATGAAGGTAACATTAATTAAACCCTCCAAGACAAACATGTGTCGATCTATTTGTGTTGGCCGCCCGACCACCAATAAAATAGAAAAAATCCGGGTAAAGTTCGTTGTTAACAGCTCATATATATACCAACAGAGGGGCTCGAGCCTACCCGGCCTAACAGACTTTAGTCGACCACTCTGACCCAGTGCGGGTTGGTCAATTTCACACACAACCTTCGAATTACTTCGCAAGTGTGTGCAGGTTTTCTCGCGATGTTTTCCTTCACCGTAAAAGCGTCGAATAAACGGAAAAATATTGGTACGTCTGACTCTTGAACTCGCGAACTTCCGAATGGAAGTCAATGGCCCTACCCACTTGGCCACCGACACTCTCTTGGCATAGGTTCGCCTACGACGAAATCAGCAAGATTTCCCTCCCGTTCATCAATTTATTACATTTCCATATAGGTACGAAACGGTTACCTATTGTATTTCCGATATTTTTTATTCCGAATATTGTTATTCCGCTAACTTTTTGACATTTATCAGTTGGAAAAATTATTTATTATCCGAAATAATATTTTCCATTTTATCATGTTTCCGCGTTTTAATTTACCTTTTTACTTGTTCACCGATGTTTCAAATTTCCGCTAAACTATTTACCAGTATACCGAAAATCCATGACAACGTTAACCATTTTTTTACATGTGCGATAGCTCAATTGAACCATTATATTGCAAGGTCAAATTTAATTTCTCCATTTTACATTCTGTACTCCTTCAAGCATGCATGCATGCAAGCAAGCAATCTAGCAAGCATGCAAGCAAGCAAGCAAGCAAGCAAGCAAGCAAGCAAGCATGCAAGCAAGCATGCAAGCAAGCAAGCAAGCATGCAACCAAGCACAAGCAGGCATGCATACATGTCAAACCTAACAGAAGGGTATGGCGGGCGAGGTGGGCTCGCTTTGCTCGCCCACCACGCCCGCCATACCCTTCTAACCTAACCGACAGATGTCGGGGTGCCCCGAACTCCAAAAACATTATGTGTCGTAATTATAAAAAATAATAATTGTTACTTCGGGATAATAAAAATAACACAACAACAAAAATTCTAGCGTTTAAAAAAAGACCAAGTGAGATTACGGTATTTAGTAAAAAAGATTAATCGTAAAACGGAATAACGTTGTGCGGAAAAAGAATAATTCTGTAAAGTGTATTGTGGTGATTTAAAAATATGTCAAGTCATACAATGGAAATTGAAAAATGTATGAATCGTTTACGGAATATTGAAATTCGGTTTTCAGTTTTTCGAAAATGTGATAGGTTACCGTACGAAACACGCAATTTATTTGACTTAACGTGCCGTAAATTTTGTCCCGTAATCAACTTTGTCAAATTGAAAGGGCCTGATAAAACAGTTAGTTTTCTACTTTTGGGGTTGTACGACGGAGCAAGTCCATTAAGAATTCGTGATCGGGTCCAAACTTTAAGGTATCCTTTCATGACGAGACGACGTATTAATTAACGAATGTGTGTTTGGCGCGAGTTTAATAAAATGGGGAAGTTGCGGCGTGGATCTACCTCGTCGAACTTTATTTGCCTTCGTTACGTACAAAATTGAATACGTCGTGAATCCTCGTTAATTTAAGATGAAGGCTGTATCTTGACACGTTATTTTATTCATTAAGGGAGCGTCTCGGGCGCTCGCTGTGTACGTGTCGACTTCGGATTGTTGTATAAGGAACATAATTTAAAACCTCTTGACGAGATCATTAGAGCGCGCGCGCCGAGGCGAGAGGGGTGGCTCTCTATCGTCCATATTGACAAACAGGTACGTACGACGCGCTGCATGCGTGAAGCCTCTTTAAAATTTATGGCTCCTTACGTCCTACTTTACTCAAAAATTAATGGCAAGGAAATCCGTCATCCCTGACACAGCCTCGCCCTGTACAATAAGTGGATTCAAAGCCGTAAAAGACGTTAACAGCTCATATACGTCCCCACAGAGAAGCTCAAGCATACCCTAAAATCATGGTGAATAGGCCTTAGTCTATCACGCCGGACCAATGCGGCTTGATCTACCTCACATACGACGTTTGTATTACTTCTGTGTGCAGGTTTCCTCACGATTTTTCCTTAACCGTAAGAGCACCGAATTCCGTCGTTCGCTTAATTAACGTACGTTATATAAATTCGAAAATCGAAAACACATTGATACGTGCCGAGGTTTCAACCCGCGAACTTCCGAATGGAAGTCAACGGCTCCTGCCACTTGGCCACCGACACGCTCTCAAAAACCCCCGCAAAAGGGATATTTAGTCATAATTCCTAGGCTTAATTTGGGGATACCAGTTACAAGTAAGGGATACAAGTAACCTTGACTTAGGTTGGAACCTTTTAAAACGGGAACGACATACGAAGAGGCAGTCATATTGATGAAATTTATTAGGAAAAATTTAATCAGTCGTTTTATAACATTTCCCAGAGGACGTGATGTCAGAAAGAAAATTGATTGTTATAATCCAGTGCAGCTAAACTTTTAAAACCTGAAAATTTTCCAGCTTTATCCTTTTGTTAGATGAGGAAGACTACTTAACGGTATTAAACTTGGTTACGTTCGTGCGAAAATCCTTTTAAAACTTTTCCAAACTAATATCAGAACGATAAAAGGAGCTTTTATATAATATGAAAATTGCTGTTAGAAGTAATAAGTAGTTGGAGGGGGAAAGGGAAGCAAGACGTTGGGGGAGGGGAGCGATCGGAGACGAATGGCTCTCAATATCGGGAGATGCGTCCGGGAACGGGATATCTAACTTGTTGCTTCGAATCCTACGGACACAGGGATAATAATATTTTGCAAATTGCTCATCCGCCTCTTGGCGTTCGAGAGCTCCAGTCTGTTGACTTTGATACAGATAACTCAGTTTTAAGCCAAGTTTTGGATAACTCCATTGTCGTTTAGAATTTGTTTTAATCCTATTGTTGTTTGTAAATTGATTGGAATCGCTATATGCGGCAATAAAATGGAAACATCTAAAATATGTTTAACTAACACCAATTTAGGTAAAGCCACTAGTTCTACTTTACTGTAGAAAATACGGATATTAGACAAATGATACACATAACAGGTAGACTTAAATAAAGTACAATATCAAGTTATTTATCAACATACAGAAAAGAAAACACATAGCTAATGTTTCTTTGAGGCTGTTGCGATTGGTACAAAAAAGCCGTTAAAATACGTTATAATGAAAACACAAAGCTTTCGCCGCACGGATGTTCACCCTGTGCTTTAAGAGTAGGTAGGCCATGTTCCCAGCTGTAATTTTTAATAGTAATTTTTACAAATTATATTCTTGATTTATTTTGAAACATCTTCATTCGCACTACCTCTAACACTGCGAGTCTGCTCCGTAGTAGCAAGTGGCGCCGGTCCTACTCACGTTTTCCTTGTACGCTAGACACTGTGTCGCGGACTTGGCGGCTGTGTATTCCCGTTTCCTGCCTTTCTCTATCTCAAAAGTGACTGAAACTCGCTTTACCATCTCAAAAAACATCTCATTATTTTTATATTGAGTGTCATTCGTAACGCGCGATCGAAAATAAATTAAAATCCTGTGTTGCGGTACGTCATACCGATGAAAAACTGACGACTGACGCAAAACACGGAAGTCTACCTTAGGTCTGCGTTTCCATCAGAGATGGGCGAGGATGCGTACCTAGAAAGTTTTTTTTTGGTAAACAATTAATAAAATGACTGTGCTGACCGACTCAGGATAAATAGAGCTATTCTATTGGTTCTTAATAAACACATTTCGCGCTATGCATCCTCGCCCATCTCTGATGAAAACGCAGACTTAAGGTAGATTTCCGTGCTTTGCGTACAGGAGTACAGAAATAGGTACCCAACAGACCCAGCTGCGCCCGTAACATGCAGTGCTATGACAAAAGTTTGTCGCGCGAGAAACCCGCCGTATTGAAATATCTTCCAATAGAATAAGAGAATACGCACAACAAAATTATGTCTGTCACGTGTGGACCAGGCATGTTAGAGAGGGCTCAAGTCCGGTGAAGCTTGATTGGTCGTACCTTTTCGATACAAGCATAGGTCAATTCAAAAAAAAAAGTTAGAGAGGGACGCAACGGGAAGAGGCCGGCGGCGGCGGTGTGCTCGGTGTCATTAGCGAATTCTTGGCGTGTCGCCGCGCGCTAACGAGACTCGCTAACGACGCGCTAACTTGATACACCGCCTTACATGCATTGTGATTATGTCATTATGACGTTTATTAACCAAGGGAAGCGTCACGCCGGGAAATTGCCGGTAAATGATTGGGAAGAAGGGAATGTTTTGCTACCATGTACAAAAGCGAAATATTTTAACTTTGTTATTTTGGGTGAATAGAACACTGAAAAATCTTTGGAATTAAATCTTGTAATACATTGAATGAATATATTCTTAATGCTGTATTTCAAAAACAAAACTATATGAAATAAAAGACAGCTGTACGTTTCGTTTTACAAGACATTAGTATTTGAAACTACATATTTCCTTACATACAGTAACATATGAAAATTAATTAGTGTTCTCCTAGCTAGATTCATAAACAACTACAGGGAACGATCTCGTATTCAAATTTGACGTGGTAAAACAACGGAGCGCGGAGTAAGTTCCATAAACTCGTTTCAAACTCCCCTCTACACACTCTATCGGCGATTTTTAATTAAGTCCGTTGCTTGCAAACGAGCAAAGTAACACCATCAATTCATTATCCTAAACTCGGGCTGGATTGTTCCTCGCTCGCTACTTACGCAAACTTTCATTTTAATCAAGCGTTTAATTAAAAATTATCCGAGAAAAACAAAATAAGCCCGTTAGGGCGGTCTGAAACTAATTAAGGCGCGTACGATGTGCCGGTTAGGTCGACAACAGGCTGAGAGGTGAGCCAAGTAGGCACGAGCGAATCGTGTCACTGACAACAACAGATACATATCTTTTCAATAACCTGATATTATCTATCATCATAATAATATTCTAGAACTGAAGAATATAATAAAATCTGTAATAGAATCTGTATTTGATAAAATATCGTTGATGAGAGTGAGATTTGGAGATAGATTGATGTATCTTCGGCTCCCTCTTTTTCCCGTTCGGCTTTCGCTCACGTTCGTTCCTTCCCTATTTAATAGAAATTGGAATCAATAGATAAAGATATATACAAACATAAATAGATGCTCTTTTCCCTAACGTTATAAGTAGAGTTTAAGTAAGCTCGCAGGGATTCCAAACTAGTGTGTTAGATAAGGATATAGATATATTAGGCGGCAAATTAATTTCACGATAAGTAAGCAAGCCTTTGTCCAGCAGTGGACGTCTTTCGGCTGAAATGATGATGATGGTGATGAAGCAAGCAAGCATATTCAAATCGCTTGTGATATGAAGACAGATAGATCCGATTGAGAAGATTCATATTGAATCTATATCTCATGAGTTACACATCACTAGAGGCGACCTGGCGAGCTGAGGTGAGCGTCCTTTAATTAAACGCCTTGTTCTAGTCCGGCGCGGCTGTGGCACCGCCCGCTTAGCGAAACTATTACTGCTGTACTGCGGAAAAACTAACGAGTGTTAGAGGCGAATCCGACACATTACATTACGTCACTAAAGAGTTCTTGTCGCCGACAACCTTATCTGTTGATACTGGCTGTTGCTATTTCTTTTTATTGGCTTTTTGTATTTTTGCAAAACTTCGAGTTTGGTACGAACGAATGTAATGAATTGGTAATATCACAATAAAATAAATACGTTCAATACTTGTTATTTATTCTAACTATTTTTCTTGCTATTTTTCTTGTTTGTATTTCAGTTTGTTTGTAATTAGTCTTTCTTCCGCATCACATGAAAATCAAAAAGGCGTTTCTGTTCTTATGAAAGACATCAACGCAAGCCATTCAACATTTCTTCAAGTCATTAGCGACACAAATTAATATTTTGATATAATAATTGATTAGGAACCGTAATGTTTTGTTTAGGAAATACAAAAAAAAAGTACTGCTGCTGGATGGAACTAAATAAATCGAATATTATATTAGTTGGATTAATTATAAATATTTTATTTAATACCGTGTCTAAAATAGATTTCCATATTTATAAAAAAACTTGTACTGAGTGTTAATAGAGTTATGTGCTAGAGTGACTCGTATATCTATTTATCACTGTCCAAATATTAAAATAAATTTTACAAACGAGATAATAAGACAAAGTTTCAAGACTGTATCTCGAGAGTCCAAGACGACTAGTTAAAACGTGTCGAGCTCACTCGTAAGTTTTCTAATTAACGTTTATGTCAATATCAATTAACTTCTCTAAGAATTAATTATCCCGGCATTACGGCCCTTCAATTTATTACCAAACTTTCACTAATCAATCTTTCTTGAGTATCCCAGCCAGAAGCACTATCAAATTAACATCAGAAGTGGGATGCTTTTGGATAATTATGTAAACGAGACGTCCCCTCCGAGGGGCTATGGGCTTGGAAGAAATTGATACTCTAGCAATAAGGCAGTTCATTTGCACATGTGGATTGTATTTTTGTTATGTGCTTGGTGTGTTTTTTAATTATTTCAAGCCTCGTGCCTCGTACCAACTCACTGAACATGAACTTTACATTTTTAGCCGAGTCTGCTGATTGAAAGGGAGGTTAATTTATTAAGATAATGATTTTTACAACTTTATTTTAGGTGTTTAAGTCATGCTGGTCGAGTTGACTGGAAAAAATTACAAGTATATTTAGAGAATAAATAATATCTGGACTTTTATTTGTATTATACAGGGATATCAAGTATGGGTGGAAATTCAATGTGAAAAAAAATGCTTTTATAAATATTGTGTATAAAGTTAGTTTTACGAGTATCTGTAGTGTTATTTAAATCTATTTAAGAATTATTGAGTAAAAATATTCCACTTAGAAGTCTAGTTGATCATCATCATCACCATATAAGTGATTATTGATAAAAAGATTAAGCAAAAATAAGGGTAAAGAAATAGGAACCTACAAATTAAATGGATCTTTTTTACTAAACTAGTACTAATTAGCGGCTTATTACTCTGTGGGAGTTTTAGATTCTAGCATCCACATTATATCACAGAGAAGCGCTCGCTTTCACCCAATTAAACTATAACAAGCTGCGGTGTAGTAAAATATGTCTGCTTGAATTACAGCCGCCAAATTAATTAGTCCAATTACCTGTAACACGAATAAATAATAATTTATTAGCGGGAGCATTTGTCAAAAGCCGCACTCGCACGATGAGCTAATCGACTATCACCGCTAATTGCCCCCGTCTGCGCCCCCCGCGGGGCGCTGTGGCCCCGACGCCGGGGTTGCCAGCTCAAAACTCATAAATTTGTAATTTCTCGCATGTTATAGCATCAATGTGTTCTGAAATTTAAAATCTTTTCAAACATAAAAACCTGCTAGAAAAAAGCTATTGATTTACAGTATTTTATGCAGAAAGCTCATGGAACTTATTTTGATTCTTTCATGATTGGATTAACCAATCAAAATAAAAAAGCGTCATAAGATTAAATATACCAATAAGTAAAGAATTAGAAAATGTATTTTTTTCCAAAGTTTGAAAATTTCTGTAGTTGTTATAAGTGCACTGTCTGGCAGCCCCAGCGGGCAGGTACCCCCGGCCGGCCCGCTCCTCCCCCCACCCCTCACCCCCCCTCGCCGCTAACTAATTAGATAAGTTTGCAACTCCACTGTACTTCTGGTGCTCAGCTCTGCCGGTAAGCATCAATCTTTTTAATTAAACATTTTTGACACCGCAGCGATTAGCCATCGAACCCATTACTATGCTAATATACTGAATAGTTTCAATTTAAATGCAAAACACTATGGATATAGCCATACAACTCATAAGGTTGCGCGGTAATACGGTGTAGATTTTCACGACTTAATTAAAAATAATTTATGAAACAAATTATGATATTACTTTGAAAACGATAGCCTACGATATCGTTGAATTATATTATTAACGAACATAATTAATTGTTTATTACGCCGTTTCCTGTAATTCAAATAATATCCATTAAGTCGTTTATATTCGTTAATATACGGAAAACTAACACATTCCGAACCGGTACCGTCTGATGGACGCTGATGTTTGTCTATTAATTTTAATGAGACGTCTCCATAAATCCTTTAAAACACCTTTATATCACCACGGCTCGTATTACAGATGTTTCAAGAAAATAATGAGCAATTAATTTCCTCGGCACACGCCTTATCTGTCGGTACAAGAATCGATCGAGTCCATTATAGAAGTGAGGTGGACAATAAATCAGGGCTTACAATGGCACATTGTCCGTCGCTCAGGCTGATTAAATAAATAAATAAATAGGTGGCGATGCGACCGCGCAGATTTTATCGAGAGCCCGCGACATTAGTCTACGCGGCGTCTACCTCACGCTGAAATAGCCTCTTTGGGGACGGAAATAGAATTGAAATGAGATAGTGCTAATATAGTTAGAGTATGGTTTCAATAAAGTGATTTGGAGCAGCGGCGGATTGTTTTTAGGCGGTTGAGTGGCGTGCGTGTCTTGTTAGAGAGTAGCCGAGATGGATGACTGCTGCGGTACTGCACTGAGAGAAGTGAAGCGAGACAAGAAATCCATCATTCACCGTTGATGACGTCAGACGCCGGTCCGGTATGTGCCGGTATCGGAATCACCTAGCCATTGCATACACTACCCACATCTATACATTGGGAGTATAGCTCTAGCTTTGAAATTTTATATCTGTACGTACTTTGGAGTCCACTTCCTCAATATCACCTAGCTGCACAATGCATAGAGCCGGAGTTTCAACTATATCTTTTGTGAAGAAGTTATAGTTACTGGTTTCCCTCAACTTTAACCAAATTGCCCGTCCACTTTAAATTTGATCTGATTTATTTAGACACTATATAAAACATTGAAATAGATTTTACAAATGTAGAGCTCATTAATTGTCCCTGTATAACATGTAACACAACACGTATGTAGATATACTAACAATTAATTAACGTACTCTCATATCGCTACACTGACCTATATTTGTATGTAAACGATGCCGCTAGACATGAAAACAATACCTCGTTAATTAGGTAGCGTTCGTGTCGTGTTTTAAACGCGCATTCTAAACGAGCGTAATAAGTTTACATCATAAATGAATCTCAGGGTTTATCCGGCGGTTCCCTGACCACCCCTAAGCGCGACGCGAATTGCGGCGCGAATCGCGGCGCGACGAGTGACGACGATCGAAGAAAACAAACATAGGCAACAATAGAGATGTTGAATGTCTCCAAAATAAATTACTTTACTCTATGCAGGACATAAACTCAATAACAAAATCACTTATTTACAAATTATTTTGGACTAGGTAAGATTTATTATTAAAAATTAACCTAAAAATCGTACAAAAGCACTTAGTGAAAAATGTGATATCATGAGTTTGTATTTCTTTTAATTTTAGGTATAAAACTTTGTTTTCCCATTTAATTTAAATAAGCTCATTTGCATAGCTGATATTTGTGTTCATTGACTATCCAGTCAACATCACTCAGCAGCGGTGTGAAGAGCATCGAGCGAATAGCGACGGGAATTGGCACTGGGCGTATTCGGCATCTCGAGAGCTTGTGGCATATACGTAGCAAGTCGCGTCGCCCGTCGCCAGAAGCTGTGGCCAGGCCCTTAGACTGTTAGACGCTTTATTTAGGGTAAAAGGGGCAGTAATTGGACGGGCCGGATGTGGAACACAGGTGGCCTGTGCGTGCGTCGCTTGAGGTAGGGCTGCCCCTTAAACTGTCTGCAAAAATTATGTAATTATGTACGCAAAAAACTTTCTTTCAAACGTCATTTTAAATGATTTTAAGGAATTATTAATTGAATTATTTAATACTTTTTTACTACGGAGTGCTATTCAAAGGAAAAACGTTTCCGTATGTGATGTCAGAAAGTTGCATGGGTGTGTGTGAAACTGTCAAGTCAAAAGTCAATAGTCTTTCTTTTCTTTTTTAATATATTTAATGTATCTGTTCAGATAAATAAGTTGTACTGTTATTTTCCGCTTAAGTGCTGTGAGCTTAAAAAGCGATAAATTTATTTGAAGATCTTAAGACATAAATTATTTTACAACTCCAGGGCTTGTAAAAAAGGACTGCTCATCCTTGTTCCTCATACTAAATAAAGACATTGTTAAAAGTAAAACCTTAGAACAATAATAAAATTTAAAATTTCATAAACGAGATCATCATACTTCTTACTAATAAACATTTGAAAATTATTTCTGAATAAAATTTATTAATTTATTATTATTTTAATATTATAGGTGACAACCATAGCTATACGCCCTCTAGTGGTTGGCACAGGAAACGAGAGCCAATTTGAATTTCTTCCATAGCGAATCGATTAATTGGTTCTCTACTAAATCGTGGGCTTTTCCGCTTAGTACATTAAGCTTAACATGTTTTCTTAGAAACGGATTAAATACGAGTATAATCGATTGATTAATTCCTTCACGCTAAATTACTTAGTTAGGTATATGTCATAAAACACATAGATACATTGTATCTGTTAATCAATCAGCATAAAACCATTTAAAGCTATCGGCAAATATTTGAATTCGACTAATATTATAAGAAATATTGTTGAGGATATAAAAAATCTCCACTTGCTGGGTTTTATTTGCATCAATCTCTCGAACAACTTTTAATAAGTTCAGAAACCTCTCAAGAATAACACTTTTCAGAAACTGGCTCACAGATTGCTGTGGATCATCGCTTGAACTCTAAATAAGTTTATCTACCTGCATTTCAATTCCAGTATTTTTGCAGCGCGGAAACGAAAGGGAATTAAAACTTAAAGTGTTTGGAAATAAAGTAATTATTAGAAAATAATCCTGAATGAGGGGTAGTGGTGTGTGGGGAGGGGGCGGAAGGAAGGGTGCCTAATTAGGGAGGGGGAAGGTAATGAGCCGCGATCGCCGCTCCGATATAACGAAGGCTATTTACGCGGTGGTCGCTCTCAAAATTGCGAGGTTTTGTTTTAAAAGCGGTTAACGTTTGAGTTTCGCGATTAAGGAGTTTAATTAGACAGCGTTGTTTACAACCTCATTACGGTAGGTAGCCGAGGAAAACAGCCGAGATATCGGCCGATCATTTATGAAGTTGAAAAATGAGTTTCCTGCCGTTAAGTACATTCTGTTGTAGATTATAAGCAAACAATCGCGGGCTTATGAATAAACATGAACTCGATTTTACTCGGTTATTTCTCGGCGCAAACTTCTGTCGGGGTTATTACGTTAGCAGAGGTGCGCGGTCGGTGATAAAAATAACAAATTAACAAGTCTGACCTTCAATTGTTTATAATGGGGCCATTATTGTCAATGTTAATTCAAAACAAACTAATATAGAAAAGGTTTAGTTTTGGGATATTTACCGTGGTTTGTTAAATCATAGATGCTTTAATTATAGTAGTCAAAGAGTGTTATTTGTTTACACATACTCTTATTTACAATAGGTACACAAAATAGTTGCGTTATCATGACGACATAATACAGATTTTTTAAACTATTTAAAAAGAAAGTGATGATTAGGTAGACACGTATTTATTTTGTTGATACTAAAATATAGTTTTGTGTTTAATAAATTATAAACCTATTATTTATTATGTTTGTTTTACAGCAAAGGAAAGTTAAGTAGTTGAGTAATGATGGAATAAAACAGGATACAACGTAGCTGTTAAGTTACCGTTAGTAGAAAGTAAATAATTCAACTGCTCTTTGCAAAGCGATTTGAGATTATAATCTGCAGTCATTTCTTGTCAACTTCTCTGATTATACTAATTATTAGCAAAGAAATGAGAAAAAAAAGTTTTGGAAGAAAATGTCTGATTAGAATAAGAATACTTTGAAAAAAAAAATAATGAAAAAGATCATTTCAAAAATAAATGGTTATTCTAAATATACCTACTTTTATTAACCCTAACAAAAAAGAGGGGTGTAATAAGTTTGACGTGTGTGTTTGCTGTCTGTCTGTCGGTGGTATCGTAGATCCTAAACGGATGCGCCGAATTTGATCTAGTTTTTTTTTGTTTGCAAGGTGTTGCAATGGAGTGTTCTTAGCTATGATCCAAGGAAATATCTTCACCCATTTGAAGATTATCAGCTTTTTTTTTTTCCTTTGTGCTGCCTGTGTTGTTGTTACAAACCAAATAAAGTTTATTATTATTTTAGTTTTTGAAAGGATCAAATAATGGTTTTTTGGCGGGACTTTTCAATTTTGTTTTATTTATCTATGGAGAAGAACAACGAACAAAAAATATCGTCCACCTTGGGCAACACAACAATGTACTCTAAGAAATAAACGCATATACTTTAAATCGTTTTACTTTTAAAAATTAATATTCTGTGCTTTTGATGGGCAAACGTATGCAGGTAGAGCGTCCAATTTACGTGCTTGTACAAATACGAGAGTAATTTAACGGACAATTTAGAATATCTGATACAAATCAGGTGATTACTGGCGGCGACCTGCGTGCCACAAAAGGGAGCTTTCCTCCTAATAGACGTCCCGAGCCGCGATGGACCGGTAACTGGGTTGCCAGCTCCCCCATAATTGGACAGAATTGACTTAGACTTTAGATCTTTTCAGAAATCTACTTATTTACAATATCTAGTCTTAGCAGAATTTCGTGGGTAAATAGTGAGTAAAGGAAAAAGGTTTTTATTAGCAGTTGGTCTACCATACAAATTCTTCTTTATAAATAAGATCGTCTAAATGCACAAATTTATATTATAATGAAACTAAAATAAAAAAGCTGGTGTCTTCTAGATAATCCAACTCGTTCACAATACACCAAATAATTAATTCCAAATATTTATAATAGACAAATAAACACTTTTACAGGGTATTTAATTTTATAACGAAACCAATCATATTATCGGTAGATATGGGCTTTATTGCCAATTGATATTCCGCTGAAAAATCTTCTGGCAACACTTCACATCCCGCATGCCGCGCGCGCACCCCGAAATCCCGCCATCATTAACGTATCGAGAGTCGGTCGAGAATCGCGGGCGCAGATATTCACTAATGTGACAACAACAGAGGACGCCCGCCGCAAATGAGAAGCCAGCTTCATCCCAACATACACACAAGGAGCAAAAACTAAACCATTCGTTAAACTTTGAAGTTTGTTTGAGCGGTTTTTTTACAGGTTTGTTAGATGCAATCTTGATGTTTTTTAAAGACTATCAACACGCATTTTCACGCGTTTTATGGGAATGTGTTTGAGCTGATAATAAAACAAAGGTGCGTCGACAAGGACGTCGATTGAGAATTAAAAAATGACAACTCAATTGGTGTAGTTTGGGCACAGACTGAATAGTAGTCGCTGTTTAGGGTTTAATTTTTTTAATCACATGTAGATGGACGGATGAACATACATAACTATCACATGAGTGATCCTGGGACCAGTTTTTTATATTGATGTAAGGAATCCTAAACTATTTTTAGAACATGTATCATAGTCGAAATTGTAACTAAAATAAAAGAACAACGAGTTTGACTACAGCAGAAATGTATGTTTTGAAAAATTTGTCACTTCGATAACAACTAGTGATGTTAGTCGCCGGCAAAGGGGGTGTATTCTAATCGCGCGATAGCGTGGCCCGTTTTTACTAACGAACGCGCTGCGATAACGCGACGACGACGACGGCGGCGGCGACGCGAACCCGACGGGAATTTCGCCTCATTAAAAGTTGCAACCTGCGGAGAAGGCAATTTGGAGGCCCGCGACGACAGGACCCGTACTTATTAACGACCTGACTTTACACTATCACTTCTCGTCTTCGCTAGTCTTGTTGTATCGAATCATACTTATATTGGTTAAATTGAAAAATGATATTCATGGATAGAGTTCATCAGTAATGTAAAGTGCTTAAAATTGATCACGAATTATTTATCTAATATCGTAAAAGAATAAAATGGGATTTTAAAATATATAATTAATTTACAAGAAGTATTATTTGCACAGACAGTCTTCGATATTTTGATTGCACTGTTTGCCCATTTTAATCAAGAAAGCACAAACTTGTGTTTCTTCCTGGAAGCTGCAGTTACCAGAGAGGCAAGCAGCAATTTACCAGTAAGCCTGTATTTATTGTTAGTGTTACTATTATTATTAGCAGCATCCCTGCGGTCCCACCTGCCCTCTCGAATTAGTAAACAAACGTCTTTACGAGCGGTTTTACGGCGCCCACGATATTTCGGTCTGCGCACGCTCTTTTACGACATAATGAATTTGTTGATGAACTAGGTATTAGAAAGTTTGAAAATAGCCCCGTCTGGTGACCGCCGGTGAACGTATCTGTCATAGACAAACAGTTTTCCGGAATATAAAGTCAATCGAGGGTAATTTATACCTAACTAAATATTCACGGTGTTTCCTACAACCTAGAACTACGTATTTTGTTTCGAGTGCTGAACGATTTGGTGAGTCAGTGATTTATAAACATTTCCTGTGTACCAACTTACATAAACACAAAATATTATTTTTACAGTCATTTAGAATAACCAAACTACTACTAATTTCATGTTCACTATTCATACCGACGACGCGCCCAAAAAAAAAAAAAATTAGTTTGGTTAAATTTAATATTTACGAGGTTATTCCAACTTCCTCTAATTTAGAGTTTATGTATTTCTCTTTTTAAGTAAGTGATATGCTTTATCAAAGATTATCATGTACCGTCCGCAGTTTCTCATCTATGGTGAGCTAGTAGAGTAGCTGCGGCTGGTGACTGTGTTATTGCGGAAACACTTTACGACTCCTATTATCATCCTTTCATGGGCAGTTAACCAGTGGAAGACCGCGGAACAACTTACCGGAACTCGCGACTTCTTGTCTACTCATTAGCTGCGAATATTGACATGCTTTATTTTCAAAGGGGGTTATATGGCGGACATGCGTACCAACTTAAATTTTTTTTCTTTTTTTTTTGTCTATTGATAGTCCTTAGGTCCTTATGAAGCCTAACAAAAGTTACTCTTTGTCATTTTTCTCTATACTACTACTATATTAACACACATTTTCACGGCTTTTCTCCACGATTTCGTTGTAAATGTGTGTTAGTGCAGTTAACAACCGCGAAAATCTAAGAATGTATTAGTTGGGGCAAAATAATTTTATATTTTCTTTCTGTATGGAACAGCAAACAAAAAATTTAATCTCTGCCTAATCTTGATCGGTTCCTACTTTGAAACCTATGATATAAATGCCTACTTAATGCTGAAAATTATTTTTCAATAATTGTTTTTGAATAAAAAAGTCTTCTTTTACTGAGCGGGAATCAAACCTAAACTTCCAACGACGAAGATTTAATAAGTACCTGCGTACGTGCCACATTTGAATGTGTTCTATCGATTATTTGGTAACTACATATAATTTGTCTACACAGTTCAATATACCAAGCTGAATATTGAATGATAATGTAAAGATGAATTAAGGAAATTAACAGCGAATTACGTTTGCTTTGGCGAGTAATTAATACGGCTTCGACGAGTTAAGTATCAATTTACATATTGGCACTAGCACACCTTAGATGTTAAGTACTCTCATTCTGTTTATACAGGGTGTCTGTTCGGTAATTATACTATAATATGGCACCATTAACTCAAATTTTCATGAATACGTAAAGTACAATATAGGCAGCTTAGGATTTCTTAGAAAATATTTTTAATCTAGAGATAAGGTAGGTATAAAAGTGAAGTCTTTCGGCTGAAATGATAACAGTAAGTTCGATTTGCAGAGTTATATTTTGCTGCATTTATATACACCACAAAATTTTACTAGTTAATTCGCAACAAAGTGGTAGTACCTACCTACTCATGAAACTGAACAACTTTTCCTAAGGAACATAGGTAGAAAAAAAAATCAATTGATCATAAAAACTGGCCGGTGACTAAAAATAAAAAAAGTCTGGACTGTGTATTTTGGTGTCAATAAAATATTTTATTGTATATGTATAGGGCTTTTTAATTTACGCAAAAACAACCCTTAAAGCTGTGACGACAAAGTCCGTAAGTTAGTTTCTCGGACTGACTAATAACACCCGGTATACCGAGCAGTGGGGGTACTTTGGAGCGCAGAACTCGTCTCAGTTATGGCGAGGTTAACACATGAGGTTAATTAAGATCTGAAATGCGACCTATAACTAGCTAACTAGAACCCCCAACTCACCGTCGTAGTTAGAACACCCTTAATTGAAACGATTTGATATCGTTACACTAACTATTCACTAATTGGCTGTATATCATTTTAATTAATGCTTTGACTTCCACTTTTCTGAATGCTAGTTTTAAATAGCTAATTAGTGATCATTATTGGTATTTTAAGTTTTATAGCCTTGAAAGTACTCATGGCTTGGGACCTGATTTCCAGGGCTTTCTCATTAAAATCAGTTGCATTCCAAATATAAACCATAAAGTTATTTTGCAATAAAAAAATGTTATTTTGAATCACGTCGAAAACTCCGTTGTTTGTAAAATGAAAAACAAAGGGAATAGCAAAAAAGGAATTAACAGGTTGCCAATAAAATGTTGGGGAATCGCAGTGATAGTTTTCGGAGTGCTGTATCTATGATCCCGGTATTCCCCGATATGACAAGTGCGAGCCGAATGCCGAGCGGCGCAGCCAAATCTCTGAGAGTAAACATTATTAAAAATTCCTTTCACAGCGGCTATCGAATAATGATTTGTGTACGTCACGCCAGCCCACGCTGTCATACTTGCGCCAAATTTTCACCCGAAGGCGAGTTTTACTATTTTTCGACAGCACGCCGTCCGGCGGGCACTGCGTTTATTTATTAACAAAAATCGTTCGTCTATCTAACGGGCCCGTGTTTGGTCAAATTTGAGCCTTGTGGCGATGGGGTTGGGTGAAGTTTTGCGGTTGTTGGGAGGGTGGTGTAAAGTCGTTTCGGCGTGCGCTGGCGTCGTTTACGGGGCCGGCGGTGCACGGCGGCGGCGGCGTCGCGGCGCACCGTGCGCTCTACCCATATCAATTTCGAATTCGAATTGTTCGGAATACTTTTTCTATTCGGACCGTCCAGCAGATTGCGTTTCGTGTGTAAAACTCTAAATTAAACGCTTTAATAATAAAATAGAAAAAATCGGTTCGTTGACGGATCTGTTGATCTGTGAAATGTGTCGGTCGCTGGGTTGGTGCAACGAGGTTATTGACATTTTCAAATAAAAATGTTTGTTTATATTGACGAATAAAAAAGCAAGCGTACCGTTGTAGCTACTGAAAACAGTTTTTTTCGCTAAACAATGACCGAACCTTAGCATTATTCATTGGAAGTTCATTTGCATCATGATTGATGATAGCGCGTCTCTGTGTCTGGCGTATATTACTGTGCTGTATACACGTGGTGCGGAGCCGTGCGTCAGACGGACGGAAGCCGTGCGGGCCCCGCGCGGTATGAAGTAATTAATAACGTGTCTCAGTACGCTAACGACGCTGTCACGACTGCATTATTTAGCCACCTGATTAGTTCGTAGCAACCAGCCTCTAATTAGGGACGCGGCGGCCATCATTCATACCGAAAGTAGGACAGATTGTTTCAGGCAAATATTTTGTTGTTGTTTGCAACTTCATCCCAATTGCTCAATCTTCCGTTTGGGGTCTAACTAGATGAATTGATTTTTAGAAATCTGTTTTTTTTTAATTACTTTTGTTAAAAATAGGAATATCTCAATTGGCGTTCAATAAAAAATGCAAGTCACAATCCGCCTATTTAAATTAGTCAAGGTTAGAAAGTCCGTATTTCCCGTACAGTGTGGTCGCCCAACCCTACGTGGGTTCGCATCACCGCCGATTTCATTTGATTTGTAACTGCACTATCGCTAATTGGTGCTAGTTTGTAATTGATGATCCCGCCACATCCCGCTCTCGGCTGCAGGTTCTATGGATGACGGGAATCATTCACATGCTTATTATACTTAGTTACTCATACTGACTGTACTATTGTCTATTCTATGCTATAAATATCGTTACTCTGTTTCTCATGCTCATTGTTACTAATCAATGAATGTAAATGCATAGCTTTTATTCGTCTTTTACAGATGTTATTATTATACTGAAATAAAGATTTAGATTCCAAGATTTAAAAAAGGCAGAAAGAAATAGAAAAAATCACAAAAAAATGTTTAGCAATTCAACATTGAAAAGAAAGAAAAAATATACCTAATCGCAGATATTCGTAGTAACTATTGAAATTCCGGTACCAAATAATAAATGCCAGGATTTTTATTGTAGAGATCCTGATAGACATTTTTAGTAATACATATTTTTTTATTTAAATGACGGTGATGGATGAGTAGATTATTTTAGTCCCTTTGCAGGTGAGCGAACTGCTTTGTCCAGAACGTACAAGTGAACCATCAATTTCGGCAACAAAGACTTCAGACGATCGGTTACATGAACAAGATTGGTTCGTCTCAGCCTCTCAGCTAGCTTGGAGATGGACGAAACTCGGCGAACATAGGAACACGAACCGACCGCACAACACAGACGACGTTTGACAAAACACGATCGACGAGACGCCAAATTGATGACTACACACGACAAATATCGAGACATATCGATAACAGCAAGTTGGCAACAATATTGACTGTGTACACGGAGACATCGTGTTCCGATGATGAGGCAAAAAGTTACTGAGTGAATAGATTTTAGGCAGAATAGATTTTTATTTGGACTTTACAAAACAATGATATTATTATAACTGAGAATCAAAGGTCTATTCCGCAAATGTTTTGGATGTCCTCAGACCGGACTATGTAGTTTCCTTGCCTTGATTCTTTACCAAAGCAATATTATTACGTACCAAAGTTATTAAAATTAAAATTTATTTATTACTTTAGTTTTGGTTTTTATTTTTAAAATTGTCACAAAAATATTATCTCCAATAGCGTAAAAAAAAGATAAAATGACACGCGGCTATCCTATGCCCCTGATGTCCGTCATGCATCAACCATAAGCGCTTTGCTACAGCATGATTGCCGCTGAATGTCAGCCATGATTTACTCGCCGCACGTACACCATTGAAGGCGTGGGGACGGCAGGCCCAGTGCCACTAAATTTCTCCTGACAAATGTGCCGTCTGCCGTCACAACGAATATCCTATCCGGTAATTAGCGATTAGTGTCCCAACTAACAATTGTGTTATTCGAGATTTGCGGCATTGCTGAATCGTTGTGTTGTCTACGGAAAATATCAGTGTACCTCAGCGCAGCGCAGTTATATGCTGTTTTTCAATCTGATTGATGGTAGGGTGACAAGTATGAAAAATTACAAAAGCAAACTATGCAAAATTCTGTCAGAAAAATTGGGAACCTATATATCATACACGCTTTTCGTTTAACCTAGGCCTGTAATCTAAAGAAGGAAAGAAAAAGAAGCTTTAAGTTGTCTTTTTGGCATACTTTTACATTAGGTACATTAAAATTGAGTTCATTAAATCATCAAGTTACTAGAGTCAGTTGGAATCAGCAAATATAATTTAGCATCATCATAAGATCTGCTACTACAAACAAGTCAATAACAGGACTAAGGCGTCTCCATACAGAATTACAGAAACTTAGAGTTTCAATTACGTACAAAGACTAAATGAAACATCCAAATGCTATAAGCCGAATCTAATATTTAGCCACATTAGACAGCAAAGCTGGTCAATAATTGAATCGCAGCCGAAGACTGGCTTGGTCGTTTCCCGGACGCCCTTTAGTTTCAATTCAGTTGGAGACGATGGTACGAGCGGATGGTAGATGGCTGGCGGGCGATGGACGTTGACAGTAAACCAGTAAACCCATAGTGGCCGGACAAAGAGACAAACGAAATTAATTGGGGCCATGCGCCGGCGGCTAATCCAATCGCGATGCGCTCGCCCGCCCTTTACACGGATCAAATGCGGCGGGAACTTTAGTTGCACTAAATTGCAGTCACAGTCCAAGATTCGACCAGGATTCTATGCTACAATCAAATATTTTATCTCATATGCATAATAGCTATTTATGATACTAGTGCGGAAAGTATGTGATTTCCGATGAGTGTCATTTTATTCACGAGCGAGCAAAGCGAGCGAGTGTATAAGCCGACACGAGTCGGAAATCATCTTTCGCACGTGTATCATACAAGATTTTACAATGCATTGTGCAAGAAAAAAAAAAGTTATATTAAAAAGGCGTATAAAATGGCGGGCTTCATAAACAAAACACATTCGCGCTGAAAAAAACATCTACTGCGCATGTGCAAAGCTGTCGAATCGCAATAAGGCAATGAGTAAAATGTATTCAGCCACGCAAATTTTTAATTAATATTTGAACGTAATTTATCAATAAAAATCAATTTTTAAAGTAATTATACTAATTATAAACGCGTTTATTGAATTGTTATTTTTATTGTTCCCTTTATATTAGTAACAATTGGTAATAAAAATATCTCAAATACTGAAATGTTAGGTTGACTGGCTGAATGACAGGCTGAGCAAAAATTTAAAAAAAACTGAAAAGTAAAAAGCACTAGTGCGGAAAAGTGCTACTTTCCGCACTGTTTGGCTGCTTTAAAAAACGCTCTTTTCGAGCACATGCATTGTAAACAAACTTGAGTTTCAATCCAAATCTCATTCAAATAGAGAGTAATATTCCACATTTTCGGCATAACAGGAAGCGTTTAATTTGACCCCGTGGCTGGGTTGTGTATTTATTAAAACGCGTGTCCAGGAGCAGGCGTCCAATTTGGACGCTCGTTAACGCGCAAAAGACGGTTTAATTGCAACCGCCTCTAATGAGGCTGGGACTTCACCGAATTGACATTGTACGTAAATTGGCGCCAAAACCCGAAGATGTGAACAGCGAAAGGGTCGCACTGACGGCTTTGCTGTTTTTAAAATGGGTCATTTCCTTTTTTAAAATATATTTTTCTATCGGAGCTGGGTACGGGACCCTTTGGAGCCAGTCGATAAAAAGTCACTTTATTAAGTTTGTGTTTAAAGCGTTATCAGATGACTCACGTTGAAAAAAAAGTATAATTATTATACTCATTACAATACCACACTCATTTTATACCAGCCATTATTTATTATTTGATTCAACAGATACACGTGTCGACCTTCGGTTTTATGCAGTTGGAAAAGTTTTTGAGTCTATTATTACGAAGCTATTTTCTTGTGTACTAATCAAAAGCAACAATTGTAAATTCACACAGTAACATTTAGATTTTTTTCCATTTCGACTGTACGTCTGTGTTTCGATTTATTTAAATAATAAAAATTTAAGTAGGTAAATACTATTTGTAGTTTATCATATAATACCTATCAGATTTTGTATGTCACCAGTCTACAATATACTGGACGCTTGCCTATGAGAAAAAATATGTGGTAGATTAGCAAAGGCCGTCTATAGGCTCAACCAACTCGGCTCCTATATCTTCCCGTCGAGTGGCTCAAGCCTACCCTGAGAAGATTTTTATAAATAAATCAACAATGTAGTGCAGTAAACAGCGCACTGTAAGACTTGGCAATGCTGTTAAAGTCATTATTAGACATTGGAAAGTGTTGTAAAACCTCGTGGGGAGCTCTGAAAGCGGGCTCGTTAGGGTAAGCGGGGTTACACGACTTGCCGGATAGTGTTGCCAGTTCTACCAACGGAGTAAACAACTAGAAGGATTTAAAATTTGCTTGCTGATTGCATAGTTTACTCCAATGAGGAAATATTTTCTATAAGATATTTACATAAACAAGATAATCTAATTGGGGAAGAATTACTACTAATCTGTTGATGACAAAACCGCCATCACTCTATACAAATTTAATCGACTACCTATCATTTCGTTCATAAAAATAAGTAAAATTAAAATTGATGTAAAAAATATCAAATTAATAAAAAGATTGTTGTAGAAAATAACTTGATTGAATATGACTAGGCATTGGATTTAGTACTTGCTAGTGTTTTTTAAATTCGTGCAGAATTAGATAAAAGTATTTAGTCTGGCAGCCCAGAAGGTGGAATGATGCGACGCGGGGTGCGGCGGCGGGGGCGGCATCAATCAGGGCAATTGCTGCTCAATCGGCAATCAGCCGCTAACGAGCAGCGAGTGCGCCGACTTCTTACCCACTAACACTAGTCGGCGGCGTGTCACCTCGCCTGCCCCCGTACCATGAAGTGAAACGAGAGTTTGTCGCACATTTAACCGTCAAAATGCTATGAGAAAATGCAAAAAAGTCCCTCTTTGACCACTTCTTAATTTGTTCATTTCCAAAGATCGCCACTTCCTAACTTGACCATAAAACAATTGTCCGGTTAAAATGCCAATTATGTAAGGGATTTTTCTTTTCGTGAAAGGTTTTTTTAAGTTATTCAAATTACGTGGACTTTACAATTTTAACTCTTGATCATCATCAATCATAATATATTCGATGAGTAAAATGAAGTACAAGTCCCTAGTCGTAGCAAGAACTAGTAGCACTCTACGCTCGTAGGCGCGCTACGTGCTACGTGCTACGAGAGTCCGTTGGAGGGCGAACTGGTAATTTGGTTCAATTCAGCTCCAAACCTCCGAGGAATTCGCTTCATTTGAGCACTGCACGAGTATTGCGGAGTAGAGCTACATCGAGCTAATGCCTTCATCAAACAATGAATAGGCGTCATAAATCATTATGGAATACGAATTAAGACGGTGGCTTAATGTTCATGTAACGCTTCCGCCGCCTTTGTAGAACAGGCGGCTTCGCCTCGCGTGTGAGTCTTACACACCAATCAGCATCACGAACATCATCAGCGTGTTTGTGGAGCGACCGCAATCCATCATATCGGTACAAAAGGCGGATAAACGCTGTTTGCCGGGAACAGCGTTAATTTTATTAAGGAGTCTCAATCAGGGAAGACGTGTAAGTAAAGTCGGCGGCGGCGGGCGGCCGCCGTGGCGGGAGTGATTCGAGCGAATTATCCGTACCTGAGGCGCGGGGGCCGACTCGTTAGTTGTTGTTTGCCGAGTGACGCGGGTCAATCAGCAGAGACATGCACGGAACCGCACTTCTTCGCCCCCCGCCCCGCGCCGCTCGTTAGGCCGCGCCGCCGTCTCTGTCAACTGCGAGACGAGCTTTATCGAATCTACGACGCACGACCCGCGCCGCGGTCGGCCCACTCTTCGCTCTAGTTTGGCTCGCAACCACCGGTAAACAAGTGGAATCAGTGTAAAACGAATTTACATTTGCTTATCATGGGGCTGGATCAAATAACAGATGTTAAGTTTAGAGAATATTGGAAAAAGAGAGTAGCTTAATTAGGATTATTGTTAAAAAGTGAGGATGGTTGGCTAATTGGTCGGATGAGCGGTGGGGCTAATTAACGGGCGGTTTTCTGCGCAGGCGCCTAGTGGCAGCTGCGACTCACGTGCGTGCGCGCTGCCGCGCCGGCGACGTGACGACACACCTGGGACTGCACTACTGCACTGATACCAGGATTCACGCATCAACTGCCACTGCTCGTCTCATCTTTTTAAAATTTAAAAGATTCACTTTGAACTATATTGTGTACTGAGTAGTTCGAACTTTTGAACGTTATATTAATATTGCAAAGTAGAGGGGGTCTTTAGCAGAGAAGAACTCGCTGGAAGAAATCCACAGAAAAACTTTAAAAACAGGAAGATATTATAGTTTGAAAAGGTGTGACAGTACAGCTTGACTCAGATTTAGGGTATCCCCATCCACCCTGGCAAAAATAATCTGCAACTGCACCACCACCTAACTTCGCAATGAATTAATTACAAAGTGTACGTCAGTCGTACATAATGTACGTGTGACGAAAATTCGTACGTAATTAAAACAGTGAAAAAAAAATACATTAAATGTGGCGCAGATAGGTAGCAATCTCTGCAGCTGACTGTACAATACTGTACATCATTGCATTTAACACCGTATGTAACTTCATAAATAAAAAAAATACAATTCAGAGTTAATTTTACCAAACCCAACGCTTTCTATACATACACATTTAACAAATGACTCTCTTAAAAATTTCTCCGTCATTCTAAATACTTAATAACATCCAAACATGAGTCAATCACAAATAATAAACCGCTTAGTATTTTCGTCGGCAAAGATTTATTTAAACGTCGTCGGCACGATCACAGAACATTAACCGCCACGAGGAAGACTAACGTAATTACTTTAATGCATATTTATTCATATTTAATGTTAACTGTAAACAATCTATCGCGGTTTTATTTCATTCGGTTAATTAAGTTTATTACGTACTATAAAAGCTTAAAGAAAACGGTATGTATGTAAGTGTTTAAAATAATTGCTCATTACTTAGAACAAGTCGCGCCGAAACTGCTCAACGTATTCTGCGTTAGCAAATGAATTACAAATAACGTTTTCTATTATTAAGAACAGTGCCTTTATGGTTATTCATTAGATCCCGAGACATAATTTCCATAATTGTTGACATAGCCGTAGCAACACGCTCGTAAATAAACTCGCAGTTAGAGACGACGCGCGGTACACTGACGCACAAAAGGTTTAATTAGAGAACGAGTTCAAGTAAAAAGTTTGTTGTTTAGGCCCTAAATTAGTCGTTAGCGTTTAACGAAGCCAATTTGGTCGGTCGGCGGGATTCCGGCGATCGGTTGTGTGCAAAACGGAGTTTTTGTGCTGGCTCCAGGTAGCAAAGAGAACGGTTCAAAGCATTTTCATAACAATGCGCCCGCGCCTTCTCCCTATACTTTTTTGGACGTTCGATCCGTTTGACAGACAAGCCATTGTCATCGTTAGATGACGACATAAAAACTATTTATCGTTAATCAATGGGAAATAACGATCGAACGTCTCGTATCACCTTCGGATAACGAACTGGCAGTAATTGGCTTCAATTTGTGTATTTTGTGTCTCGGTCTCTCCAATTAGGGCATTTTCTGTTTCTGGAGAATCTCTTTGAAATTTAAAAATAAATTATTAGTCTTTACGTTTTTACTATGGCGTCTTATAAATAAATTTGTTAGTCGATGTGCTTGCATACGTCCCCACACAAAGGATCGAGCTTAGCAGGCTTAAAGCCAATTCCGAAATAGTCAATTACCCTCACATGATTATAATAAATTAATATCTAATAAGGAAAAAAAAAAGAACTCTTCAGAAGCATTTCTAAAATCTAACTAGATACTAACCTAGTATAGTCATTTTTGCACAAAATCATCCCGCCTTTGAAGTAGAACGACCTCCCCATATCCGCTAGCGCCTGCCCGCAGCACGTGCACTTCAAGCATCCATGATGCCAGTACCGGTCCAGGGCATGTAGAAGGAACCTCTCCACGATCTTCCCCCCGCACCCCGCGCACTCCTTCAAAGCCGGGTTGTTGTTGTTGTGGGGGTAGTCGTGTCCGTTGGCGGAGAAGGCGGGGTCGGGGGAGGGCGGGTGCGGCGAGCTCAGCTCGGCATACCCGTGGTAGTGCGGGTTCATGCTCAGCGCGCTGGCTGCCAGCTTGACGGTTGGAGCGGGGACCGCTCGCGCCTCGCTCCACAACTACACGCCCTGCGGACAAAACAAACACGTCTTTATTTCTATTGAGCTAACGTCCCATATGGAACTTTGGATATACAGATTTATCTGTATCTATACAGATTTTTCATCACCAATACAGATTACAGATTTAGCATAACTTTTATACAGATTTCCGTCATTTTCGCTTCCTTACATAATCTATGATGAAATGATTGAAAAAGTACTTTTCTCTTTTTAGTGTATGATAATTTAGTGTTTATTTATTACCTTCGATTTGATTCAAATCATCCAAATTATGGAGATAGAACATTCTCTTTTTAGTGTATGATAATTTAGTGTTTATTTATTACCTTCGATTTAATTCAAATCATCCAAATTATGGAGATAGAGCAGAAAAGGCTCGCTGCTGGGAGGAAGTATGCGAGAACGTCGTGCCTGGGTGGACCGCGCTCGGATTGACGGAGAAGTTTGCCGCTGGTATGTATTATTCCGCCAACTTCAAAACATTACGCTATAGCGCTATCGTAGCAGAAGGCATATTGTTTTCTTGAACAGATTTAGTACAGATTTTATTACAGTTTTACAGATTTTATACAGATTTTAGCGTTTTGTGTTCATACAGATTTTGTACAGATTTTTCGATCGTTCTATCCAGATTTCTCAATCTGGCGTGTGGCAACACTGCTTTGGTTTGTCGTATTGGCATATATGGGTCCCTATGGTATAGAGCCTATATGGGTTGGGGGCTTAAAGAACAAAATTGGCTTATAATTAGGATCTTGAGGGCCTACATATGGTTTTCATTTATCAACATAGGTTGCCGGTAGAGACATATTGCCACTAACTTCGGTGTTTCTGTTATAGTTATCGAGCATGTGAAATACTGGCATTGATGACTGGCCTTGTGACTGGCCTCCTATTTATGGTGGGAATTGAATTATTTATTTTACTTTTCGAACAATCTACCAAAACCGGCTCGAATTCAAATCTGCTCCGGAACTAGAGCCGTGCTCTGCTAATTGATAGCACATAGATAATTTTCAACAACCATAATATGATAATGTTTCTTTAGTCATCTTGGATCAGACCCTCCATACTTATTTCGCCTAAGTTTGCAACTAAATTTTTTTTTAGTTGAGTAAGCGCTTGAGCTTTTTGTATGTCATATCATAAGCTTAGTAAACAGCAGCGTAAAAAATGATTTCAGCGTGTGCTGTGCTCTTGAATGGTGTAATAGCCTTGTAATTTTAGGTGTGTTTATGTTTTTGCAACATTCACGTTCAACAACTAAGTTGAGCGAGAGAGACCACACCTCCGTAGGAAATTCCGCGAAGTGCTTGACCCTTTGAATTAATTTTTCTTGACAGCCTTTGGGCGGTACAGCGGATACCGTAGGCCTGCGGGTGGCCGCGTTTATAAAATTTTCCAATTAGCAATTTCATACAATTAGGAGCGGGGTGAGGACACGCGGGGTGTGCGGGGCGGGGTAGGTGAGGGGAGGGGGGAGGGTTTTACGTCAACCCGATCCAATTAGCTCGCGGCCGGCGGAACGGCGGGACGCGCCCGCGCCGGCTACGGAACCCTGTCGTCATAAAACTTAATTAAACGTTTTAAAACAAGTATTCATTAAAGAATAATCAAGCTTATGTAGTCATAAATAACCGGATTGTCTCGCGCAGAACGGGTGCCGTAATTGGGTATATTTAATTTTTTTTATTGTCACTCTAAATAAAAAACCAATTCGAGAAATCCTAACCTAAAAAAACTAACCTAACAATATTTGGCATGTTTCGGGATATAAGTCCAAAAGATAGCGTAATCGCTGTTTCAATGTTTCTAATTATTCATTCAATTCAAAAATCAATGTTTTTAATTAAATTAATTTGACCTCTAAATTACTTATTTGGACGCTCTGCGTAAAGACATCAGAAAATTAATGAAATTAAATAATTCAATTAATTAATTAATTCAATAAAACAAAAATTCAATGAAAAGATACGTTTGAATGTCATTCAACTATGGTAAACTACTACTATAGAGATGTGTTAGAGTTATCATATGACTAGAAAATATACTTAGTTTAGTTTAAGCAAATTTTAAAACGAAATAATGCAATATATCTCTAAATATGACCTAAACTTTCAGATAAATGCATCTGTATGGTACCAAAAAATAATTAAACATACCCCATTAAGACTGCAAGTTGATCAAACGCACTGATTTGAAACTACCCTTCATTAAGAGCGGGCGGAGTGCAAAGCTTCCGCTGCGGTGCAGAAACTAATTAAGAATAACGGACGCTTTAAAAGCGTAATTAATTTAGATTGTAATTCTATTTCTCCGGGCCAAAGCAGACAATTATTTTAGTAGCCCTTTCTTTTGGAGCGATTTGCCTCAGTGGATGTAATTTGCTTAATTTCCATGTTGAACGTAATGAGGGTTGATTCTGGCGGTAATTATGACTCGCAAGTTTTAAAACATGAGTGGTGGAGACGCAGACGTTGTATCTGGGCGGATATTGCTATGGCTAGAAAATAATAACCCTGAATTTACACAGTCCTTACGTTATCTTCTATCTCGTATAATAAAACTGAAGAATCGGCGTGTCTGTACATTGATTTGTTTTTCAAAAAACTGATTGTAGGTGATACAGGGACTGATCACAAAAGTACAAGTTTTGAAAAAAAAATGTCCGTCTGTCTGTCTGTTTGTCCACGCTTATCTCTGGAAATACTGGACGGATTTTAATGAAACTTTACAATAATAAAGCATATACATCAGAACAACACAATGCTACTTTTTACCGCGGGAAAATACTTCTTTTCTATGAAGCCGTGGGGCGGAAAGCTTTAAAATCTAGAACAAGCTAGAAAGCTTGTGTTCGAATTCTTAGTGTTCAAATTTTCTTCTCTCTCATTTTTACAAGGTGAGAAAAAATTACACTACTCACATGCGTTAAGTTGCTTGTTTATGAATCTTTTTCGCGCATATTTCCGATGATAAAAAAAATACAAATATTTACCAATAAGTTTTAAATCTACACTGCTACTTTTGAAAATTAATTTACTTCCCTTATTAAATTACTCTGACCAGGGGGTGCGGATATAGCAATATGTTATATATTTGTAATTTACTCATGTTTCCCTTTCATTTGATACCCAACTGGCATATTTTTTTTTTTTTTTCAGCCGCCGTTTTGGATTTTAGGTACAAGAAGTAATTTATCGAACTGCTAACACGATTTTCGGATTCAGCGATGTCCAAAACCCCCGAAAAGAGTGCTTTTAACAAGTTGCTCATAGTGTTAGCATCTCATCTCAAAAACTAGCGCGATATTTCAATTTCTTTCCTAGTCTATATTGGATCTACCACACTATATACTCTGGTGTCAGAATTGATGAGCCGCGCAGCTTCTGACTTGGTTGTGTAATGACTATATCCGTAGATAATAGCTGAGACCAACGCCTTTAATGTCCTAACAAAACTGGGGAAAGTCTCACAAAGTAATATTTGCTTGACTAATGGCCCATCGGCATTAAGAACCTGGCTATTTTGTGTGGCCGGTTATTGTATACTAAATTAATGATAAAGAAGACAACGGGCGGCCTTATGGCTATGATAGCAATATCTTCCAGGCAACTTTATTATTGTATTGTATGGAGAGCGTGTGGAAGGCCATTACCGGTTGTCGGGCATGTCTAATGAAGGCTGTAAGAGCGGGGAGGGGGGGGTTGCGTGTCTACTAATGAGCGGCCGTCGCGTGCGCACCTCACACTTCGTTAAATCGCACCCGAAGTACACCAAACCCGTATCCCCGTATTAATGTCTTTGTTTTGTTAATTTCGCGAACACGCGTTCTGGAGGCAGTGCCCGCTGTTTTAGAGATTTTTATCTTCATAGTGTCGAGTTTGTTACAATTTGCCGTTACGTTACTGTTTCATTTTTCAGTTTGTAAATGTTTACGTACCGCGAAAACATTGGAAAGTAATTCAACATAAGCCTATTTACTGCCAATAGTATAGTTACTATAATATACTTACAATTATAATACATAGCAGTCACTAGGTAAAGAACTCAGAAAAAGTCATATGAAGTTATAATATTATTAACTAGCAGCCCGGTATGTGTTTCGCTATGTGTAAATGAAGAACCGCTCGAACGATTTTCTGCAAACTTCACATAAACCATCTACTAAATAGTCCGAACAAAGCCTAAATATTTGGTTTGGATAGGTGAGACCGTTTTTGAGTTATAAAATTACAACGGAAAGTGGCATTGATTTTTATATAATAATGTATTGATTAGTCTTAGCAAAAGACATCAACGCGGTGCAACTTATAAAAACGTTTCCAATTCACACACTTTATTCATTCATTAATATAGAAGTTCTTTACATATTTTAAAATATTTCTTTTAGACGATTGTGCCAAGTAAATCAAGATATAAAATTTATTTAAAAAGTTAATTAATATGAAATACGCTATCAATTTAATGTCCTAGATTATGTAAATGTCCATTCCGTTAGGTCAATAGGTCTTCTCGTGTCCACTTCACATTAGTATTTAAAATTCATAGCCATAAATTTGAATATAATGTCAGGGTTGGAGCGCGATACCTACTATTGTGAATAATTACTGCAACTTATGTCTATTCTATATTCTATCATTCATATCCACCGGGAAAACGTTGGAAAGCGAAATTGAATTTTATTGTGATAGGTTTAAAGTTAACAATCTCACTAGCTAGGGGTCGGACTAGGGTCATTCCCATTTGGTATGTGGCTACCGTTAAAAAAGAGAGAGGGTGGACAAAGTATTTATTACATATATAAGTGCTTGCTTGCTTTTCGTGTAGGTTTAGAGGTTAATCTACCTCACAAACAAACCCTAGTGTCAGTTGTTGAGCCGCTTAAGCACAAGCTATAGATATAAGTGTTAGTTAGGTTATAATTAAAAAGAAAGTGTGGGAATCGGAAACAGAACATCACATTTTTAAGAAAGTTAACTGTCTTTTTAAACTTGTGTAAAATAAAATACTATTCAGTAAAATGTTGCATTTGATAAGTTTAAAATATAATGTGATAAAGGGGGTGTGATGAACACTTGTATTTTCCGTGTGTCTGGATGTTGTATATTTATATATTAATGTATATCAGCCAGCACCCGTAGTACAGGCTCTGCCTAGTTTGGGGTCAGAGAGCCGAGTGTGTGGTGTTATTATTATATCCATTAGATTACTAATTATTTGTTATATTATTTATTGATTTATTTTATTATGGTAATATATCCAATATTGTCAATATCACTACATAGTATAAAACAAAATCGCTTTCTCTGTCCCTATGTCCCTCCCTATGTCCCTTTGTACGCTTAAATCTTTAAAACTACGCAACGGATTTTAATGCGGTTTTTTTTAATAAATAGAGGGATTCAAGAGGAAGGTTTATATCTATAATATACTCAAGAATAACCCACAATAACCATTTTCCCGTGCGGAGCCGGGGCGGGTCGCTAGTTTAAAATAAAGGAGTGAACGGGAGGGGTCCGGCTAAGTCGGTGCGTGTTAGCTCGCGGGGGAGGCCTGGGAACTAAGCAGGTGCCGTTTTCATTATTCAAGCCCCATTGATTAGATACTTTGTTGCCGTTTAAAAATCTTATTAGCAACCGCCTGACAACAAAGCGCGTCCTCTATTTACCTGTTAAGTGATTTCTTTCCTCCTTTTTCAATTACAGCGATGAACTGCACATTTAAGCGCTAAAGGACTCCAAAACTGTAAGTCATCTTGTTAGTGAATGTTTTATTCTTTCTTTCGCCTACGTCAAAGCGTTTGTCAGCTGCAATAAGCGCGATGAGTCTACGTATTTCCTGTCAAAAATAGGCTTAATTAAAAACTCGCTGTCAGCAAAACGAGCGTGAGCAAAACTCGTCCTTAACCGGCTACCGAACATTGTTTTTGCATACTTAAATAATTTTCGTAATTTAATGGTTTCAACGTACTTACAGTCACGGAAAATTAAATGCTTTGTGTTTTTTTATTTAAACAAACGTATCGGTCACTTGTTTTTAAGAGTAGGGTTCCGCAAGAACAACATTCGAGCTCGGGGCCCGCCCGCCGCGAATAACGTAATTAAGGCGAAACCACCGGCGAAATTAAACGCGAAAACGGAATGAGAATGTGAGCCTAATTAGAGCCGGGGGCGGGGGCGGGGGAAGACGTTGCACCGGCCCTGCCTCTCACACCCCTGCCCCCGCTGCATAGGGGGAACAAGACCTCTATTTTAGATTCACTCGTATGACCATAATATGATCGAGTCATATAACTTTATGTAAAGGCCTATAATTCACTTTGATTAGTAGATTAGTAATTGCGAGTGATTAGCACAGGTGTGTAGTGCGAGTAGTGTCCAATTCTGTTGTTTAACTCGCAATTACTAATCACCTGCACTCGCACTAATCAAAGTAAATTTTAATACAGGCCTTTACCTGTGGCGTCGTCATCACTTTCATGGTCATCACATTTCTCTGGAATTAAAAGTATCCTGTGTATCCAAACCTTGTAATAATAGAGTTCGTTGAGCAGTTGTTGCATGAATAAGTAAGAAGCATCCAAACTGATAAACATCTAAACATCGAAACTTAGACATTTTATAACATGTTTGTTTGAGGCATTCGCGCTTACTACACATTATTTCAATTGTTTACGGGTCTTAGCGCGATAATTTTAAATACCTAGGTAGGTATGTATTACGTACGATACCTTATTTTGCCCGACGTTTCGGCGGGGTTGTTGATTTTATAACATCACTGAATGTATGTGTTGGTCAAATTATGTATTGGCCCGATTAGTCATTTCGCGTATTGGTCAAAGTGCATCGAGATGCATGATTGTTTGTTCCACTCCTTGCAACCAAGCAATTCCAAATTGCAGAATTGCCTTAGTTAGTCAAACGAAAATCAGTAGAAAAGGAGCGCCCGGTATGACACGAGTGATTAAAAAATAGAGTTCCAAGTGGTACGCCACTCGTCAACTCACAGACAACAACGTCTTGACTCGTTATGCCGCGATATCGACTCCTTAACAGCATTTGCATAAAGATAATATTATAAAATTCAATTCGAGGGTTCGGGTTTGGCTTACTCTATCAATAGTTAAAGGCTAAACTTTGATGAAAATATTGGTTCTAAATTTTGCAAGTTGAAACTACTATTGACCACTAACTTATAGCTGATCCGGCGAACTTTGTGCCGCGCTTGGTACAGTATTAACAATTTTTTTTTACAATATCTAGTTTTGTTTAGACTAGAAACATTTTTGGGCGTCCCTAACACATCCCACCTATCCATCCTAAGTTCTATTACAATCTGCTCAATAGTTTGGGAACACATAGAGAATAAACATATAAACTTACATTTTTAAGATTGGCTATTGACTTAAATTTCAAATAATATTATTTAATTTTCCATATAATATGCTCCAGTTTTTCAGCCCACTCATACATACAGCTCAGCTGGACGCAAGCATAAAACCAATTCGTTTCCTCCCGCATTCATACTAATTAAAAAAGTGCGGACAAATTGGAGCCCACTCGCCCACGGGACCATAAAATATCCATCCCATTGACGGCCCTCGCCATTGATTAATTTCATCCAATCGGTTGCGATTTCAACTTTTTCATTACTTAATTGTCACGCTTCATTAAGTTGAATAAAGCTTTTGGTGTCGAATTAATATCTCTTTCAATTTTAACTCGGTTTGACAGGATGATATTCGGAAAATTGGATGAGTTTGGATGTAATCAAAACTACTTCGTTATAACTACTTTTAGAGTTTCCAGGAATTTTATTATGTAGCGGGAATTTAGCCATTTTGTTGTGATGAATGTGATTATTTTATAATATTTATGTTATGGTTGGATCATATAAGATAAGTAAAGCCAAACGATCAACCGCAGATGAGAAATGTAGGTACGATACCCTATTTAATTTCTAAAAAGGTTAGGTTAGGTTAACTTTTTAGACAAATTTGAGGTACATAACGGCCAACCAGGGTACGACCTGTACTGGGTAAATCGACTTCTTAGCTAGTCATTCTTCTATATTATCACTAAAATATTTCACAAATATTTAAAAAACTCCCGCCACAAAACCGTTACTTAGATCCTTACAAAAACTAGAAAAGAGCTGATATAATGCCGTTTAGGAGCTACTATGCCACAGACAGACAGACAGACACACACGTCAAACTTATAACACCCCTCTTTTTCGTCGGGGGTTAAAAAAACCGCAGATGGTCAAAACTTTCTTTCTAGTCTGTACTTTAGCTGTCCAGTTATAAGCAGCCTACACACCAAACTAACACTTATGAAATCAGGTGAAGCGTTTATCAGCAAATCTCTCCAGCTGTAGCTGTGTGGTGCAAGTGTTTGCAGAAAACAAGCGGCTGGCTGGTGGAGGAAAGTGGAGTGCTGGACTGTAATATTATTTGCATATAATGACGGCTAATGGGCCATTCATCGGCGACCTCGAAACATGAAACGTTTGATCGATGCAGGCGAGCGAGATTCCGAACCACTCTCGTTATTGTTTTGTGAGGAACGAGCTGATGAATGTACGTATAAAATTGAGTTAGTAGAAAAAATATAGAAGGTCATTTTGTTATTTTTTATGTATATATTTATGAATTTATATAAAGACTTAAAAGATTAAAATACACTGTTAAAATTTAGTTTCCCTTATTATAGAAGTTTTTTCGTATTTCTATTATTATTGGTGTGAAAATATTATAGCAGTACAGAATTAGGTTGTTCCCGGCTACTATCTAAGAATGTTATAATTATAATAGCCAAATGGCGGGTCAATAATTTTGAAGATTAACCTTAAAATAAGCAAGCAACCAGATTAAAGGTAAATCAATATAAATAAATAAAAAAATAAAAAATATGCAAATAGTTATCTAATTATATATGTGTCTCTTTTAATGCTACAAACCGGTTAATGTAAGTATTTTTTGCTAAGTAATAAACTTAAATTATCATTAAATATGGCTATGTAATATGTAGGTATAATTAGTTTTATGATGTCTTATTTTATAGGTTATCTCATATAGATAATAAGTAATAACATACAAGCACCTACGCAATTACTATTATCATGGCGGATTAAAAATTATCAAATTAATGGGTTATTCAATTCACTACTGTTCAGTGGCCTGAGATACTTTTATGATAACGTAGTTTATCAATAAATATATTTATTTAGATGTAATTTATTTCCAAATCGACAAGAGGCCTCATATTTTTTTCACTTTTACTACTTACTACGCTATGCAACTGAAAAAGAAATAACTTTGATTTCTATGATAGAAATGAAAAAAAAAAATGTTAATGACAACTCTCCAATCAATAAATTGAATCTACCTTTAAAAACTTGTCGAATATGTTATATACTATACAAGAGGGTATAATATTATTCGAGTGAGGACTGCAGTTGATAATAACGGAATTCCCTATCTGGCAAAGCAGAACGCCAGAAACTCCCAGAACTAATAAATTCAAAGAATGCGACGTGAAGTAAAACATGAAATGCGATAAAATACTTAACAAAGTGGGTCGTTTTGTTCGTTAATGGTCGGAAATTTGTCACCGAACAGGTGGCGTGACGGAAAACGCAAGGCGTCACAATGCAAGTATGTACTTGGATCTAGGGGCTCGAGCCTACCCTGAATTAGGTCGACCACGTTGGCCCAGTGCGGGTTGGTCAACTTCACACACAACCTTTGAATTACTTCGCAGGTGTGTGCAGGTTTCCTTACGATGTTTTCCTTTACCGTAAGAGCGTCGAATAAACGTACATATTAATTCGAAAATCGAAAACACATTGGTACGTGCCGAGGTTGGAACCCACGAACTTCCGAATGGAAGTCAACGGCCCTAGCCACTTGGCCACCGACGCTTCTTAGGCCAGTAATAGCTCTAGTAGTCAGACACAATATTTGAATTTTTTCGCCGGTATATGCAGATGGAGACAAGAACCACATTTGGTTCCGGTCTTATGTACGAGTAGGTATGTTTCCATCGATATGTTATATAAGCGAAGTTGCTTTTATTGCAACTTCTACTGGCTGTATGTAGTAAATAATTAAGATTATCGTATTATAATTCGAAAATTGGAAATACATATCGCGTATCCGAATCCTTGCCTCTCAAATGAGATTCGGACGGCTGTGGGATGGCCAAAACGATACCGAGAACCAAGTTACATTACAGCCCTCTAACACGCACGGTCCACGCGTGACAGACATAAATTTGTCGTGCGTATTCTCTTATCCTATTGGAGGATATTTCAATACGGCGGGTTTCTTGCGCGACAAACTTTTGTCATAGCACTGCATGTTACGGGGGCAGCTGGTCACACTACCACAGAACTGACTACAGTTTTAGGCAGAGACGGCCGTTTGTCTTCATAACATAATGGGAAGCTCTGTCTGGCAGCCATTCAAAAACGTCCATCATATTTTTTTCTCAGCATTTGCAGCGTTGACAGGCTGATGAATAATGTAATCTAAGGACTATAAGATAAAAGTCTTATTTAAAAAAAAACATTTCGAATTCACGGCATGCGTAATTTTATTTTACGCGCGTTCCGGTCTATGTTTTCAGTCGAATTAACCAGACTCATTGTTAATAAAATCATATGTCAAGATTTTGTGTGCTGTTAAACTTTATTGCCTCTAAAGTTGTCGGATAGTTTTTACAGACTAAGAAAATGTGGCGCGGTGGAGTATTTTAGAAGACAGTGAGGTTTTTTATTTAAATAATGAGGTTAGAAGGAGCGATTCGTGGATTTATTCAAATGATGGGTGGATCAGTGGTCGTAAAGGTGAGACATCAGAGAGTAATATTTAGCAATAAGTAGCTAACTGCTTAACTTAGGCACAGACTTGTACAGAAATATACAACATTCATTGAATGGGGAAAACAAACCGCTCATCGAAAAGAAGCCTAAATATTCTACGGTATACCTTTACATCATACTCGTAATTGCGTTCATTGAATCATCAAGTTAATAGGGTCAGTTACTCATCATCGCATCACAAGATTTTAGTCGCGACGACTCGTCATGTTTGTTAACATAACATTAAATTAATAATTTAAAAAACCCCGCACCACCGAACCGTTACTAGATCCTTTTAACAACTAGAAAAGAGCTGATAATTTTCAAATGGCTGAAGATATATTCTTGGATCGTAGCTGAGAACAATCTCGATTGTGACACCTTGCAAACAAAAAAAACTAGATCACAATCAGCGCATCAGTTTAAGATCTACGATGCCACAGACAGACACACACGTCAAACTTATAACCCTCCTTTTCATCGGGGGTTAAAAATAGGATCTCAGGTAAATAAACTTCACTTGTTTCATCATCATCATCATCATTTCAGCCGAAAGACGCCCACTGCTGGGCAAAGGCCTCCCCCAAAGATCTCCACGACGATCGGTCCTGCGCTGCCCGCCCGCATCAGCGGCTTTACTAGTTTCTTTTTCAGCTCTTATAATTATGACCATACCAAAGAACTCGAGCCTACCCTGAGTCACAGAATAAGTAATGAGTACAGGATAAAGGCTCTCCGGGTTAATCAATTTCAAACACACATAATATCTTGTAGCCAGGTGTATTTATTCTTCAAAGTAAAAAGTCGAATATACATACTCGTAGTATATTACGTGCTTTTGTACTCATCATACTAATATTATAAAGAGGAAAGATTTGTATTTTTTTTGTGTGTGTGTATGTGTATGTTTGTAATGAATAAACCCAAAAACTACTGAACTGATTACAAAAATTCTTTCACCATTAGAAAGCTACATTCACCCTGAGTAATATAGACTACCTTTTACCGCGGGAAAATGCCTTATTCCCACGGGAAAACTGTTAACGCGGGCGGAGCCGCGGCGGAAAGCTAGTACCTTAGAGTATAAATAGAAAGCAAGTACATAATATGAATATAAAAAATTAAAACACTTGGGCTTCAATCTATGTCTTTCGGATGGGAAGCCACAGTCCTACAAATACGGCGCTGACGTTTTCATTTTAGATGATTGGGAGTTGAGATTAAGTAATTTGGAAACAAATTAAACTGTTGAATATACGTAAACGAAGTGAAAAACATATGGTATGGTATGTTTTAATCATACCGAGTGGTATGCAAGTATTTCGCGGCCAGCAGAGCGGCGCGTCACGGCCGCTGCCCATAATTGTGTTCGTCCGACAAATATATTAACTATTCGAGATGGAACGGCTCAGTGTGTAATTTTCGACCGTTTCTCGACCATTTCTCGGCCGCTTCTCGCCCTCCCGGCCGCGGCACGGGTAATGCCGTCCGCAAGGATCGTGAATCACTGTGTTTTATTTTATTACCCTTTATTCACGTTTATGTCCAGACTTTGATAGAGTTATGAGTGGGCCGTTATCGTGGAAAGTCCACGGATAGTACGAGGAAAATGTGCGTGTTTTCCGTTCTTATGTATATCTATTAATAACGTAGCAGACACTATGGTTTTAGTGATAACATTAAATTAATTAACCCAATTTTATCAAGGTGCATTACGATTTTGACCACAAACGGGATAACAAACAAAACCGAATCCAAGTCCGGTGAAGCTTGATTGGTCGTACTTTTTCGACACAAGCATAGGTCAATTAAAAAAAAACATATATTTTCACGAATCATCTCAGATAGAACGTCTCGAAGTCTTTAGGACCCTTGGCTAAGCTTATTTTTTAAAAGATCTATCGTCGACATTACAAAGCAGATCATGAAGGATAAGTAAAATTCAAAATCACAATAAAGTTAAACAAACGTTATGCTTGTCTAAAAATCTTAGATTTAGGCATTTGCTCAACGCATGTCTAACTTTTTGTGGTACCACGGTTTATGTTCAACCTTTTAGGATTCGACACAGTAATTTGTGTGTTCACGCATGGTGCACACAATACTGGGAATATTCCCTGTTTTTGCATCAAGATGTTAATCGTCGTGGCACATTAAATAATCTGTTGAAATCAGGTGTTTGACAAATCGGTGAACAATGCGTCGTTATCAATGTATCAGCTACGCGATGGCTGATGAGCAAATAATGATAACATTACTGCACCTACTATGCCATTGTCTTTAGTCAACGGACTTTGCTTAGCTAAGGATTCAGTGCTGCTTGCTTATAGTGTGGGTTTTGAGGTTAACTACCTCACTATCCCTGGTGTCAGAAATATTGAGCCGCAAGGCTTCTGACTAGCTCGCTGAAGATTAATATATACCAATATTATAAAAAGGAAAGATTTGATTGTTTATTTGTTTGCATTGGATAGGCTCCGAAATTTCTGAACCGATTTTAATGTAACTTGATACATACATAGATAGAGTAGACCTTGAGGAAGGACAAGACATAGGCAATCTGCTGCTGCGGGAAAATTCGTCATTCCTATGGTAAAAACTGTTAACGCGGGCGGAGCCGCTGGGCGAAAACTAGTTATACCTATAAATAGGGTTTCTGATTTATATTTTATAACAAACTAGCGACCCGCCCCGGCTCCGCACGGGAAAATGGTTATTGTGGGTTATCCCTCAGTATATTATGCATGTATTATACATATAAACCTTCCTCTTGAATCACTCTATCTATTAAAAAAAACCGCATCAAAATCCGTTGCGTAGTTTTAAAGATTTAAGCGTACAAAGGGAGGGACATAGGGACATAGGGACATAGGGACGGAGAAAGCGACTTTGTTTTATAATATGTAGTGACTATGTAGTGATAGTGATAACAGAGCTGGTTTCACCTATGATTTTCTCTTTTCATTCAGGGTTATAATTGTAAGTGGATGACTAAACGATGTTTGGAATTGTTTTAACATTCGCTCATCAATAAAGTTTGTTTTAAATTTGCAAACTATTAATATGAAAAAACTATTAATTTGATAGTATCAGGGTATGTGAGACACCGGCCTTACAACTACAATGAAGCTACAATGAAGAAAAGTAATCAAATTCACTTCGTATTTCGTATAATAGGTATATAATATAAATATGTATGTATGTACGTATATGAAAAATAATTACAAATTTTAAATCAACCTCAAGAATATCAGAAATTCCTTCATCATAGTCTCATTATATTAATAACACTCATACGTTAAAAAATCCACTCAGTTGCAGAAAGCTGGCATTAAATCCTACCTTAGGTAATGGAAGATTAACTCTAATGATTTCATTAGTTTAAAGACGTTGCATAAAAATAAATTATACTCAGTTGCAGAAAGCTGGCATTAAATCCTACCTTAGGTAATGGAAGATTAACTCTAATGATTTCATTAGTTTAAAGACGTTGCATAAAAATAAATTATGCCAGGATAATCCTTCATTAGTTAATGCTCTCATTAAAAAATGTTGCCCTCAGAAACAGTATGGAAATTAAAAAAGAGTGAATGTAATGACGCAGATCTGTCGTATTTGATGGTAGCCGAGCCATAAAACTTCAAAAAAAAGCAAATATTGTTTGACATAGACAGTTCACGAGCAATTCATATTTACAATTCGTGGCTTTAAAAAAACTGTTATTGTCGATTTTTTTGTATTTTTTGCTATTTTGTGATGGCTGAAGTGCAGAAAAAACGGGAGCGGAGTGCCAACTACACAGGGCAGTAGAAAATCATGTTAGCAGTAGTGAACTGGTGAGTGTGTTATTTACAACATTTTCGTTTATTAAATAATTTTACTAATATGTTAAACAATGCTACCGTAAGGCAAATTATGCAAAACAGGACTACACAGACTAGCTATGTAAGTAATACCTAACTGAAATTACGGAGTATACTTCTCACACAAAAATCTAAACCTCGATTGTCGCCGGAAAAGTTGTAAACAAATAAATTACTTTTGTTCCAGTTATAAGCGTATTATTGAAGATAAAAGGATGGGAGGAACGTATGTACGCAAAAAAACCGAAGCCTGGAAGGCAATTTCTAGAAAGTAGAACAGTAATACTACTACAGGCTACAGAGGGACAGAGCAGCTCAAAACATTGTATGATAATATGAAACAAAAAGCTCGGAAGAAAGTAGAGGAATGCAATGTATGTACTGTTTTAGCTCAGTGTAAAAATGTAGGAATTAAAAGTAATCAATTAAATATCAGTTTAATACCTACTTTTACTTTTTCTTTTCTTTACATAATATTACATGATTTACACGATTATTATCTTAAATATATTATACTGAGAAACATTTTCTGTGTTTTATTTAGCATTTGAAATGTTATTTAAGTAATTGATATTAGAAAGCAACCATAATAAAATAACCTATTGGTTAATAAAGTACTAAAGAAGTAAGGTAAATTAAATATTTCAAGCTTTTGCAACTAGATAAAGACATATTTCGTTAAATATCCTGACAATTTTTAGCTTTAATGGAGCTTTCACGGCCAATTATATTTTTAATGAAAGAAACGTCAAAATAATGCCCATTAGACGATAAAGACGCGTTGTGCAACCAAAAATGAGATAAAGATAGGTTTGACAGAGGGTTTGACAGTTCTTCCATTAAACTTAATGAAGCATTAAATTTAAAATTTATTATGACATGATTTGCTTTTGTGCAACACTTTAATGGAAGATTAGTATTTAATGCCACTTTAAATATTTAATGAGCCTTTCTGCAACTGACACTCAGTTGCAGAAAGCTGGCATTAAATCCTACCTTAGGTAATGGAAGATTAACTCTAATGATTTCATTAGTTTAAAGACGTTGCATAAAAATAAATTATGCCAGGATAATCCTTCATTAGTTAAAGCTCTCATTAAAAAATGTTGCCCTCAGAAACAGTATGGAAATTAAAAAAGAGTGAATGTAATGACGCAGATCTGTCGTATTTGATGGTAGCCGAGCCATAAAACTTCAAAAAAAAGCAAATATTGTTTGACATAGACAGTTCACGAGCAATTCATATTTACAATTCGTGGCTTTAAAAAAACTGTTATTGTCGATTTTTTTGTATTTTTTGCTATTTTGTGATGGCTGAAGTGCAGAAAAAACGGGAGCGGAGTGCCAACTACACAGGGCAGTAGAAAATCATGTTAGCAGTAGTGAACTGGTGAGTGTGTTATTTACAACATTTTCGTTTATTAAATAATTTTACTAATATGTTAAACAATGCTACCGTAAGGCAAATTATGCAAAACAGGACTACACAGACTAGCTATGTAAGTAATACCTAACTGAAATTACGGAGTATACTTCTCACACAAAAATCTAAACCTCGATTGTCGCCGGAAAAGTTGTAAACAAATAAATTACTTTTGTTCCAGTTATAAGCGTATTATTGAAGATAAAAGGATGGGAGGAACGTATGTACGCAAAAAAACCGAAGCCTGGAAGGCAATTTCTAGAAAGTACAACAGTAATACTACTGCAGGCTACAGAGGGACAGAGCAGCTCAAAACATTGTATGATAATATGAAACAAAAAGCTCGGAAGAAAGTAGGGGAATGCAATGTATGTACTGTTTTAGCTCAGTGTAAAAATGTAGGAATTAAAAGTAAGTAGGTATATCAATTAAATATCAGTTTAATACCTACTTTTACTTTTTCTTTTCTTTACATAATATTACATGATTTACACGATTATTATCTTAAATATATTATACTGAGAAACATTTTCTGTGTTTTATTTAGCATTTGAAATGTTATTTAAGTAATTGATATTAGAAAGCAACCATAATAAAATAACCTATGGTTAAAGTACTAAAGAAGTAAGGTAAATTAAATATTTCAAGCTTTTGCAACTAGATAAAGACATCTTTCGTTAAATATCCTGACAATTTTTAGCTTTAATGGAGCTTTCACGGCCAATTATATTTTTAATGAAAGAAACGTCAAAATAATGCCCATTAGACGATAAAGACGCGTTGTGCAACCAAAAATGAGATAAAGATAGGTTTGACAGAGGGTTTGACAGTTCTTCCATTAAACTTAATGAAGCATTAAATTTAAAATTTATTATGACATGATTTGCTTTTGTGCAACACTTTAATGGAAGATTAGTATTTAATGCCACTTTAAATATTTAATGAGCCTTTCTGCAACTGAGTGGTGTTATGTGTTACTGAAGCGGGATTAAATTACATAACTTGTATTTTTGTCTGTAATTTTCTAATGTTTATTATTAAAAATATTATATAAATTTACAGTAGTACTGAATTATAGTGAATTATATTATTATTACGTTTAAGGTATGTACTCATTAAACTGGCGATTTTCCTCATCGTAGTAACTAAAGTCGGTAATTCTATTTTCAGTCATTTCCTATGTGTATTTCCCATAGAGTAATGAAGAAATTTATTTTGGGTAGTATAGACGTAATACATGCAAATCTTAAAGAAAGAAATTTTGTCAACTAGCAGAGGAGAGGGCATGGATAATAGAGGGGAGCGGGGTTGTGATTGCTTCAAATGTCATGCAGCTTTCTATTGGTGACTTTCTATTGGTCGAAACTGACGGAAAACAAAAATATAATTATAAGTACGAAATCACGTATGTGTTGACAATACTCTTTGATATTTCCCGAAGGTAAAAACATCTCAACCTCAGAATAAAAGGGAAGCGCGGCCTTTCCAACTTCTTTGAATTCAACAAATAAAAAAATAAACTACGGATTTCATTATTGATATCTCTGGTAATGTATCTCTTTGAGCCAAGTCAGAACCATAAGTGGCTTAACATTTCTGACTTTACAATTTACATGAAAAGAAGAAGATGGTGATTGCTAGAAGTAGAATTTATTGATAGGAGTAGAAATGCTTGCCATAAAAGCCATTATAATATGGCTATTGAAGAAGAAAATATTTCTTTTGGCTTTAGGTTGAAAGTAAGCTCTAGAATGCAATTATTACAACAATTTATACTATGAAAAATATTATTTTATTATGCATCGTAAATACTAAAGTAATATTTTCTTGGCAATTTAATATTTCCAATAATTGCGTATTATGTTATTGTATTATTGATTAAGTTTGATTGTATTATTTACGGCTTTCTCTGTCAAAATTAATATGCATGACAATTTAATATATTACAGCTGCAAGTTAATAAAATAAAGTTACAAGAAATAATATTTATTTCATTATCGACGAACTCTACAATCTGTGAACGTTCGTAACGAATTGCGATGCACGTTTTGACGAAACATTAAAAACTCGAAGTTTCGAGAAGTATTTTGTGTCTTTGCATTTTTTGTGCTCGTAAGTACCTAACTGTTTAAGTTGAGCGGTAAACTGATGTCCACCGTTAGCCAGCCCATGCGATGGCGACCGCAACATTAAATTCTATAACCAGAGTCGAAACACGCTCCGAGCTTTTTACTGGTGTCGCAATGAATACAGTAACAAATCACATGTTTAAAAGGTATGTTTGTGGCAGCCATGGCGTTAAATAATTACTTACCAGCGTAAATTATTTTTGTTTCTGTAAAAAGCAAAGCTATGATTCGTGTTGATTTAAATTATAACATCCAGGTATTTAAATTATAAATTCTATTTACAGGATCGTTTTCATTTTTAATTGACGTACACTTGTGTCACAAAATAAAAGTATGAAACTTGCTACAGTAGAGACAGTTGACTGTGAATATCATTATTACTATCATTGTGTGAAAAAAATATTTTATAGAAGTAAATATATGTTCAACTTACTGTTGAGAAGTCACACTTAGTATTAGCTAGCTATACGCTATACGATGTGACAAATATATAAAAAAGTTTTAAATAATCGATATATTAGGTATTCATCGCGATTCATTTTGTAATCATCCTAAAACTACAGATCGTTATTAACGAGCGGCCATTAATAATCCTCTTGATCAATCACGGAGATGCCTCGCGCGCGGCGATCCCAGGAATATAAAAGGTTCGATTATAACAAAACGTGGCTAATTTCAATAAAATAATGGTACTAATTAGCTGACATCGGGCGGGCTTTGTACTCGCCGCTGTAACAAATGGCTCAATTGGTGTACTTAATAGTGGTCTTGAGGCCGAATTGAATTGGAGTCATTTCTAGTTCACGAACATCGACTAGATCGTAATGGTTAGAACCGTTTATTAGAAATAGTTATATTAATAGTTCACTATTAGGGTCCAAAATTAAAACTATCTGAGACATTATCAACATAATAGAGAGTAGTAAAGTAAGTAAGTAAAGACACTTTCTTATACACAAAAGAAACCATTACAATTACAAACAGGGAATCAGAGTGTGCAAAGGCGGCCTTACCGCTTGTGGTGATCTCTACCAGACAATCTGATAGAGGTCAAAGAGTTTTTATTTTTTAGTTTTTGAAATGAAATGAAAATTTTTATTTGCATTAAATGTGGTGGAAGAGTTCTTTCATTAGCGTATCACACATTTAACCACGTAGGTAGGGGTATGCAAAATATTATAAAATTAAATCAAATTCAATAATAATTAATAGTTCAATTAAAATTAAATAATAATATTAAAAAACCATAACAAATTAAACAATATTTTGCTTAAAGCCATTATTAAATATTTTTATGATCAAATAATTAATTCTCATCATACTGTGCCAAATTTATTTGCTGTTTAAATTATAAAATTATCAAAAAGATCAGAAAGTTAAATCTTGGCTGCGGCACCTTAAAACAACCCACACTTCGTCGGCGAAACTCCCAAAACAAACAGCTAATCACCTTTTAAACAGATACATCATTAGCGTCCACTGATGGCCTTTGATATAAATTTAATGGCAACAGATGAAAAATCGCGCTGGATAACGAATGGTCGTATCATATCGTATCGTATATAACACGAAATTACATCGAAAAGCTGTTTAACTACTTGCACATATATTGCAGCTATATAACAACATAACGAGTACTATGCACATAAATATAAATTCAAAAATATCTTTTGTGGGTATTGATACTAAGAAAATCACTTACAATTGAATAATTTATTCTGCTTCTAAAGTAATTTTTAGCATAGAATAAAAAGATGAAAGAATGAATGTCAAGTGTTGAAATCCTACTAATATTATAAACGCGAAAGTCTGTAAGTATGTATGTATGTTTGTTACTCTTTCACGTAAGAAGTACCGAATAGATTTTAATGAAACTTTACAGTAATATAGCTTATACATCAGAATAACACATACGCTACCTTTTACCGCGGAAAAATACATCATTCCCATGGGAAAAACTGTTGACGCGGACAGAGTCGCGGGGCGTAAAGCTAGTGGATAATAAGTAGTAAAGTTGTTGAGTGGGAATAGTGGGGATTTTTTTCCTTACAGTCTAACTCCGTTTCTACAAATCTTAGGTTAGATTTGTAACAGTTAATTCACGAATCAGAATAATTGAAGTTACATTAATATGAATTAATTTTGTAAGTTATGTCATATAGGTACATATTTAGACAATTTAATATAATATTTACAATTATGAGAAAGCAATGGATAGCAATTTATGAAAACGCATGTTCGTCGTCGCATCGTTGGAGTGAGAAAGAGCACAAAGGCAATAATGGGATTGTTAATCGAAGGAAGGCTCATTACCGACTCATTAGCCAATCCCGCCGCGGGCCGCTCCGATGTCATTTCCTCTAACAAATACGAGTACCTTTGTTTTTAAACTAATTAAAATACGACCTGTTTTGTTTCCACGAAGTTTCAGCTTTCCACTGCCTCGGTCGTTTAATTGCTACACGTGTTTCTGTTATTTCATGGAAATCATCCACTTTTATTAGGATTCAGTGTTTTTGTTACATTTTTTATCTAATTAAGCTTTAGCTTTTATTCCCTTCTTATTTTACTTACTTAAAGCTAAAATGACTTCATTGTTTAATTATTAATAATTACATTCGTACCTAACATTTTTCTGAAATTTGAAAACTTAAAGGTTTTTTAAGAGAGTAAAAGTTAAAAATATGAAAAAAAATTGTAATATAAATAAAGTGTAGATTTTTATTTAAACAGTTATCATACTATAGGATTTTTATTTGTGTGTGTGTGTGTGTGTGTGTGTGTGTGTGTGTATGTTTGTTTGAATACTCTAAAATGACTGTGCCGATTTCAAAAAATATTTCACCATTAGAAAGCTACATTCACCCTGAGTAACATAAGCTACCTTTTACTGCGAGAAAATACCTCATTCCCAGGGGAAAAACTGATAATGCGGGCAGAGCTGCGGCGGTAAGCTAGTATTTTTTAAACTTTACGTGTCATAGCTGAGAGGCAGGCTCAATAATTTAATATCCCCGAAAAGGTCAGTTTTTTTTGTTTTTTGTCGTTTAACATTTTAGTTTTATGGATGAGTAGATGATAGTATGTTTGAAGGTATGCGCAGTGACATTGATGGACACGGGCCGGATTGGTTAGCGCAACAGCGGGGGTCCGGCCAGGCACGCAATGGCTGACATTGCTGGACGGATTAAAATATCCGTAAAAGTATTTGGAGTAGACATTAGGACGGATATTTTCTAACGTCAAACATGATTTATGAACTGCCAGAGATTATTGACTGCGGAATTCAAACGTATATATTTTTTGCTGAATGCATGAATATCTAATAACATTTAAAACATTTATAATTTAACGCCATACAAAAATGTTCAGCAGAAGGCATAAGATAAATAAATACCCAAACACGAATCGCAATGTTAAGCAAAAGCAAGCAAAATAAAAAAATATCACAAATTTCGTACCTCTCACTATCGAGCAGAACACATTGATCAGTAGTGTGAAAATTTCGTTCTGACTTTTTTACTATATTATAAAGGTTAAGTTACAGGGCAAACCCTTAACCAGATCGCCATTTTTAGGCTCAAATTATAGGTGACTAAATTATTCAGAGGCGTTTTTCTAAAATTTTTGATATAGAGCTTCATTTCCAAAATATCGAGCGCCAAAAACAAAAATTCGGAAATAAATAAATTTTTACAGCCATATTTTTTTTTGTTTTTGACTATCTCGAATTATTCTTTTTATATCTTACAGCTCTCGTAAATACGTGACTTTTGAGTCTTATTTGAATATCATATCTTTAAAACTCTCCGAAATATAAGGAGATCACACTTTTTTGTGAAATCGAGGCCTATACATACAGCCCCCGTAACATGCAGTGCTATTACAAAAGTTTTTCGCACATTTAACTGTCAAAAAACCCGCCATATTGAAATATCCTCCAATGGGATAAGAAAATACTAATGACAAAATTATGTCTGTCACGCGTGGACCGGGCATGTTAGAGGGGCTGGAGCGAACGAAACGACATTTCCAATGTCAAAATTCTTTAGTAGGTAATTTCCGTTTATTGACATTAACAATGAGAAAACACTCCAAAAATGCATAGTCAATTTTGTTACCCTTTACCTATCACCCACAGTGTTAATATGAATTATATTTAACGTCCTTTATAGTTTTTAATCCCCATACACGTCACAACGCAGGTCGGTTCAACTCGACATATTTATTTGAATTTGGAACACAATGATGACGGGATAATAAGCCGTCCACGTTAACCGACGCGAGCGCATGACAGCCAGGTGGTCCAGTTACTATTGTAACAGTATTACTCTGTCTACAGTACTTTAATTTCTACAATTTGAGTTTTGTGAATCTAAGTGATCGAGGAACAATATAAACGGAGGAAAACTCGTTGCTGAAAGCTCATCTGATATATTTTTTTAAATCTTCATTGTCTGTCTTTTCTGTATCACATCTATATTTTATAAGTACTCGAACGAAAGTTATGCTGCTTTTACACTTTAATAGCTGGGTGAATTGCAATAAAAACTGACTTATATACAGATAGACAATAAACAGGAAATAGGGTTTTTTATTTAGTATACTCACTCGTATTACTGTGGGAAAAATCCTCGTTTCCTCTAAAATAATATGTATAGAAGAAACTTAGGGGCGGCAACATAGAGTAGTTGTAAAATTAATGTATTTTGTTGTTTTTAACACGTAAAATGGTGTCAGCCATAAAGTTGAAGCACCCGTCTCGTTCCGCCCAGAAAATTCTCAGACGCAACCGCAACAGCGCGCGTAAATCTGGGAGAGGTAAATAGGCTGTAATACAGCGCTATTGGTGCGTTAATAAAGCTAAATTGATTAGAAGCGGTCGCACAGCAAACTCCTGCGCATAGAGTTCTCGAATTCTTCAAAATAATAAAACAAGTTGAAATTAGAAATCACGAAATACACCTTAATTAAGGCTGGCTGAATGAGAACGAACATTCTTTTACTTTTGTAAGGTTTAATCGATTATTTTTGTAATCAGATTGATAATTTGATTAACTTTGAATTAATCATGATTATATTTTTACACTTATAATTCTTGACTCCAATAGCTTGATGTAAAAATATATTATTAGACTACTATAAATACTGTTTTACATTTTTATACTGTACGTAAATTACGTTTGAAAATATTTTTATTAATTTGAAAACTGCATTCCTCTTTTTCTGGTAGTAATATTATTTTGTAATCAGATTATTTTTCACTTAGTACTTGGTATCTCAAAGATTTCAATTTACTTCATTGAAAGAACAGTAAAAGTATTTTATAGTGGATCCATAGAGAAGTGTCTTGCGCAGGTACCGGGGCCACATTCCGGAGACATCCCCCGCCCGCATTCCCCCCACGCCCCTCTGTGGCCCGGCGGGTATGTTTGTCATAACGCCAAACGCAGGTGAGGGATTAATAAAATCGTGACACAGCCCACTGTGATATTAAATAAATGTTCCCAAACATCGGTTGATATTAAAAACTTTTTATATCGGGGAGAGTTTTTTTTGTAATTATTTATTGGTACACGATCATAAGAAGAGTGCATCTCTGGAAGAGCTTTTGAGGAAATGTTTATCTAGTGTTCTTTATTAATATTAGGTTGACCAGAAAATCCCACTCTTGGTATTAGTTGACCATTGAGTTTCTTCTCAAACTTATGTATAGGTAAATCGCGCCGGATGAGGAAGAAGATAATTTGATTGAGATTCCCCGCATACCGATTCAAGAAACAATCTCGTTTAAGACAGAGACGAATGTAGGTCGTCTCACTTTCTATTTGCGTATTAAGATTAAGGGATTACGACGACTGCTCTCATTTGGCGCGTTACCAGAACTGCAAGTTACTGCTTTCGTATTTACCTGCAACCAAACAAATAAAACTTTATTGCTTTCCGTCTAGTCACGCTGCTTTTGTTAAATAAAGGTCTTTGCAATTTCAATTTCAAAAGCTTTATACGGGGTGTAGGTATGTGACAGCTTTACAAACGAAAGAACATAATTTAGTCAAGGCATCCAATTAACTTTCCAAAAGATTTTTTCCCAAAAAAACATTTACGTGTTTTTTTACAACTGTTCGATAAAAATTATAATTTTGTATCGGACTGTTAATAGTTTTAATTAAAATAATAAGGGTATGATAGTGATGTGCCGTTCCCGGGAATATTCCCACCATTCCCACGAAAATTCAATTTCCAGGAACATTCCCAACGAAATTTGCTGTTCAAGCTGGCTAGATGTGGTAGAGCAGTTTGGTGTATTCCGGTTAGATATCTAACGACCCTACAGATCTCACTGACTCGTCCTAGTTGGCCTCAAACGAAAAGTAGCATTCTTAATGTATGAATATTCCCAGGAACGGCACATCACTAGGTATGGAACAAATAGATGGATCTATAATTTTATCTATAATTTGACGGCCCCGTAGCCTAGTTGGTAGTACGTCTACCTACGAAGCACAAGGTCGCAGGTTCGAATCCTGCCCAGGGCAAACATTCGTGTGATGAGCACTTGTGTTTGCCTTGTGTCTGGATATTGTATATTTATATATGTATGTATATCAGCTGTCTGACACCCATAGTACAAGCTCTGCCTAGTTTGGGGTCAGATGGCCGTGTGTGAGATGTCCCACATATATTATTATATTATTATGTGAGCATAAAGCTTATTCCACACCTCTTTATTATTATTATTATTCCCAACGAAATTTGCTGTTCAAGCTGGCTAGATGTGGTAGACCGGTTTGGTGTTTTCTGGTTAGATATCTAACGACCCGACCGACCCAACAGATCTCACTGACTCGTCCTAGTTGGCCTCAAAAGAAAAGTAGCATTCTTAATGTATGAATATTCCCAGGAACGGCACATCACTAGGTATGGAACAAATAGATGGATCTATAATAACTGTGCAAGCGCATGAGTGAAAGGCCAGGTGCAAATGAGCGTTAAATTAATATCGGATCAAGGATGCCATCAAATTAGCTTTTGGCGTGCTGCTGTGTTTATTATAAACCGGAGATCAACATGATCCCGACTCATACACAGGTTATTTATGAATTATGATTTATATGAAGGTAAACTAATGTATGTTCATAAAGGTATATTTCTTTTTCAGTTCATATAACGTCCCTATCGACTACAATAGATCCACTATGGGTCGCAGTGGTCTTGGGTACTTGGTGCCCTTCCCTCTCCACCCAAATCATAACGTCCCCATAGAGGGGCTCAAGCCTTTCAAGAATAGGCCTTAGTCGATCACACTGGCCCAGTGCGGGTTGGTCAACTTGACGCACAACTTTTGAAAGGTATGTGTATAGGTGTATAGGTATCATCACGATGATTTCCTTCAACCCGTGACGTAGAATAACATAAATATTTGTAAATCGAAAATACAATGTACGTGTTGGGTTCGAACCCGCGCTCCTTGGATGGGAGACATCAATTTGAACCGCCATGCGCCACTGACACGCGACTTTTTCCGGACGTTGTTCGTGTGGAGACATAAAATTTTTCGGCTGTGATCTTTTGGTGTCGCTGGAGTTATATTATAATAAAGACAAATGCCACCTAATGAGAAGCGAGCCGTGTCGTTAGTCACCCGATTATTGAATAAATGACCTTGCGTTTGATACATTTATTTCTCCGCTCCGACGCTCAGTGTTGCAGATTTGTGAGGAATTCCCCGAAATACGGGGAATTTTAAACCGATTGGGAAAATGCGGAAAATCAATGCGTGGAAAAAACAGAAGATTAGGATTTCTAGGATTTTATATTTTTAGGCTTAGGATAAATATATTTCAAACAATCAAGCATAATAAGTGACTTTTTATTTTTCAGTCGTAAAGAAATTTCACTATCTAAATGCCTAAGGTGTCATTTTAAACAATATCAATTTGCAAAAGAAGAATGTAAGAACACGGAAAAAATAGTTATGAATTTACACGAAAAGCACAAATAAAAAAATCTGAAATGAATCTGTAATGTGAAAATTTCGTTCTGAAAGACATTTCCAATGTCAAAATATCTGTATGAAAGCAAGCTAGCCATAACTAATTTTCCTTGAATTTGACGATTCCGTTGATGGGTTTTAGGAAATTTAGGACCACGAGCCCTGGCAACGCTATCAGACCCGCCGCGACCGTTTCATTGAGAGAGCGGGAGGCGAGCGTGGGCGCAGCTTTACCTACCGCCCATAAATTTTAATACGGCTGGCAATAAAAATACAACTAACACGTTTCCTACACTTTGATTTGACCTGTTTACACAGATCAAAGCTCAAGAAATAAACTTTATCAAATCTCCCATCATAACTTGTTGGATTCGAGGAAAGAATTTATTATGACCCAGTTTATTCGGCTTCGTGTGTTTATATTAACCAGTTGCACGCGCCTCGTTCATACTAGGCAGCACTTACACTAATCGCTGTAAAATACAAGGTAGGTGTTATAATAGTACGTATGATAGTCTAATGAGGCGGTAATAAGCGATGTGCAGGCATGCGAACAACTGATAATTGCGATTCCAGAAGATGACACGTCGGTCGGTGGCTACGAGGTAATTGGGAATTAATAAGCGGGTGTAAGTTATGTGGCTCGGTTGGCTCGCAAATGAGTGCGATGCAGAGAAATGTGGCGGAAAGCGGCGCACGCGCCTGCAGCGCGGCGGGCGTCCCTCGCGTGAAGGCATCCCGGCTCATGAATGAACGATCCGACTTCCATTCAACCAGTTTGGTCTCGCCCTGATTACCACGTTTAATCTTATCAACTACACGGTTTCGTATCGGAATGAAGGCGACGGTCGACGGCGACCATCCGGCGTGCGACCGCTCCAAAAAACAGACCGGTGCTACCCACCACTGATGAGTTTCCACACTCCATTCACACCTTTTTACGAGTTTTTTTCGTGAATGAAGTCGTGTTCGGGATAATTATTGAATTTCGACGATTCGTTACGAATATCGATGAGCCGGAAGCCCATCGGCGCGGGTGATTGCGTCGGGTGATCAAATTCCGACGCTCAGAAAGTAATTTTATGGTTTTTAAACAGAATTTTAGTTCGATCGGAAATTACAGGAGGATGTCTCTTTTAGAATAATAAACATTTGCTTATCATTGTGAGAGGGCTACATTTACCATTTACCGGACACGAGTTCTTTATAATTATTGACATGAGTATAAGGAAACATGATGTTTCAAACATCAGTCCACGTTTGCTTAGTCATAAACTGGTAATCAAACAACAAACGCATGTTATTATATTGTCGGCAGTTAAACCGTTTCAATAATGATTTGGATCGTGTAAACAGTAATTTCTATTGTCGCTGCGGCGTGGTCGAGGACATTGCCAATAGTAATAGGTGTAATTTTGGTCTCATATTAATTGTGCAGCGCAAACATTGCACACGGCTGCATTGGCGATATTGGACCGGTATTTACTTGAAAATCAGTAGGATAAATTATTGCAATGCATTTCGGTCTCAGTTTTGTTTGATCATGCTAAGCTTAGCTAGTCGTGTGTGTTTGGTAAATTGATCATAATAATAAAAAAAAAGAATGTTTTTGGTGGAGAAAGTGAAAGAAGTATTTTTTTTATTCACCTATGCTTGTGTTGTAAAGTCGACGTATCGAATTCACTGAACCACTGAACTTGGTTTGGGAAAGAAGTCATGGGTGTTGCTAATCTCTTAAAAATATTTACCTATCTACTATTCGCAGGGGTGCGTAACTAACCACTTCCTATGTAATTTTATTTTATTGATAAGTATTTTATTTATACTTTTACAAAATCATATAAGTACCTACAGTAGAAAGCACGCTAAGCTAAACACTTGGGACTTTGCACCGTTCTTATGTCCGTTATATAAGGGAGAGATTCACGAAGCGCGTGTTCAGCTTGCCTTTCAAATTTGCAATTCACCATATTAGATAGTCAAAAAAAGTATATTAAAAGGAAATTAATAAACAACAGCGATACGATAGCGTTTACAAAAAAAGTAACTGGCCAATCAAAGTAACTTTTTGTTTGAAACTTGAGCGTTTAAATGTAAAGTAATTAATGAGTAAAACAAAACGAACAAATTGCGTTCTTTTTACTTATGCCCAAACAACACTAGCTCTAATAATAACGTGGGGATCTAATTAAATTGCCGCCGATAATAATGGCAGGGTCCCTGCCAGCCCCCTCGGCATTTATTATTCCTGCCTGCAACACTGCCCGGCTTGTACAGCCAAGAGAAAGCTAAGCTAACACTTTCGATTTTGAACCATCGTTTTTATTATGTCAGTTTGAAAAAGGGAGAGAATCGTTGCGTTCAACTTGCACTTGACTGTACATGCCCAGTCGATAGGTTCCAACATAGCAAACCCCATTATTCGATATTAAAAATAAGGAAGTATTTACGTACCTATGTAAAAATTAGGAACTAAATTTGAATTTACATCCAAGTAGTTTACAGTATAAGCTGTAAGTGAATTATTATATTAGCTCTAGTATAGGATCGGCTTGAGCTCATCAATGTATTTTTTGAAAAGATAAGATTGACTTTTACAGGCATGGCACATAGCTCGTGGGAATAGCACACGATGAGCGCGATTTTCAAGTACGATCGGAGATTCTCGCGACTGTACACGTCCAGGTCTATTTTTGCTTGCGAAACAAAATATCTGATAAAAATTTTGGTATGATTTAATGAGATTAAGTAACTGTTAAAATTACAATTAGGGCTGCGTCACAATTATGGTATAATTCTTAATTTGATAACATTTTTTCTCATGTTATTAACACCGTCCTCTCTAACGAATAACGTCAAGGATTGAGAAAAGTAAAAAGTGCTTATTTCCAAATTAGTCCCCCAACAAATGCCTGTCTTTATTCGAGTTCAATGCTCTGTTACTGATACGCTATCACAGGGAAAACAGTGATTGAATCGAAAAGAAAACGAGATTCGATTTCCCTAATGTTGTATCGTACTATCCTCCCGTCTGCCGCGCTCTCACTATGTCGGATTGCAATTCACGGCAATTCAAACCCACACCTTTATATTGTTATATCTCCATTACATTGGTCCCGGGGGACCGCGATCCCCCGTCTCGCCCCGCGCCCCTCTCCCGACGTCCATTAGTGTTTTGTGAATGATTTAAAAGCTCTTTCGGATAACTACTCTGTAAGTGAGTAATTTAAGACTTACTCTTCCCGTTCTATCAGTGCTCCCTAAATTTAAGTGCGCATTAAAACATTATACGCTGGTACTGCTCGGGTCTGGTAGAGGCAGCTGTTAGCGAAATAACTCACTTAACTCCGCGGATTTAATGGATTACTCGTAATTCCCCGATTCGTTTCTTTTAAAATAAATATACTAACATATAAAATCTGTTACTCTAATTCTCATTTGATGCTACGCTATTAAGACGCTCCGCCCGCGTTAACAGTTTTTCCCGTGGGAATGAGGCATTTTCCCGCTGTAAAAGGTAGCCTATGTTACTCAGGGTGAATGTAGCTTTCTAATGGTGAAATAATTTTTGAAATCGGTTTAGTACTTTTTGAGTTTATTCCTTACAAACATACACACACACAAAAATACAAATCTTTCCTCTTTATAATAAATTAGTACGACGATTACGTTGATTTTGCAACACAATTATAAATAGACGAAAATGTTACTAAAAAGCGGGCAAAGTCTTGTTATTTTTTCTTATCATTTTAAAATGAGAGAAAGCTAATATGAAAGTCCAAAAGAAGCAACGATAATGAAATAACTAGCTCAAGCTGCGAAGTTAAAAAGCATTCCAATCCAATATTAAATTTAATAATGAGTCAAAAATATTCACTGCTATCCGTGACGCAATTAAAGAGTATCTACCTTTGCAGGGCTTTCAGCCCTAAATACAAATTGCAATACAGATAAAAAAGTACACTCATTTTGACTTCGCCATAGTCGTGTAAAATTAAATTAGTAATACATATTTGCTTTTGATCAGGATTTTTGAAATGGAAAGAACGCAAATTAATTTTCTTTCACTCAGAAATTATACTGAGTATAATTAAAATTCTTAATTTAACTGTTTGTGGCGGAAGGGAAAAGAAAATTCGACAATCCCATACAAACCAGTGCTGTGTGTTTACTTTGTATGGAAAAGTAATTATTTCTTACGTTTCCGAGAGATAAATTTCCTTTTTGGTTTTTGCTGAGCCGTCACAAACACGCTGTACTTATTTATCTTGACAGTCATATGAGTGGAATTCATATTTAGTAAAAAGAACGTTATGAATAGCACAGCACAGTGAAAGCGGAAGAAGATCCGTCACCTCCCGGTCATAATCATAAACAACCTCGGTAATACATGCATGTTTGGGAATGAGAGTTATGGCAACACAGGGGATGGTAATGATAAGATAACGCGCTCGCGCGCCGGCCCGCCCGGCGATGCGGCTCATGGACCGCGGTCCGCCGCAGCCGCAGTCTAGGGATCCGTCGTTCCCTCGCTTCTAAATTTAAAAAGTTATATATTTTTTATATATTTTCGAACAAAACGTGCTATAAAATTTATTCGGGTTCATTTGTTCGGAAGTTTTTGGAATCTTTTTTCGGAAATATAATTTTTCGATAAGATACAGCGAAGTCTACTCAAAATCTTTATTTTTAATATGAGTCATCACGATGAATGTTGAAAACGAATAATATAAGAATTCTAACTCATCCAACAAGTACCTAAAAGTACCAAGTGCCTCATATAGTACACACGTAATACAATTTTAAGTACCTCCCTACAAATTATTTTAAAGAGAAGATTTTTACTGTTTGGTAATGCTTGAAACAACATTAATTTAACCTCAAGATTTTGAATGCATGTAAACTATTAAATATACTCAATTCTGATATTAATAAACTGAATAACTTTGAGTCCGGATGAAATTCAAAAGCCCAGCGGATGTTCTGTATTACCTCAATGTAAGTAATTTGAGGTATAGTATAATTCTATAGTAGGTAGGTAGGTATCATATCGACGACGTGACGCATTTCAACCTCGTAAATATGTTTTTATCATATTGTAATCTTAGTACAGAACCCGCAAAGCGCGAGTTCTAAGTGCCCTTGCCCATTATACTTATTTTTGAAAAATTACAAAACAAAAACAAGATTTTACACTTAGCCGTTTGGCCGGGATGCATCGCAGGCGCAACTGCAGGTGAACGAACTGCAGCCATTTTGATGCACAAGTTTTTGGTTTATTTCATTCAAGATTTACAACTAAGGTAAGTAATTTTAAAAACTTTTAATTTTACGACATCGTGTGTGGGTTGCAAAGTTAATCTACCTCACAAACCCTGGTGTCAGAATGGTTGAGCCACCTACGGCTTCTATGTATAACAATACAATACAATACAAAATTCTTATTATTATTCTTTTTATTCTTTATTATTCAAAATTCTTATAACGTTACACGATATAGCTCGTTTAACGACTATGTGCATTCCTAGACAAAAGCCGGGACCCACGGCTTAACGTGCCTTCCGAAACATGGAATCATCTTTCTTTTTAGATATTCAGGTTAACCTGAAATATCCCAATCAAGGTCGACGAGTTGCCCAGTGGTGGTGGTGGTGGGTCTCGAGCCCACAATCTTCGTATCATAGGCGGGCGTTTTACCATTAGGATACTATAATTCATGAAATTTTATTAATAAATTTCGAGTGAATGAATACAAGAGATTTACGTATCACTACATAGTATAAAACAAAGTCGCTTTCTCCGTGCCTATGTCCCTATGTATGCTTAAATCTTTAAAACTACGCAACGGATTTTGATGCGGTTTTTTTAATAGATAAGAGTGATTCAAGAGGTAGGTTTATATGTATAAATACATGCATAATATACTTAGGGAAACCCTACAATAACCATTTTCCCGTGCGGAGCCGGGGCGGGTTGCTAGTATGTTATAAACTTATAATATAACACTACTAGCTTCCCGCAGCGGCTCCGCCCGCGTTAATAGTTTTTTCCCGTTGGAATGAGGATTGTCCCGCGGTAAAAGCTAGCCTATGTTCTTTTCCAAGGTCTATTCTATCTTTGTGCCAAGTTTCACGAAATTTGGTTCAGTAGTTTCGGAGCCTATTCAATTGTTAAAAATATTTTAGGTATTTTTTTACACCTTGGGTTACATTATTGAAGTTTTAGCAAGGATCCCTAATTGTTTTGAAAATAAAATATAGTCTATTTTACTCAGGGATTGTGTAGCTTCTCAACGATGCGTTGACAAACATTGCGCTTATCGCTCATAATTACAGCGATAAAAATCACTAACCTTCACTAACGTATGAGTGGGAATCCTCGTATTGGCATTGACATTTCGTCGCTAAATGATAGCTGTCAGCGCGCTCGGACAATAGAGTAGATTGGGGTAAATTGGCTGATAAAAATAATTTATCTATAAGTGTAGTTAACGAGCGCCCTACGGGGCCCAAGCCCCAGTCTCCCCGGCCCCATCTGTTTCCCTGCCCTTGCAGACTGGGTGACGCCGGCTACTATTATTATTGTAATCCCGAAACATAATTTATGTAGTTGAATAAGCAAATAAATCAGTACTGTTTTTTGGAACATTAAAAAACAAGATCATACTTTTGAACGATATTTTCAATTATACCATTAGATTGTAGTTGATACGGACCGTCAGTAGTAATCTACCTAGTTGTCATGTCACCTTTTAAATGTATACTGTCACCTAAGGCCACAGCAGAATATCAACGTTTTGCTAAACACTAACAAAACATATTATGCTGAGGTGTGGCCTTTTTAGCAATGTTGGGCACACACACGTTTTTTAAAATTGTTAGCTTGTCTCCCTTTTTATTTTATTTCATTGTTTTTTTTTGTCTGTAATATGTCAAACTTTGTTATTTTTTATCTTTTAATTATTACTTCGATGTATTGTGTGTCAATTTTGCTAAATATTTTTTTATCTATCTACGAGTATATTTGTAAACATGGTACTTATCACTATCACTACATAGTATAAAACAAAGTCGCTTTTTCTGTCCCTATGTCCCTATGTCCCTCCCTTTGTACGCTTAAATCTTTAAAACTACGCAACGGATTTTGATGCGGTTTTTTTTAATAGATAGAGTGATTCAAGAGGAAGGTTTATATGTATAATACATGCATAATATGCTTAAAGATAACCCACAATAACCATTTTCCCGTGCGGAGCCGGGGCGGGTCGCTAGTTATAAATATGATGAATACTTACTGTGGTATGCAATCTTACTCTGCCTGGTAGAAATTGCTACTCAGCAATACATGTACAATTTCTGTCATGTATATGAATTATACGGTAATGTTTTTTTCTAGTATGCAGCAATAAAGTATATTCTGTTCTATTCTTAAATCTTCTATTAAGATACATTCTCTTAATAAAAAAATTAAAAAGACAAACCCGCCTACTCAATTGTTGCGGTGATTAATGCTAATAGATTCAAAGTTTTAATGATTAATTTATGTATATGAGAGGTGGTGGAGATCTAACGTGCGCGGGCGCAGGTTAGGCATTGTTCGCGCTGACGAGCGGAAGCGAGGGCAATTTGAGGGCATAAAGTCATGGACGAGAGTGCTTTTCCTTAATAAATTAATAGGTAATATGTTAATACTTACTTAGAACAGAGTAAAAAAATATAACCACAAAATAAGGGAAATTAGCTACAGTAATTTAACAATAATAATCCTTCAACTTTAAATTAAACTATATAATTTTAACATGTAAAAAACTTATGCAATTAACGGTTTTATTGCTAAAGGAGGGCAATGATTTTCATTTTTCACTTCGATTTATAAATAATTTTTTTTTTTAGTTATGGCACTGGAATCTTTGTGAATTTTATATATTTTTTTAATATTTCAGGCTTTTGTCGGTTGGTTTTTCAAAGGTATCAGTCGGCCTGGAATAGGCTAGGCTGCCCAGCTAAAGAGGGAAGGCTAAGCTGAGCTACATCACACTTGTGGATCGCAGTGTTCTTTGGGACTTGGGACAATATCGCCCAGTCCAAACCCTCTAATTTGTGAGCTTTTAGTAAGAAAAACACGAAATTACTTGTGATAAAGATCACTACATAGTATAAAATAAAGTCGCTTTCTCCGTCCCTATGTCCCTATGTCCCTATGTCCCTTTGTACGCTTAAATCTTTAAAACTACGCTACGGATTTTGATGCGGTTTTTTTTAATAGATAGAGTGATTCAAGAGGAAGGTTTATATGTATAATACATGCATAATATACTGAAGGATAACCCACAATAACCATTTTCCCGTGCGGAGCCGGGGCGGGTCGCTAGTTACTTATAAATTATAATATGCCGTTAAATATTTTTTGATGCTTATTGGTACAGAAATAATTTGTCATGTGCCGTTCCCGAGAATATTCCCACACCAATAATGCTAATTTCCGTTTGAGGACACCTAGGATGGGTCAGTGAGATCTGTGGGGTCGGTCAGTCGTAAGGGAAGTATCTAACCGGAAAACACCACCCTGGTCTACCACATGCCACATCTAGCCAGCTCGAACAGTAAAATTCGTTAGAAATATTGCTGGAAACGGAAATTTCCCGGGAATGGTGGGAATGTTTTTGAGAACGGCACATCTATAGAAATACTAGGCAAACACTCCACAAAAATATTCTGAAGAGACGCCGACAAATAAATCTACCCAAAGGCAGTAATTTAATCCTTACCAAAATACGTGAATAAAAGAAGGGATCTCGTTAAAACTTTATAAATATTCACACAAATATTCAGACAATCATATTGGCTATATTTCAAATTTTTTACTACAAGTGGAGCATATTATTTTACACAAATAGTTTCTTTTTTTAAGGGTCTTCGCGTAGAGCGTAACCTTTGTGGTTTCATTTTGTTCCATTTTAACGATAAGTAAACGATAGCATTGTGGAATAATTGTGTAACTTAGTAGGGTGTCCCGGAAGATGGTGGCTGATAAAACTCGTACACGGAAACGCATTTCACGGCACGGAGAATAGCACTGCAGGTAATTGTAGCAACGCGCAGCAAGCTCTTCTACACCATATGCAATGGTAATAGGGGTCAACGTACTAAGAATTTAAGTTTATTGTTCCTTACGGCTGCGAACGCGTAGCCAGTTTGTGTAGAGCTCAGAAATTGCTAACTTCAGTGCATTCTCATTGGGTAAGCGAAGATCTGGGAAATTCAGAGGTCTTTTTGAATTTGTCAAACAATGTGAGGTTTCTTTGCGATAAAACACATTACGGAGTATTAAAATTAGGTGTATATGTGTATCATAGTTTAGTGTTACGGTTGTAAGAGACGTTACGCTACGGAACGAGCAATTGTAATATAAATTGCTTAATTAACTCCAAATTAATGGGCAGGAACTGGCAATTGTATTCGTTGTCTAGTGCCCGCTACAGTGCTGCTATACAATAAAATTATCAACACGTAGCCGCTTATCTGATTAAAAATATTTGGGGTCAAATGTTTCATAATTAAGTTCTCTGTTGAATTACCCTGAGCCTTGACTGTATGAATCATGTATTTATGATTCAACATCGCGTAACCACAATTAAGAATTTATACATAAATGTTCAGAAGCCAGCACATGCGGTTAGACAATCGCACTACGGAATTCACCCCTACCTCTACGGAACACGGGCGCTCTCAAGAGCAACAAGTCCAGCCGCATGTGCTGTCTGCTGTACAAATGAAAATACGACAAATGTACCACATAATATATGTATTTTTATGAAATACAACTTGTTTATGTTGATTGCATCAAACGTTACATACATACGATACGGTAAATAAAACATAAATTAATTAATTACGTATTTTGTGTATATTTACCTATAAAGCTTTGACATGTTGCACTATGGGTTTTTTTTTATTTCTTTAAGGTTCTTATAGTAACTGTGAAGGATACATCGTTATAAAATCTACACACTTGCGGAACAATTTGCAACCAATTCGTTCTCGGCTAGCGCTCAGTCGAGTAAGGCCATAAGTAGCAGTATTAAAAAATAGATTTAAGCCCCTAGCGCATAAAAGTTGGTAAAGACCTAGTAAATTCGTATACTCAAAGCCAGTCAAAAATGTGTGAATGTAGACGTAGACATAGATCATAGACATAGCGACAAAGTGTCTGAAGGCAAAGCAAGCTTATTGGTTCATTATTAGTCGACTACGGTAAAAAAGAGGGTAATGGTTTTGTGTCTGAATGTGGCGCCTTGCAGTTACCGTACGGGAGCGACCCTCGGCGCCAATTTGAACGCACCCTTAGGGTCGAGGGTCTCCATACTTTTATTGCGTTCTTATTATTTATTTTTGTAATTTCGTAATAGCAATAATAATACACGTTATCTTTCTACAAATGTGTTCTGATGCTTAACTGATTTGGATAATACAGTAATTACTAAAGATTTAGAGGGATCGGGAGATTTAAAGTTTTAAAAAAGGCTCCTAGACCTCAGTCTACTTTTGCTAAAGAAAAAAATATATCAAATAAGACTGTGGGTGAGGTCAACTAAGAGTTGATCTTCAGCACTCCTGCCAGCTTGGTTTTATATAAATATATTTGAGATTTGAATGTCTTAAACTTAGGTATTGCTGTGTGATCCTGCGCCAACCAAGATAAAAAACGAGCCAAATGGAACACATTGCAAAATACCAGGCAAGGGCCGTGTATTATCGCCGTGCAAATATCACGCCTGCTCTAGATTAGATAAACTCAAGGAATGGCACTTCTATGCGGAGAAGATATTCTTCCGTCAATTTGAACATTATAAGTGACAGTAAACGGGGTGTGACATTGCAAGTAAACGGGGTGTGACATTGCAACTTTACAACCCAACTGTAAAAAAAATACAAATTTAAAAGTCTCGGAGATAAGATTGTTAACTGAGGAAAATTACATATACAGGGATTCAAGCATTCACCTGCGTAAATCAATAGCAACTGCAATCCTCAATCCGCCTGCAAAGCGTGCAGATTAACACCTTCTTTGCAAGGGAGAGCCCTAAATGTAGTAGTTAACTGAGGAATAAGGTTATACTTTCCTGCTTATTTGTTTTGCTGTAATGTATGTTTCTGTGTGGTAAAGTAAAAAGTATTCTATCCTACTTAATTAAAAAACGTTAATTTCGAAATATGTTGCATGCGTATCTAAATTGTGAGGTGCATCTTATCCTTGCCAGACATCGCACTTAAGAACTTTAATTTATAACTAGCACTTAAAATATCTAAACATATTCAATAAACACCTTCGTTTTTACCTGTATAACACAAGTAGGCCATAAATAGTGCTCAATTAGATTGCAATATCAAGCGATTGAGAAATTCGATGAACGCGCATATTTTCATGTAGGATGTAATACGAGTGAGTGCCAGTGAGTGCTATTTTGTCGCAGTTCACAATTTAAAGCGGCAGTAAGCGTATGCGCATAATTTGATCGCAACATTCGCATCCGAGGGATTTGCTGAAGCGCGCGCGGCGAATCCGGATCGGCCAATGCAGATCTAAATTTAGGGGTAATCTCCTGTTGATAAATGTATAAATGTAGGTAGCCCTAGACAAACCTATTGGCATTGGTAATTTAATATAAATATGAAATTGAACAGTACTATCATATTTTTATAATAAACAAGCACATCACATTACTTGGCAACAGCAAAATATATATTAATAGGTAGACGATGAATAATAAATGTCGGACTAAATCAAAGACTTCAGATATTATGTTCCCAAAGCTGTTTAGTTTCCTTCACTTACAGTTGAAGCAAAGTTTACTGAATAAGATAAGAATGGTTTCCTGTATAGGTTAGGTTAAGGGAATCATCAATCATCGCACTGTGCTGTGCCTGAAACAGATGGCACCTTGTATTCAACAGATAAGCCATGCACCATGCCTTTTCTCAACCCTGCTGGGATTCTGACGCTGCTCGAAATAATTCTCTATCAACGTTCTTATAGATTCTTATAAATTACTTATTTCTAAAACTCCAAAAACATAGGAACGTATAAAATTTCAAAAGTACCACTCTGCAGATCTCCCTGAACTAACACACATCCTTCTATGAATCCTCTACCTACCCTACCTGGTAATTTGAATGCTTCATAACATACATTTATAACATTAATACATCGAACCAAAATATTTAATTGCAATATACGTACTCGTACATTCGAAGGTTCAATAGGTTCCAACTGTTCAGTATACGAACCGATTATTAGGTTATCGAACATGATTCAGCTCTGTAACCGCGTAAACACGCATTGTCTTTGGCTTAATATAATAACAAACAATGACTCGGTTTAACGGATAGGTAAATCAAATTACGTCGCCCACTAAACTTGCAGACAATGAGCCTATATTTATAGGTTATCATAATAAAACAGTCTTATTACCGCGATCAGTAGAAAACAATGCTGTGGCGGAGGAGCGACGCGAGGCACAAAATTGAGAAGTTGTCGGGTAATCAATCAACGATCATAGCGCCCCCCTGTCTTTCCGTTACACATAATTAATCATAGAATATAATTAAAATTCCCGATGACAAGGCACGATCGCTGTAATATTCATCAAACGGTTCGTATTGAAGAATTCGCCAAGAAGAGTTAAGAAAATTCTTTCGAAAGCCAATTTTTTAAAGATTTGAATGGTAACAATTTGATCTGACTTTCAAGTAAAGAAAAAACAGTTTTGATAGCATCATCACATTTTAAATTCTTTAGATTTTAACACAATCAGCAGCTTTCGAAGATGATAAGGACAAAATAATGAGCTAGCAAATTAATAAAGCACCAAATAAAATGGGACAAACAAACTTAAGCAAAGCACAAGCAGATAAAGCAATAGTCGACTACCGCTCTACGATTTCGCTTTCACAATTATTATTCTATTCAATTCCATTCTATGTTCGTGTCGTGATCCTTGAGATCCTTCATGTTAAAATTCTCAAAACCTTAGTTCTTTCTGATAAGATTAAGAAATATACAAATGATAAATTATAATTTCCAGGCCGTCTTTGCCTCATCATATCGTCGCAGCTTAGAATAATGAGCGTCAAGATAATGTTAGATTTGAGTCGCAGGCGCCTCGTCTGGCGCGGTGTAATTACCTAGTGACTCAGCACGGCTTTGTTCCTGCATAGGATCCGCGAACAAACTTGTTTTAATTAATTTCGTGTCTCGAACAAGCTCCGACCGATTGTTATCTACTTAGTTGCTGTTAGCGTTCCGGACGCCCTGATAATGAAGCAACATATTGTTCCGAAGTCATGGTTTTGATGGCATTCAATGGATTATGAATGATAAAATGCGATAAGGGATGTTCATTTAACAAAAAAAACTAATTCGGTGGCCATTTCGCAAAATTTTGATTTAGAATTATCTGGGACAGTCTGGGTGACCAAATCAAACACACTCGTTGTCTGGAATACCAGTCGTCTGAAACAGATGTTTATGAATTCCTTTTTTTAGATTTTTGCTCAAACATTAATATAATTAGTGATTCAACAATATTCTCCAGTCAGCGATTACATACATTGGTCTTATTAAGGTCTTAATTACAATATTTAATTTAACTTATTAGAGAGTATTTTCGGAGGGACCCATAAATTGAAGTACCTATTGTGCGTAGATAGCAAGTTTGTAATTTTCCTATACTTTTTACTTTTGGCATCTTATTAGGTTGTAAGCCCTCTTTGTAAATGTTTGTAATACCTCTTTTGTATAGCACTGTGGGCCGGTTGGCGGTTGTTTGTCCGTGTTGTTTGGCGCGGCCGTTTCCATGGCAACCGGTGAAATATGGCGCTTGTCTTTGCCTCGCTTATTGCCGTTATTAGCTAAGGATAGCTATTAATTTCAACTCGTATTACAATACTAATGTGTACAATTGTATTGTGTTATCGGTGGTAGTATAGCGGTTTGGTTTCTACTGCGGGTTTCGAGAACGATGAAATTGTTATATCAGGTTAATTTTCTGAAACAAAAATATTGTAGGTACCTACTAGGTGTGCCTGGTTTTTATTTCATGGTTTGATAAGCAATTTTTATTTATTATTTAATTGATAATCAATTATGATACTAAAACTAGAAATATAAAACAAACACGAGTTAACAAAATTAACTACATAATTTCATGCAGGTGAGGCATCATGTACCCATCTAATAACATATTAGATCCGTAAATTCCACATAATAACTTCGACGGCGATTAAGACAACATGAGATGTTATTATAGTGAGAGACGGCTTTCAAAACAATAATTAGTACCAATTACAACACGAAATTCTCTATACAATCAAATGAGATGACTGGCACAACCTGAGTGGCCGCACGCGGAGGTGATTTAAAGAGTCTCCCTCCATGTATCTCTTTCTTTCAAAAGAAAGGAACATATTAGTTGTCCTTGTTTATTCTTCATGTTTCGTTTCACTCTCCAAAACTGCACAATAAGGACTCATTCATTTTGGTCCCCGTCAAAATTCTCAAAAGCAATTTCATGACAACACTGGACAACCCACAAAACTTCAATATCACTTAAAAATCTGCAAATGTTTTGGTTTACGACAATTTTCAACATTAACTTGCTGTTAAAATATAAATTTTAAATCGTCTACTGTGAGTAATAATTTTGATAGCTGCTTAACTGCAACATTACAAAATACACTTTATACTCTTTAGAGGAACTTTATGTGCCATCTTCTCTGTTTTAAACCATTTAGCCTACTAATTTAATGTCAGGTAAATATCATCAGAATGTCTCGAAATTCTTTAAACAATCATTAGTTTCCGCGGCCAGGCTGTCTCCCCCACAAGACAAATAAACTGTGGGTGACTTTGTTTATTTTTGTATGAGAGTTGAATTGCTTCTTCCCGGAATAGTGGGTAACATGGGTAATCGTTCTGTAAATAGTTCTAGTGAAGGCAAACGTTGGTATTAATAATCATGCCATACTCGAAGGAACGGTAGATTTATATTTATCTCGGATGTTTGTCAATGATTACGTAAAAACGCCTTTTCAAAAAGTTTGTTTGAGTTTAATTTAATTATGGGTCGACAAAGATTTTGTAATATAAGAAAACAAATGCATTATAAGACGAAAAAAAGTTCTTTTCCGCCAAACGGATAAGTAGGCAGCTATAACCTGTAATCGAAACCGGTTTAGCCAATGTGGACTTACAGCGCAGCGGGGAGAGGGCCCGCGATATCAAAGCAGGTGTTCCACTATGAGCCTACTGCCTCAATGAGAATTCCAACTCGAACCATAAATGGCTGCGCAGAGATTTGGTTCAACGGCTACACATAATTTAACTCAAGCTGACGAAGCTTACAACTACATATTTAAAAGGCAATTTGAGAAGAAACAGCGAAGAGAGGATCAGAAAGTTGGATAGTTGTGAAGTAAAGTAGCTATCAGCAATGATTCTGCCATCAAGCAGAGGCTTCGAAGATGCCGAAGAAGACGAGTTAGGGCGGCGTGTTTATACGCGTCTTTAATAATTTAGCAGTGCCGGGGCGGTCCCTTACCGGCCTGTATGTTGAATAATGGATGCAAGCATAATATGAGCAGACTAGACAGTCTTCTTGTATCTCATAAATTTACTACAAGCAATTTAATCATATTAAATTTTAACATCCTGTAAAGATCTATTTTGATTTTGAGTAATCTCAACAAGAGCATAACATTAGTTTTAGAAGTATGTACATGTTTTTAAAATACCAAAGCGCGTCTTAGGTATTTACTTCTGGAATATAATTTAAAAATTAAGTAGGTAATCTTGCTAAGGTACATGTTTTAGTTAGTAAAATTGTATCCAATATTTTTTTACTGATCCTAAATAAACTTTATCATTCACTCTTTTTACGGACATTTTATTGAACATTAAACACTACAATTAAAGATAACAGAACTTTCTAAAATGCTACAGCACCGGCTACAACCTGCTATATGCAAGCTTTATTTGCATAGTAAGCGGGTTGTTTAGTTGCTATTTAAATATAAGGAACTAATGTGTAGGTAGAGAGTCAGCCAAGCGGAACTGGTTATGTTGTACTATGATGTTCTCACTAAGTAAAATACTTAATGGTTACTTGTGTTTCGTTTGGCATACCACTTGTTTCTCAAGTGTGTTGTCATTTGTCTTGTCTTTCATGTCGTTGTGTTTTTAAATCCGTTAATTGTTTTTGTCATGTCAACTTCTATAAAGTATTTTGAGATTTCTTCAGGGGTTCTAATTCCAATAACTACAATATCACCACTTCATCATCATTATTGCTTTGTATTTTTCTTATAATTCATGTACTTCTAAAAAAGGAGTTCTATTTTTACCACTATTTTCCATGTTGGTAATGTTAGTGGAAGGAGATTAACATGTTTAATAGGCAACAACTTTTCTCGTTAAAAGTTTCTGGTGTATCGGTCTCAAATCTCATTTGATTTCATAGCGTTTCTGCCCTAACTGTGCGAATTACATAATATTTTGCATAGTCTATCGGTGTTTGCATGGGGTGCAGCAGAATGCGTTTAATTCGTTAATAAATCAGGCAGGCGGTTGGGTGGTGTGAGTTCATTAGACAGCTAGCCCCAGGGCTTCCGGGGTGCGCTGCCCACTGAAGTGGGGCCTGCATGGCTGTTTGCTGAGGCTCGTTGATAATGCGCACGGTACTGCAGACAGCTTGATTGGCATTGTTTCTTGGATATCGGCTTAATGATTCCATTGATTCTGCTTGATGAAAATTTATCAGCATTGTTTTTATTAACACATACGTTTACTTATAGCAAAAGTAATACAGTTTTCTCAAATCGTTTAAGTACGAATTCAAATGATTGCATTGCAGTTTTCGAAAAAAGAAGGTACTTTTATTTCTATCTTTATAGTATAGACTAACAGGAAAAAACATCGGGTCGAACCCTTCCGCAGCTTGATGTGTTTAATTCCAGAACACATGATGGATGCGTTGCTAATTTGATTCCCCGGCATTGGCTGTGATACCTTTTACGCACACTCGCAGCACTTTGTCAATAAGCTTTATTAAATTAGCCCCTCCTAAAAGCTACACGCAATTAGAATGAGTGGTTTTAATTTGTGATATTGACTTCGCTTCAAATTGTTCTCGGCGAGGTCATATTTAAACTTGAAATGAAACAATTTATAGTAAGTGCTTCCAGTAACAACGACAATGTAGCGAACAATGAGGCAGCCATTTTTAAAGCAGTACAGCATCATTTCAAAAACAAGTTAAATCTTAATGGAAGTTTTACGTAAAATAAGTAATTAATTGGCTCTCATAACTTGAGCTTATCGCTGGCATAAATTAAGGTAGATATTCGCGCGCGGGCGCCTCGGCCACGCACGTAGTGAAACTTTTAATTGCATTGAGCTCTATCACTGTCGGCGCCGGCGTCGTCGTCGTCAACAGCGGGAGTAATGAACACCCTCCGAAATTCTACTCTTTTACCATCTATATTAGCTTTATTATCGTGTTGCTTGAGCAAACATTGATATTTGTATTAATAGAATTAGATTTTATTTTGTTAGGAATATTTATTATCTAAAAAAAAATTACCTAGGTACTTATATTTTTTGAGAAGACAATAAAAGAAATCTCTCTAAAGCCATTAACAGAAAATAAAAACACAATTTTTGAATTAGAATTGTCGCCGCGTATCCGTTGCGGGATATAAACGTAACACAATAGAGGCCAGGACCGGACGAGAGGACTCATTAATTTAGATGATTGTACAATTATCTAAATATAAGCGGCGTGGAGCCGGCCGCCCCGCGGGGTGCAGGGGAGGGGGGGTACTCAACCCGAAAAGGAGGGAGGGGTGCGGGCACTCGTTTTTAATTAAACCAACGATGAAATGAAGTGGTCCGTATAATATTGCTTAGACATGTTTTAAATTAATTTCAACCCGTCTTATTAATGCTGATGGCTGAATTGGATATAATCGCGAGAGAAAGAAATATCGTAACCGGAATGTAACAAATCTCAGGAGTGATTATTTACTCATCTGTTCAAACTTAATATTGTGTTATTACAATAATATACAATCATTACAATAGTACGATCCTCAAGCAAAGCACGTGTAACAAACAAACAACTAAATTAACTTTGTGTACTTCTTGATCTCTGAAATTGTTTGTTCAATTCAATCAATTCCGTAAATTACTTATTCATACCTCCTTATGAAACAAATTATAAGTCATTCTGATGTATAAATTGGCTTAAGGATTCAATAACAATATGAGCCCTCCGTCGAAGGCCTCGCTGAAGGGTTGTGCCTCTCTCTCCTCTATTTGTTTTTCGTTAAAGCTTTAATTAAAAGTAGGTTTATTTTAAAGAAAATTGATGTTCAAAGTAAATAAATCCTTGATGGTTTAATTATCTCTTTGTAATTGAGTTTCACTTCACCTGAAGATAAAATAAATTAGTGTTGGCTCACAAGTTATTTAAAATTCAAATTATGAAGACTCATGTCACTTTTAGGGTTATTAATTTTTAATTGTCTATTATACATATAGGTTTTCCATTATCAACTCTTTTGTTTTCGGGTATCGTTTTGTTTACTTTCTGTTGTTCACTGTTCATTACAAATTATTTTAAACAACATACTCTCCAAGTGGTTTCAAAATTGGTTCCACTTCATTTTCATTACCGATCGTACTGTGAGTTTTTATGTAGTGTGCTGTCATAACTTCAGCCATTGTGCTATTCTCCGAAAAATCGTTGAAAATTATTAATAGTCGTTCGGTTGGTTCTAGTTCTGCTTTGCTTTTACATGGTTTACCTAAGACTCTTCGAATAGTAGTAACAGTAAAATTAAAGTACAGATGTTAGTAAGAGAATTGTTTATTAAATTTGAAAGATTCTGTATCCTGGTTAGTAAATAAAAGCTTCTGGACTCGCGCACGTGGTTTCTTGTCCCGCGAATGCTAGTGTCGAAACAGGCACGCTGCCGCCGGCTTCAGTCAGTGCACTTCTATAGACCATGTTTCTATTTCAATAAGCGGTGCTATTATGATAACATGCATATCATAGTTTACTACAAGCTTTAAATCTGTTTACAAACACAGCATGGGCAACTCTGATACTAAGTACCACTTAACCTCCAATGTGAAGTCTCTCATACAATCAAATAGTTACCTAAAGGCTTTGTCCTTTCGAGTCTGTCAGTCGCGCGTCCAGGCTTGGAGCCTCGTCGGACCGCCCGGTCTCCGGACCGGCACGATGCACCAAACAAAAAAAAACTCAACAATAACAAAAAAACACAACCAACGAAGAACTTAATAAACTACACAACCGCGAGCAGTCTCAGACCCCTCAAGTTCCAGGGAATAAAAGACCGAACACATAAAACTTCCTGGCAAAACTTTAAAACAAAAACCGTATGGAGAACTTCGAAAAAAGTAGTAATGTTTGTGGGGACCGGCGACACCTCCCCGCGCGGCGTTCCGTTCGCGACTGAGCACGCGGTCGCCGGCGGCGGGGCGCGGGGCGCGGGGAGCGGAGCGCGGGGAGCGGAGCGCCGCTCCCTGCACCTCCGCGGTATTATTTGATTAATTCGCCTCCCCCTTGTATACTCGGTGAGTCGTTACGGCGAACGACGTTAAGTTTTTAAATTTCAGTAAGAGGACCGCAACCTTCACCTACTCCTTAACACTTTAATTGAATTAATTAAGATCGACCGAGGTGAACAAAGATTAGACGTTAATAAGCAAACTGAAGGATCCGTCTCGTTCTTGGTTAATTACTGCGGTCGTAGTACGCCCGCAGGAAAAAATCCAACTTGGAAATTAATGAGTTGTACCGAGAAACGTAAAATCCCGCTAATTGGAGTGCATTTGCATACTGAAGTAAAACAAAGTCGGAGTGAGTTATTTTGACGAAGTCAGACGCTTGCAAACGAGACCGGCTAACAATGCACCGTCCCACCTTCTTCGCCAGAAATATAGCGCGTGCGAGACCAGCTTTTATATAAAAAGAAAGCTCAAACATTCAGTGTCATACCTAAAATAACTACTTATAAATAACAAAGTCTAACCAAATTTTATTGGAAACCTTTTGAAAGAGCTAATAATTTACAAACATAAACTTTATTTTGTTTATATTTATTATTTCTATTAATTAAATTGTATAATATTGAATAGCTCGTAATGGTTATTCCCACGGACGGAAGATATGAATTTGAACGATCGAAACCACGAAAAAGATGATTAACCAAATAGATAGTTGGACTATGCACTCTCAGTCGTTGAGATAGTGATTCTTTTTGATGTTTATAGTGCACCAAACGCGGTTTTCACTCTACTATTGCTAACGCATCAAGCGTATCAGTTACTTTACAAAATCCGCCTTTATTTCTTTCTTATTAATGGTGGTTTTAAAGCTACCTTGGCATGACTGTACAGGAAACTCGTTGTTAGAAGTCGGCGTCGGGTTACAAGAAAGAGGTCGGTCGACCCGTCGAACCCAATTTCGGGTTAATTCAATAATTCTGTATGAGCCATTATCAGGCTAATTCGGTTTAAGCCCTATCGATCAGCGCTGCGCCCGCGCAGGTGTTTGGTTTGATGAGCGCGCACGTTTGTCCCGTACCATAGGATGAATGAGAAATATTCCTGAATCATAATCTTTTAATACTTTGCAAAATAAGTGTCTTCTAAAATCATTTTTTTTATTGTTTTTTTTTTGAACTAAAGAGCTACGCTGACGGTGAGGTGATCGCTCTATACATATCTGTGGGTGATCGCTTAGCTTTTCTTTCTTTTACCTCCTGATCTGATACGGTATTAATTTGTTGTAAAATGAGGATTTTTATAACAGTAAGAGTGATTCGCAAGGTGATCTGCAGCGCAAGATAGAGATCTTTGAAAGACTATACTAAGAGCCCTATGTCCCTGCTGAGGGATAACAGGAGAGGAAGAAGAAGAAGAGTGACTCATCCATCTGTCAAGGAAAGCATAGCTACGACTAACATATAATTTACAAAGAACTTGTATACTATATTTTTTTCTCTCTACTCTCGTCTCAATTATGAAAAGGGGTAAAAAGAGATGTAGTAAATTATAGAGAATGTCTTGTAGTACGGGCTACAATATCAGCCCCATCCGAGAGGCCAGAGCCAACTCGAAATTAATCTTTGTTTAAAGTTAATGGGGCTTATTAATCACGGGCATTATGTCTAGATGAATATAACCTGGTAATTGGTGACTCAGCCGAAGATATCGAGGCTTTTATTACGAAAACAAATGCACCGTTACACAACCCGGCTCAAACGCTCAAACCACCACCAGACTGATCCCAAGTGCAGACCAATGCCGACTCTAACATTGGAATTGTAAGGTTGTTTTTACATTTAGCGGATCAGCTCGATACAGATTAGAGTGACAGGTGAATGCGAGTGTTATTAATACCAAACGTTTTAATTGGGTGCGTGAATGCTGAGTTATTAGATCGGATTTAGCCAGGAAGTTTTAATTTTAATAGCCTATTAGAGTTCATCAAGCTTAATTCCAATCTCGTTTAAAACATTAATGAGCACAAAAATTATAATAAACTATTAATTTACTATATGTATGCTTAATGAATGAGTGATCTTAAATAACATTGATTAAAATTTGATATTGGTGATAGAATTAGTTAACTTCTAAAGTATATTTGATTACTAGCTTTCTGCTTCAAGTTTTAAACCTGAAATTGGGGGTTATTCTCCAAATCATCTACCACTCTGCTAATCTCATGATAACCAAACAGATACTCGCAGATTTATAAACAGAGCAGGGTTATTTTCGAATATAATAATATACATATTAGTTGCAGGAAATTGTCAATTATTTAGAAAGATCTTGCATTAATCTGGTACCGCCTCTTTCATGCTCTTAGATACGTCATAAAGATTCGATAATTAATCATGTAATTTTATATGTTTCTTACATAATATATCGGTGTTCTAGCAAGAACAGCATTATTAGATTATAATATTAACAGATTGCGTCACAGCTCCTTATTCGTCCAAGACCAAAGGAAGGTCGAACAGACACAAGCTTGTCGCTGCTTTAATATTAAGTGCCTATTCTGCAGTAACGTACGACGACATGGAAACAAGGGTCCAAATTAAGGCGCCGTCGCTGCACCTCTGCAGTTAAGGGTGGGCTCCGTCGTCGTCGGTCACAATACGCCAAATGACGACGGCCACCCGGTACGCAAATGAAGAATATTGTCGGTCGCTGTGAATGCTCCTTAATGACGACTGCCGCACCAGTCTGCACTCCCCGCTATAGTAGACGTGTCACCCACACATACTACATTTACGCGATTGTCAACTGTTAATTTGTTATCATTGTTTGCATCAAAGGAGCGGCTGTTGTTTTCTATTCGCGGGCGCAACCCTCTGTACGTAGCAATTTTTCGATATTCAAATTCGTATTTACGTTTATTCGAAGGAAAACATCGCGAGGAAATCTGCACTCACCTGTGAATAAATTCTTGTGTCTTGGGGTTGTGTGTGAAGTTTACTGGGTCAGCATGGTCGACCAAGGCCTAATCACCTTGATTTCAGGCACAAACCCTTCAGTGGGGACATATAGTATCAACTGTTAACGGAATTTGTTATCATTGTTTGCATCAATGACCTCATTAGATGACTTCGTCTCTACTCGAATTAACATAAAATTCCGTTTGTTTATCCATTAAACTCAATCTCAAGTCAATGTTATTGATGATTGTATCTTTGTTGTCTGGCCTAATTATCTTGTAGAGTGTTCGAATGTTTTCAAACATTCTTAATGAAGTTAATGATGTCCGACTAAATTGTTAAATTATTGATCCAAATAGTATTGACCACTTTAGAGACGTAATAATTGCAAATCTTAAAAAAAAAAAACAAATTCTGCCAATTACTTAGCTGTTGTCTCGGGGGTGTGATGAATGGCATTCGGCTTTATTTTGGTCGAAACTGACAAAAAATAAAGATATCTCAGTACCAAAGATACTGAGATATCTTTATTTTTTGTATATCAGTCGAAATACGTGTAATGCTAAACAAAAGAGGAGGTAATTGGGAAAGCACAGTTATCTCCACAACAGTACTGTTAAAAACAAAATTCATTTCTAGTAATTAATTCTAAATAATTAGAGGTCTACAATAATGTGCTTTCAATTTGGGATACAAATGTTTAAATATAAAAATATACTTTATGAAGGCACTAAACAACAGTGGACGTCTTTCGGCTGAAATGATGATGATGACGAAACATCTAAAACACTGATACTGGCCAGTCATGGTACGGACGCAACTTATCAAAGCACATTCCCTTGTAACATTGAAATATTTAAAAGAATTCTGATCGATGATGGAAATCCTAAACAGGTTAAAACTACGACATGACTGAGCTTGTAGATTTCTCGCCTGCAATAAATCGCCTGACCCTAAACCCGTTAGACGTGGAGGCTTCAATATTTACATGTCAGTAGAGAATTTAGTAGAAATAGAAAACGTGCGGGATCCATTCAATTCGCTTGCACGGTCGTAATAGGTTTTATAAATATGCAGCCGGGACGAGTGCCAAACATTGCGTACCTACTCATATCATTTTCAGTTCTACAAACATTTTTCACGTTTTAATTGGCAGTGGTAGTAGGTAAATTTAGTTATTTATGGTCTCGCGTGTGTAGCCAATTATTAGGCGATGCTAGTTTATCTTTATTGCTTAAATAATTATGGACGTCATTGTTAATGACGTTTCCTGTTTTTTTTTATTCTAATTATTCCAAAAACAATGTGTATTAGTTCATTTCACACATTTTCTACGGGTTGGCTGGAGAGATCTCTATTTAGAGATAAGCCTGGTCTTGTGTATTGGGTGCTTTTCTTAAATATATTATTTAAATAAGTGTTTTGTGTACAGTACAATTATCTACAATTCCCAATACATACCTACATTTATTAGTGAATTGTAGATAATTGTACTCGATAATTGTAATCGATAATTATCGATGCATCTAAATGGTGTTTTAACAGTAGTGGTTTTTTTGTAAGATAAATAAAATGCCTTGCACAATAATCTCTAACGATATTAAGAAAAGCTAAGAACTGTAACAATCTTAGCTAGGTACACAAAATAATAAACCTTTGGACGCAGTCGTAACTACTCCTAACTATCAAGCGTTTATATTTCTCGTCTATTGCAGCAAAATCACCTAAATTGACATTAATTTTGTATAGTTCATGGGTTTTTTACCGTAAAAGTAAATATTTTTATCTGGTAAAAGAACTATTATGCAAAATTAAACTTAGTGAATAACCACGAATTTGACATTATTTCGGCCACCAACAAAATCACACTGTGTTTAGCACTATTAATTATTCTATGAAAATCACAAAATGTTTTGTTCAATTAGTCGTTCTTCAGAAGACTACTACATTCATTTGCTTTGGGAGGGTTAGCATCATAATACCCAAAAATTTTATTTGGCGGTCATTTCCGGTGGAGCTTGATTGGTTGTACTTTTATGACACAAGCGTTAGGTCAATTCGTAGGTCTTTAGCCGTCTTCTAAAGCAGATGGAAAGACTCAGTGCTCAGTTGACCTAGACCTCGAGTCATAAGCAATTGGTGCACAAAAGAGGCGATGACGCGACGTAACACGTTTGACCCCAACCAAACAGCACTTGGCCTCGCAGACTCGCAGCTGTCAAAGGAGCTTTATACTCCACTCCGTATACGACTAATAATACCAAAGGGTCACACTTCTTCACAACACTTGAAAATTAGCAATGAAATAAACACAATATCACCGTAATTGAGAATTCAAGCTTCTTATCAGATCGGCAATGAAACCTAATAAAGACTGCGATTTATGAAGAACTCGCTAAGTATTTAAATTATTCTTACATCGAGCTTTAATGCCACTGTAGCACGCAGGTTCTTGCGGGCAGGTAAAGCCGAAAAATGTTTAGTGAATTGATATAATCATCGTCAGGTGTTGGGTGTATGTGGCTGAGTTGTGGATTTGTAGGGATCCGGAGACAGAGGTGAGGAGAGTCGCCGTGAGTTGCGTCGAACGAGCGCATTACGTTCGATTGTAGGGCCAAGCGCGGCCTAATTGCCAGCATTGTGTCGGCATGCAGATGTGAATGGGCTTTGATTTGGGCCGGAGCGGGGGCCGGGGCCAGGGGACAAATCGCTCGTTACGGCTGCAGGTAAACTTTCATTGAGCGTCGGAAGGCGTCGGACGTGAGAGGCGGCCGACAAAATGCCCTCGTTATTCGCCGCCGAATCACTCGCTCATTGTGCTCGGGGAAACGGTAGACGCGGTCGCCGAATCACGAAAAAGACTTTAATGAGGCGTGAGAACGCTCCAAATGAACGATTGTGTCGAGGGCTCGGTTTAATGAAGGATTGATACTAAAGTGGCTTAGATTAACGCGAATTATGTCATATTGTTTGGAGGGAGTAAATACCGCTCCAACCATTGAAGGTGGTTAATAGCAATGGTGGATATTTTGCCGTTTTTTTCGATTGATAGGAAAGTTGTATAGCTTCGTTCATTTCGGCAGTTCATCTCGCCACCTGTTGCGGTATAGAGGGTGAGAGAAAAACTGAGTGTCGGGCGAGCTTCCCCTCCCCGCGCGCCCCCACGCCTGGCCCGAACCCAACACCATGCCAATTAAAACCTGACTTCTGGCGCTTTGTCATGTTCGTGTCTGAAGTACAATAGATTGTGACTAATTTGAATTTAGAAATTACTTTGTGAAATTTTGTTTGCCACTAACTATGTAAGAGATTTTGCACGAGACATCCGCCTGGCACGGGTAGTTATTTAAAGTTATTCCGAGCGTTTCTGACGTAATGATGTTGTTGTAATTACTGCAACGTTCTCATTAGATGTTATGTGACCTACATTAACATGAAGCAAAATTGGTTGAATAAATAGAGATTAGATAAAATTAACAAACATTCAGTAAGTATGGCTTCATAAAATCTTTGATTACATGATTTAAAAAAGGTGATGCAATATTATCTCCACATCTCTGTGAGCCGATCATTTAATAAACTTTGAATGCCACCATTTCAACACAGTAAAAATTAAGGAATTTATTTATGGAAAGTTGTTCAGTTTCATGGTTACTATACCACTATAATAATCATATAATAATAATTAACCTTTAGGCGAGCTTGGTCAATTTCGCAGATAGTCAATTTAGAGGCACGTCATATTCTTTGTACCGTCATTAATAATAATATTTTAATATTATATATTATTAAAACTATGTTGCGGATAAACAACCTGTTAAATTTCACTGAGTATAAATGCTACGTAAAAGTAGTCTAGCCGTAGCATTTTGCTACGCAACCGTAGGTATTCGTAGCATCTTTTAATTACCTACATACAATATCTAACACTCTCATAGTAAGTTAGACCAACGAGTAAGGGATTTAAGTTGACATAAATAAACTATAAAATAACTGAAAGCCCATGATTAGTCAGTCAGTAGCTCTAATAATTTTTCCTAAAATATTTTCCAGCAAAACAATTTTTTTTTTCGTACAAATGTCGGACTGAAATTATTTATTTTGGGAGAGATTTTCAGATTAGAAAATGTTTAGACAATTTTTTGCGGCATTTTACAGACGGCGCTCGCCTTAACAAGGCATTTTATATCGGCAGATTGCAAAATAGTAAGAGCTTGTAAACGTCGGAGTATTCTACAATTTTTCGGCGAGCGAGCGGGGGTGTGGAATACGCGCGGAGAAAAATATAGAAGCCAGCACATTCGGTTAGACATTCGCACTTTGAAATTTACCCTTAACCCTACGGAATACGAGCGCTCTCAAGGTCAACATGTCCAGCCGCATGTGCTGGCTTTTGTACTTTAAAATTTGTACACGCGCAGTTGTATCACGTGGCATTTTTTTCAAGTTGTTTGCCGTCAACTTATAATGTAGCTTTTCACTAAAGGAGCGAACCCACGGATGCGGGAAAGCGCGCTCTGCGGTACGGAATCCGAGTTAATATGCAGCCTGTAACACATATTGCGCCAGCTTTCTATGGGACGGACAGCAACAACCTCCGTGGTCGAGTGGTCAAAAGCTCATCTGACGTTACGGAGGTTCCGGGTTCCAATTCTGGTGGGGATCGGTCGAAAAATATTACTTTGTGAGACTTTTCCCAGTTGGTTAGGACATTGCAGGCTCAATCACATGATTGTCCGAAAAGAAAGATGATTCCGTGCTTCGAAAGGCACGTAAAGCCGTTGGTTCCGGCTACTATCTACGGATGTAGCCGTTATAAGAGCCATGTTGGAAGCCTAAGGCGGAACAATTCCGACACCAGGGTATGTGAGGTAACTCGAAACCCACTCGATTAGCAAGCAAGCAGCATATAAACTCGGATTTCTTACCGTAGCCCGCTCTTTCCTGCGTTTGTGGGTAGGCAGCTTAAACATTTGCTATAAAGATTGTAACACTTTTTTTATTATTATTTTTTTATTTTTTATTTTTTTTATTGACCTATGCTTGTGTCGAAAAGGTACGACCAATCAAGCTTCACCGGACTTGCAGGGGAGCGGAAGACTCTGCCCCAAAAAAAGTCATATACCAACGCGTCTAGGGGCGGTTCAAGGGAGCCTCGGACGGACCACGGCCTAGCGCGTTGATATTGAAAAACATCGTGAAGGTAAGGATTGGGACACAATGTGCAAGGAGACAGGTGGTCAATATGCCCGAGGCTACGAACGTGCGCGCACGGTGCCCTATTCGTATGCAAATTAAAAAATAATTAACAGCTAAATATTAAAACATCCACTCACATTACTATAACGGTCGTGAAAGTAATGCCTAAGTGTCAGCTGTTTATTATATGGAGGAAATTCGAACGTAAATTAAAAATACAGGGTGTATAGAGTCTTATAAATATTGTAAAAACATGCTCAATCAAAGGGTTTGCGCAACGGAAAAAAAAACAATTTTCCCATGAATATTCCCACTATAATCTGGTAGTTCGTAAAATTACGTTTATTTTTCTACTGAAAAAAGTATATTATTATATACTTCTACATGCAAAATTTCTTAGGAATGTCGAATTTTTTTTTCGTTTCAGAAAAGTTTCTTCTTTTGTCTTTTCAGTTTTTGTCTGTCTTCAGTCTGTACTTATAGTCTTGAATGTAGTCATGCCCATTTAAAGTGGACATTTATTACATTGTATAATAACGTACTAACATTTAAAATAATGTTTAGTATCGTAACGTAATACAAACCAGTAGCAAAGAGCTAAGAACTCACAATCGCGGTCAAAAGGTGAAACGCGGTAACTCAAAAAACCTAAATTTGACACCAGTCACGTGTAGTTGTATATTCGAGTGCTGTGTGACTCGACCGTGAAGGCAGTGTCAAGTGTCACATGCCTTCTGAGGAAATAACTGTTTCTAACCCATTATTATTACCTGCTTACTGTACTGTGTCTCTGCTGATGTTTTGTTAGCGACTAATGCTGTTTCATTTTATTTAGTAGTATTGAACTATTGACTGAGGCCTAAGTATTTTTTTCAAAGTACATATTTATTTTATTTTAACTTTAGATAACTTAATTAAATCATATTCTTTTGTGGCGAGTTCAGAATTTTGGCTGTCTTCTGTGGAGATGAACTCGCCGGAAGAAACTCCACAGGCGTTCCATCTTTACAAAATTATAAATGATTATTTTATACAATTTTATTAATATAACAAAGAGTGCAAACGAAATGTACAATTAGAGGAAGGCAACCAGTCAAAGTAAAAAAAAAACTAAACCTATTTATCCTAAATTAGAGTAGGGTCAAGCCCTTCATATTAAGGTGTTAACGTAATGAAATGAAAATGAAAATGAAATATGTTTTATTCGAAGTAAGATTTTACAAATCACTTTTCGACGTCGAGGCGGGTTTACAATTTGGCTGTCTTCTGTGGAGAAGAACCCGCCGGAAGAAACTCCACAGGCGTTGTTGGTTAACGTAGTTGTTTCAGTACAATTATTGTAACAAGCAATATAGATGTTACATATTTTCTAAGGCATCCACGCTGATGCGGTCTGAACCTCACGCTCTTACTCCTACAATTACGCGCTTGTGTCATATTTACAGCCCAGGTAATTGCCATTCAATTACGGGCTAGCCCGCTGTGTGAGTGAGTAGGAGGTCCGATGATCAGTATGGAGTTGTTGTATAGCGTCGTCGTCTCACTCTGACGCGGCGTGCAGCCGGCCGGCCATCAATCATCAGGCACCCCCGCCGGGCGCCGTAGGGATGGGACACATCACAAAGCTAGTCTTCTTCCAACAATGCTCGATAAGTGAGCGAATGCCACGCTCAATTGATTTGATACCGCTCCCGGTTCAACTGTTAACTTAGCCGGTTATGATGACACACCATTTAATCTGGTCATATTTTAATCATAAGTGCTTTAAAAAGCATGATATCTTACAATTTCATAGTATTTCTTAAAAAAAAACCAGGAGCTATTCAAAACTTTCAGAAAATCTAATATTTATGCATTATTATTAAGCAGTGATTGAGAAATTTTGTCTCATGTACATTTACTTGCTATTAGTATAAACCACAAAACAAACCCAACCCATAAAATAGAATATACCTACCCATGTTTGCATCATTATGAATAATATATTGTTTGTTACATTACATGAGAACAAAGGTAGGTTTTGTGTTAGCTTTAACATTTAAGGTATTTAACATTTAAGGTATAAATTGTTGTATTCTTTAAAGAAATTTAGGGAACCCTTTTTCCAGCCGTTGCGTTGACGCGAAAACAGTTTCCATAGAGTAATTACTAATTCCACACCGAGTCCGCTGCGAAGCTCAGACAAATAACTCCCCTTTTATACCCGCGATCACTAAATCGAAACCATGAAAACTGACTCCTGTTACAGAAATGCTAAGTGCTCAAGAAGTTGTAAAAATGCAACGTTGTGACAGAATTACTATGACCCTTATGTCACTATGTCGCGTTCTGCACCTTTTCGAGCTTTTCGCACGTTACTAGCAAGGATTTTTCGACATAATCATAGGTCTATGAAAAAAAATTAGTACAAGAGCTAAAAATGTACTTATACTTTATAGAAATAGGCAGAAGAAAGAGGGACAGATTGAAAAATAATAATAATATTATCACAGATATCGATACATTTTCCCCGCATTACTGTAAGCTCTCTAGCCCAACTATACAAGCAAGTACGGCTCTGCAATGCAATCTTTCGCCTTTATGCCTCGCTCTATTTCACTTCGACTCGATATTCTGTCCAATCTTTCAACTTCGACTTTATCTAATGCTCTTCAATGTACCTAATTCATTATTTTATTCATTCCTTGACTAAATAATACTTTATTCTTAAGTACTGTTAAAGCGACAGAGTTTAAAAGCTAAGCAGGACAAAAAAGCTCTATCATTGACTATAGAATTACGAAACGCCTCGTAGCGTGAATTGGATACTAAGGCTTCTATCTGCCAACTAAAAGGCGCAGGTTTAGTTAGTATTTGTTTTCGTCTTGTGCCAAAATGGCATTTTTTAAATATAGGGTCTTAAATCATAGAAAATTAAATATTTCTCGCTAAAAAGTAGGTTGACTAAAGAAAAATTGACTCTCACTATAAAACATGCAGAGCCAATCGGAAATACAATACAAGTATGCATTTTTCGTGGTGGAGACGTATTATGTATGTGATCTGATCTGACAATAATAAAGACGATAAAAAAAATTACCATTTCAAACGATCAAAACTACATTAAGTAATTTATGAATAAGTATGTTTTATTATTGATCTATCTATAATAAAAAGAAAGTAGACAATCCGAGCCAAGCCACTTCACCTCCTTTCTCTATTAGAACATAGAAAATAAACAGATGAAATTCTGGGAAAGTCAGTAAGTCCGTAGCGTCAATTAAGGTCGTTAATGAGTCCCCACTAATTAGCCAACAGTCGCCAATTAATCTCGCTTCACCTTGATACGACGATGTTGCGAAATTGTTGCCAGCCCCATTAAGATATCTCGTTAATTACTACCAATTTAGGAGTGAAATACTTAATCAATCTATGTACTGATGAATGGCAAAAACTGCGGTTGCGTTGTGGTGTGTTAATCATTAAATTTGTGACGCAAAAAATATTGTAATGCGCATGAGACTAAATTGGAATGGTATATTTCTTATAGGTCACTGGAAAGCTGCAGAATCAATGATAAGAATACACGACAAACAAAGCAGAGACATAAGAAAAAGGATAATTCCGGTTAGATTTTAAAGGAAAAATGATACTTTATGAGTCTATTCACATTAGAATGGTTTCATGTTCAGAAGCACGTTTTAAGCCCGTCCTTACAAATATACATGCACATAATGCACACATGCATGCATTACATGCATGTTGTTGTTGTTTGTGTTCACTGGGAATAAATTGTTTTCTTTCTTTCTTATCTTTCTATAATATAGAAGAAAAATATTGAATTTTTGAAAATATCATTTTGTTTTCTTTTACGGCGGCCGCCTTAGCAGAAATGCAAGTTGCACGGAAATAATGTATCAGATATCAACATCTGACGTCAATACATGAACAAGTATTATCAATCCTAATATGGAATCTTACACTAAGAAACAAAACCTTCCACAGTTTAAATCACCGCAATCGATAATCTCTACATCAGACTTCAGAGTTAATAAGGTTATACAAAGCCCATGATTTATTCTCAGATAAAGAATCTATACAGTATACACATTATTAAACGAAATTACGCGTCTAAAGGCTGCGTAGACATTCCTAATCGGATTGTGTGGAATAATGAGAGGTTGTGGGGGGGGGGGGATCGCGATAGGATCTGGAGATAGCGCTGCGCGCGCGCACTCGAAGACAACTTCATCAACAACCTCCTTCACTACAGCTGAGCCTTATAAGGCAAGCGTTTAATTGTGAAGTCGTGATGTAACTTTATGTCCATGTTAAATGCTTCGCTTATGATTTTCCATTGAGGCACAACTTAAATTAAATTGCTATTATCCAGTATTTTCCCAGTATGCTGTGAAGCTCTACGCTTAGAAAGCTTCGTATCTAGGTAGGTACTCAGAATCAGTTATTATAAAAATGATTTGTATTCAGTCAGTACGTACACAAATATTTAATTATATCTGGCTGGACGACCATGGTATGTGATCTTTTATTAATACCTATATATTATATTGTTAGCTTTATGAGATCATGTTCTTGAAAATATCATCTAACATAATGAAAAATATAAATAAAATAATATGTGGGACATATTTATTTTATTAATGACATCTGAGATGTTGTAAATATATTCCAAAATTATCCTAATAATTATTTATTTATATTAAAAGTTTTACATACATAATTCAAAGCCGACGTCGATGTCGCGTCTTATAAATCTCTCCTTATGTATTTAATTATTCTTCTTATTAACGTTATAACAATTTTATTCAATCGAAAGCTCATAGTCAAGCAAACTTATTTAATCAATTCTCAATAAAGAAGTGTGTCACTTAACCTGCCTTGCCTTTATTATTCAATCTATATTCAGTACTCGTAAATCATCTGATACATGTATAAATTCTTAACTCTATCTCTCGTATCTATTGTATGACTGTATGAAAGCTGGAGTTTGGTCGTAGGCCTTCTACGTCGCTGTTGAATTCGACCTAACTGCCTATACATAGAGCTTATTATATCGCGTTTCAGACAAATATGTTTAAATTAATATTGATGAATTATAATTGATCATTGTTAGCGGTCCATTATCTTATTGAGCCATCTACGGTCCATTGTCTCAGCTCTCTTTTTAATTTATTTTTAACGAGTATCATTACAAGAGCTTTTGAGTGTAACCAGCCAGGATCGTTTCCATCAAGAATGTTAACTGGCAAGAGACATTTTCTAGACCCAGCAGACTTAGATAATTACGCACATCATTTGCATATTAAGGAAATATTTCAAGCGAGACCAGTGTTTGGTTACCGTAATTAAAGGTAAACTTTAACTATGGTAATGGAATTCAATTAAAAGGAATAGGTGCTTAGTTACTCGTTGATACTAACTTACGATCAGTTTCTTACGCTAGGGGGAATATATTTGAATAAATATTACCCGGCTTATGTTGATGTGGATTTGGTTGTTAACTCAAAAATACCACAGATAGCAAATATCACGAGATTCTATTACCAAATTCGATTAACATAAGGTGACTAAGGGTTAGGTGGACTGGATTGTTTTCTATGCAAAATAAAGTTTAAATCGCATTTAATATCTTCGGCTGAAGTTTACCCTACAACCGATTGTATTCTCGGTGTAGCTTTATATGACACAAAAATTTTAATTTACTGTCAAATAGTAGTTACAGTCAAATAGAAATTATTTGTCTAATGCTTAATCATATTCTTTTATATTATTTATGATTTTCAGTCATTTAATGATTCTCTAAAACCTATATGGAATAGGTAATTGATTTTTACTTTGACTGCAAGCAGCCAATAAGTTATAATAAGGGTATAGAGGTTCTTTTGTCCAGCAGTCATGTCTTTCGGCTGAAATTGTGATGATGATGGTGATGAACTGCAAGCGAACTTGCTGGTTAAAGCAAGTTCTGATTCAATGTTTCGAACTACTTTTGGACCGCTTTTAAGCTGTATCGCTGTTTGTCTGGTGAGATGTACTTTACCGCGCGTTGGGCCGCCGGCCGCGGGCGCGATCGATGGCGCCCCCTCTACCCAATCAGCTCCATCAAAACTCGAGCTCATTACTCAAAATCAATTAGCGTTATTAGTGCGGCGCGTCTTCGTTAGCCCGTGATGGAGGGTAATTTATTGGCATCTCTTAATTAGGGATAAGTCTAATTGGAGGCTTAGTCGTAACGAGGCCCTCGAAATCTGACGTCCCGACGAATAAATTGGTCGGCCGGGGCACGGCCCGGCGTACGCACTCCACCGCCGCTGCCGCTGATATTTGACGTGCCAATTCCATTTCAAATCCAACTTTCCATCCCTCTAATAAGCACTGAATAGATTTACGGCTATCTCAAAGAGTTATGAGTGCAATATTGGCGGGCGATCATGATGTATCGACGACCGAGCGTGCGTCCTAACTATTTGAATTTATAAAAGCTTTCACCGCAAGAGATGTTTATCGTAAATGGATATTGATTTTAAAGATGGTCCCAGATTATGGGGTCTAGCAGGGTAATTCGCTGGTGTTGGCTTGCGGCGGCGGCGGATCGTCGACCGCTGCGGTCCGCGCGGTACAAAGCCGGACAAAAAAAAAGGAGGGCATAAAACGGACAAATAAAAGAGAGCAGACAAGGGCATGATCAAGTGCGCCGCGCGATGTAACGCGATACTTTGTGGTGTGCCTTATTCCGAGGATGCGCCGCTTGCGCCCGCGCCGATCCGCTGCTATAATTAGATCCGGCGCGGTGACACACTGCGGACACTGTTACAGCAGGTTTAATTAAGAAATATCTTTGTCTCCGGCAGTGAATAATTTTGCTTTAAGCTTTTTAATCTCAGAAATATCCCAACGAACTATCCATTTATTATTTGATAAACATACATTTTATGAAGATTAGCTTGTGTAGTAAAGGACTTCAGCAAAGTAACGCTATAGGTATTACAGGGTCAGGGGGTTATTATAGGAGCAGAAACTGAGACAGCGAAGAGTTCAGTCAATGGATCTGGTGAATTTTCTTACAGAAACTGGCAATAGGTATGTACCATGGATTTCGTGCAACGAACTTAAATCCATGTCTAACACATATTTTATTTCTCCATACAAACAACGACCGACGAAAAATCAATGTCCGACGAAATGACGGTCGATTATTTTGTATGGCAATACTGATTATAATATAACATCCTTGGTGAACAAAAAAACTGTTAATTAAGCATGTCAAATAGACAATTTCTGATTTCTGATGTCCTTTCAGTAGTTGCTAAGTAGCTACGATTAATTAATTAATTTAAATTTTATTTAGTAAAATTCGAACTGCCTAGTAATCAAAAATAATTGAAAAAGAAACACTGCTCTTATTCTTTTAGTCCTATTAAATAAAACCACATTCTACCCATGGGAAGCAATGGGAGGAATGTTCAACTTGACGCGGTTATGGGTTGTAGAGCTGATGTAAAATTCCCCGTTCCATTCCTTGTCGGTGCGGGCCGCGAGTGCCAAAGAATCGGTTAATGCCAAACCAAATTACGATCAGTCCGTTAGAGTACAGTCAGCTACAGAGATTGCTACCCAGGTGCGCCACAGTAAATGTTTTTTTTTTACTGTTTAACGATGTACCTACATGATTTTTCGACACACGTCATAATGTACATTCATCATCATCATTAGCAGCTCATATATGTCCCCACCGAGGGGCTCGAGCCTAGTCGACCACGCTGGCCCAGTGCGGGTTGGTCAACTTCACACACAACTCTTGAATTACTTCGCAAGTGTGTGCAGGTTTTCTCACGATGTTTTCCTTCACCGTAAGAGCGTAGAATAAACGTACATAATATGAATTCGAAAACACATTGGTACGTGCCGAGGTTCGAACCCGCGAACTTCCGAATGGAAGTCAACGGCCCTAACCACTTGGCCACCGACGCTCTATCATGTACACCTTGTAATTAATTCATTGCGAATTTAGGTGGTGGCGTAGTTGCATAGTATTACCACAGAATAAATAATAGTACTAGGTATTATATAGATTTTTGCTGGGGTGGATACCTAATTCTGAATCAGGCTGTACTACGAGTTTTAATATTCGGTGCCTCTATGGTATGGATGGAACACATCGCGGTAGCAACTTGTGGATAAGACAACAACAAAACTTTCTCAAGTCAATACTCAAAATTCGCGATGTTTTCGTTCCTATGGAAACAAAAAAAGGACGAAGGATGTATGAAAGATTTTGCGATGCGTAATTTTAAGTCAAATATTTTCGGGATCAACGTATTAAATCGATGTCCGGCGTCTCTATATTTTAATTGGCATCTTCTGTCCATTTTAATTCTTCAAAGTGTGAAAAGGACGTATAGACGTTTTTAATCTTGAGTAAGAGCGTAATTATTTAAAATCAGGGCCAACCTTTTATCCTTAGATTTAATAAAAGTTGAAACTTAAGCATTACTTTAGCAAAGATTATCTACCAGTAATCTTAACTCTACAATTCGTGTTCCTACACTGTGTGTGACTGTGTTCATACTCCCACCTTTTCGAATAGTCATTAGGCACTGAAGTAAGTACATTAGGATGGCTTAGCTAAATGATCAAATGATGTAATCATTAGCACATTTGTTTCTTGAAGAACTGGTATTATACACTTATAAGCAAATAGTTGCTAATTGCATACTTTAATGAGATTTTCACATCACAATGTTAAAAACGGCTGATGAATTTTAAAAGGTTTGTACCCACCTTTGTACGAGTATGTAAAGTTACAAAAGAGTTATTTTCCAGTATAACACGGTACACCGCTAAAACAAAACATATTAAAAACAAAATACCGAGAAAGAAACGCATTGAGTTTGAGAAATCACCGACTATAGAACAATTCGCCATTCAAAAGGGCCATAAAGATCACAACGCTAATCCTTGAGCGCTTCAAATAAAACGGCGACGACCGCGGCCATACATTACCTTTTCTTAGGACGACGTCTCGGGACTAATGCCTACAATGTGTATTATAGCATTTAATATAATAATAACGTAATGAAACGTCTCAAGAGGACTGGGGGGCGGGGTGAGGGGGCGAGGGAACCGGTCCTCGGAGGTCATCGGCTGCGAGCCTTCCGCGACCAATGTTGCCCTCTTAGACCCACCGACTCACATCTCCATATTTGTAATTTTTTGAACCGAGGCAAACTGGGACAGACCGTAATGTGGAACTCCTTGTAAGGAGACATCTATTAATCTTAGAGCAATAAATCGCAATGTATTAGCAGCAAAAAAAATAAGTTGCTGTTGCACTTCGTTTATGCAGTTTATTTAATGATGTATACGAGTTGTACGTGTGAAGCATTTCAACAAAAACATATTCTCCTTAAAAGTTTTGGGGATTTCACATCGCTTTAAATACACATCATGAAGGTAACATTCAAATTAGTGGTGTAAATGAAAGGTTACATTATTGGCAACACCGTGGCAGGCATGGTAATGCTCCGGCGAGCCGCCCGCGCATATGTTAATGCTCCATTAAGATTATACTAATTGAAAGCCAATAAATACAACGGCTATGAATATTAATTTTATTTGACTTCGCGCACTAAACCGGCTGGCCGAAGCTCGCGTGTGCGCGGCCTACCTCGCGTATATGTAAAACTCTCATATTCTGCCAGAGAATATCATTTAATGATCTTGCTTCAAGCAAGTCTGCATCAACTTATTACAGCTACTTAAGATAACAATATGCTCTGAAGAATGTTCTGTGAACTTTAAATAGAATTGAAACATTATCATGTACTTAAGCGCGCAGACATCGTTTTGAATCGTCTAGACCGGAGCGGTCAGCTTTCCGTCTCGATATCCTGTCAATCCCGTCAAGCCGTCGATTACGCAGGACAAATCAATTACCGCGCGCATTCCACCGGCAGTCGGCCGACGAATTCTCTGTCACGATCCTATCGCCCAATGTGGAGGCCCCTCGGCCCGAGCGCTGGAATGCGAGCATTGCGCGGTGCCGTACGGCTCTGCCCAGGCGCAGTACACTACGCGCCTCAATCAATTGTCAGTGAATTCCTCGCATTCGGACACACGTCTAACCAAGCTCTGAGCCTCAAGTATGGCTCAGCTTTGCCCACGCCAAGAATTTCGTGTTCGAATCCTGTACCGGAATGTTATCGGCACTCCGTATCGTCCGGCATCGGACATGTCAGACTGTGTATTGCCTTCGTAAACCACTATTTAAATTGAGTAAAATTAATTGAAATGCCGTGTGTAATAACAGTATCACGTAACTGCATCCTGTGGTAATCAGCTAATTGGATATGAATTATTGATCTTGCAAGTGGTAATAATCGGTTTGCTGCGGCGGGCCGGATGGAAATTGTATGCTGCGTGTTGTTAAAAAGCTCTATATTTTTTGCTATGCAATTGCATTTATATGCATGAGAATAAAAACGAATGTACGCCTAGTTTATATTAATAAGACAATTAAGATTAGCAAAGATGCAAATATGGGAGATAATGTCACTTTCTAAAGATATGAAAATTGGACCATATTTACAGGGAGCAAAGTGTTTTTCCTTTTGTATGAAAACGTAGAGGTTCTGAATCCTCTTAAGTGTTGGTGAGGAGTGCCGTAGGCGGCGTGGCGGCGGGTCAATGTCACTCTCGCGCGGTTTTCCTTCGCCGGGACGCGAGGTCGACTAACTGCTAATTATTTTTCGACTGACGACTCGTCGTTGCGACATCAGCCGGTTTAAAGATGACTAACTGACTAAACGCGGTTTAGCGGTCGCGAGCAATTTGGAATGATTATCCCGGCACAAATAGTGTGGTCGGGGGAAATAACGTTGCTAATTAGTTTGTTTTGTCGGTTTGTCTGAATGTTTACATTTCTGGCTGTTGTTGAGTTACGGTAGATGCGCGGGGCCTGCGCCCACGCAGGTCCCGAGTGGTCGTCTCGATTTTATGTTAATCGAAGAGTCGTGTCCCCTCCGGCAAAGCGAGTCCGAGGATTTTGTCATGGAGATATCGCGCACTGTTGCCAGGTTGTTTAAACACGATTACGCGGATTTTTTAAAAGTATCTTTTTATATTAAAACAAATTTAGAAACTAAAATAAACTATGAATTCTGTGAACTGCTAAAGGGACAGTTAATAAAGATTCAAGTGAGTATTGTTGAATATTTTATCACCTTTTCCAAGCAATAACAGACTGCTGGATGCGGGCAGCGCAGGACCGATCATTGTGGAGATCCTTGGGGGAGGTCTTTGTCCAGCAGTGGACGTCTTTCGGCTGAGATGATGATGATGATGAACAAAGGTAAAGGTAAAAAAATATTTAAAAAAAAGTATTATTTAAATTAAAGATGCGATTTCTGTAAGGTAATCATTATGTTACGGACAGAAGAATTCACACCTTATATTGAAAACGAGTATGCCTCTATTAAACTTAAACAATATTTTCTGCGACACAAATTTTCAGTTACTGCCTATGAGATTTTTGATCTTTATTTTTTAATTTTTAATTTGTATTCTATTTTCTCGATGTAATCATTTACAAACGCAAATGCAAGTGTAGGTACCTGTCTGGCATCTGGCAATACTGTTAAGTTCAATATGTGTTTAAATGCACCATCACTTGTTTGTGGACAATTTCACGTTTACGGCACTGCGCCCTGTCACGTCGTAAATATCGCGTTTATTCCATTGCATCCTTATTTGGTTAAGTTTACGAGGGCCGAGGTGGGCGATTGAATCGAATGCAAACTTACCTGTTATATGTATTACTAGCTTTCCGCCGCGGCTCCGCCCGCGTTAAGAGTTTTTCCCGTGGGAATGAGGCATTTTCTCGCGGTAAAAGGTAGCGTATGTTACTCAGGGTGAATGTAGCTTTCTAATGGTGAACGAATTTTTGAAATCGGCTCAGTAGTTTTTGAGTTTATTCATTACAAACATACACTCACACAAAAGTACAAATCTTTACTCTTTATAATATTACTAGCTTTCCGCCGCGGCCCCACCCGCGTTAACAGTTTTTCCCGTTGGAATGAGGCATTTTCCCGCGGTAAAAGGTAGCCTATGTTACTAAGGGTGAATGTAACTTTCTAGAGGTAAAATAAGGTTTGAAATCGGTTCAGTAGTTTTTGAGTTTATTCATTACAAACAAATACATACACAAAAATACAAATCTTTCCTCTTTATGATATTAGTATGATAAGATTACTGTATTTTCTACAACTTTCACTTATAATTTGCATGAATTCTTCTTAGGCAAGGTAGGTCATTATCTTTTTAAGACTGTTTTTTTTTTATTTCTAAGAAGCCTGCCGTGAAAACTTACGTAGGTACTGTGTTTTTTACGTTGTCCTTGTAAGTATTTTTTTATTCCTATTTTCTCACTTAATGGGCTATTTCTGAAAACGGATAATAATTTAATTTAACGGATTAGATTGATTACATCTATAGTTCGGGTAGAGTGAAATAAAATTTAAGAGTAGTAGTATGATAAAATTTTAGATATGAAACAAAATTAACGAGTTTATTGATTTCAATACGCATTTTCCTACCTTATACTTATACTAGCCTTATATATTGGACTACCAAAGCAATTTACTCTTCATAGTTTTTTTATTTCGATGAAAACTTACCTGTAACAATGAAAACAGAACACGTTAAAAACATCACAACCGTCATATCATACAGGCACTTACATAAAATTTGCTAGGCATTTGGCACTGATTCTTTACACTCTAACCTTACATTTTTCGGGATCTTTTACGTTCAAATAGGACACGAGAAGGATAGAGTTGATGAATCTTTTAAATGAATGATACTATCTATTTGATTCAATAAGTAAGTAATATCTACTAATACAGGGAGCTACGAGTATATTCCGTCTACAAACTATTGTCATATTTAGTATTCTATGCTATTGTGTAGTTAAGCGGGGTTTTTTTGTCAAAGAAAATTATACAATAATATGAAAACCATTTTTTTAAATTAAAGTCTAGCCGTCTCTAAAACTAAATAAAGTAAATAAACCCCTTTTTGTTCTTAAAAGCGTAAAAATGACATATAGACTACATTTAAATTAGAGTGTAACAAATAGAATCAGTCATATTGTTTGATAAAATTTTACTGCAGCACTCTCGGTAAAGGAAATATAAAAGCTGTATGACAGTTAGTTAAGTAATACGCATTACGATATCCCATTATCTCCCATTCCCTCCTACGCGCCTCCTACTCAATGAATGCTTAGCTTACCTACCTCCTCTGGAAGACGTCTTATTTTATAAGTACTTGCCGATACTTGGTACGAATGGGTATTTCACTTAAATATTTCTAAAGGATGAAGAAATAAAGGCATTATAGAAATAACTACACTGGAAAAAAACAATTTTCTTTAATAATTAATTTCACATACAACTTGCTGTAAATGTAAAACAAAAACTAAAATAAGTCCGACATTTTGCCACACAAGAGTAAATCAACTAAAAAAACTATTTTACTTTTTCAGGTAAAAGAGAAACAGCAGTAAAACAAGTGAATAGTTGGTCATAGTAAAAAAAGAGGTTTTATAAGGTAACAACCTCCGTGGTCGTTTGGTCAAAAGCTCGTCTGACGCTACGGAGGTTCCGGGTTCGAATCCCGGTGGGGATCCGTCGAACAAATATCACTTTGTGTGACTTTGTGAAACTTTTCCCCGTTTGGTTAGGACATTGCAGGCTGAATCACATGATTGTCCGAAAAGAAAGATGATTCCGTGCTTCGGAAGGCACGTAAAGCCGTCGTTATAGGAGCCATGTCGGAAGCCTAAGGGGGCTCATCAATTCCGACACCAGGGTTTGTGAGGTAGGTTAGCCTCGAAACCCACTCGGTAAGAAGAAGATAAGGTATGCCTGGCTAATGTCGATATTGATGGGGGTTTCCGACATGGCTCCTATAACGACGGCTTTACGTGCCTTCCGAAGCATGGAATCAACGTCATAACGTTTAAAGATAGGACAAACATAAAAGCCATATATAGAATGAGAAAATACGACCGAAGTAAGAATCATTCATGCAGTTGAAACAACTTACACATAATACACATTAGTGTTTTAAGGCGAATTAGCAAGGGAACAAAACTGTGGAGGTATGGGCGCAGTTAAGCAAAGTATTAATTAAGAGGGTTGAACCACTCCGGCTCTAATTAACCGAAGACCCACGCCGCGTTCACTGTAATAATTAGTTTCCTCCGAGGGCTGTTCTCACGCTCTCGGACGCTTTAAATAATACCAATTTCATCGGTTCACATTATGCAAATAATGTAAAAAATACGCCTAGTCTAGTCCAATTGGGTATGCTTAATTTATTTTTGGTAGTAAACAAATACTTTGTTCTGAAAGTTTAGCTCATTTTAAGAGAGAACGTTTATAGATTTTGTTTTAATTTACTGTTATTATAGCAACTAGCAAGCATTTTCATAATCAATCAGCGAAAAAGTTATTAAATTATAATCTGAATTCTGACAGTTGTCTACAGTTGAGTTGTCATATTATCGTTGATTCGTTTAATTCTTTGTTGTTAAATATCGGAGTATTTAGGCCCTTTTTGTGTGGGTGTCGCAACACAGGGGGATGTTTGCACGTAGTTGTATCGTTGTTGTTTCATGTTGTGTAGAGTGTTATGTATCTCTTGTCTTATTGTTGTTTTCAGTGTTGTGATGTCCTACAAATAAAGTTTTCTGATTTTTGATGTTTCTTATATGTCTCATGTCTCTACATGCGACGCGAAACGTCCAATTAGGTCATTAGGAGGTCAGATTAATTCACCTTTTAAAGCTTTCGCAATGAGCTTTAAGATTACCCGTTTAAAATCATAATTGTTATTCAAAAACGCTGATATAATTGCATTCTCTTGATTTTATGACCCGGCAAATATTGTTAGGAATTACTATATCTTTAAATGGTTTTTTTAAAGTAACAATGAAAATTAAACATACCCCATTAAGTGTAGTAACTGATGAGAAAAACTTGACACTAATAAGAAGTCAATACGATTGAAAGAGACGTCGTCGCCGGCGCTCGCCGCGCGGCATTGCTCGCGGTCACTGCGACAATTTGTCCACGGGACGTGGCTCGGTTATTAATCCACTACAATTACCCACCAATCATCACAATAATTGTATCCCTTATCTGGCGAAATCACTCGTCCACCCGCCTCATGTCGGTGTGAATTTCTTGCACCTTGTCACACACATGCCAAACGATGTGCCAAACACTTTTATTACTGCAAAAAACAAACAAACAGATGAATGTGATCTTGCAAACTTGCCAGCTGTTGTTATTGCTACGAAAAAGCCCTGTTGTACCACATTGTACACTTATTTATTGGATCACTCGACTCGAAAGGAAATCATAATGCGCTCGATCGAAAAGCAGTCGACAATGAAATAAATGCTTTCGTCGCCGCGGCAATAAAAATCTTAATAAGGATTTTTAAAACAATAATATTCCAACGAGGGTGGTCGGGAATCTTTATTAAAATCTCGAGCGAGTAATAAAAGCACAGTTAAATGCGGAGAACTCTGATGAAAATATTAATTAATGTTTCGGAATGGGAAACATGTTGCTAATTAAACGGCGATATCGCATAAAACGTAATTAGAGACTTGGAACATTCATTTCTCACGAGACGGGCTATCGGGCAACGGCCGGCGGGCCCGGTACGGCACGGGCCCGGTGCGGTACCGGCCCAGCGCGCGCGGCTGCGCTTGCACATATCTCATACGAGCATTTACGAGGAATGCAACGCACCACAAAAACAGGTTAGAACTCGGTGAAGTCATACTGAATAAATATTCCGTCGTCGGACGTTAAGTACACGGCAATACTTGTACAGTAAGTTTTTTGCTACCCATAAGTAGGTAAACCTCATTGTCTTAAAATATTTAAAGAAGCTACGTAGAGGTGAATAATGACTCAGGTTCTTTAACAAACTTTTTAGAAACGGTAGAGTTGGTAATGGAATTCGACGGCGAATCTGCGGGCATTCTGCGCTTAGAGGTTTATTAAACGCACTGACTGGCAACTATTAGCCGGGATGATGGACGCGTGAATGGGCGCCATAATTAAAAAAGTCAATGATCACTTATTGTAATTAGCGGTATTGGACAAAAAGCTGTGGTAATTGTTTTCTGACGGCTAGCCGCCTTCGACGACCCCGCCACGTGCGGCGGCTTACATCTGCAGGCCATTACACCAAGCTACTAACAAGTACATTTTGATATTCACTGCGTAGCCCGTTAGTGTCAAATGTGAGCTATAAATTTTTGACATATCGGGCACGCAATGAACTTCGGATGATGGCGTATTATTTGTAATTTGTACCTTCTTGAAACTCGGCCCTGGACGCTCTATGCCTCTTCAATGCCAATTATATGAATGACGCTATCTATTATGCCTTTACGAGTACAAAGATTAATTAATTTTAATTATGATGCTAAGTCATGGTTTTAACATCATTAAAACTACGGAGCAATTTCTTCTAATTTCTTTTGTGCCTCGTCTTTTATCGAGAATGAATCTGCTGAGGCAATTTTGTAAGCGGTTGCACTTATCCTAGAATCGAACAAACATGGAAGCGTGTATTTCATAATGAGGTTATTACCGAGCATTCTGGAGTTATCTCGCTATTCTGCTATTTCGAGGAGTCGCCAAATTGGCGTGGCAGAGTGCGCGGGCGCAGATCGCTCGCTCGATATAGTTAATTAAGGGTTTCGCTAGCGGCGATCTATTTGGCGAGATCTAGCCGCTGACGTGTGAAAATAGCCAATTAATTACCGTGAACTCGGACTCACCCATCGGGCCATCGCCCCAACAACGGCTCGCGTGCTGCCCGCCGCTGCTGTAATGGCGGCTCCTATTTCCACTTTAATTTAAACTTCGAACCGTTTCCTGGTAACGAAGCCTAATTATTCGATGCCGAGAGTGTTACGGTGTCACAGATGCTCTAAGCAACAGAAAATAAGGATTCGAAACATATGTTTTTTTTGTAATCTTAGAACTTCATCCAAATAATAAAAGCTGAATTGAAAAAATCCCAATCATATTGAAAGGGTTTTCGATTACATATTAACCACACGCAATGAACAGAATATGTATCTAGGAACGGCTATCTGGAACTGAATCAATATGTTTCAATCAGTACCCCCGGTATCACCTGTCTTAGAAGCTGGCGAGTGGGTGAGTGAGGCGGATTTAGATTGGGCATGTTGCAACAGGCGAATAGATGGAGGTAAGCGATGCCCGCGCGGTGTAAAGCGGGCGTTAATGGGCCATTAGCCGGAGGTGCGGCGGGCATGTAATTGGCGCGCGGGCACGCTGCACGTAGCACGCTGCACGTCGTGCAGTGCACGCTGCACGCGCTAGATCAGGCGCGGATACCACGCACGCCACGCTAATCATTAGTGCACTATTTTCGGCATGTCCTTGTTTAATTGCTTGTATTTGCGCAATGCGGACTCCTAATGAGATAACGTGCATTTCCCTTTACGGTTTAACAGTACCCCTACCATGAGTTGCTAACGTAACTTACGCGCTCGATATCGACTACGTAAACGTGCATTTAGTATGGAATTAAAACTACGCCATCTATTGACAGTTATCTGAAGTAAAATTTCTCCATACTAAATGCACGTTTACGTAGTCGATATCGAGCGCGTAAGTTACGTTAGCAACTCATGGTAGGGGTACAGATCAGGCTTAATGCTGGTAATGACCTGCTGCTAACAGATTTATGAGATCATTTTTACGATCAGTAAATTTCGTTTGCAAACACACTTTAAGTACATTACTCTTTTAATAAACTTGGTTGTTTTGAAGCTGGTTCAAGTATTCTTCAGTGTGACGTAGTGTACAATCGCGCGACGTGGGAGAGGAAATTAAACGAGTGGGCAGTGCAGCGCTGTGACGTCACGGTGCACGTCTGACGTCACTCAGGCTCCCGTGTTTGCTAATGGAATTTGAGTCCACTCTATTTCACTTCACATTCGAAGCTTTAATTGAACTAGAAAGTAAAATGTACGAATAAAGACTAAGCTTTGTCTTAACTTTATAAGAAAATAATTAGATCTTCTTTATCTTATTTTTGGAAGATAAGAATACCTCTAATTTAAAATGTTGTCAATATTCTAAGATAGACAAAAAGTAATACCAGAAGTTGCTAAAGCTGTTGACGAACTTTTCCTTTCAGTATTTCCTAAGTCGCCACTTCGTACTTTAGTATACATACACCGTGAAATTTAACTGGTTGTATATCTGTAACATAGTTAATTTTGCTATTTCAACCTATGTTCCTTAGGGAAAGTTGTTCAGTTTCATGAGTATTACCACTATGTTGCAGATAAACAACAAATTAAATATCACGGTGTTTCGTAATATAGAAATGTGTAGAATTTTATATGACAAGATCGTCAAAACAATCAATTAAATTTTTATACCCCACAAACATGCAAAATAACATCACAGTAACAAGTTAAACCAACTCATCAACGTGTGCATTTAAATGTAAGTCAACATAATTGGTCTAAGGACCGGGTCTGACAGCCATCCATACACGTTCGGAATCTAATTTACAAGACACACAGGTACAGTCATCCCGCTCTAACGAGCAGAGAGCCGGTCTGACGATGAACTATATTTGGAGGGTAAATAATAAAGTCCTGTGCAGACTAAACATCTTAATTGAGCTGCGACCTGCAGGTTGGGTAGGCTAGCTGGCTAGACGCACACTCGCGCTGATTCTCGCTGGCTGGCACGCTTTAATCATATTTATTTATTTAAGAAATTATTGTACACAATAAGAGAACACAAAGAAACTGAACATTCTTATATTTTCGCGGTTGTTAACTGCACTAACACACATTTTCACGGGTTTTCTCTACGATTTCGTTTTTAAATTGAGCTTACCGATATTTCGACCGAGTTACATCGATCATGGTCACGGCAGAACTCCACTGAACAAAGAAACTGTATGAAAGAAAGACGACTCAACAGGCCTGCTTATTTCCGGAGAAATATCTTCCAGCAGACCCACAGAAGAGAGAAAGTATAAATAAAGGAACAAAACGCGGATAAAACATTCACAAAAATTAAATCGTAATTAAGTATATACTCGTAATAATAATAATATCATCATACACATATATCCTCTTAAACACATATACAGTATACAAGACTTATTCATTTTAAAGCCAAGTCGTTTTACTACAAAAAAGTTAAACACACTGTTCGACGTCTCTGAAAATCTTCTATGAGAATTTTCATACAAAATTCTTAGACACCCGTATAGCACGTGTCAGGGTTACCTTACCACCCTCACAATCATACTCCTCAATCAATCCTACCGGATATTGGGCAACTAACAACTAGCCATGGACACGATAATAGAAGAACACGTATTTAACCTTATGACACACTTAAAACACTAATTGTCTAAAAAGACTGGTATGAAAAACCTAACTCAATATTTTTAGATACGCATGTTAAACTCTTTTTTTTAAGACAGTAAATGTTCTTTTGACTTTTTTGAGGACATAATTTTAAAGCAACAAGAGATTGTGATATTATATTTAAAACTACGCCTAATTGACTGCTTTGCTCTTCATTAATAGACATTACCGAACAAACCATAACCAGCACCATTTCCTTTACAGTTTTTTTTCTTTGCTTTTATTTTAAATACATATCATTCATTCTTTAGACTAATTCATCTCCCGTCCTCGTCGGTTTCGATATGAGCTAAAAGACCACGAAATTGAAGTTTAGATTATGGCTTGGTAGAATCACCACCATACCATGTTGCCGTTTAATTTCCGTGCTCACTGCGAGATTGGCCAGTTATTCATCTTCTGTTATGATGAACTGTGTGTGTGTGTGATCTCTCTGACTGGATTCATTAACTAAATACTATTAGGTGTATGGTTAAATGATGTTGCACTAATTACATTAACATACAATACGATACTAGAGTCAGCAAAAATGTTGTATTTTGTCTTCAAGTCCGGTAAAACGTCCATTTTGTGACACAAGCGAAATAATGGACAGTACTATCTATTGTGGCTTGATGTTATCATCTACTTTATATATAACCAATCAGTATATTTTTAAGGCAGTTATTAGTGATTGCTCAACTGTATATGTTGCCCGGTAGAAATTGCTACCTTAGCAATAAGGTCGCCTTTTGACTCTTCTGTATTATGTCTGTGATCATGTGTTGTATTTCTGTATCTGGTGTCAATAAAGTATATTGTATTGTATAGTAGTTCTAATTAATTAGAAAAGTAAACTTCAGTAAAGTTTGATTACAAAATCGGGCAAAACCCAGTTGAATTTAGCAAAATTTAAATTAATGTAATAAATACGATACAATCCAAAGTACATAAATACAATACAATTCACTACAACACACTACTACAGTATACTATGTACTTAAATATGTATTCCAAGTACGTAGTATTACATTAATTGTCTGATCAAGGCATAAAGTCACACAAATCTTTTGTAGACAACCATTGGTTGGATCCTCATTGATCTAGATTCGCATCGCATAAAACCGTTGTTCTGTTGGTGTTAATTGAATCTGCATCAGATTGCGTCCGCGCCGAGAGCCGCGGGGAGGAAATTAAACGTCATTCGGTCACTTTCTTCCCTCGCTGTACAGAATGCAGATTAATCTGCAGACAGCAGTAATCATCGGGAACTTTTATATACCGTGGGCAGCACAATTCAGCACATGCGAATGGACACTTACAGTATGAAACTCGGCCCTGCTGCTACAGAATAGCGGTGGTCTCAAGGACAATGTCTAGACTCATATGCTGGCTACTGTACTATTTCTTTGTCTTCTTAACAAATGCATTGTTCTTTGATTTATAGGCATACAACGACGATTTGGTGAGGGTCGCGGGAGCGGGAAGCCGCTGGACGCGGGCAGCGCAAGAGCGATCGCTGCTGCTGTGGAGATCTTTGGGGGAGGCCTTTGTCCAGAGTGACAGAAACGATACTACGTCATGATGGCTTAGGATTATAGAGCAATCTATATACTAGTTCTTTTACATGGCTTCTATAAAACACTATTTCTGTGAGATACGACACATTATTATAACATGCCTTCTGAAACATAGGATCAAATTTGTATAATTTTTAAAAAGTTTGTTTTATTTAACCAGCAATACTCTTACGAGTGACTGAGGAAAGGCTCATAAATTTGTCAACGTTTATTTCAGGATTCGAACTTTCTGGACACCTAGTGTTTTCAATTTACGAATTCATCGAAGGAAAAAAACGTGAAGAAATTCAAGGGTCGTGTGTGAAATGGACCAACACGGACCACCGTGGTCGACTCTGTTCACCCTGATTATACCCCAAATCAGGGTGAACAGAGTCGACCACGGTGAGCGCCCCTCGGTGGGGACATGTTATGAATGGGCTGTTAACGCTTGTAGTTTAACCTAAAAAACCCCTATTTAAAAAGTAATATGTATATTTCTAGATAGATGATTACATGTGTAGTGCGGGTCCGGTAGAGCGCCGGTGGAGTAAGTAATTTGAGCTACCGTCGCGTGTTTGCTAGTTAGAATTCGGGGGTAGTTCGGAAATTAATCAGGGCCCATTGTGGGTGCTTTGTCGCGGCCCTGGCGCCAATTATTGGCTGCAGCGCGGCCGTAATTGAACCTGCCCCCGGCTAGTGCAGAATACGGACGGGCTAGGGAAAGTTCACGGCGTAGCTGATTATCTATTTGTACATTTATACTGGTATTTTTTTATTTTACTTTATTAAAAAGACTCTGTATTGTATTGTAATCTTTACGTATTGCTTGTTTGCTCATCTTCAAGTATTTAATGTTAATATTTAAGTAATTTATACTATACAGGTAATAGTACTTAGAGTCATAATAACTTAGTTGATAGTTGTAATAAGGAGGGATCGAAAAATGGAAAGTAAGAAATGGAGATGTAGGAAAATGCTGTTTATTTTTTGAAGTTTGATTATAATGTATGAATGAATATATTCAACTAGACTTTGAACTAACCACAACGATACCTCTACTCATATTCCTGCTCTATGGTATATTCATATACTTAATTTATATTATAAATCATTTTTCAGCAAATTAAGAATTCACCAAAAAAAAAACGCAGCATGAATCTCAAAATGCAGTTAACAATCACATCATAAGCAATCACTCGCGAGTGAATGAAATAAATTGCACGTTCGCATTTACAATATTCGTTTTTGAGAAAAATTGGAATGAAAACACGGTTCATTCGGCAGCTTCGCAATTTGGCGGGCTTGTGTCGCGCGGACACGATAGCTAGGAGAGGAAGCGAGAGCGAGCATTGGATGACTATCATGTCTAAGGTGACTCTTGCCTCCTTTTACTTGTCCCTGGGCGGAGGTGGTTGTGTAGTAACTTGAGCCGTTTCTTCCCATCTGGATTCCCATGGAAATTTCTTCGATCCCCACTATTTTGTTTTAGCTTTATACTATGAGTAAAACTTTAAAACTTTGTCGTTCATTATAACACGATCATTAGTATAGTTCCGACACCAGGGTTTGTGAGGTAGGTTAACCTCGAAACCCACTCGATAAGCAAGCATTAGTATTATTTACAAAGGTGAAGGATTATTATCTTGCCAGATTATAAACTATGTATAGCGGCAGCGCGCAGCGCTTATAACTTATATACTTTAATATTTAACTATTTTTTCTTCATGTACTCGTGTGAATTTGTCCATTAAACTTTAAAATAAGTGTCTTCTTCATATCCTAATCGACACTATTAAAAATTGCCTCTCACTTTTCTAGTAACTACCCATTAAGGGCAGTCCAAAATTTTCTACCTCCATCGCCTCGCAACAGCGTCCACCAATTTACTGATTGATTACAATAAATAAAATAATTTGCGTGAAGAGTCGAACCTGTCGCTTAACATTCTTTTGTGTAAAAACAATGTCGCTGGCTTCATCAAAATAGCTTTAACCAGCGGAATTTTATTAACGAAGGTAAAGATGTGTTTTTCGCCCGAAAGCCTATTTAGTGCTATGGATTCCGAGTAGAGTCTATCGGAGCATTTCGTACTGCCATTAATTAGTGTTAATAACTTAAGCACAAATTTCAGGATAGTCAAGTGAAGATTTAAATATATTATTCTAGATTAACCCCTCGGCTCCGCCTGCGTAGTGGGAATGAGAACTTTTCTTGCAGTATATATAAGCTACATTGTAAAGTTTAATTTAAATCTTTTCAGTAGTTTTTGCTTATGGAGTAACAAATATCCATCCATACATCGCATCCATATTTCGCGTTTATAATTAGTAGGATGAAGTAAGTAAAGTAGGGATATAAAATAAATCAAAGAAATACTTCTTTCATGATAATATGCTTAGGTAGATATTTACCTAAATGTAGCTGAAAAAATAGATCTTCAGAAATAAGGGGATAGATTATAAACATTGATTTCTTGTATCCTTGCTGTTTAGTTTCTCGTTTAATCACCGTGTTTGTAAGATTAGAGGATGAGCGTATCCTAGTGCGGGTATCAGAAAAAAAAACTTGTAAACACATTGTTTTGAATGAGTAAAGATTTATTATTATTATTATTATTATTAGATGATTGCTTTATAATTATTTTTACATTAGGTACTCTAAAGCACAACTAGCTGACCGCCAGAGCAACGCGTCGCGTTTCTTTTTGGCTTTTCCTTTAGGAATGAGGATATTTTCCGATGTAAAATGTACCCTTATGTACCCTATCTACCCAACTTACAATCTATATCCGTGCCAAAATCTGGTCAACCCTTAGTTTCAGTGTGAAACAAGGACAAACAAAGATACACTTTTGCTAGTAAGTAACTATTTATTTATCTGTTCTTTCGCATCTATATAATAAAACTGTAGAGGTCGAAAATATCTTCATAGAAAAAATATGTTAAAAACTTAGTCAGGGGGATGTAAGAAGTGATGTAGAACATATCCAGATTTCTTTTTTTTTTCTATGTTTTTCTGTTTATCCGTTTGACCGTTTGTACGGGCTAATCTTCGAAACTGTTGGACTGATTTTAATAAAATTTTGTACGGTTCCTTATACCTTCCTTCCTTCCTTATACGGTTCCTTATATGTTAACCGGGGGGTCAACATCTTAGATAGTTTTTACCGCGGGAAAATATCTCATTTCTACGGGGAACTGCCCGGAAAAGTAAAAAAAACAACGCGGGCACAGCCGCGGGCGGACAACTAGTTTATAATATTAGTATGGGAATGAATCCGCCGTTCCTTTTACATTTTATGGAACTTTTAAAACTCAGTATTTTCCATACCAACATTGTAGTGTGACAATGCAACAAAAACAAACAATAAACAATGAGTGCTAAAGACTACCGCGGGGGTTAATGAATTTAAAGGTAGGTATAAGTATAAAAGTCCAAGGGTGGCGTAAAGCGGACATTAAAACAATGGCGGGTAGCGCGGTAACCGTCGCCAAATTTGCATTCCTCATTGCGCGAGCACATAAAAATGCTCTCATTAACCTGGGGTGGTCAAAAACAAGCACCCGGACACTGGCCGGCGATACCGGGACCATTCCTTCGCTAAAATAGGGTGCCATTACTGCTGCGGGGTGTCGGGACTAACTGCGACACATTTTTAGCTTTAGTAAGTACACTAAAAGTTAAATGTTGTGAATTTGAGTAAGAGGTGAGATGGGGAAAAACATCTTCGTATATTATTTTTAGTTGTATTGTATTTGTGGGTGTTATGCGTTATGTTTTGCTGAAGTCAGGTGTTTTGTCCGTCGAAAGGAAAGGGTCTATACTATAATATAAACTAAGCTGAGTGTAACACTTCACGTTTACTTTCCCCATCATCATCATCATCATCATCTCAGCCGAAAGACGTCCACTGCTGGACAAAGGCCTCCCCCAAGGATTTCCACAATGATCGGTCCTGCGCTGCCCGCATCCAGCGGCTTCCCGCGACCCTCACCAGATCGTCGGTCCACCTTGTGGGGGGCCTGCCCACACTACGTCTTCCGGCGCGCGGTCGCCATTCAAGAACCTTTCTGCCCCAACGGCCGTCGGTTCTACGTGCAATGTGCCCAGCCCATTGCCACTTAAGTTTAGCGATTCTTCGGGCTATGTCGGTGACTCTGGTTCGCCTGCGGATCTCATCATTTCTGATTCGATCACGCAAGGAAACTCCAAGCATAGCCCTCTCCATCGCTCTTTGGGTGACTTTGAGCTTTCTTATGAGGCCCATCGTTAGCGACCACGTCTCAGATCCGTAAGTCATCACTGGCAACACACATTGGTCAAAGACTTTTGACTTAAGACACTGCGGTATTTGGGACGAAAAGATATTGCGCAGCTTCCCGAACGCTGCCCATCCAAGTTGGATTCGACGATTGACCTCCTTCTCGAAGTTAGATCTACCTAGCTGGACTGTTTGTCCCAGGTAGACGTAATGGTCTACAACTTCGAGAGTGGAGTCCCCAACTTTTATTGGAGTGGATACTACATGGGCGTTTGACATGACTTTTGTCTTCTCCATGTTCATCTTTAGACCCACTTGTTGGGAAACTCTATTGAGGTCATCGAGCATTGTGCCGAGGTCCTCCAAGGTCTCAGCCATGACTACGATATCGTCGGCAAACCGAAGGTGAGAAATGCACTCGCCGTTGATATTGATGCCATGTCCTTTCCAGTTCAGAAGCTTAAAGACATCCTCCATTGCAGCGGTGAACAGTTTCGGAGAAATAACGTCTCCCTGTCTCACACCCCGCTGCAGTTGGATTGGTCTGGAGTTCTGATCCTGGAGCCGGACAGACATAGTGGCATTATCGTACAAACACTTCAGCACCTCGATATACCGGTAGTCAATTTGGCACCTCTGAAGAGACTGCAGCACTGCCCAAGTCTCGATCGAATCGAAGGCTTTCTCATAGTCCACGAACGCTAAGCATAGTGGCTGGGTATACTCTTCGGTCTTCTGTATAACCTGCCGCAGCGTGTGGATGTGGTCTATGGTACTAAAGCCCTTTCGGAAACCGGCTTGTTCGGGAGGCTGGAAGTCGTCGAACCTGCGCGCGAGACGATTCGTGATGACTCTCGAAAACAATTTGTAGATATGGCTCAGAAGCGAGATGGGTCTGTAGTTCTTCAAAAGGGTTTTATCACCCTTTTTAAAGAAGAGGACCACCACGCTTCTAAGCCACGCCTGCGGCGTTTTACCTTCGAGGATGACGGAATTGAACAGTTTCTGAAGGGCTTTCAAGACCGGTGTACCACCTGCCTTCAGAAGCTCAGCAGTTATTCCGTCATCACCCGGCGCCTTATTGTTCCTTAACTGTTTGAGAGCCATCCTAATCTCGTACAGGCTGACGTCCGGGATGTCTTCGGTGTAGTGTCGGGTTACTTTCCCCATATAACTAAAATTATCATTGATTTGTCAAACAACTGCAAGAGTATTTTCTACTGAAAATAATCAAACCCAACATCGCATCATCATAATAAACACAAATAAAACATTAATTATGATTTAACGTAAGAATCAATAAATCTTATCCACCTGAAATAGTCTTTTATATAAACCAAGTCAAGTCAATTAATTGGTCTCTAATCCTAAACCATCGATAGTGGCATCGTGTAGAGAATATCAAAATTGATACGGCGCACCGTATTTCAGTGAAAGCGTAGCACCGCATGGGGTGTCGCAAAGATCGCACTAGTAGTCGTGTGCCGGTTTTCATTACCGCTGTTTAAAATACCGGCGCCTGGTTGAGGCATTCCGGCAGTCGTCCGGCGAGCGTCCGGCACGGCCACTCGTATTGTTTTTATTGTGTGTCCACTGTTTATTGCGGCCACCGCGAGTTTCCGTAATGCGCCTGTAATTGCATATTTGCTACTGAATGGGACTCCACGAATATCTCGTCGTTTTACGACCGAACAAAGGAAATTATGGCTCTTAAATTAAAAAGGGAGTTAAGTTGAAACGTGCTTCTAATTAAGTATTCATGATCGAACGAAGTCTTTGTAAGGGATGTGTAAGTTTTTGTAAGGAACGTGGAGTAAAGAGTTAAATGTTTTTAGTGTAAGCGACGACAGTTAATTAAAGTTATAAATTAAAATCCTTTTGGTACAAAAGGAATAGAACGTTTTTCGAATGGGACATCATACTCAGAAAGTGTTAGGAATACTTGTAATAAATAACCAACTGACGATCCCCAAAACTGCCTACCAAGAGCGTGGGGATGAGGGAATGTAACCCCCTACCAGGGGAATATTACTATAGTAATAGTAGCAGACTATTACATATTTTGTGATAACAGTAAAAAGACAAAGACATGAGTGACAAATTATGAATAGATTCCCACTTTAGCTACCTAACCTAGTACTATTATTTATTCTGTGCTTTAGCTTAGAATTGTAGAGTAAAAATGCTCAAGTCCAGGTTCAAAAAATAAAGCAAACAGGTATTTTTCAAGGTTGAATATTCAAGCGTTAATGCAGTAAGCCGCGGCTCGTAATCTCACAATTTCGAGGGTTAAGTCGAGGCCGCGAAGCCTACCACCGCCCCATTAACACAATTTTATACCCGACATATTAAAATAATAAAAACTTATGCCTCTCTTAATTAAATAATTTAGCGGCGGGCTGAGCGGAGATATGTAAATTGTTTAAGGGGATAGATCAAACAACCCTTTTTTATGGCTTTAATATGCGGTCGCCGGCGGAGGGGCGCGGGCCGGGGACAGAGGTAAGTTATGAAATATTTAATAACAGCGCACACGATTCCATTTGAATTACTTTCGAGGAAATGACGACGTGTAAAGCTACGGGCACACTACGCCACAGCCCGAGCGAACAAAATGAGTCCCTGTCCAAACACTCCACTATGTAAACGGCCTTATCTCTCCAGCCACTAGACTTTATTAAAACTCTGTAATGAGAACTTCCTTTCTACATATTAAATGAGCATCTGCAATCTTTTTACAGATATTAAGTTTGCTCTCGGTGTGGGGCGGGCGCGGCGAGTCGCTCCACTGTCTCAAATGTCGGGGGAGTGTTTTAATTAATATTTCCAGACAAATTGCGAAAAAACCGTGTAATGACGTCATAAGGCCGCGTGTGCGTAATGACGCGGCGTGTCGTGACGTAATGATGCGTATTACCTCGATGACTGCCATCAGCTGAGCATTCCTCAAATGACTGCTGGAGTACAGACACCTGTAAGGTATAAGGGCCCATTATGCAACAGTGATCTTGTGTTTAATTTAAATATTACGATTAATGCATGATAGATGCCGGTGCTACAGACCGTGAGCCCAGAGTGTCAGCATGTTGCGTCTATTATAACCATAGAGGTAGATTTTTTTTTTTGCTATGATTATAACGGCCTATTATAGACCTCTTGGTAGGCAGATTGGGGTTAACAGTTGATTTTATTATTCAGATAAACGCTGCTCTGCTGCCCATTACCTGGGTATACCCGTGAAATTTAACTGGTTGTTTACTAGCGGTTTGCCAGAGAGCCATGGAGCGCGGTATGTTGGGTCTAAAACTGATCGACAGGGTCAGGAACACTACACTGCGCTCTAAAACACAGATTGCTGATGTGTCCTACGCTTCCGCCAAACTGCAGTGGGATTGGGCCGGTCACGTCTGCAGCATGTCAGAAGTATTGTGGGCAAAAACCACTACGCGGTGGATGCCACCAACTGAGACAAGGCGACGCGGCAGACCCAGACGACGATGGCGAGACGAGCATGGCAGGAAGAGGCACGGGAAAGAGAGTCATGGAGAGAGCGGAGAGAGGCCTTTGCCCAGCAGTGGGACACGTATGGCTAATTAAGATGAGATAAGATAAGTTTACTAGCAACATAGTGGTAGTACCCATGAAACTAAACAACTTTCCCTAAGGATTACAGGTTAGCTTCATCGACGTATCAAGTTATACCGGGTTCTACCACAATTCTTCAAAACTGTCGATTTCAACAATATATTTTATCAATCTGGGTTAGAACCGCAACCTTGGCTTTGGCAGCGGTTCGAGCCGTTACACCACCAACGCATTCGTGAATACGATCACGTGTACGGTGTAATCAATGGCCATAAAGGTAATATGGGGTATAACAACAAACATGGCTGCCCGGGACGGTTGGGAAATGAGAGCGGCGCGCTTCTCACGTCAATCTGTGCTCGAGTTTCCTTACGGGATGAACAGAGCTTAATTTACAGGCAAGTTAAAAACAAAAGCTTTTGAAGCTTTCTGATTTAGTTCGAATGTAAATCGCAATCTAGGGTAGTGGAGTTTGAATATCGTGATTTAGACAAGTACTAACACAGAGTAATATGCTAATACTTATATAAAGTAATATTTTTTACTTTTTAGTCTACTACATTTACGTCACTTACTTTATATATTTGTATGACCAACCCATGTAATTACTTAGTACATGATTGCAATAAATTAATTATGAAATTATGGGTGATTGCAGAGACCGTATATATCTTTTTAAATTTGCTTGATTTATCAGTAAATTTCTTGTTTGCCTTTGTTAAATTTGAAGTTTCGTATTTTTTTTAGTTTAGTGATATCGTACTTGTACAATTTATTCTTATCTTTAGTTATTTCATTATTTTTACTAACAATAAAAAATTAAGGAAAAAAAATACAATGACATGCTTGAAGATTGCAACAAATTGAAAATATCTTTCTTTTTAAAATTGATTATAAACAAAAGAAACAAAAAAAAACAGTTCTTTGAATATTTTTTTGTATATACTCGTATTAATCAATATACTATTTTCTTAAGCTATGTTTTAGGCCCTTGTCCAGCTGTGGGCGTCTGTCGCCTAAAATGATGATGATGATGATGTTTTAGCACTTCTACTGCTCCTGATATCCAACATTATTTAAAATTAAGTATTGTAATACTCTTTAGCAGCAAAGAGTTGCCTAAATATAATAGATACCCCGACCAATAGTCGCGATGTACAGGTTTTAACGATGTATATTTTCGGAGTAATAAATCACAGGGAGTCGTTAGAAGTTCCCGGCGCGCGCGGCCAAATTATCTGTAAATGGCATAATGATCACGTTTCGCGGTGTAAATTATCGCTTTCCAAACAAATAATGGATGATAACGCTTTGTATAAACACGAGCGTGAGAAAATGAAGCTAAACTAGCATTATTTTTAATGATACGCGGAAATAATTTTGTGTTTATAGTTATGGGTGAGTGGGGATTCGGGGAATTGAAATTTGGTCATTCAATGAATCCTTTATTGATTTATATAGTGAAATCAAACACATTCTTGAGTGGAGGTTTCTTCTAGGGTACAGTTACTTCTCTTCAACTTTCTTAGGTGCCTTATATTTCTTATTATGACACTAACCAAATAAGATATTGCTCAGACTTAGTCATTGCCCTCGATTCTCACAAAAATATATAACGGGAAAATGTAAAAGAATAAAAGAAATTAAAAAGTCTTACTACAACGTTTTACCTAAATTCATACACGGATTGTAAAACAAATAAATCGGTAAATGTTAAAATTCGTTCAAGGCAGGCACCCGTATAGCAATAAAAATCTACCTCTATCGCCCGTACATAGTTTATTTTAAACTTATATAAAAATAAAAATAGGAAAGGTCGCGTCAGCCATATTCGTTTCGTTAACCCGTAATTAACAAATTTTTGTATTTTTTGGGATACGTTAAATTTCTACAACTTTAAAATGTGTCAACGAGAATCGAACCCAGTGCTTTCGCATTCCTTGGCTCGAGTGGGCGTGTCGCGGCCGGCGCGGAGCGTGGCGCGGGCGCAGCCGAAACCCAGTCGTGAAAACCAAGCGAGATAAATCGACGGCTAATTCCAAACGGCGCATTGTTGTCTGCATCGGCACAAAGGCACACAACTTTCACAGATATTGCATGGCACAATAGCGCGGACACTCAATACTAAAACTGCGAAGGGACAACTTACAGGATTTCTAGTTTTCTACATACTTAGAAGGAAGTTTAGTAACTTTAAAGACGTATTGTTTAGAAGATCCTGTTGGTTATTAACCGACGACTGTAGAAGAAGGTTTTTTACTTGTAAAAAGATTATGACACTTCTATCAGCTGCGTTAAATTAAAATTCCAGCGTCACATACACTTAAACACGAAGAGGCTCAGGAATAACGAGGAGAATACTCGTAGATACTGTATAAGAATAACATCGCTGTAAAAACTGTCTTTGAAAATTTATTAACAGTGAGGAAAGTGGCTATAATATTGGGAATACTATGGCTGATTTACAAGGTTGTAACATTGTAAGTTCGCGCAAATATAAGGGCGCAGACACACTGCGAGCGGGAGAGGTCGGGCACGCGTGGGCCTCAAACGTGGGGCCGTAACAACTTAATAAGCGGTTGGCTGTGATTTACGCGCGCCAGCGGCGCCGGCGCATTCGCCCGCACCATCTTATTTATACTAATTTATGACAGATAAACATCGATTTTACTTAGCGATATTGCCCCGAGTATTAAAAATGACTAACTATTTCGTTTCATGTTCAAACAAAATAAATAAACGTGCTAGGTCAAGACAGTAACAAATGCCAAGACATTCGCGTTGAGCTGGCCACGTTTCTCAAAGAGAAAAGCTACGTAGGAACCTCATCAAACCTCTAACGACTAGAATAAGTGCAATAATCATCTCTATAATGCGATGCCCACGGGCTAGATAAAATCACAACATTTTTCTTCAACTCACATTTTCCATAACAGTTAATTTGTATGCTCGTTATCAAAACACACTTAAATCTCCACTATAACTCTAAACCTCCCAGAATTGCTTTATAAATCCAAACGCGTGCTAATTACACCACACTCAATAAATCTCTTGCATTATATAGGCCGTAAATATACCACAAATATACCATAAATATAGCGTCATAGGCCGTAGACCCCACTCGACGCACGCCTCGAGTTATGGCCCACGGAATGGCCGGCTCGCCCGTAACAATCGGTGTGAATCGAAAATAACCGGAAAATTTCCAGCAACTTGTCTAATGGCTTATTGTTGTACGATTGTTGTTGTTACGGCTAACAAATTGTCGTGTTGCGAGTGTATTCTAAGCGTTATTTAGTGAGCTGTTTCCAGGGAAATGAATGCAGTCGGACTAAGTGCGTCAAGAATTTGAACGACAAAATATTACGAGAATTTTATTGCAAAGGTAAGTAGAGTTTAAACTAATCGTAAACCCTGAACGGGTTAGTAATCGTAAATATACGAGTTAAAAGCGTAGTTTAAACAAACACAAAGATAATGCTTGCGGTTTGAACTTGGTTGGTTTGAGATATTGTGTCTTGTTATATTTTCACACTATGTAGTAAATGAACTAAGCAGGCAGATACTTATATGAAGAATGAAAAGCGGAAGCGATACCGATGAGTAAAAATTTTATTTGCTGTAATTAATGATACTGACATTAATTGAAATGGGTACGTTATAGTCATTTTGCGATTGCTAATAATTATTTTCTGTTTACAAATGATATTTTTAATTACTATTACCTACTATTAATTTTAAGATAGCTTGAGATATTAATTTAAAGATGAGCATACCTGTCTCTGTATTTAATTTGCCTTTATCTATCTATATGGTTAATAATGTATTATGTTATATTATAAAGAGGAAAGATTTGTATTTTTGTGTGTGTGTATGTATGTTTGTAATGAATACAAACATATACACACAAACTCAAAAACCTCTGTGCCGATTTATAAAATTCTTTCACCATTAGAAACCTACATTCACCCTGAGTAACTTTTTACTTTTTGTAGGTTACCTTTTACGCGGGAAAATGCCTCATTTCCACGGCAATAAATAGGGTAGCATCAGCGCAGCTCAAAAATATATCCGTATACATCGTTTGCAGTAGATCGTTTGGAAATAACTGTTTCGTTTGCATTTTAATATACCGATTTTATACAAACCCATTTCTATGAATTATAAATAATCCAAACCAACGTTTCAAATCTTCACCTACAGAAATCCGACCGCGAAAATAAATTATTTTTTGTATTACAATCGATGAACCGGAGGAGTCCTGAAGCACCCTCGACTCGCTAACGAGGTGATTTTGCACCAGCGTTCATCATTAATGGTCACTCCGCCTCTTGTGGACGACTTACAAAAACCCCTTCAATGGGAACCCAGTCTTTTAGGTGAGAAGTGGCGGTAGTCTCAAGTAACATGTTTACTTACGTGGGAATTCTAACATGCCAGTATTTTCTACCACAGATTACCATGCAAGGACGCATACTTTTTTGATATTTTTGAATTTCTTCGATGGTGTATGCAGGTTTCAAGTTTAGAATACGAGGTTATTAAGAATGCTGTAATAATTAAGATGCTGGAAACGTTTACGTTTAATAATTTAGTGTACCAACCCTTATATACCTATGTTGACAAAATTTTTTTTGTATTTGTATTTCTTTCAGGTAAGGAAATAAAAGCACAAAATACGCATGCACGCAAAGAAGAAGGGTCGGTTAAAAGTTTGAAGATCTTCAATATCTTCAAAAGCAGCTGACTTACCTACATTAAATATATTATATAAACTTTAATTTAGTTTTAATTTTACAAAGTTAGGTATTTTATTAATTTATTTTGAAATTATTGAAGATTTTATAAAGCTGCCTTTTCTTTTTGCAGCCAGTCATGGCCCAGTGTATAATAATCTAAACAACTGACAAGTCGAGATATTATGGCAGCTTCTATATATGTAAAAACAAAATTTTTGTTGGTTACAAATTGAATTGCGATGTTTTACTTTTTTTTAATCATTTACATAATATGTAACAAAAGCATTTCTCTGTAGGTCGAAAAACGATAAAAAATGAAACTTACTATACAAAAAATATTATTATCGATAGACCTACTATAATATAATAATAATCATAGCGATAAATTATGTGTGACGCATTTTCCGTGAGCAAAGAAAAAAGTAAACTTACAGAAAAAATTTTGAATACAATAGAATAATCTAACTACAACAAAATACAAGAACAATAAAATTAGTATCCAGATTTATTTAATCGCCCTTCGATAGGCAAAGCTAGCTTTAAACGACAGTCTAAGCTCCATGTTTAAATTTGAGCACTGATATAAAAATATCACTATACAGTATGTTCAATGTTGTTGTTGCTTTGATACAGGGTGTTCAGTTTGTGCGGCGAGCCATGAGCGTCTCCAAGGCTCCTAACATCGCATCACACCGCCTTATTCCGAATGATTCCACTTCACGCGACACAAGAAAACGACTTGAGCGGAAACGCAAATTCAGAAAAATATATTTTTACTCGAATAGGTCTGTTACAAAAGTGAGCTTATGTTTGTATCGGGCGTGAAGGATTTATTTATATCGTCACTACATTCGATATTTTTACAGAATTAGATTATATTTTCATTGTGAGAATCACACAGCTGTTACACACAATCACTAAAATAGGGAGTAATATTATACTGACTTTATTAAAAATATATATACACAATATAAATAGTTATATAGTACCGACCAATACACTAATACGAAGTATATTAAAAGACGCCTCATAAATATAACAAAACAATCCCAATCAATCCAATTAATACGTAATAACTCTAATAACATACGGATCGTCCAACGAAGATATCTAATAAAGGTCGGATACACGTATTAATGTAACGCAAACCTATTCATTACGTGTTGGTGTGCGAGGAACATGTAATTAGAGTTCCGCGGACGGTCATTTTCGATAATTCATAATGTATGTTAATTATGGAGGCCCCTTCGCCCCGGGACAATTACCGCCCGCCCCGCGACCCCCTCTCCTCGCCTCAAGATCCTGTGTTTGTGTTTTGCAGAGCTTTTTTGAGAAAAAGTACATATTATGCCCTAAGTATGACTTTATATTAAGCTATATTCGGAAAACTTAAAAAATATTTTCTTCCAAAAATTTCAAATTCAAAGTAATATGTGATACCACATTAAAAAGAGCTTTCTCTTTTTTATTTAAAATTTCAGTACGGACCTGGAATAACCGACAAAATCCGACCTCCGAATTCATATTATTCGTTCCAAAATCATTCCATCGCTATTCATTAAAAGGACAAAAAACGAGCGCTCCCATGCCAGTTTTAATTATTCAAAATGCACACGCGATCTACGTCAATCGAGAGAGAAGTTCCGAGCGTGAACTATTCACTCACAACACTTTGTGTGTTTTTCAGGGCTCGGGCCCGAGCGCCGCTGAAAAGCCTCAGGCTCCTAATTAGGCAGAAGTCGGACGTGCCAATTAATTCAAGTTTCACTCGGAAACTTTGCTGCGTCAATTAATTTCATAGTTAATTAGCAAGGCGGACAAACCACGTCTAGAAAGAAAGGCTAACGATCCCCGGACCCCTTCCCGCAGTGTACCAATTATGCAGCTTTGTTGCGAGCTCCATTCGCATACAGCCATCCATTCATCGCTCAAGTGCCGCTCTAACGTTCTCATAGTTTTCATTCCATACGCCACTGTTGACTTTGCATATGAAATTACGTTTGATTCAATCGGTAAAATAGTTTCGTGATTGTTTCTCTCTGTTTTCTAAAACAATGGCATCGTTGGCTTTTGTAATTAAACTTTTTGTTATATTCGGTATTGAACGTGTAACGAGTATTTTAGACTAGAAAATCGGTTCACAATTGGCGGAGATATCCTCTAACAAACACACCAAAAAAAAAAAACATACGCGTCGAATTGAGAACCTCCTCCTTTTTTGAAGTCGGTTAAAAACGAGTTCGTAAGCTGTACAAATTAACTTTTGTAAATTTTCTATGAGTGTCTATTAACATCACGACGCGGAGCGAGTACATCCCAGGTTGTTCTACGAAGCAATAAATAAGGATAAGTATTTTGCTTTATTTGTAGGCATTGTTTTACATCAAGCAATAATGGCCCACGAACGAGCCCGATGTACCGCGGAGAATTTAACAACATCACGCCGAGACGATGGCATTCGGGCAATAACTCTGCGCAAATAAAATTTTAACCTCTGCTTAATATCTGGCGGAACATTTCGCCGAGGTGAACCAGCCAAATTGACAGACAGTAAAATATTTTATTCTCGCAATAATTTCATTTGTAAGAAAAACAAAGAGCGCCCGCCCCGGCGCGGCGCGGTGCTCCGCAAACATCTTCCACGTGAATTAACCTATTAAACGTCGAATTCGGGAAATAAACTTCAGTTACTGCACTCGTAAAATTGTATATTCGGGGGCTATAAATCTATATTGACTGGTGTTTCCGCTTCTGTGCGTATTTAATGAGCGCCTACAAATAAATTAAGTTCGGCTTGACGTGAACTCGGAATGGGTTGCTCTCGAGGCGCGTTTGCGTGTATTTTTGCCGCCTTCTTACCGCGTCTTGGCCGCCGTGTGACGTGGGGCATGCTTTGTTTTCCCGCGCGATGTCATTAGTGGAAAGCCCTCGATATTTCGCTAGCATCGATTATTTTTAATGGGCCGCCGCCGCCGTAGGCAAGCCACACGTCAACTATACGCTTGTATAAGGAAAATCGTTCATATACATCACTGCATTTCGAGTTTAATCATTTTAAAGACTAGCTTGTGCTTTAAATAACTCATCTTATTGTAACAATAAGAAAACCGATATAAGAATACGAAATATAAGCTATTAGAGTGAGACATATAAAGGGTCCAGAGATAATTTTAAACGGAATCATTAACGCCTAACGACCACTTTTCAAATTCTCTCATATCCGCCCTCTACACTCTTTTGACGCCCGTTGATTTATTTCAGTTAAACTTACTCCTAAACTTAAATAGCTCAGCTTTTTTTGCAATATGTAAGATTATATCATTTCAATATTTTTCTGAAATTCCTATCTTTTAAAAATATATAGGTAGGTAGGTATGTGGCCGTTCGATTAAAAGGTCGATAAAGGGAGGTATTCCAGTCTGATCCAGCCGTTGAGGGAAGTGAATACACCATTATAAATACGGTATTTTTTGTTTTAAGAATATGTAACTGCTAACTTAATATCCTAAAATTAAAAAACAAATTATCTGATATCTTTCAAGTACGTAGATCAAAACACATTATTATATACAAAAATACAAAGATAATAATATTCTACGGGCTCCCATTAATTCCCATTATTTCCCATTGCCGCCGCAGACCTGACCTAGAATATCGCGAGCATTTGCTATTGCCAGGTATATCTGCGTAGAGACGCATCGGTCGGCGCCCGCGGCTCAATCATTAAGGGATCATTAAAAGCAACCCGCAAACCGCCCGCGATCCTCACTCAACCGCTGCCCTTTTCTACTTCTGCTCGCCTGGTACCTATTCCCTGCTAGCCCCATTTCTTTGTCTGATAACAGGTTTAGAACAATAAAATTCCTAGCATTGTTTATTTCACAAATGTTAAATTATATCTATGAACGCGGTAAAAGTATATTTTTGTTTCGTTCGGTTAATATGTTTATTTATTTAAAATTTCAATATCCATGCTCATTATATACATATTAGTCCAAGTACCTACCATATCGCGCCCTTTATGGCTAGATCTAATGCGATCTCAAGCGGATAGATAACCCATACCTACCATATTTACTACACAAAAAAAGTTGTACAACTTTTTAAAAAATATATCCACGTTTTATTTCAGCGTTTTAAAACAAAATGGAAATTATATTATATAGTCGATGAATTAGTAAGAGCTTCATCCCAATTATTTATTAAAACGTCAAATCCAACAGCGGGGTAGATACAGGTTTATCACATTACAGGATAGTTAGAGGTGTCGGCTGAAAGAGTGATAACAAGAGCCGGTCGAGCGGCGGCAAGCAAATGAGGCGCGACGCTCACTGCTAACTAAACCAATCGGCCGCTGCCGGGCAGACGGGCGGGCCGAACGCTATCTATTAAATATTTCCTCGCTATAATAGCTACTGCTTTCTTATTTTGTGCCATAGCTGGTTTTCATAATAATAATAAATTTTCACTAACACACATTTTCATGGGTTTTCTCCACGATTTGATTTTTAAATTGAGGTAAGTGCTATTAACAACCGCGAAAATCTATGAATTATTTTATTTTTTCATCACAACCATCAATTTTCTTTTTTCAAATATCATTTTAAAATAAGGATCTTCATAATATAGCGGCTTTTCAAAACCGCGCACTGCACTTCATACGCGCGTATAATATTTTTTATTAAGATTCGAAAGAACAGATGTCGTACAACGTACGAATAAACGACAACATCTAAATTAAACATTCTTGCAAAAAATGCGCTAGTCAAAAGACGAAAACAAGTTTAATCTCAGATGAAACAAAGATGTGTCAAATAAAAAACCAAAATCATTCAATAGTTGAAAAATGTTATAATCGCTAACTCAGTAAAGTCAGAAGATTCCAAAAACCAAATCTTTGCTGAAAAATGGATATAATAAAAATGTGAAACGCATCAGAACCGCCCGTCTACCTCGCCGCCCGCCATCATTTGCGCGAACTGCTTTTTAAACCTCATCTGCTTAAATGCGGCTGAATCCTTTCGCTCGCTTGTTACTTGTTACGGAAACAATAACTCCGTGACTCCAGCTCCGGGACTCCAGGTGCCTGCTAAATGAGACCTCTTTATCGGCTGGACGGTTACTAGCGGGACTTTCACATCTGGATTTGTATATTTATCGAACAGGAGATAATGACATCTAGATTAAAGGTAAGATATTTTTAACGACTAGGTATTCTTTTTTATCTTGCAAAATCAAGGTATTTGTTAGTTCCTTTTTTTACGAAAAAAAAAATACACTACTGCAGAAGTGTATGTTTTTCGGTTCGGCTGGACAGTCAGATTAGAGAGATATAAATACAGCAGGCTGATAACGATTAGGATGATAAGAACTGATGCAAAAGAAAGCTTTTTCAATAATTTGGCGCGAACGTAGAAGTCACTAATAGTGTGAGCTAGATTTTCGTGAGCTAGGAAAATCAGCACGCTATTCACGCTATAATCATGCTGGAATAATAAATAGATATGTGTCATATTATATATAGCTGGACGAGAAAAATAAATTTAAATCTTTGAGTGACTAGATCGATTTTAGCCCAGGTTTTCATTTAGTTCCAATTCGATAAAAATATTTTTTATATTTATAAAAAAAATATATTGAAATTTTGTTTACTATTTAATTAAAATGATATATTATGAGTTCATTGTTTTTATAAAAATGATAAATCGTGCTTCACATTCAAAATTCTTTTACTCCTCCTCATAGTAGGTAAAAGACCTAACTTTTCTTATTCGTTCATACTAGGCGAAGCATTAAAAATTCAATTTTTACCATACTTCGAATACTATTTTTTATTTACCCTTCACGCTTATAAAATCAAACACGGACGCAAAAAATCCGAATCAATGAATAAATTCTATCAAAGAGACACAAAGGCCCATAAACAAAGCGGCGGACACCCCTTAAAACTTCCGAATCGAAATTCACTTTCTCAACAAAAACGTCGCGTAGAATACCGCAGAGTATCAAAGTAGCGGAGTGCCCCAATCGAAATGGAAAAACGATCGAGCAATTGGCATAAAAAGATCGCGGCCAATAAAACGAGCAGACATTGTCAGCGATGATTTGAGCGGCGCGGGCGCGGGGATGCGGCGCGGCGGGAGGGGTGTACACGGTTTGGGCGGGCGGACATTTTTATCCCGTGGTTGGAAAAGTTCTTAGGGCTGCGTCGGAGAATTTGAGGATACTGTGAGCACATTTAAAACCTATTGATGTAATTTGAAATTACGGAGTAGCATGAACGAAAAAGAAACTGAAAAAAAAAATTGAAACAAAAATAAAACGTTGGTAGTAGTAATAGCCATTTGTAAGTATAGATTTGTATTTTCATTTTATTGTTAGTATCGTCAATATAAAAAATAATAATATTTTAATTATTTTGATTCAATAAAATACATTAATAAATTAAAGTCATCATTACCACAGTCCCAAAAAGATTACAAAGTATATTAGCTAGGTTTTGTAAAAAAAAATTACGACTGCCATTGTTTACACATTTTTGGCCATTTATTTCATATCCGTCACCAAGAAAAGGAAAAAACGTCCAACTACTTTTTTTATTGATGAAAACTGAACCTCTAAAGTTAAATTTTTACTCACAAATATTTAAAACTTAATTCCAAGTTTATTTATTTTGCACTTGTTTTATTTACATCCGTGTGCAACCCTAGGTAGCAGTGATAGGAAAAGCGATTTGGTATCGATGCGGCACAGATGACGACCGACTCGATTCATTTGCAACACTGACAAATCAGCCACAGATAGATAAAAAGCGTTTTTTTTTTAATCGGATCTGCTGATTTAAGTAGGTAGGTATTCATTAAATTACACTTGTTTTATTAGCAGAGTAGATCAACATAGTTATCTTAATTAGTTGGCTGGTAGTGATACATCATCTTCATTATCATCATTTCAGCCGAAAGACGTCCACTGCTGGACAACGGCCTCCCCCAAAGAGCACCACACTGGGTTTCCTACCTAGTTTCGATAGTTATTGGTGCGATTTATATTTTATCGAACACCATGTTAGGAAATTACTCTAGTGCGATGTTATCACAATGATCGGTCCAGCCCCCGTAACATGAAGTGCTATGACAAAAGTTTGTCGCACATTTGACTGTCAAAAATGTTGCGAGAAACCCGCCATATTGAAATATCCTTCAATAGGATAAGATAATACGAGTACGCACGACAAAATTATGTCAGTCACGCGTGGACGGGCATATTAGAGGGCCTGCGCTAGTAGTGATACACACTGCATTTATTTTAGGTTCCTATATCTTTATTATTTTCTATGTATGTACCTACGATACAAAAAAATATAAAAAAATATATGAAAATAATACAAGTTAGATATATAATAATACTTAATGGGTAGTACAAAGTCAACCATTAATTCACTCTTCATAGGGTACTAAATAATATTTACACAATCACTTACCTCCTTTTTTCAGAATTATTATGTAGTCTAAGTCTGACATTTTGTCCAGATATAATCTATATAAAATATGACCAATTACATACATTTTGTGAAAATATGATACTAATATTGACCTATTGTAATAATGTAGGTAATATTTGTATAGGCACCGTTTATACAATTTTTGTGTTCACGAATAAGTACAGTTTGACTCAAATCATAATATTTTTCACTGATTTTTTTATTGATCGAAAGTAGGTCAATTGTATGTAGCGTAGCAAGATCATGATCTAACAAATTCTAATAATTGAAAATCGACTTTTTATATTATAAAGCGGATCCAAGTTGTTCTAAAGCTCTGCCCAGACTTAATGGTGAATTAAAATTGCAGTGAAATAACGTAGGTTATTAATTATCATCTAACACAAACTTTTTGCTAAATTTAACTTTTTTTTAAAACGACTTCAATAAAGGAGGAGGATTCTCAATTCGACCGTATATATGTTTTTGTGATTAATTATTTATAAGGGAATTGATTGGAGTCGTGATTCAATTTCTTAAAAAGATTGCTAAAGTTAACACATTTGAAATTTTATCATGTTTTGTAACTCACGTAGTGATTAAAACTGTCCCATTCAGTGTCCAGTGTTGTCTCATCAAAATCAAATACGAAGAAGTTTGCCGACTTGGGAATGATGTAGGTATAGAATACCGCAGTATTTTTTTGGTATTAAAAGAATAGTATCGTGCATCAAGTTTTTAAACTTACTTGACGTGTGTGTGGGCGGTGCAGCGGCTAAACTGAGCTCGTGGGCTTCTCACGCCCTCAGCGACTCCACACCACAGCACAGTCTTTCACCAGAACACGCTTTCAGTCAACGGCAGTCACGAGAGGAAAGTTTGTGCACTTCGAAAAGTTAGAGCATATCGTAAGAGTGGTAAAGCTGAGTGACCGCGCGAAGATGCGGCGGAGGTCGCGTCGAGTGGCCGACTGAGCGGGCGCCGGGCGTCGCGCCGAGCGCGGCGGGTGGGCGGGGCTAAACTAACCCCGCCCCGCCCCGCCCACCCGCCGGCACGCCCCCTTGAATTAATAAAGGCGGCAAACACCGCCGGACACGCGGACAATGCTGCATTGTCCTGTGTCCAAAATAGTTTCAATTAGAATCGAGGACAAGGCACAAAAGCGTCCGCCGGCGGATCATTCACGCCGAAATTGGCCGCTGCATGAGCGATTAGCGATCCCGCACAAAAGTGACGACCAAATAACGCATTCAAACTGAAACATCTGAATTAAGTTTCCAATCATCCAACTGTTTCCTATATGAAGCTAACATCGCACTAATTTATAGACGATTCGAGCCAATTGTCTTCCAAACTGTTTAATCAAGTTGGATCCTAGCTTTGGTCTTCACGCATTATACACGCACGTTATTAGTACCAGGAGGAGAGAAGTACCAACTATGTTTTTAAACCTACTCTTCTTGCCTAACATGATATCGTCGTGATATCGTCGTAGCAAAACTACTCGTTGTCTACTACGCTCGCTACGCCGTAGTCATCCGTAGCCGTAGCAAGTTGGTAAACCATAATATAAAGCCCGCGTGAAACTATTTGAATTAGGGTGACTTTGCTTTAGCCGGTCGCGCTGACTGTTAGAACGTTAAGTTTGAATATCTCACTGAATTAACCTAATATATAATTGAATTTCTATTGCTCATTAATTTAGTCAAACCTATCCATCCAAACTACTCGATATCCATTCGACCGTTTTGCTCAATGTCCAGAGGAAGGTATTGCCTGAGTAAATACTAGTTCCTCCACTCAGCTTAGATATCTCCAGGTATTTGGAGTTCTTGTATTTGTCCAGCAGTTCTGCTTTACCAGTCACTTTTGTATGGATAAGGACAAACAGTAGTTTGATTTAATCTTTTAGTTAAAATTTAGAGTCTTCATTAAATCGACACAGTTTAAACAATAGAGCTTAGATACTGTATATATTTCAGACGTTAACAAAGGTGTCTTGGTTGCCTGGAAGAGATTGCTACTTTAGAGATAAAGCCTCCTATTAACACCTTGTTTCACTTCTGAAAAATTGTATTTATTTGTTCTATTTATTGCTGATGTCAATAACTAATATTTTTATTATACTGTCTACTCTTGGCGTCAATATAAATTCCAATTTAAAATGATGTAACGCCGATAAATATCGTTCCTCATCTGCAAGCCTGGCATGAAAGAAAGAAAGGAAGAAAGAAAGAAAATATATTTATTTGGCACATTAAAATAAAAAAAATTGACAGGTTGTGATTATTGCCATTACACCCGATACCTACTAGGGTTGGTAGCTCAGCTAATGCTGCAGCCACCAAGCCGAGGCGACTGCAACGCTGATTTTCAACAAGACCCTCGGACATTTTGTTTGGTTCTGAACCCCATCAGGCTGTCTAATCTCATTATAGAATGAACTACTACTATTTCTATATCTTACTTAAAACTATTATAAAAGCGATAAAGCTATGTGACAAGCGCTTATCTTACATCATTTATCTGTCAAAAAGCTGCGAGAAACCCACCCAAGTCCGGTGAAGCTTGATTGGTCGTACCTTTTCACCTTTTCGACACAAGCATAGGTCAATTCAAAAAAAAAAAAAAAAAGAGAAACCCGCCATATCGGAATATTCTCCATTGGAATAGTATACACATGAGAAAACATTGTTTATTATGCGCGAATCATCTTGCTAGCCTCTCCGATATTCGAAGCTTTCGTTTAGTAGTACTGAACAAAATATCAATAATCTGTACAAAGAATAATATGCTAACGACCGATTCAGGGACAAATCCAGTTTTTTTTTTATTTGTTTCTCTGTTTGTACTGGCTAATCTCCGAAACTGTTAGACAGATTTGAATGACTTTTTGCATAGGTACTTTCAATCGCGGAGAATTAAAGAGTTCCCGTGGGATAGTTAAAAATTACTACGGAAAAGTCGGAAAACAACGCGGGCGTAGCCGCAGGCAGACAGCTAGTAAATTCATAAGTTTAAAACACTTAATGAAGTCGAAGATTTTATAGGTCGAGTACGAAAAGGTGTCGTTCGAGAAGGTCAAAACGCTATATAGTGACGTAGGAGTCATAGTAGTTCTGTCACTATATCGAGTCCAGCTGTTTCTCGTGCGTTACGCACTGGGCCAACATAACTAAACATGTTAAATAACATTTAATTACGTTTTCAAACGGGCAAATTCCCACATTTAAGAATAATGAAATTCGAAGTATCAATAGACATAAAATGTTAGTTATTGATAAAAAAAACTTGAACAACGCTTATTTAAATTGAAAAATGAAGACATGATTGTAAACTTCTCATTTTTTTAAATTGACGTATGCTTGAGTCGAAAGAGTACGACGGATCAAGCTTCTCCGGCCTTGCGGGGGAGCGGAAGACTTAACCCCAAAAAAATTATTGCAAACTTGTTCATTTTTATCAGCAATGTCTACACTAACCGCAAGCGCTGTTTGCTCCATCGAATACCTTCTAGAAAAACGATTCAAAAAGCCACTTATGTATTTTGTTTGTTAAGAATCACCAACAAGACCAACGTCAAACATTGTTACTATTGAAGACATGAAGTAATATATTAATAGCTCTAACATCATTTTATTACATTCTAGCTATCCACGATACGATTATTTATTTACCAATTTTGTTGAGCTTTTTGTATAGATTTGTTCATTAATTTAAGACTAGAGCCAGGTCACAGTTATAGCCAGGTTTAGTTTGAGCAAAGCTATTTACCTTCTGACCTCATTAAGTTTAAAAAAAAACCTATGATGTAAAATTTCGTCCAGTTTAAGTTAGCCTATTACTAAAAAGTCATCAATATACTGTATTCTCAGTAATCCAACCAACAATATGCAGTCAAACTTTTGCAATGCATTAATATGATCCTGCTAAGTCAATCCTCAACCCTAAATCCAGTGAACAAAAATGAATTTCACGTTTCGAAGCACATTGGGAAAATTCAGTGATCGCTTTTTCCACCTCCAAGCTTGAATAGACAGTTCGCGAGCTAATATGTTAACGAGGGCAATTCTAAGTGAGTTTGTTTTACGTTTTACTCCTGCCGCCGTCTCCGCTGAATGCTAAACGCCCCGATTGACATTCCGCCGGCGAGCCAATCGACCAGAAAATACACTTGTCATACATTTAACTGGGAATTTTATGCCGCACGAAGAATTATGGCGGCTTTTTTGCTCTGAGATTTGCAAGCGTTTTACTGGGTGGCTTTTCATTTCTGATTTCGCATGTGTTTTAGTGGTTATAATAAAAGCAATATCTTTAGTTTCTTTTTGTTTTCAAACAGAAGTTGTTATGCGATAGCTATTTAGTCTGTTTGTTGGTTACCTACGTTTTCTCACCTTCCCTTCGGCATTAGAAAGAGTAATGGAGATTGGGACTTTTTTGTCAGGCTAGGCTGCGGTTTGTCTATTTTTAAATATAAATTATAGCATTCTTTCACAATATTACCTATGAATAGATTTCCATGTATTTATTTGATTACAATTAATTAAACGAATACAAACAACCAAATTATCTTAGAAAAGCAACATAAATATCCTACAAATTTGCGTACATATTTTATCCTCTTGTTTTTTACTTTGGATAAATTCTTTAATAATGCATTTCCCCGTTGGTTTCCCCGATCGGTTTACCTGAAGAGACACGTCATGTCAGACAGCCGTCATCCTGGAGGAATAACTGGGAATAACTCGCAAAAATACGAGCAAATATACAAGTATATTTGTCCGGACCTAATTCCTGAGCTACCGTCCCGATGCATGTCGCTCAAAGTCAGATGAATTTGCGAACAGGGTTGGCGCGCAAGTCAAATCATAGGTATACCCATCGAGACAATTTTACATTTTTTGCTGCATACCGTTAATATTTATTTCGACATCTGGAAGTCGATTATATTAATCATAGTTTTTTACTGCTTCTATTAATATGGATTCTGTCGTTTATCTATTGATTGGTTTACCAATACATACGACATCATCTACAAAATATATGGATTAGGCGAATTTTTCACAAGAAGTGTTTAAGGTCTTATGAGCTTTTACCTCAGATATTAAAGTAAATTGAAATATTTAAGGATTTTCGATGAGTTTGGTTGCGTTGGGCACCAGCCCTGGGCTCGCAGACGTCTTCCTCCGAGTGACAGCCGGCGACATATTTTATTCAGGACGCACCGCTCGTAATGCCGTCGATGCAGATAAATTGTTTTACCGCGGCCTCCGCAAGCCACGTCCCACGACTTTGGCGTTTGCATGATGAGCTCGTTTTTTATGCCCGAATAAAATTGTGTTAGCCACCGACGAGAGCGACGTGTGAACACCGCCCGAGGGTTCGCAAGAAATTGTTTTTGCGAAGCCTGCTTTGATATTTATGGAACTTGGCATGTCGAGGCACCCGTTTGAGTGAAGGGTACGCGGTGGATTTTCTGAATCCCCCGGACGCTGGTTATAGTTATTATTTATTGTGAAATTCAGGCTTGGTAAACTGTTAAGTGCAAGAGCCGAGCGGCACTGATCTGACATGCTGGCTGTAAAGATGGCGGCGCGTGCTCTTCAGTAGTCGCATAAATATTAAACACAGTTGATTGAAAACATCTGCTCTCGACGGTAAACCGAGCTGGCGGGTAATCACGGCAGTTCGATTAGCGGAGCAGTTGAGACTCCTTGTTGTGTACTTGTCGTGATGCGCGCTTAGTTTGTTACTAACTAATTCCGCCAACTAACTCAGCTCCTTTATTAATAACTTAGTTAACGAGTTAACTACATTTAAGTCTTCCCTCTAAGCATCTTGTAGGTCGGTAAGCTTAAAGCTGCAATCCTTTGAACGTGCAAATTTACAACACAATTAAATGCGACCATCACGGTCAAAGACACTCTGAAAAACGGAATCAGCTTTGACGGCGGTACATGGATTATGATTGTTTATACAGAAAATAATACGCGGTTGCGGGTCGGAGCAAATATTTGAGAACGGAGTCAAAGGGCGGGTTTTTGCGAGGTCCTTTGAGCGAGCGGTTGTGGTCAGCTAAACCGATTAGCCGTGCGGCTGCAGTACGGGGTACGAGGCCTTTTAGACCTCCAGAATTGTACCCGAGTTCTGATTGAAGTAATTCGTTGATATTGGCGTAGCTCCAGTGAAGAAAATATACAAGTCCTAATTTATTTTTTAAGCTAACCTGCATGAATTTTAAGAACCAAAATTCTAGACAAGAATAATAAACCGTGGCTCTCCTGAAAACTTTTCGTACCAAACTCCTCAAACAGGAAATTTCGCGTGTTCTCCGCCGTAAAGTAGAAACATACATGTTGCTCTTTACGACTGACTGACACTAAAATGTTCTCAAATAAAATTGTTGTCCATCAAAATATCCGCAGCGCCTCGCCGCGGTGAATGCATCGTGAGCGGCGGCGTCTGGCTACAACGTTGCTCAGATGTTTCCAGAAGGAGTTACTGGGTAAACATTTTTTTCAAATTGGTCCTATACTACCACTATCACAGAAGTACGTGGGTGTTAGAGGCCAGAAAGAGATCAACCCAAACCTGCCTTATTCGGGCGTATGCCTTTAGAACATTTTAGTGAAATTGACTAATTAGCAAACTTGTAAAAAAAGTAACGCACGAAAAGCTCGAAAATGTGTCAAGCGCGAAATCGTGACATAAGGTCATAGTAGTTCTGTCGTTATGTCACATTGTGACACCTTCTCGGTCTCTCGCATTTTAGTGGTAGTCGTTGGTGTACTTTTTAACCTTGCGTAAATCGAATTTCTGATTTGTAAATTGTGATAGAAAAATATAGTTTCTCCGGTTGGGGTCGATTTTTCTTTATTTTGTTATATTTAATGGCTGCGCTATCCAGCAGCAACTATCCTTGTGCTTCTGACTTATTCATCACCCCGGCAAAGGCTTCGCGGCACTCCACCTGCGGTTAGGTGTAACTTAACGAACCCTCTTTGAATCTTTAATACAGTTTCATTTAATGTAAGCTAGTTGCCAACTTTGCGAATACCCACTGTTTATTTTGCAACGACAAGTTGATGAAATTAGGACAAATAGAGCACTGTTTGCGTACTATACCACAAACTAGCTTGCAAAATTATTATTTTAATATTAAAACAGTTTCACTCTTGAATTACGTGTTCTATATTTCTGAATGTCTAAAAGGACTTTGTAAATTATTTCATTACGACAAGAGACAACAGAAGGGGTCTCCAAACAATGTCCTCCTGACGAGCAAACCCAAATTCGGAGCATTAATTCGTTACCAATACAAATGTCTACCTGTTCGACAGCGCTCTTCAAACGAAGCGTTCTGTACCCTTCTTCGCAAATTAGATTTCGCATAAAGCCTATTTTAATTTGCGCCGTCGCTAAACATCGTGAGCGCTTTAATGTTTAAGCGGGCACAAACGCTCGGTATTGACTCTGCGAGGGCGGCGGCCGGCGACATTCGGGAACAAAGCAAATATGTTCTTGGGCCGCGGCGATAATAAGCTTAGGTACAACTTGGGGAGGCCGGGAGGCGCCGGCCCGCCTCGAAAAGCACTCGCGGTCTTATTAAATTCTTTTGTTGGTCCGCGCGTCGGCATGCCCAGTTATTTACGTGCGGTCCGGCTCTACGGGATCAACGTAAATATTCCCACAGCCTTTTGAACTCATCTGGCTTGCAGGATAAAACAAAATTATTCGCATTGCCGTTTTCAGTGGCCGCTGAAGAATGACGGTCGACCAAGAATGTGGCTGAGCTCGACTTAAAGAGTTATTCTAACAATTTAATAAGAAAAGTTATAATATCTGCGCCAGGTGCTCTGAATCCCATCCGTATGTTAAATCGTCGGTGTGTGGAGGCAATCGTAAAATAAACTGCATAAATTAAAATGAAAACGTGAAAACCCGACGCTCCCTCCGCTGAATTAGACGCGTCTAAGCAGAGGTGCTTCATTTCGGGAACATTACTCTCTGTTCAACAATAAAACTCATTAATTCGCTCGTGCGGTCGCGTTTTATAAATGTTTCACGTATTAATAAAATTTACAAAGAGGTGGTACGGCGGAGGGCTATTCTCGACAAAGCGTCGGAGCGAAGCACAATGGAATCTAAAATAAATACGAGGACTTTAGCAAACATGAGCTCACAAAGAGTTCACCTGGCGGTCGCGGGGGTGGGAGGCTTTGGCTGTTGAAATATAAGCAGCTTCTGGGCTTCCGTAATGAATACAGGGCATTCATGTAACTGAAAGATATCAACTGCTACAATCACTGTAGCTGCCAAGTATGATTCAAATCAGTATGCAACAAACAATATTGTTTTTGAAATACAAACACCTACATATTATGGATTATTTTAATTTTAATAAAATAACATTTTTCTGGTCGAGATTCAGCAAATCAACGCTGATCTAGCGCAGACTGGTTACGTACGTACAAACTTAAAATTTTGCATTTGTTCTAGAAAGTACACTTGAATTCAAAAATCTAAAACACAGTTGCATGCATGCATGTTAAAAAGTAGCAGATCGAACTAGCGCTAAGGGTCTAAAACATATTAAGTATGAAAAAAATTTACCAATGAACACGATTTAGCAAACGCTACAACACCGAGTAATCTGTTTTATCTGCGGGTAAAAAGTGCGGTTAAGTTACCAATCGGCACCCCACTGCAGATCTGTATCAGCGCTGGCCACACTCGCTTATCTACACTGCAATCACACCGTTTTGTTGGACCTCTCAAAAACTGCAAAAGTCCGACTTTTTTGGAAGATTAAGTGTGTTTTATGTCCCCTACTTCTAAATTACCATTCTTATCTCTAAGTGTTGAAAGGATATTTTGCCTTTTGTTAATAAACAGCGGCATGTGACAACTAATCGCCAAAAATTCAGCCGCTTTGGAGGACATCAAGAAAAGAATCAAATCCATGGTTTTCTAAATATTTATTTCATATAATTTTAATGTAAACAGCAACAACAGCTGCACATTCAAGGACCTCTTGATGGCTACTGAGGCTGCGGTTCAGGTAGCAGAGTTTTGGGCGGGGAAAATATAGATAACTATAATTACCATCGACTCGACAAAAGGAGAAGAATGCAATCTTCAAAATACTTAGTATTTATGTACAGTTTCTAACACCAGCCACGGTCCAATTATCTACTAAGCAAATCCGTTTTACAAAGCTAAAACATCGAATAGATTTGTCAACGGGGTCCGTGAATAAATGGCGAGTTTCGTATTTGAACAGTCAGCTTGGTAGGGGCTACGAGATTTTCCCAATCGCCAGTTCAGCCCTCGAGGATTTTATTGCCATTCGTATTGTCGGCAGAGATTTACTTTGACACGTCGAAAATTCGTTTGTTGACTCCTCACTTTAGCCTCTTGCTATTTTCCCTCTGTTTTTGCTCGCAATTTTCACCGTTCTTTATTACCAAAGGATTAAATAGATAGCTTTCTTTTTGTGCTTCCCTCAATCGAAAGGTTTCGTTGCGAAAAAAAATTTCAAGTTTTATATGGATTTTATTCGCAACATTTGTTTCACACGCAAAGTCATTTTGTAAAGTTTCATTTATTTATATAAAAAAGGACTTATGTACTTTTGATAAATCGAATCATTTTCAAAACTATTTTATGTCAAGCTTGTTCAAGTAGGTTTACCTAGACTTAGGGTTTGTTAATAAAATCATCCTAGATACAAGTCACTTTTATACTCACACCTGGCTTCATTTTCCTGCAAACACCCAACATCTAGGGTAAAGTAGAGTGAACGATGAATTAATTTTCCGGCAATTATTCATCAGTTTCCCTGCGCCGAAGCCCAGCAACACAGGTGAGTGAGGCAACACCAGCGGATGCATGAAGTAACACATTAACATCGTTTCCTCGCCTTTGTCTGCGCCACGAATTATGGAAAGCGCAAATTTAAATGTGGCGTTGTTTTACATGCGAGAGATGCACTTTGGGGTAATGCGACGATTAAAGAGAGGGAACACTGAACGTAGTCTTTAGACTAGTGTCGTTGTATTTTATGTGAATGTAGAACTAATCATTCATTTTGAATCATTCATTTGTTTGATAAGACTGGCAGCTTTGATATTTTGCGGGTAGAATAGGGAGGAGTAAAAACGATCAACATTCTAACTTGCTTTGTAGATCAACTCGTAAAAAGGATCGCAAAATTAAAAATTCACATTATAGTCGAAATACTCTTACTCTTTGCAATAAGTATTATTTGAGATCCAAAAACCGATATAGGGCACGAAAAAATGGAAGTATTATTATTAGTTTGAAAATCATAGGGGACTTCAAAACCTTTTCTTTCTGGTTTTAGCATAAGAAGGTTTGTTGGGTGACAATATAACAAAATATTTAAATTCTAAGCATTTCATATAGCTAAAGAGATAATATTATCCATTTCTTGCACTTCACTAATTCTTCGGCTCCAGAAAATTCCCACAAAGGTGAAGTCGCGCTACAAAGGAAGGTAACTGAATTAAAACGACGTCAAGTGTCTCATTTCTCAGAGTCTACACCCATACCCATACATAACTGACTAAATATACATAGATAAATTATTTGAATAAACTTTTCTATATGACAAATAAGTGTTACACAGCGGTGAGAGAAAATAGATCTAAAATGGCGTGTGTTTTGATCCCTAGTAATTAAATAAAATAAAAAATTAGTTTAGAGCGTATTTAATGAGGCCCATGAAAATTTTATAAATGAATTCAAAGACTGTATGAAGTTAGCCAATTAGTTGTTTGGTGTCCAAAATCAGAATTTACAGTGTTTAGTCGGAAATTCGACTGCAAAAAGAAGTTGATATAAGCCACTTTAAGATATTAGAATATTGACATTGTATAACATAAAAATAAGTAAGTTTAACTGAAGTGGTAAGTTTTTAACAAAAGTTGTTATTGCTGTTTATTTTTGTTTGTTTCATAATCTCTAGCGAAAACTATGTATCTAAATGGGCAATAAAAATCTCCCTCAGAAAATGGTCGAAGACTAGACGAAAGAATGGCTTTGTGTAAGCGGCGGCGTAAATTTTTACAAGGGGGCGTCAACGGGCGCGTGAGAGGAGGTGACCAAGGGGCGGCAAAGGGTCGACACCTCGTGATAAGGGAGAGATAATGGACACGCTCTCGCTGAGATAACAGCTTTTATACAACTACGATAAAGGCAGAGATAAAGGACTTAGTAGTTGCAATAAAAGACTTCAGTGTGAAGTGTTATTCTTATAGGATTTCTAAGCAACATTTGAAAACGTTTAAAGCTGGATCCAATTTCATTTGTTTAACAGCTGCTATACAAATGATTTTTTTACTTTTTCATAGCATGCAGTTGCATGCTTGCTTGCTTCAATTTGTGTTATATACAACAAGCACAGCACCAAAACACCAGTAATAGAGCTATTCAGACGAAGACATCAAACATTTTTTAAGAATATTGGTTGACGTCTCATACATTTATTTATACAAAGAGAGTACCTCAAGTTTGTGCGTGATTTAAACATTGAGGAGAGCTGTTAGATTTCATAGCCTGAACTGAACATACTTATTCTTTTATGTGATTAATTACTAAAATAAAAGCAAGTGTAACAAAACAGAATGATAGTTTTGGATGTCAACTTCGTAAAAAAAATTGCACACCATAAAAAAAATATCCATGCGACATAACATTGGAAGCACGTCGTACAAATCCAAATTATTTGTAAAACGTGCCACAGGCCGTCGGCAGAGTTCGGGAAGTTGGGAAATTACGAGGAACAGCAAATAGTCAGGTGTTGCCGCGTCTGATTTACATTCAGTGCACATTGCGGCATTAAAAGTCCCGCTAAACGCGACTCGCGGCTGCGCTTGTCTTGAGCGATGTTCCGCGCCGGCTTGCTCCGGGAAATGTGAATTAATTTCCATATTAAAATTGTAATTCACATTTAAAACGTGCATTTGTAAGATGGATACTTTTTGAAGCAGTCTTAGTATCCATTTAAAAAGGAAACAATAAAATAAAAATCAGTCTATTATTATAAGAATTTGAATGTATGTAGTAGTAAAATGCTTTGATTTATGCTTTAAATTCGTCTTGTGGTATCAATTTACTTTTTTTCTTGTAGATAAATCGTGGAAAAATGGCAAATAGCATGCTCTCATGCGTGAGCTTAAACATAGAATTTACCTAGACTTCTTCTGCAGCTCAGACTATAAATTCACTACTCTTTCAGTAAAAAATAACAGAACTGTTGCATTGGTTGTGGATGATTGTATAATAATTTAATAGATTTGTATATTTCATTTACATTCCTGCTAACATATGTTCAGAACTACGTCGTGTTAGTTTGTATTTGAAAGGAAAACCAAAAGTCCCAATTACCTTCGCCCTTTAATCAGGACAGTAAATTTTATTCAGCCTAGCGAGTAGCAGTAAAATGGCGAATTCTGTCAAAAAGCGGAGCGTCGTAAAAATAATTGCGGCACCGAAAAGCCTCCATCGTAAACTGGATTTGACTAGCGCAGTTTAATTGCTAGGAGAATAATAATTAAATATACTTAAAAGAGAAAACTGATAAAATACCTGAACTGGAAGCCTTTTCAACCAGAATTGTACTTGCTCATTTTGCATATTAATTGATTACCCAACTGCAAAGGTAGGGTATGTATGTTTGTATGTATAATTGGCACGCTCTGTAGCCTGAACGGCTTGCTAGAGTTTAACGCGAGAGGCATCATTATTCGTGTTTAGTGAGAATGATATTAGGTATATCAAAATTGTAAAAAATTAACATACCTAGCGGATTTTTGGCGGCAAATATTGTCTTATTTATTTCTTTTATTTCAAATTTATAGAGTGGAGTATCAATACAAAGGGTTTTATCAATAAAAAATAAGTGTAACAAACTTTTCAAGCAGTCGGGTGTTTTGTTATTATTATTTTTTGGGAATAATGGTTATTTTAACTCTAAATATGACACAAGTTAAAATAAAATTTTGTAAATAAAACGTCGGATAATATTACATAAATATATTTCGATTTAGTATTAACATGGTGCTTACAGCGGACTAATGTCAGGCTAGCTCAATTTTTACAAATTATTGAGCTTATCCAGCAAGCACTAAAAACATTTTAACAATTAATTTTCGTGTAGTGATGATTATTATCATATAGTGTTTACGGCGTTTTGTTGAAGACGGAACAACATTAAGTATATAGTTTACATATAAATATAACAACTGTTTTGAATTCTCTATAATAAACTTTTTACATAAGAATGCTAAAATATCTAAGTTTTTATTTTAACAAGGAACCCAATTATACCTAGTTACTATAAATATAAAGTATCTTCATCTTGGTATCAATTATTGTAAAATTAACTAATTACTGCTCCTAATATTAAAAACGAAATTGAGCGCTAACAACCTTTTCTTGCTTGCGATTAGTGATGAATGGTCCTATTTATTTATTTTACTTTTTTGAATACTGTTTTCTTCGAGATTCTATCTCAAACAATACTTTTTTATATTAAAAATAATACATTTAAGTTCCAAAATAAATAAGTACAACGTGCACGCACATAAAGCATAATAAGTGATAATTTACCCGATTGGAACAAACGAAGGCAAGCATTGGAACTATAATTAATAATAATAATAATAATAATAATTTTTATTTCAGACGACAACCCATTATGTCATTGTACTAGCGTACATAGAAACGACACACCTGCCAAATGTAGTAATATAAATTGGAGGTCGCAAATGTCATTGTACTAGCGTACATAGAAACGACACACCTGCCAAATGTAGTAATATAAATTGGAGGTCGCAATTTCCAACTTCTATGGCGTTTGTCTATTGTTTTTCTTCTCGCCGTGCATTCCGCCCGCCTCCCTCTCCCAACATGTTTGCACATAAACTGTATTCGTGGTGTCTTCTCTACGTAATTCCTCAATGTGCATAGTGTTTCTGTATTTACTGTTAGGTGTTGTAATAGTATAAAGCATGAAGGAAAAAAAAAATTACGCGTATTTTTTTTTTCCTTCATTGTCTAAAGCTTTCAAGTTATTATGTCAAACTCGTGAACATGGTGCCGCTTGGGAGAACCGGTCTGCTCTAGTCGATTGCCGGTTGTGCTTGTGATAGATAATTTAGTTTTCTACTTTGACTGGTTGCCTAATAAAATTGTGTAAAATAATAATTTATTTTGTAAAAAATATTTTGAAAAGATGCAACGCCTGTGGAGTTTCTTCCGGCGAGTTCTTCTCCACAGAAGACAGCCAAATTGTGAAATCGCCACAAAAGATTATGTAATTGACTTAACTAAGTGATGTAAATATCTTAAAGTTTAATAAAAATACTTTGAATTTTATGATTTTAAACGGGATATTTACTATATTTGGTATCACACTCTTTGGTTCATCCCGCGCGACGACCCCGAGTCGTCCCGTGATCACGGTGCATACAACTGCACTGCACTCACACAAATCAAATATCAAATAAAGTAAATATTTATCCCGTTTTAAATCATAATACAAAAGTGGTAGGATAGCTAAGCTAGAAGATATTTCTTCAAAAATAAGTAGACCAGGTTGTGCAGTTACTTCGTATGTGATTTTTCATTGTTGTATATGTATTCAATAAACTGAGGTAAATTAATATGATAAAATATTAATGAAACAGTGCAACGAGATGAGAAAATACATCCAATAAATACTAAGACTATGTTCGACTGAATTTAACTGAAAACAAAATCATAAAAGTTCTAGTTAAAATAGGACAAATACAATTTAAATATTGGCACGTAACTCACTCCATGACATGGAGATTGGTCCCATGGCTATAACCTAGGTCCTAATCATCTATAACTTACAGCACCCATTCAATAAATCTTTTTATTTTTACTAATCTACAAATAATTTAAGATCCTACATTATAATATGTACACTACCAATGTATTATTAATCAAATATCACATATTCTAAAAATAAGTATATTGACATTTATCTACAGTGCATGGTCCCGATTTCAAAGAAAATACCAAAGAATATTGTAGGATAATTGACTCTTTTATAAATAATGGTAGAGGTGTCACAACATGTTGCTTCCAAATTATGCAAATAAAGTACAAAAACTGATACCAGTTAATAGAATACGACTGTGAAATCGGGTCCTCATGATTAATCACATTTAAACACTAAATTGTACTGAAAACACTCGTCTGTCTAGCAACAATTCTGGGAATGATTTCATGAAATATAACAAACATTCGTCGTTGCAGATTTGTGGAAAATGTTTTAAAATTGAAAGCACTTTATTGCACTTTAGATAAATATTGTTCTGATAGTAAATTGGTCACATTATTGTCACATTATTATACTGCTCCATAGTTTATTCTCTTAGAGAAAGTTAGATGTTACGTTTCATCTCAATTCTTACTACTGTCTCCGATTTCAGTCTGAAAAATAAAATAAAAATAATCAATTATAGCAGCAATCTAACATTGTATTACAGGTTGTATTTACTTTAATTGTTTACTTATTATAACTTGCTTATATAGGGTGAAACATTACCATCACTTTAGCCTGATCGATAATCATATATGTAGAGCGAAGAGTATCTTCGCACGCCATAGCACCGGGTGCGACGGCAGTAAAACATTTCTTGTACAAATATTTTATCGAACCGACGCGACTGCTTGTAAAATTAATGGCTCTTGAAGGTTCTAGAATGGCGTCTGCGTGCCGGAAGGCATATCATAGGTAGGCCCTACACTAAGTGGACCGACAATCTGGTGAGGGTGGGTCGTGGGAAGCCATTGATGGACAGCGAAGGACCAATAATTTTGGAGATCATTAAAGGCCTTTGTCTTACAGTGTACATCTTTCGGCTACAATGATGAAGAAGATGACAAGTATTTTACATTATCCTACTAAAATTATAAACGCGAAAGTTTGTAGGCATGGATGGATGTATGTTTGTTACTGGTTTACGCAAAAACTACTGAATGGATTTTAATTAAACTTTACATGAATCTAGCATATACATCAGAATAACACATAGGCTACTTTTTACCGCGGGAAAATACCTCATTCCCACGGGAAAACGGTCAACGCGAGCAGAGCCGCAGGGCGGAAAGCTAGTTTTATTATAAACTAGCGACCCGCCCCGACTCCACACGGGAAAATGGTTATTGTAGGTTATCCTTGAGTATATTAAGCATGTATTATACATATAAACCTTCCTCTTGAATCACTCTATTTATTAAAAATCCGTTGCGTAATTTTAAAGATTTAAGCATACATAGGGACATAGGGACAGAGAAAGCGACTCTGTTTTATACTATGTAGTGATGACTGACCTTTACTTGCGTCCCGCGGTCGTCCTTAGCGTCCGGCGCAGGCTCGTCCCTAATAATGAGCGGCAGGTTAGGGTTGTGCCTCCCGCTTTGAGCCGCAAATCTTTTCCTGTAGCGGCCCGCATTCTCGTGCGCCTCCGCGGGAAGGAAGCGCCACACGCACGGCGTGAACAGCTCCACGTCCATCTTCCGCTTCTCTGTCTTGTCGAACAATAGGCCTACTATTGCGCCTACCGTCAACGTGGCCAGCAACCCTACAGGCGCGATCCAGTGGTACGATATTCGGAACAGCGGGAATATGTTTGACGGGTCCTGGGTGTAAGGAAAACTCAGCTGTACTATGCGTGCCAAATAAGAATATAATATAATATTCTTATTTGGCGCCATCTTGAATTGACAGTCCCTCCTTTTCTTATTTGGCAAATAAGAAAAGGACGGACTGTCAATTCAAGATGGCGCCAGTCCTATTCTTATTTGGCACGCTTAGTAGGTCGTATAACGCAGTATTACATATATTGTATTTCACGAGAGTGGGCTACGTATTTACGTAAGAATTCAACTATCCTGAACGTACACACAAAGAGACCATGCACATGTGTATCGACGATGCACACAATCATAGACAAACCGCGCTCGTGTAATAAAACATCTGTATAATTTTTTTTTATGTACAGTATTTTTTTACTAAGAACGTTAGAAATTAGTAATTTTGTTTACAGTACCATATTTTTACGTCAAACTAATAATTAACAGTCTACGGTAATATATGTACTGTGATATATAGGTCAGTATATAATCCTTTGTTCTAACGCGTAAATGTTTTAATAACGACTGTAGCTACTAGCTCTAATATAATTTTTTACCAAGAGAGCGCGACGCGTCTCCGTTTTAGCTTGGAAAAAAATACTTTCGTATATATGTATAGCTGTTTTCTTATTACAGGTCGCATTTCTAAACTAAATCCTATACAATACAATACAATACAAATATTCTATATTGACACCAGAAATTAATAGGAGGTACTAACTAATACAATTAAAAAGTGAAACAAGAAGCCAATAGGCGGCCTTATGTAGTTTTATGAGCAGGATCAATAATTGTACTGAATATTTTCGTCGAAACTGGTAAAGTTTTAAAAATTACAGTGTTGAGGAGGTTTACTTGCATGAACTAATGCTGACGGTGTTTTCGTATACAGATAGCATTTCTCACCTATTCTCGTGAAATTGTGAGTAGATTCGATACATAATTATATTAAAACATATATCTTTCACTTTTTTACTTACTCGCGAGGTCTAAATTGTCGATAGTTTTAATAGATAACTAACCAATACTGTGCTCTGATGATGTAAGAAAGTCGCGTTGGCAGCACACTCCTGGTCGAAGGGCATGGGGGGAGCGCGCAGGCCCTGGCCCGCAGCCGCCTGGGTGCCCAAGGAGACGGTGCCGGCCATCAGCACCCCCGATAGCGCCCCCGCAATGGCGCCCCGGGGACCCACCCACCAGCAAACCATGCCTAGTGTAAAGATGCCGCAAGTCGTACTCGCGGCTATTGCTGACAGCGCTGTGGCCACTCCTGGATGACAATTACAGTAATATTAGTTTAATACCCGCTTATGTGTGTCCCCACAGAACATTTAAAAGAGGTTAGAAAGGCGATGTGGGCGGGGCCGGCGCGCCAAGACTATGAGCAAAACGCTCATACTTCACGCAAAGAACCGATCGCGCTGTCTAACTCACACATAGCTATAAAAATGTACATCGGTTTGCGTGCATGCGTATGATTCGTTTCCATTTGAAATCGCGTGATTGAGCGGCGCTATGATTGGCTAGATTTGAAATTGCAAATATGTGCGTAAACTTCATCTTTATTGAAGTACAGATGTAGTGGAGGTGAAAGGTGGGGTGGAATCGGCGACACCGGATTTCATACGGACGGCGCATTATCGCCATTCTAACCCCTTTTAAATGTTCTGTGTGTGTCCCCACCGAGGTGCTCTTATCCTGAATAGGATGGACAGATGTAAGCTTCATGGATCTAAATAAAAATAAAATAAAATGTTTTTGTTTGAAACCAAAGAATCCAGATTTTTACATGTACATAAGCGTTTACTAGACATATAATATGTTAGTAGTAAGAAGGTTGCAAATATTAAGGAGGCCAAGTCTATCGTCTTATACCTACACTTTTATAGGGTCATTTCACAATAAATTTATATCGTTTATATTATTGTGTCGCACACATAAAATGTGCCTCCCTGTTTTTTGCATGGAAAGAAACGCGCGTCGACCCGACGGTTTTGTAGAACGGCACTACCTATACCATATTTTATACCATATTTTTTTATGCACACATACAATAAAATTAACCCGAAGAACTTGGAACATATCCTATTAATAATATTAATCAAATCATGCCTACATAAACCTACACATAAATATAAGATTTCAACTAAAAGTAAATTGATGGTTTGAGAATTACGTCATGGACTTAGTGACATGGTTACCGTAGATACAAGATATAATTTTACAAATACGGAAGAGCTCCTAACCTAATCAGGTAAATGATGAGGTTATTTTCAAGATCATTGTGATCGATCGGACGTCAGATCGTCGCCACAAATAAGTTTGCTTTTCATACGTGGCTATTTTTGGCATACGTATATAAATTACGACACACAAGTTTGGTTTGCTAAAATGTAGATAAGATTTATTTTTAAAATATAATGCCTTGGTTACACGGTGCGAGCTGGCATGCGAGCTGACCTAGTCAGTTACTGAGGTGCTGCTACTCTGAGACCGCATCATACGAGTTATTGTCATGTCAGTTGCTCGCTCCGAGTAATGCCGTTAAAAGAAGCTCCTTTGACCAGTCGTCAAGTACCCAACTAAAACAATTTTAAATCAAAGCGAAAAAGAAAAACTCTGTGCTCGGGACTCGAACCCGCCTCTCTTTGGCTAATCCTCAACACAGACACACCACCAATTGCGTCACCGTGTCACTATACAAACCCAATGAAATTTACCACCGCTTCTTACCAAGTGCCTAGTCAACACGAAGAAGTGCTTAGAGCATTGAACTACTATTGTACTTGCGTTCATCGAAAGGACACCCGCGAACCGCATTTTTGTCATTTGAATTGGAGCTCGCGAACTCCAACTTCTATGGCGCCTAGTTGGTAGTAACGTCTGCCTACTGAGCACAGGGTCGCGGCTTCGAATCCCGCCCAGGGCAAACATTCGTGTGATGAGCACTTGTGTTTGCCCTGTGTCTGGATGTTGTATATTTATATATTTATGTATGTTAGCTGTCTGGCACCCATAGCACAGGCTCTAGTTTGGGGTCTGATGGCCGTGTGTGAGACGTCCCACATATTATTATTATTATTATTCTCAGCGTGTACTCCGCCCGCCCGCCTCCCGCTGCCGCCTTGTTAGCGCATAGAATGTAATCGAGGTGTGCTTTTTATAGAGTGATAAAAAAGGGTTACCTAAAACTCCGCCCAGCTTGGACACAACGACCAGCATGATGACGGATATGACGGCAAGCACCGCCGTAAAGATCCTGGCGAACACGCCTTCGTGTATCGGCTTCAGTCTTTGCTTGAGCATGCCCCGCAAGATGTCTTCCACCGCCACTAGGGCGCATGCGTTTAAAACAGCTGATAGTGAACTGCCAAAGAAAAATATCATCTGTACTTTATTTAATGCACCGAGGCACTACAATGCCAACTGCTCAAATTTTTTGCACTGATATAAAAATATATACACTTATATGCAATGTAATTTAAACTAAGAAATTCCACGCTTCTTATTACAAGTGTCCAAGACTAATCTATGAAGACTATTAGATACATATTCAGTGTTAAGACAGAGTTCGGGGAGGAAGGGATGCCTTGCGAGAGAACGTTTAAAGTAATTATGATTAAAGTAATACAAGTTTTACATCAACCTTAAGCCAATAACAGTTATCCACCATTATACTAAACAATTTTATGTTTGTTAACATGTTGTCCTTTAGAGCCGAGCGTATTCCGTAGCCGTGCGAGTGACCAGCCAGCCGCATGTGCTAGCTTCTGTACATCTTTCGCACCGCAGCAGGGGGATTCTTACTTTTTAAAATTACTTTTTTTATTTCAGCTAACCTTCTGCTCCTCGTGTTACCATATTCTCACCTTAGTCCAGCTCCAAATACTCCAGCCAGGAAAACTCCCGACAGCCCGTAGAGTTTCTGCGTGTTGGTGATCCAGGTGACGAAGGAGGGCAGCAGCCGGTCGTTCACGATTGGGCAGCCTTCGGGAGCGCACCCAGTAGTGGACCACGCCGCCCACGCCGCTAGCCCACACCACACGCACAGCGAAATGGCAATTATGGCGCCACAGCAGAATATTATAATCGCTCTGTAAATAAATGGGGATGTTGTGAATCGGTGGAGGAGGTAGAGCGTCGGTGGCCAAGTGGGTAGGGCCGTTGACTCCCATTCGAAAGTTCGCGGGTTCGAACCTCGGCACGTACAAATGTGTTTTCGATTTTTGAATTCATATGTACGTTAATTCGACGCTCTTACCCCTGCGAACCTGTAACCTGCACACACCTGCGAAGTTATTCAAAGGTTGTGTGTGAAATTGACCAACCCGCACCAGCGTGGTCGACTAAGGCCTATTCCCCCTGATATCAGGGTAGGTTCGAGCCTCTCGGTGGGGACATACATGAGCTGTCAATGATGATGATGATGATGTTGTGAATAGGGAAGTGTCCTGGAAAAAAGAGATCGATTCTAATTAGTCCGTCGTCCGTCAGTTAGATTATCGGAAAAATTTAAGATGTGTTTTTTTTTCAAAATTACGAAGTTATATTGCATCAAAATGTAGGTGCTATGGCGTCGCTTGTTTCGTACAATTTGTATGGCGGCGTGTCGTCACTGGAAATTTCAAAGTGCTGTATCGTCGGCATTTTTTGTTTCCCAGAAAAAAAAACGTGTACATAATTTTTTTGTAATTTAACTGACGGACTAACTCGATTTTTAGGACACTTCCTTATTGTTATTTTTTAAGTTCACTTAAATGTGTACATAAAGTAGGTTTCATCGCTGCTCTGACTATAAAAAGTATATTGTCAGTTGCGTAATAATTACATATAATTATACCTAAACACACGTTCACATGAATAATTTACTTCGCTTTATTACAAGATGCGAACTAGTTACTATACTAACTACTTAATACAAGGCGCCGCCACACAACTCCGTAATATTAAAGCATTTTTTAAAGTGAATTTAAATAAATGATGTGATAGAAGGATGAAATCCGCAGGCGAAAGAGAGTCACCGACATAGCCTGAAGAATCGCTAAGCTTAAATGGCAATGGGCGGGGCACATTGCGCGTAGAACCGACGGCCGTTGGGCCAGAAAGGTTCTCGAATGGTGTCCGCGCGTTGGAAGACGTAGTGTGGGCAGGCCCCCCACGAGGTGGACCGACGATCTGGTGAGGGTCGCTGGAAGTCGCTGGATGCGGGCAGCGCAGGAACGATCATTATAGAGATCTTTGAGGGAGGCCTTTGTCCAGCAATGGACATCTTTCGGCTGAGATGATGATGAAATTAAGAGGTCAAGCTGATTAAAGTAGTATGTTTTCTAACCAGCACTCGGGCAAGATCCCTAAATATGCGCGAATCGTGCCCCCAACTACCGTCTTCAAGATGCTGCAGATATAATAAAGAACAGCTAACCAGTGTGCTTACATGGACGCTTTCCGTCGGGTGGCCAGTGCGATGTACCGCTGCACCATGGTCTGGTTCACCGAGTTGAAGCAGGTCCAGTAGATACCGCCCCCCACTACCGCCCCCCACCCTGTCTGCCTCTCGTACATGGAGAAACTCCAACTGACAAAACAATTATAAATTAATTACTTTCCTGAAAGTTGCAATTAGCCCTCGCGCGACACGCGTTTTAAGACCTGGCTTCGGGGGAGATGCGTTGAAGTCGCAGGGTACAATAATTATGAGTTGATTACTTTCCTGAAAAATTGCAATTAGGCTTCGCGCGACGGGCCACGTTTTGTGACCTGGCTTGCCGGGGAGATGCGTTGAGGTCTCGGGGACTTTTTCTATTTTTAGTCATTGTACAAACAAACTATAAACCCTTGAATTATGAATTATTTTTGCTACGACGCCGCCTCTACTACACCGCTAATAGCATCCGTAGCTGAGTGGTACAACACTCGCCTCATATTATGGAGTTTCCAGTTTCGTCGAACAAATATCACTTTGTGAGATTATCTCAAGTTTGAATTACCTGATAGTCTTAAATGAAAAATGATTCGTAAGGCACGTAAAGCCGTTAGATACACTAATGCCTACGGATTTATCGTTAGTGAGCCATGTCAGAAGCCTTAGGCGGCTCAGTAGTTCTGACACCAGGGTTCATAAGGTTGACCTCGAAACTTGCACGATAAGCAAGCAAAGTAAGCTATGCCACCGTGGTTGGGTAATAAATCATACTTACTTAGACGGCCCCGTAGCCTAGTTGGTTGTACGCCTGCCTACGAAGCACAGGATCGCAGGTTCGAATCCCGCCCAGGGCAAACAATCGTGTGATGAGCACTTGTGTTAGCCCTGTGTCTAGATGTTGTACCAGCCAGCCAACTGTCTGACAGCCATAGTACAGGCACTGCCTAGTTTGGGGTCAGGTGGCCGTGCGTGAGATGTACCACATGTTTATTTATTATTACTTAGAAAGAGACATTCTGCCGTTGTCGACGGCGGCGCCGAAGACGGTAGAGAAGCCCCCGACGGCCACGGTGCCCGCGATGGCCACCATCACCACCCCCAGGAACATGATCCCAGTCTGCACTGAGTCCGTCCACACCACGGCCCTTAGTCCACCCTGCGAATACAATGGAATATATTCTTGACTTGCTGTCCGCCCTCGGCTACGCCCGTGTTGTTTTTTTCTTTTTTTCTTTTTTTTTACCTATCTGTCTGTATGTTTGTTATCGCATCATGCAAAAAATACTGCATCAAATTAAACCAGTTCTCTAAATTAAATTTCTGAATGGCTAACTTAATAAAAACTAGGCAATTAAAAAAAAGCATTCGAACTAATTTATAATATGAATGAAGTTTTAAAAAACCAAACTGGAAAGCACTATGTGGCAGAAGCTTGACATTAAAATTATAACATGCATTCCATGCATTGTTGCAATGCAATGCAATGCAATTGCAATGGAATATACTTCGTATCAAAGGCGGAACGACATATCTGTGGAAATCTGGTGAGAGTCGCGGGAAGTCGCTGGATGCGGGCAGCGCAGAACTGATCGTCGTCGTGGAGATCTTTATAATATTTTAATTTTATCTTTATAATAACTTGAAATAATTCTTGTAAATGTATTCTCCGTTCTGTTGTCTGTGTTTAGAGAAACATACTTTTTTTCTCACTTGAAAGAGCTTACTTGCTTGCAAAAATAAATAAAATACTCACTAATGCCGTATAAATACCACAAATGACCACCATAGAAGCTCCCACGGCATATACGTTAAAACCAGTCACTGAAATAAAATTAAAGCATGAAAATTGTACACATCCTGGTCACAGCACACCTCCGGACTAGTCCGGACCTACTTATGCATGCGTGAGATTTATTTATACGTTAGAAAGACGCACTGCGTTCATTATGTATATTCATACATGTCTTCATAAAATCTTTCCGCATATCTAATATCCATGCGCTTTTAGTTCTGTTTGACATCACACTACAACATAACTAACCTTACTCGGGTAACTAGAACTACTGCGTCTATCTCCTAAATGTTCAACTGTCTTAATTAGTTTTTTTTTAGCTTTATTGCTTCTTTTCTGTTGAGTTGTATTGTGTTCTATCAAATCTCAAATGAATGATGTCTAATGACAAATGCATTAAAGCTGTGCAAAGTGAACAAACTCAGGAATTAATAAAACAGAAGGCAAAGCAATCTTCTAAAAATATTAGATTTGTTTTTGACATACTCGTAAATGCTAAGAGAAGGCGGTTTCAGGAATGCATATTTCTGAAATTCATCAGGTATAAATGTGTCTTTCGTTAGGTACTTACTTACTTTTCTTATTGATTAGAATAGATTAAAAAGCAAGGCAAGGCGAATCAGTTCCAATACTTACATTGATTAAATGCTAATGCAGGAACATACACCACCATCGGTAGAAACAGTATCTGTGAAATAAAAACTAAATCAAGATAATATTTATATAGAACTATAGCAATTATTTTCAACTTATCCTACTTTGCTTTTGACTTTTCAAGATTAATCTACTTGCACAATTTCATTTAAATCTTTGATCTATTTCGGTTTCTTTTAACAATATAATAAAGACTAGCTTATCGAGACGGTTTCGATTGAGTCGCCTATGGCTTCTGACATGACTCGTATAACGACTAGTGACTACATCGGCTTTACGTGCCTTCCGAAGCACGGAATAAAGTTTTAATCAATCGGAGTTTTAATTAATAGCAAAGATTGCATTTTGATCTAAATACTACTTCTAATACATAGTACAAATAGACTCTAACTCCTCTGTCAAGACGTCTAAATATACAGTTAACTAGTTCATTAAAATCTACGTTTTAGAATCACGATGAGTACTTTTAACCTCATGACATGGCACTGTAACATTTGCTTAGTAATTATGTCACACAATGCGGAGGTAGAAAAATCAACATTGTTTTGCTACGAATCAGTAAAATAAAGGTACAGTTACACATGCTCATTAGTAGCACGAAAGCATGCCACTATTGAGCAGTTGCTACCTAGTAGCATGTGTATCGAAGCATTGCTAATTATGAGCATGCTAATTTCGAGTTTGCTCAAAAATCGACAGTCGTGCGATTTTTGGGCATGCTACCTGCAGCGCGGGTGGAAGGGGGGGTGCTTTTAGCACGTGTGAACAGGTTTGCTTATTGAGCATGCTAGTATCGATCAATCGTTTGCATCAAGCTTTTGGGCACACTGTATTGCAATCAAAATGGTTATACTATTAAATTTTCTGGAGAGGGCCACTTGGATTTCCATTTTTCACGCACTGACACTGACATAGAACTTGCTACAATGTCGATACCGAAGCCTAGCCCGTGCTCAATTAGCATGTGTGTTCAATCATTTGCTTTGAGCATGCTTATTTAAAAGTTTGCTTAAAAGAAGCATGCTAAACATAAGCAAATGTGTCAGTTCAAAGAGCATGCTCGCTTTAAGCATGCTAATAAGCATGACGTTTTATTAGCATGTGTAACTGTACCTTAACTTCCGTCAACAACTGATCGAATGGACTGATCATGCTTTAGCGGCGCATGCGCGGTCAATTGGCAGTGAATGTGAGTATGTATTCAGTGGAGCAAAACCACGTGTCATTGACACGTCTAAAGTCCACCACTTGGCCATGACAGTCATTTAAAATCTTCCTTTGATCCGCACCTAGCGTACCAATTAGAATAGTCTAGTGAATTATTGTATTACCTATTAAAGCGTATTATATAAATTTTGTTATTATCGTCTATTAAAATAAAGGCAAGGAGTAGCCAATAGTTTCTTACTCTTTCATTTAATTTATTTATAATTTATTTTTATGATAGTTAATGTATCTGTACCATAGTTATAGAATGTAAGCAAAAAACATCTCTATGGTCTTGACCGTAGAAAGTAAAAGGGAACGGTCTCTGCCCATTCCTCCGGAATAGAGGCGTGTCTTTATGTAAGTATTTACTTATTTATGTGTAATCGTAACATTGTGGGCTAGTTATATAAATCACTCAAATTATGTGAAATATATCGGTAAACAACAGCGAGTGTTGTCTCTACGTACATAGAGTAAAAGTTCTTACACTATGAAAAACATTTTTAATGAAAATTTATAAGATATAGCTAGACTATTGTTCTTTTCAAGAATTTATTTTTATTACTAAACATGTGTTGTTTAAAAAATATATATCTTACTTATGAATTCAATCTATATGGGAATTGTGACGTAACGTATTAGAATAATAAATTATTAACATGATGAAGGAATTACAGGAGTTTATAAAATAACACCATTGTTCTTTTAAAATTACGCAAAATCGTTTTATTTTTAAATAACACCGCTAGTTACGTAATCCGCTACCAATGTAATATTGTGTATATTTCAATAACTAGCTGCCCGCCCGCGGCTTCGCTCGCGTTGGTTTTCGTCTTTTCCCGTAGAAATAAGATGTTTACCAGCCTGAAAAGGTGGCTACCTCACTCTCTGCTTCTGACCTTCAATAAGTGTAACAACCTCAGACAGCGTTACTTTCGCATTTAACTTAAACTCCACACACACGCACAGTTTTCTTCGTGGGAATGAGGTATTTTTCCGTGGTAAAAGGTAGCCTATGTCCTTCTGCAAGGTTTATTCTATCTCTGTACCTACCAATATTTTTATCAAAACATTTTGACCTGCCTGCGGCTCTACCCGCGCCAACAGTTTTTTCCATGGGTATAACATATTTTATCGGTTAAAGTAGCCTATACCCATCCCCAAAATCTCTTCTATCTGTGTATCAAGTTTCATCAAAAGATACGGGAAAATATCTCATTCCTGCGGAAGCTGTGCACGGGAAAGTCAAAAAACAGCGCAGGCGTAGCCGCGGGCGGACATCTATCAGTAAGAAATAATTATAAAAATGGGATATACTCGTATTTTAAAATTAACTATTTGTCAAGTTAGAGGAACACAGATCAATTATTTCTAAATGTCATTTAGGTATTGAATAGAATGAATAATTATTATTATTCAATACCTAAATAACATTTAGAATTAATAAAGTCTACTGAAGTACAATAGATACGTACATCTTTAATGACGTTTTTTTCTGCCGCCCTTGCATTAAATATCGTAGAATTGAGGTCATCAATGAAACGCAACTATCTAAATTATATAACATTACTTAGAGTCACGAACTGGTCAACTATTTCGGTCTTTCCACCAAAAAATTAAACATTGGTTGAGCGTGTGTTTAAGAATAGCAAACACTGAAAGGACATGCTTAGTCAAGAGTTTTGAGTACCTAACTTTCCTGAAGAAAATTTTCTCGGATAAAAGAAAAACTATATATACGTACAAAAATTCAAATTTTCCAATAACGAGATTCACTAGCCCACAGTAGGGTTACGATTACACATAAAAGCAGTATTTGCTAAGCCGCCGCTTACACCCTGTCTAAAATTTTTAGACAAGCGTACGTTTGTTTAACTTTTTTGTGGTGAGACCGTTTATGTTATGTACCTATTACAATCTGTATGAAAATATGGCGACGGGTTGAAATATTTTAAGGAAGACTCTCCTTTAAAAGAAACTTGCTAACAAGGCCGTCTCTATAGCTTTATCAGGCTAATGAATGTTAATAATGTATCAGAAACCCAAGTGCTCTATCAGACAAACATAGTCTAGAGTCCGTTGTGTACCGTACGACGTTAAATTATTTCTCGTAACATGTAATTTACGAACACGGTGATGATAGTGATAACACTATAGAGACGATTTTCTTGTACTTTTATTATTTTTATTTTTCTAGTGGAACTTTTGTGTGGCAATTTTTATTAGCTGAACGCAAAAAAAAGGTCCAATATGGTTATTGGTGATAATAATTTAAAAAAATCAAGAATAATCAAATTTCATTTTATTCAATATAAGCTCCCTTAGAAAACTAAATGACGTCATTTCAGAACTTAAAAATCTTTGTTCAATCTAAGACCGGCTCTCGTCTCAAGCGAAGGAATCTGCATACTAATTCCTTTAATAAATATAAGAATAATTTAAAACGCAATGACTATTTGTATCTTTGATTATTGATTCTCAATCATAGGGATTGTAAATAAACTGGATAAATGTGATAATAGCACTATCTGTGTCAAACTCTAGTCTAAGCGAAATTTACAAATCGATCGCGATCAAAGTCCAGGAGTTCGTTTCCAAAAAGCTGTATTTCACAAGTTCCGTTTACTATTTGACATTCATTGCGTAGTAAATTAGCCTCAAAAGTCAACCTTTATGTTCGTATTCATATCGACTAAGAAGTAATGGACATTGAAGTGTAATTTGCAAATTGTAGTTTAGTAAAATTATAACTGCTGACCGTGTAGCTTATTACATTCGTGCGTAATCAAATCAATCAATGAATCACAACTACAATCATAATATTTAGGTTTTGAAGCAAAAAGACAGACGTTACAGTTTTTTTCTAAAAATAAATTTGGGATAATATAACGAAAGCTCAGTCATTGAGTGCTTACGAATTTAGTACTTTTTAAAAAAAAGCTTTTCTTAATATTAACTTATATCTATGTGTTTTTTAAAGCAAGGTCAAAATATTAAGCTTTAATGGACTTACTATGTCTGTATTGTCTCATCATCATCATAGACATTTCTCGTTTAGTCAGACTTGTTAAGCAAAGTAAAAGTGGTTTCGAAAAAAATTGTTGGTTTGGTGGTTGTATTGTCTACAGACATAATATTATGGTGATTGATTATGTATAAGTCGTCGGCAAATTGTAGAAATCATAATTTTTCATAATTCATTGGCATTTTACAAACGCTCGCTGTTTTGCAATATGCTATAGGCCAATAAAATTGAAAAATGCCTTGTCAATTTATAAAATTACAAAACAAGTCGAGCGCATTCTGTAAAATGCCGCAGCAAATTATCTTATTGTTTAATAACCATGGCAGCGTACCTAATCTACAGCTGTTTGCGAAGAAATTTAATAAAAAAATTACAATTCTGCTAAATCGGTGGAGTTAGTGAGTGAATAAAGTGATTTTAGCAACTAATAACTTATAAATATATCAACTTTAATCAATTATTTATTATTGCATTTGAAGCCATTTGTTATCAGTATAATACATCATTCAGCTCGTGCTATGACACGTTACTTATTGAGAAGGGGAATTCGTTCTACAATTTGTCTCCAGCATATTACAGAATAAAAATATGTTTGTAAAATGCCGAATCATTCTGTAAAATGACGAGATGTACGATTTGCCGACCACACATAAAGTAAACTTACCTCATCTAGCAAGAACAGAAAGGAAGCGATCGTGCGAACGTGTCGGTTGAAACGCAGCTCTAAATACTGAAACAAAAAATAGCAAATAATACGGTAACTACGTAAATAAATAAAACATTCACTACTAAGACAAAGCCGCCTTTTTTGGGTTATTACAAAAAACTTGATAAGTCAAGACAGTTAAATTCTTTGTAAATTTAATTTACTTAAAATTGACATGAAAGAATATCGTTTGTGTGTAAATTATTATTATAATGGGCTGATGTGAATACCAAAATACTCATAAGCGCGCATAGTAGAGTATTCAATTTGGCTAATTAAAAAAATTACAAGCTCCGGGTGAATCCAATCTCATCCATCATCAATGTTGCAATTATTCTAAAAGATTATTCTAGTATGGCAACAGACTAGAATTTAAACTCAGTCATTTATTTATACATATTTTTTTAGAACAGGTTCAGGAATACGATTAAGATTATTTAAAGAAGTGAAAAAGCTTTTCTCTAACCCAAGCTTAAACTAAAGCTAGCCCCCATCTCAAATGAACGAACAAGTCTAAACAAGGATAGGTAAATTATGTAACAAAGAGCGTGTCGAAATAAGTTAGGCGACTAGGCGATTAAGGTGTCATCGTTTTTTTTATCAATTCTCCTCTATAATTATCATGTCGCTAAACACTTGTTTATCGCGACACTATACCACAGAATACCAAAAATACCTACTAACTTATTTCTAAACAGGTTTGCAACTCGGGCTGCGCACAAAATCTATAGCTACATTCACAATTTGATATCGATTGTATTGTGTATCCGGCCCGAGTTGTTTACATAGAATTAATTAAAAATACCTACACTTAACCTATAAAAAAGGTTAAGTACCCTTTGCGCGACTAATGTCCAAAATACAACCTAACGAATTAGATAAATAACGTGGTATTTAGTGAAAATGTACTAAAGGTCGACAGACCACATTTGGTGAACAATATACGACGGAAAAATTGTATTTATAAAAAAAAGATAATGTAACGAAATCGGCTTTGCACCACTTAGGATATTCGCAACACGACGACACGGCTGCGATGTTGTGAATACTTAGTTGAAAGTCAGCGACCTTGGTGAGCAGGTAAAGAGGCCAATCAGTGAAGTAGATGACGAGACAATCAGTCCAACAGTGGGACATTTGAATATCTCTAGCAAATTATAAATGCGAAAGTGTGTTTGTTTGTTTATTCTTTCTTTCATACTGAAAGTAAGCAACGGATTAAACAATTTTTTTGCACAGAGGTAGATAGAGGACTAGAGAGTAAAATTCGAAAAAATATCTATGTCCCGCGAGAAAATTAGACAAACAACGCGGGCATAGCCGCTGGTGGACAGCTAGTTGCAAATATGACGTAAGCGACTGCGTAGCGTACAGACCCCTCACACTAGCGTCTTTCAAGAGTCGATGTCGTGCGTCGCGTGTACAGTCATCCGCGTCCGTCTTTTATTTCACTCGCCTTGCTGCCTATGATGGTATGTCTTTATTCGGACGTTCTATTTTAATAGATGCCGGTCCAGTGGCCTTAACCAATTTTGCAATATCTGATATCTATCTAATTTTGCAAAAAATCAAAGTCCAATCACAAGTATCGCATTGTCTTGTCAAATGGATTTGCTTGTCATCGCTATTGTGATAAGATTTTGCAAGATAAATAACAAGTATTACATAGAGATAAAAAGTATTACATGGTAACGGTGAAGTAATATAACTTAAATGGAAGAACTTGATGCTTTATAACTAAGTACGGTCTCGTTTATGTTATGGTTACATACAATTATTGAGTATAATAAAAAAATTAATTTAAAGAATGGTATTACATTACATCATTACAGGATAATGATACTTTTTCTTACACCCTGTATGAACCATCTCCGAGAGCACAAAAAAAAGGTCAAAAGAAATAGAGAATAATTTTAACCTTACCTCATATGAGGAGGAGAGTCTGAGGGTATGGAAGACTGGCAGGTAGATGAAGATGACGATGACGCAGCTGGCGGTGACGCCGACGATGACCAGCCAGTACTGGGTCCCGTAGTTGTAGATCTCCGCTGGCGTGCCCAGGATTGTCACCCCTGATACGTAGCTGTTTGGGGTTACAAGCGTCAAACAATCAAGGAAGAGGAACACGGTTATAACTAATCGTCTTTTCTGCCCTATCCTTGTATGCTGTTGAAGATAGATAACTTTATAGATCAAATTTTGGACGTTTAACAATTAGGCTATCGTGGTCGACTAAAGCCTATTTACCCTGATTCAGATATGGGGACGATGAACATCCAAAACAGTCATGGCTGATGTTATCCTATTTAAAATAAATCATTATTAGTTTCTCAACGCCAACAGCTGCAAAAAATAGCTTAGTGTTTATTTTGCTTAAAATTAAAAAGATACAATTTTTGAGCCAGACCTATTTACGTGAAATTTGTGTTACATCATAGACTCTAGTAAACTCTACTCTCCTATTATACTACATAACTGTTGTCCTATTTTTAAGATGTACTTAGGAATGATTATTTAAAGTGGTCAATAAAATATATAAAGTCTACGAGATTTCAGCTTAATTGAAATTATACCCTCTAAAGTATGATGAAAATCGAATTATTACATCATAAAAACTCTACAAAAACGATAAATTTCAAATTCATTACAAACAGAAGGCTACAGTGCAGTTAATTACAAAACACCTATTCTTTTATACACGCCATAATATTATTCTGTAGATTTGATATTAAACAGGTTTAAAAATAAATAAACAAATTATTTTACCAAAAAAATGCCCGGAATAGGATATAAATAACAGGATAAAATATTAACATAAACAAAAATTCAGTCGAAATATATGTACATTGTACACGCATAATTCTCACAAGACTGCTAAAACTTCCAGAATCCTATTTTAAGATGTCTTATGGACCCGAGAAAGAATATAGGCCACCTTTTACCGCGGGAAAATTCCTCATTCCCACGGGAAAAATAGTTAACGCAGCGGATTTTTTTGACCTATACTTGTGTCGCAAAAGTACGACGAATCAAGCTTCACCGGACTCGAAGGGCCGCGGCGCAAAACTAGTTTTTTTATTAAAATATCTACCCAATCGCACCTGGCAATTAGAGACATCGCAACAGGGAAGGTGGACATCTCCCTACCGCCCAGCAGGTAGTCCCTGATGTCCACAATGGTCTTCCTTCTGGACCCCCTGTAGCTGTAGTACAGCCCCCCAGCGCAGGACGAGATGCACAGGATGAAGAATATGACGTAATCAGCTGTGAGCAGGCCACTTTCTTTTGTAGTAAACGCCGCCATTGTGAGAACTGGTTCTCGTGTCTGAAAAAGAAAATTTTGATACAAAATGCACTGAGAACTGCCCCCTAGCATGACAAATTATCCGAGCTGGCAAAATACCATGTGAAATCCGCGATACATAAATATTCTCCAATAAGATAAGAGTACACGAACGACAAAATTTTGTCTGTCACGCTTGAACGATCATGCTAGGGGGGGCTGGAGAGTAAAGAAAATAAAAGAGCATTAAAATGTACTGTTTTTTTTTGTATAAGTTTTAATTAAGGAATCTTAACATATCTATCCCTTTTTATATTTGATACCTATTCATGTCCCCGGTGGTCAAGTACTTTTCTACAAAGGAGCGTAAATGTGTGCATGCCTTAAGTTTCTCAACAGGTTTTGAATAATTAAATTAGCTAAGTTTATTATCTCTCATATTCACTTTAAATCTGTGATATCTAAAAATCTCAACTTAAATTTAGTACTAATGAAATGAGAGAGTAAGTTTTATTACCTTTAAACATGCTGCTGGTAAGTAATGAATTGCGATGAAAAAATTTAACGTAGGGTAGATGAAATCTCGGGGAAAACCTGGCTACTTTTGAAAGTTTCTTATTTTCACGGCAATAAATGCGCTGCTAACTTAACAGTTATGATTATGAACAATGTACACTGACTAATTTTGTAATTTATTTATAATTTTCATGCGATATGTCGAATCTATATAATAAAACTGTAGAGGTCGAAAATCTGTACATTGAAAAAAAAATGCTAAAAACCGAGTCAGGGGGATGTAAGAAGTGATACAGAACATAACCACTTTTTTTTTCTCTGTTAATCCGTTTGTGTGTGTGTACGGGGTAATCTCTGAAACTGTTGAACCGATTTGAATAAAATTTTGCATAGTGATACCTAATATCCTCGGTCAACATCTAGTAAAAAAATATTTTTCACCGCGGCAAAATATCTTATTCCTACGGGAAACTGCACATAAGCACAGAATATATAATAGTACTATAGTAACATAAGTCAAAAATCAACGCGAGCGTAGCCGCGGCCGGACAACTAGTAAATAAATAAAATCACAAAACAGAAAGGGAAATTATAAATCGTGTGAATAACTATTTCTTTAACGATTTAGAATTTTAGAATGCATATTACGCCAGTAATGGGAAAATAGCATATGCGGTTGGACATTTTGACCTTGAGAGTGCCGTTATTCCGTAACAATAGAAGCGGGTTTCGTAGTTCAAGTGTCCAGCCGCTTGTGCTGCTTACTGTAGGTAATATAGGAGTAGTACAGTAGGCAGCACGTATGCGACTGGACATTATGACCTTGAGAGCGCCCGTATTGCGTAATGGTAGTGAATTACGCAGTGCGAGTGTCCAGCCGCATGTGCTGCTTTACGTACCATGTTGTAGTATCTTGCGTGCGATCAGTCATGAAAATTAAAATCCTCTTTAGGGTTATTTGCCACATTGAAAAATAAATACACGTGTAGACCACAAACTATGATTTTATTAATGTGATGTTTGTGTGTCTGTAGTCTATACTAATACTATAAAAAAGGTTTGATTGTTTGTTTTGTTTGTTTGTTAGCATTGAGGCTCAAAACCTACTAAACCGATTGTAATGAAGCTTGGTATAAAGATCCTACTAATATTATAAACGCGAAAGATTGTGAGTATAGATGTATGTTTGATACTCTTTCACGCAAAAACGACTAAACGGATTTTAATGAATTTTTACAATATGGTAATGGTAAAAGCGGGCTGATTTCCGCAACTCGACGTCTAATGCACCTTTTTGCGTAATAACTTAACGTAATAAACATTACAATAATATAGCTTATACATCAGAATAACACATAGGCTACTTTTTACCGCGGGAAAATACCTCATTCCCACGGGAAAAACTGTTAGCGAGGCAGAGCCGCGGGTTGAAAAGCTAATAGGATATACTTTGAGGAATAACATCGGGTAACTTTTACCGCGGAAAATCGGATCGGAAGGATAAATAGACTATTTAAACCGTGTAAGCGTGTCTTTTCAGTATTTGCTGAGCCGTAACTCATATCCTGTATAATGTATTAACATTTTTATAAACTACTATTACGCGTTAACAGTTTTTCCGTGGGATTGAGGCATTTTCCCGCGGTAAAAGGTAGCCTGTGTTATTAATCAGTTCACAAATACAAATCTTTCCTCTTTATAATATTAGTATGACGAGTATTAAGTATGATTTTTAAAGTTCAACGTCTGAGTAATGGAATTCACATTCGCGAAGGTGAACTAGTGTTTGCACTTAACTCTTCCACTGACGAAAATCTGTGTTTTACATTCCAACCGTGATCGATGATGTTTGTGAATTGACGCGGGAACAGCAGTATGATGTAAGTATCATACAGATAAACAAGGCGTTTGAACAATCCATCTTCATTCATCTTTATGCTAAATTCTGCTTCACATACATAGAAACCGTTTATTTGGTAGGTACTAGCTTTCCACCCCCCCACTCCGCCCACGCAAACAGATTTCAGAATGAGGAATTTTCCCGCGGTAAATGTTTGTAACCTTTGTGTTATGATAAGCTATAATCATTGTAAAACTTCATTATAATCCATTGAGTAGTATTTGCGTGAAAGAGTAACAAACATCCATACCTACAATACAACCATCCATCCTCACAAACTTTGGCGTTTATAATATACTAGCTGCCCGCCCGCGGCTTCGCTCGCATTGGTTTTCGTCTTTTCCCATAGGAGACAATGCTAAGTCTTACTACTCCCTTGGTATTCATTGGTATCGTTGTGAGAAAGTTGCTATCATTATAATTCCGGAGATATAGCTATAGCTTAGGGAGGATTGTAGCTTGATGTTCAAGCTATAATCCTCCCCTCTCGTGTAGCCAAACGGTGGGGTCTTTCGACTTAGTTTATATCCAAAAAGTTAGTATCAGATTGCTATTCATTGCTCAGTAAAGAAAGAACACTGGTCGCGTTGTAATTCCGAAGATATAGCTACAGGTTGGGGAGGATTATGGCTTGAGCATTTTAATTTTTCTCTTTTCTGCACAACGCTTTGTTCTTTCATTGCAAAATTTGTATCAAACTTTACTATTCATTGGTACTGTAAAACTACATAAGATTTTTTACGCTAAACATCGTAAAAGTACTTTAAAAATGCATGTAAACTTCTACATACAAATTTGTTTTGAGTCCCTATAATGCATAGTACGATAATGCGCAGCCAGCAAAGCACGTCCGACAGTTGAATACCAAACGTGGATTGCAGTTATAGAATCATATATTCTTTGCCTTGCACTATTAAACGAGTTTGATAGACACGGTCCAATACATATAGTCAATATTTAATGTGGATTTTATTATTTTGCGTTCAATTGGTTTGCTGGCTGCGCATTATCGGACCGTGCATTATAGGGACTCAAAACAAATTTGTATGTAGAAGTTTACATGCATTTTTAAAGTACTTTTACGATGTTTAGCGTAAAAAATCTTATGTAGTTTTACAGTAACAATGAGTAGTAAAGGTTGATACCAATTTTGCAATGAAAGAACAAAGCGTTGTGCAGAAAAGAGAAAAATTAAAATGCTCGAGCCATAATCCTCCCCAACCTGTAGCTATATCTTCGAAATTACAACGCGACCAGTGTTCTTTCTTTACTAAGCAATGAATTGCAATCTGATACTAACTTTTTGGATATAAACTAAGTCGAAAGACCCCACCGTTTGGCTACACGAAAGGGGAGGATTATAGCTTGAACATCAAGCTACAATCCTCCCTAAACTATAGCTATATCTCCGGAATTATAATGATAGCAACTTTCTTACAACGATACCAATGAATACCAAGGGAGTAGTAAGACTTAGCATTGTCAGAATGGAATTTCATTAAGGTTTTATAGGGGAGGATTATACCTAGAGGGACATCCAATAAGTGTAACAAACACAGAAACATTACTTTCGCATTTAACCATTCACCGTTTTTTTCCGTGGGAATAGTACTTACTATTAAAACTGTGCTAGTTGTAGCAATCTGGCTTCACTAATTAAAAATAAGCATTTTTGTTATTGGCAACTCTGTTCTTTACTTGCTCTGCACGCAGCTTGTTGTATTCGTTGTGATTAATTTTGTACTTGCTTGATTAAAAAGTATTTTCCACGCTAAAGTAAGTATTTTCACTCATAACTTCTCACAAGCAGCCAACCCAGCACCTCTTCTTTCATCAACACCAATTTCGAGAGGAAACAAACACTAGTAGCCTACTGCTCATTAAATTTTGAATAGAAAGAAATTTTACTTTATTGCGCTCAAAATACATGAAAAACATTACAATGTACAACTATAAAAGTGTATATAACATGGCACACCAATTTCTACCAGGCAACCTTTTGTGTTTACCCGCGAGACAGTGCAATAATTAAAAGAAAACTAATACGAATATGGGTAATAGGTAAACTTTATTCTTCTCAGCATGATAAAACAAATTAAATATTTAAAACTTAAAATCATACTATACTATATCATACTTCATACTAAAGAGAAAAGATTTGTATTTTTGTGTGAACTCAAAAATTACTGAACCGATTACAAAAATTCTCCACTAGAAAGCTACATTCACCCTGAGTAACATAGGCTACATTTTGCTGCGGAAAAATGCCTCATTCCCACGGGAAACGCAAGCGGAGCCGCGCGGCGGAAAGCTAGTATTATTATGAAGAGGAAAGTTTTGTATTTTGTGTGTGTGTGTGTGTGTGTGTGTGTATGTTTGTAATAAATAAACTCAAAAACTAGTGCACCGATTTCAAAAATTCTTTCAACATTAGAAAGGTACATTCACACTGAGTAACATAGGTTACATTTTACCGCGGGAAAACCTCACATTCCCACGGGAAAAACTGTTAACGCGGGCGGAGCCGCGACGAAAAGCTAGTACAAAATAAATAAGCATTGAAAATGCTCGCCGTCAATCAGTGACTAAAAATAACTAAAATCAATTCAATCAACCGTTTAATCCGACGCCTTAACCCCGGAAGTGACCGATACATTATTGGGCGAGTGTGTGTGTGTATGTATGTAAGGAGAGAGGTACATATCAGCTGTACTTATCAACTATGAACTTGTTACTGATTTAGAAAGATAATATTGATAAGGACGACGTATTATGGTATAGTTATATGGTGTTGTATGTTATAATTTATAGGACATAAAAAATAAACTGCCTAGCATTGGCTGGCTGTCTTTTTAAACAAACGTATGGAATTACATAAAAGAATGTAAAGAGAAATACAATATACAATTTCTTGTTAAAACTTTTCCCAGACAGATTTTAAGTTTAATATTAACATAGGTAAAAACGATTTTTCGACGAAATGTCGAAGTAGGTACCTATTAAATTATTTTTCATCAAGTATAATTTTTCCATATATTAATCAGCTAGAATGATAATACTCTTACAGCATTTCATTATATTCTCTTTTATATTATAAAACTGAGTAGAACACCTTTCTCGAATGATTACTGCATAATACACATAATACTAACAAAATGTTACCTAACCTAGCAGAGATCTAGTTACGAAAAAATGCGGTCAATAGGCAGAAGTAGATTTCATACCTATTTAATTACTTTATGGCTTCCACTTTACCCATATTATATATACCTAGGTATATATTGATGTAGCACGCTTAACTTAAATCGCTTTGAGCGACGGCTTACACAATTAAATCAGTTTACCTGACTGCATGGATGGCAAATCGCTTGTATATAAATTGAAAAGAAAGAAACCAAGTACAAAGCCTTGTGGTATTCCGATTCATATCACTGATTCTTGACTAAATCAGAATCACTTAAGTGGACTTAGGATAGTCTTAAAAATCTCGTAAAATTTTCGACAATCGACAATGTATTAAATCTGGAGGCACGTAATTAAAGTCGTAGAGAATTACCATAGGCAGCTTATGACAAAGCCAATACCTCGTAATTTGTATGGTTATATTTAGATTGGAATTAAAATCAGCACTCTACGGATATTGTTCAATAAGTTCAATTCAGTTTAAAAAGTTATCGCGTACAGTAACTTTTTTAAGCCTGAAGTATTATGATCGGTTCGTTGCGGTATTATCAGCAATGTTACCAAATTTAAGAACTTCAGTTAGGTAGGTAATTACTTAAGCTACTACTTTATTTTATTAGTAGCTTAAGTAATTATTAGGAGTACCTTGCTATATAGGGCACTTTCTAGATGTTCCAATATGCCCAGGTACAAAATATAGCCAATTGAATTACTACATAGTACGCTGTTTTTTTTACTTTCAATTTCTTGTTCTGTAATATGGCTTAAATATTGCCTTAAAGGCTAAAATATCAAGTAAGTATGGTTATTCTTAGTAATAAGGCGGCTTATATTATCTATTACAATACAAAATACAATACAATACACTTTATTGACACCTAACCCAATACAGAAAGATAAACCATATAATAACACACTATATACTTCTCAGTGTATTTCTGTATTGTATATTTCTAGTGCTTATTCTATTGGTACTAAACTTATCAACCTACTACCTACTACTTTATTTACATGAAAATAAAAGTAGTATACCATTATATACATAAAATATCTAGGTATTTACAATTCTAATTTCATGTTTAATGTTTCCAAGCAGTTAACATGCACAGTTCAATCTAAAGTTCCAAACTCACGGTTAAGTTTCTTACCTCACATCAACAAATTGCGGCGAACTTCTACCGGTAGTAAACAATGTGGAATTCCTTGCACATAATGGTGTTTTGCCAAACTCTGGTGTGTTGGCAGCCGAGCCTCAGCTACGCGGCCTCATTGCACAAAAAACAGCTTTCACTTAACGCCGAGAAATACACTGCACATACGCCGATACACGACTCAGCTCTCCGATACCACTGATTTATTTAATCATTTATCCACAACTTTACACAAACTTCCCGCGCACTTTACGTCAATGTCAACCGACCAACCACGCGCATGAAACGCTCACTACATCTGACGGATATTTCGCACTACACGGAAAATACCGCAAATGAGATACGGCTCGGTGGGACTGTGGCGACCGACGACACAAGCCCAGGCGATTCCAAGCTGCAAATGAAACGAATCTCATAACTATCTCATACGAAAAATGTTTTGTCAGGGTTATAAAGGAGACACGACGCCGACTTGCACTTTGGCCGCTGTCAGTTGTGAGCGAACACATGACATGACATGCTATGTGACGCAAATACTGTACGCAGAATCGTGGAATGTGACATGAATACAGAGCGTAAATGTGTAAATTATACATTGTAAGCGGTGACATCTAGCGACACCCTTCGCGTCGCAAGAAGGTAGAACTAGCTGTTTTACCGACAGTAATACCTATACTAAGGATGGAAAATGGAAAATCTGAAATATTGTTTTTAGTTAGATAATTCATAAATTACTCTTTTGTTCATAAAATGTTTTCCGAATTTTGAAAATAGTAGGTTTTGTAACCATTAAGCACCCATGCATCTAAATGCATCCAATATTGAAGAAAAGATCCTGTCTTTGTGAAAAGAGTTCAAGGCTCCGTGCGATTGAAAAATATCTGAAAACGTCGTGATGCTGTCAAAACACAAAAGTCACACTACAATGCTACAAGTCAAAGTCAAAAAGATGTCCATCCCAAAAAAAAACTATCTCTACATAATCTCTACCACATCTCTACGATCCATCCATACTCATTGATAAACCTTTTACAAAGCTGAAATATTATGAGACATTTTACCTGTTTTTGTTGTTATTGTGACTTAATAGATACCTACTAAAATTGTTTATTTTTATTACTTATAAGTATTATAGGATAAATTACAATATGGCCCCGAAACCGAAACCAAAAGAAGCGCCCAAGAAAGCCATGCCTGCGGTGGTGCGCCAGCCAATCAGTAACTCAACTCTGATGTGGGTCCCTGAGGATGCCGTCGAAGGTGCTACAGTTATTAACCTTATTTATTTATTTATTTGTAAAGGTACACCAACAGCACAAATATTACACATTGCTAATTACATTATTTATACCTTTTTACCCGACTACGGCGAAGCAAAAAAGGAATGGTTATAAATTTACAAGTTTGTCATAATACGTGTGTGTATTCTAATATACAATGCATAGGAAACGGGGAAAAAAATCTGCTTTATTTATTGAATTTAAGAATTAATGAAAGATTCCAAATATGAATAACGAGACAAGTTTTTAACAAACACACAAACAGACTAAATATTCTTAAAATACATGGAAATTAACTAAAACAGATAGTGCCTTACTTTTATATACATACTTTAAAACCTTATTTATAAATAAAAACGTGGAAATTTCTTTGTCTGCTGTTACGCCTTCACGCTTATACGGCTGAAGGCATCGCGATAAAAATTCGCAAGGCAAGACCGGACCTTCCCCGTTCCATAGGCTTAGTCGAAAGTTGATTACTGTCTGCCATACGTTTAAACTAAACGTTTCCTAAATATATTATTCAGTACTACATTTTTCGAAACAATTTGGGACAGTGAGCGGGGCGTATCGTTCATGACTATGAGTCTGTTTCATATACGAGTAAATCCGGACAATAGTTCATTGACCTCTTTCTTTTCTTGAAAGTTATTAAAAAATCATATAACGCCAAAATGTCTGGCAAGATCACACGCTCACTCCGCCTTCTACTACGGTATACCAAATTACGTATTTTTCGATAATTTCTTAGAGTCTTATCGTATCGTTTGAAAAAAATGTGCACATTGATGCAGGCGTCAATGAACTTTTGCCCGGATTAATATGAAACAATCCACACCTTTATTGAAAAAAAGTAATTCATGATGCACTCATAGACATCTTTCAATGTGTCTAACCAGGATACCAGGACCGTTTAGATCGCTGTGTAAACTGGACTGTTCAGGGATCAGCCATACGTCACCACCAACAGGTGTGTAGTAGAGAAGACATCCCTCCCGTGTCATTCTCAGAAGCGCTTCAAAACAAAATTAAAAACAGTGTGCTCAACGGGTTTCTAGACGAAGAATCTACTATGTCTATTGACCAGCACTGGGAGATAACGTTGCCACTCGCTGTTTGGGACAGTGAACGCGGTACAGAAGAAAAGAAAATTTGCTTCAAAAGTGAAAACAATATCACGGATGACATGTTGGAGTTGATAAAGAATGCTGTGACGAAAAATGATAGAGAAATTTTACGTAATGGTTTAAAAGAGACTTTGGTGCTGAGAGTAACTAATTCTGAGGTAATTTAGGACTATTTTATTTTTAAAGAGAAAAATTTAAGTACAAGTCTGGGAACAGACAGCAGACACTGTGTAACCAATAATAAATATATTCGCTAATGCTAAGAGCACCTCTATTACAAGATATTTTATTGCAGTACTAGCTTTTATTACTGAAACTCTACTATCAGTAAAATCAAACACTAAAATAAATTTCAGATGACTTATTTAGACGAGGGTTTGAAAATTTACAAGTTTGTGACAACTCTCAGTTTATGCGGCAACCTCATCGATAAGCTAGACTGCGATATGCTGCCTGTAGGCTTAAGAGCGCTCGAATTACAAGCTAACAGGTTCTCCAGTTTTGAATCCTTCACAAACTTACCACCCTACCTGTTGTACCTGGGATTGTCGAGGAACATACTGAATGGAGGTAAAATAAAATTATTTTACCTAATAATAATACAGCCTCGCTCCTTCAATATAATTACTAAACCTCAATGTTTTTAACACTGCCCGACCGAAACAGAATACAAACCTTCACACCTGGGTTTCAGTTGTAGCTGAAAAATTGGAAATTAAATAAATACAGAATGCAACGTTACAATTATCTAAAAGTATTAATTGAAATATTTATTTTTGAATTATATAGTTGCTATTTAGTATACGTACTAGTTTTCTTCGTAAATATTTTACAGAAGGTCTAGAATACATCACTCAGTTTCCCCGCATGCTAAGCGTGTTGGATTTGTCCGACAACGACATCTACTATCTGGAGCCTCTACTAGATGTACTGGTTAAACTACCAAACCTCACATCGCTTTTGCTTGTTGGAAACCCTTGCTCGGTTTGTTACTCTACAAGTTCTTACCTTTGATAACGGATGGCGCTATGTGCCTAGTTTTATTGTTGTTAAATATTTTTTTTTTATTCGATTTTGCATGTTTATTAAGTGTAAACCTGTTCTTGATGTCAATGTAACTGTGATCTGTTTTCTATTTTGCAATTTAAAGAACGTAGTTATATTTTTATCAGAATTCTAAAAAAAGTTCAGATTCAAGTAAGTTCCTAATAATTTCAAAATAGGTGTGTGCGGCGTACGCAGTGACGACGGTGACTCGCTTGCAGCGCCTGCGCTGGTTGGACAACCGGCAGGTGCTAAAGACCGACCGCGCGTATGACAAGTACGAGCCGCATCCTGACGACCTTCGATCCGCGTTCTTCAACTTCACCGTCATTAGAATCGTGTCCCCGCCTTGCCCGCCTAAACCAGAGAAAGTTAGTAGAATCAACATACATACATAAAGTCACGTGAAAGAGTTCTCGGAGGGGTAGACAGAGACCACTTCCTTCCACTTGCTACGATCCAAACACACTTCTTTCGCTTTTCGAATAGAATCAAATCTCCCGATAATTAAATCTTTTGTAGATGCGAGTGGAAAATGCTAAGTAGCCACCTATTTGGTACACTTAAGCAATTTAACTTTTTTTTTTACTCTTCCTACGTTCTTTTAATAGCTACAATATAATATCTCGCGTAGCATATTGCTACGCTTACTACGCCGTAGCAGTGTATTTTTTTTTCGTAAGCGTTATAATCAGAGTCGTGGAAACCGCTCTCCGAAGTGAAGCAAATCCCACCTCTCTGGCTAAAATAAATTAACGATTAAAATATATTATTAAAATTTTATTTTAATGTTAATGTTGAAATACTCTTCGAAACAATCTGAGACCTTAAAGTCGGAAAAAAATCTAAATATAAAAAATAAAACACACTCTATAAAGTGATGAGTCAATCTCATCACACTGTAATTCAAAATTAAATCGAGCAATTATCTTTTAATACCTAGTTCCATCGTTCATCAAACATTTGAAAATCTTTCATCAATCATCGGACGCAATCTTTAGAGTCATGCTAATAAACGCCAATACAAAAAAATACTTACACTGATTTGCCTACACTAGTAGGTTTATGGATAACACATCTGTTTCTGTATCGTCTGTAGTTTCCTAATTTTATTGTTCATAAAATCAAAACATCCCGATTTACAAATTGACATAAAGGAGTAGATTATTTCTACTAACTTATCATCTTGCTTGCTTACCGTGTGAGATTATATCATCAGACCAATATGAAAATTCACAAAAAAGCTGCCGCGTTTGACAAGTCGCATATAAATATTTATGAATTTCCAAAACTTTCACATCTGGGGCTCATTATTATCTTGTTGATACGTTATACAGGGTGCGACAGGATCGTTCCACTTGGAGCTGGAATTTCCCCTGCTGGACGCGCCTAGAAGGACGTACCTGATGTATGGCGACTATGAGACCCTGGAGGAGCTGTTGCCTGCTCCAGAAGATGACTACATCTCACACACCACCACCGCCAGCAAGGAAACCGCCTCCGTTCCAGGTCACTCGTTCTTCTTCCCATTGTTTTATTGCGTTGACTTATAGGTAGGTTATAGGTCCTTTTAATTTTAAATTGCTCTAAGCAATTTGCCGCCTTTTGCTTAACAACATCAAATCAATATTTCACGTCTCTCAAATCAAATTGACGATCCCATGTTCCTTTTTGTTTTTAAAAGCGTGAGTTAGTTAGAGCGTACCTAATATTATAACTAATCCCGTAATCTTTCTCTTTTTATGCCATCGCATCAAACACAATTTTACTCTAATTCCTTCACTGTTCGAGCTATTAAGCTTTGGAACTCACTTCCCGCTTCTTTAAGAGAAACTAATCAGTCGACTCATTTAAAAACAGTCTGAAAGCCCATTTCCTCCCCAATGCACTGCCCTGCTAGGTTCTGCGTCGCCGCTACTTTTGTGATGCGACTCCATAAAAATAGCGGCGCCAATATAATGTAGCGCATAGGTCATCATCATCATCATCATCTCAGCCGAAAGACGTCCACTGCTGGACAAAGGCCTCCCCCAAGGATCTCCACAATGATCGGTCCTGCGCTGCCCGCATCCAGCGGCTTCCCGCGACCCTCACCAGATCGTCGGTCCACCTCGTGGGGGGCCTGCCCACACTACGCCTTCCGGCGCGCGGTCGCCATTCAAGAACCTTTCCACCAACGGCCGTCGGTTCTACGTGCAATGTGCCTAGCCCATTGCCACTTAAGTTTAGCGATTCTTCGGGCGCATAGGTAAGATAGAAATATATTCTTGTTGGAAAAAATATCAGGTGTAGCCCTTGGTAAACAAGATATACTTACTACAACAGCCTTTAACAGTCCACTGCAGGACTAAGGTCTCTCCTTAGGAACGAAAGTACTGCCATAATCCCCACGCTTAACAGGTGGATTGGAGATCGCAGTTGTTTTTGATTACACAAGTGAACGCTGTAACCAATTCCCTGGGTATATTGCCTTACGATGCCCACAGGAAGAATTGGGGTGGTCCAATTCTAAGCCGCTGGATGCGGGCAGCGCAGGACCGATCATTGTGGACATCCTTGGGGGAGGAGGATGATGATGATGATGATGAATTCTAAGCCAGGAACCACACGACTAACAAGATACGACCTTAATAGCCAAATAAAAAACATATATTTTTAATTTCCAGTAGAAATCGAGGCGGAAAGTGAGGAAACTGATATCTTCATGAAGCTGGAGCCCAAGAATTCGCTGCTCATTCATCATTACACTATTTTTGAAACCTGCAAAGTTTCGTGGAACAAGGTCCTGGTCTTCCAAGAACCAGCTATCAAGATATTCTGCCCGGATCTCAGAGCGCTAAAGCGTACCTTCCAATCAACAATCACAATTAAACTCGTATACTCATTGGTAAGCGTATACAATTCAAACCTTTTAAGAGGATTGTGATTCATTTAAGTCATCATTATCATAATTTTAGCCAAATATTGAAGTAATTTTAAATGAATACTGATTGATATGAGTTATTAGCGTCTTAATATTTATCAGTAACTACTATCTATAAACACACACACACACACACCCTGTCCACCCTGAATTACCTGTCACCCTGTCCTGTCCTTTTTTGACATCTGTTGAAAAAGTAATAAACTACTCAGTAACTATTTATATGCTAATGGATGACTACAAACCTTGTTTTTACAACACTTATTTATTTACAACACTCCCTTAAAATGTAAAAGAACCCCGCTGCCAATGGTTGACATTGAGAGTTGCCTAAAATTTCAGTATAATTATGAAATTGACCTTTATTATCAAAATTGTATGAGACCAAGAACACATGACTAGTCTTTGAGATATGATGATAATGACTCTCACAAAGACAATAATTGCTTTGAACTTTCGCCAAGGTTATAGACCGAAAAATGGACGCAGAGAAAGGAATTCCTTACAGACTTATTTGAAAACAAACACATTTTAGATAATGCCAGTGAAGAAAGCCGAGAAGAAGGCGGATACGAAGTACGTGAAACCACCGCCTTCCGAGCTGCACGTAACCATAGCAACCATCAAGTGCTCGCTGCGCAGCCCGGACTGGAGCCAGGCGTCGCAGCACTTCCACTGGGACGAACACCTGGGCACCCCCGACGCCATGCACTGGGGAGATGGAGACCTTACCGTTAGTACACCTAATGCCCAATATGCTACACTTCCACTGGACGCCAATCTGGGCATTGGTGACGTCAAACACTAGGAAAACAGAGACCTTACTGTTAGTACTACACCTAATGCCCAATATGCTACACTTCAACTCGACGTCAATCTGGGCATTGCTGACGTCATACACTAGGAAAACAGAGACGTTACCGTTAGTACTACATCTAATGCCCAATATGCTACACTTCCACTGGACGCCAATCTGGGCATTGCTGACGTCATACACTAGGTAGACAGAGACCTTACCGATAGTACTACATTTAATGCCCAATATGCTACACTTCCACTGGACGCCAATCTGGGCATTGCTGACGCCATGCACTGGGGAGACGAAGACCTTACTGTAAGTACTACACCTAATGCCCAATAAGCTACACTTCCACTGGACGTCATTCTGGGCACTGCTGACGTCATCGACAAGTAGGTACTCCAGGAAGACCATTTTACGCCGAACCCAAAAATGGCAGCGCGGTTGGAAAGTTTTGATTAAACTTGGTACAGAGATAGAATAGTGTTGGGAATGTATATAGGCTACTTTTTACCGCGGGAAAATACTTCAAACCCACGGAAAAAGCTGCGAGTGTTTGCGAAGTTTCAGTTAAATGCAAAAGTAATGCTGTCTGTCTTTGTTACGCCAAGGGCCGAGTGACATAAGCTTCTTTTTTAGACTGGAAAACATCTCATTCCCACGGGAAAAGTCAAAAACCAAGGCAGGCAGGCAGGCAGTCGAAATATAAAATTAAACGAAGTATCTGAAGAGTAGCTATACTTATTTTCAGGCGGTGCAATATCAACTAGGACCGACCAAAACACCAAAAGGAAAGCAAGATCCAGATCCGTCGAAGTCAGAAAAAATAGGTTTCCCTGAAAACCTGACGTGCCACTTCGGCTTCGGCATCGACACCATTCGCGGAGAAAATATCAACTACGTCCAGACGATAGCGAAACCTCCCCCAAAAACAAAAAAATAACCCATCTTAATACCTACTCAAAATCAGTTATTCCTTACCTACCTACTGGTTCTTTAAAATACATTATTTAATAACGTCAGATCTCTTAGAATTAACAGGTAAACGAAATATGTTTTATATGTGTTAAATTACACTGAATCATTAAAAATCGGTAAACCTTTCTTCAAGTTTTTGTCAAACTGAAACTTATGATTTTTTGTACAGTAAACTTTTTTTAATTGATTGTAAATGTATAAATGTGGGTCCGTCCATCAGATTATATTTTAAGTTATACAATATTGTATTTTTTTAATAAATCTTCCTATTACATACACCATTCTTTTAAAATAAATGCCTACCGAAGTCATGAATGAGCATAAAAATAATAATAAGACCAATTTTAAACATAACCACTAGTGATTTGAAATATTCATATAATACGTAAATAATAATAAAATAATACCTACATGAAATTAACAGGCATACCTTTTCAGTTAAGTAAGATCTTGCATAAATAATAATTAAAAGATACATTAATGTGTTTTTTGCCTTGATATAGTCCTATGAAACTTAATTTCATTTCTCGTTCAAGTGATGGTAATGATTAATATTGTAATGATTAGTATAGACGTAGTATACGTCTCATCTCACTAAATTAGTTTATTTATTATAGAACTAATGTTTGTAGAATTGCTCCTTCAAAATTACTTCACTACTTATTATAAAACAAAGTCGCTCTATGTCCCTTTGTATGCTGAAATCTTTAAAAGTACGCAACGGATTTTAATGCGGTTTTTTTTAGTAGAAAGAGGGATTCAAGAGGAAGGTTTATATGTATAATACATACATAATATACTTAACGATAACCCACAATAACCATTTTCCCGTGCGGAGCCGGTGCGGGTCGCTAGTTACTTATAAAAGAAGCATACGAATATCTCATACTCGTAGCCATATAGTCAGCCATTCGAAACAAAAACAATCGTCTTCCTTTTTTAAAATTAGTATCAATCTTCCAGGAAAATCTAAGTAGGGTACTTAGATTTTCCTGGAAGATTGATACTAACCACTTTATTTTTATGCAATCGTAACAAGCGTAACAAGCGCGGCTTTCCAACCTCTCTGATCGTAACAATGGCCAGTCCAGTGTAAGCAGTCACATCCTCAATTCCGATCAATGATCCAGTTCAGTGGCCGTTAGGGTCTGGAGTGGTCGACCACAATAGTGAACAATAAGTGGAGTGTCCAATCAGTGAGACGAATGGCCGGAGCGCCGCACGAACGATGGGCAAACCAGATCGAATATCTGCTGTCATGTCTTGGATACGCCGTTGGTATCGGCAACCTATGGAGATTCCCATATCTCTGTTACAGGAATGGGGGAGGTAAGTATAAAGTCCAATAGTACTGAAAAGACAAAGAGCGTTCCGTATAATTTTCCTTGCAATTGGTGATTATGGGTTGCAGGAAATTATTATCCCGAAATAGTTACACGCTTGCTCGTAGAATTTTTTGTACCTAGTAATACTCGTAATTATTATGTCCAGCACTGTTTGATTATTTTTTCGCATAAAATAACTTCTTTTACTAATACGTTAAATTAATGAGTCTTTATCCTCTTCGTTCACAACAAAACTGTGCGCATAAAGCCTGACCAAAGAAATAAGAAACCTGCTCTGGGTGCGCCACGTGTATATTTTTACGACTATGGCAACAATTTCCCTTATAAAATTAGTTCCATTGAAATTCCGCAGTATGGCGAGGTTTCTTATTTCTTTGGTCGGGCTTTACCTACTCATATTTTTAGGGCAAAGAGAACGGCCCTTGGCAGTTGGCACTCCTCAGCTGCCTCGTAGAGCACGAAATTCTTTATAATTTAAAAAAAACTGAAATTTTCTTATAAGAAAATAGATGATAGTTGATGATAGTTTGTACCAGTTTTCTTGCAAATAGAAACTAGAAATAAATTAATGTTGTATCATCCTTGCAGGAGCTTTCCTCATCCCTTATTTCTTGACGATGTTTATTTGCGGCATTCCATTGGTTTATTTGGAGACAACTTTGGGTCAGTTCGCAAGCGCTGGATGTATATCTGTTTTTAACATTAACCCTTTATTCAAAGGTAAGTCCTTTTCAATTCATACAAGCTTATTATAAACATGATAATGATAATGATACTTAATAAGAATAGGCTCGAAAATGATGGCGGGACGACTTACCTACGTGCCTATCAACAGTAAGCGAGATTTCCCAAACCCAAAAAGTGGAACAAGGTTGGGAAGGCCTTTGCCCAAAAGTGGGATCTTTTACGCTGGAGATAGTAGTCTATAGTAGTATACATAAAGATTCTTAGACGCACACAACAGAGCCGGCATATGGTGAAGCTAATTGTGAAATTTGTAATTTTTACGACAGTGTTTAGTTTGGCTTTCAAAATTGTATTACATAGTTACAAGCTATATATACGCGATAATTTTTTAAACATATGTTTTGTTATTACCAGGCGCGGGCTATGCAGTAGTAATACTTAACGTAATATGTGTGATATACTTCGCGGCCATCATGTCGTATCCAATACTCTACATGTACCACTCACTAAGCTCGCCACTCCCTTGGCAGACTTGTGGCAACCCGTGGAACACAGAAAAATGTATAGAGGTAATTGAATATCTATATAATAAAACTGTAGAGGTCGAAAATCTGTACATAGAAAAAAAATGCTTAAAACCGAGTCAGGGGGATGTAAGAAGTGATAAGAATATCCAGATTTTTTTCAAGTTTTTTGTTTCACTGTTGTCTGTTTTTACGGGCTAATCTCCGAAACTACTAGACCGATTTAAATGAAATTTTGTATGGTAGTACCTTACATCCTCGGTCAACATCTTAGATACTTTTTATCTCGGGAAATTAAAAAGTTCCGTGGGTTAATTAAAAAACTATAGTAACTTATATACTGCTCCGTGGAAAACCGTGGAAAAGGATGTTGACTGTCGATATAAGGTACCACCATGCAAAATTTCATTTAAATTGGTCCAGTAGTTTCGGAGATTAGCCCGAACAATATACTGATATATTTTGCATGGTGGTACCTTATATCGACAGTCAACATCCTTTTCCACGGGGAAATATCTCATTCCTACAGGAAACTGTGCACTGAAAAGTCGAAAAACAATGCAAGCAGAGAGCTAGTTGGAAATAAGTCACTAAAATTGAAATAGTAAAACGATATGAACTTACGATTTGCAGATTACCGGAAATTCAAGTTTTTTTACTTCAAATGGCTCAATCACAACACCAGAAGACGAATTCTTTCAGTGAGTATTGTTTATTTTATTGCATATTATACAAAGAGTTACCTTTTTTTCAAATGGACTACTTTACTCAAGGGTGTTATAAGAACTTGGACCGATAGTACTGTGGTGTGCATGCATCCTACATGCTCACCGCGTTCGTGCTGGCAGCCTCTTTCCGCGTTTGAGCCATTTAATTATGAAAAGCGATAATGAATTCGAATTTAGTGGCTGCCAACGCAGACGGCCGTAGCTCCAGCTACGAGCTGGTCTTTATGTCATGTTCTTCATCAATAAATAATTTGGAAGTCTAGATCCTCGTTTTATGTGGCGAGGGACATCTACGACAGGATAGTGCTGCTGACGGCGTTACTACGCGATATGGTGGAGTGCTACAAGAGCCCCACCTTCCTCGCTAGCAAAAGAAGCAAGTGCTCAAGAAAGAAGAAGGACAGCTACGTGATTCCCCAAGATGACGTGTCCCGCACGATGTGAGAAGATGATTTAAACGAAGATGATGGAAGGAGTGAGAAGCGTTGCTGCCGTTATGAAGGCGTCTTTCTGCGGCTGTCACGATGGCGCCATGAATGGACTAAGATGTGTGGAGGAGGTGCATTTGTGATAATAATGCCTAAAGGATGTGTTGATAAAAGCTAAGTCTCTATATTCATTTTATTATTTGTGTCTAAAGGCTTGGTGAAGTGGCCTTTATGAAGTTTGAAGAGCTTCGTGTGATTTGCTGCTAAAAGCAAATATGTTGATGTGATTTTCCGTTGTGTTATGATGCTGAAGATGCGTTTTAGAAGAGTGCGAAGTGGAGAGACGACGGAAGAGTCGCCGTTTTTGCCTACCTAGTTTGCAAGATTAGAGTAGATAGTGTATTATTGTGTATATATTTTACCAAATTTTTCCATATTAATTCAATTTAATTTAATCTTATTATTTTCGTAATTTGATGTAGTCATGGTGATAAGTCCGTTGTTTGGCAAATAATGTCTTTTTGTTTGTGTCATGTCATGAACAAAATGACTCATGACAGTGTTGACGCAATTCCGTCAAAGAAATTGTAAATATCTGAAAATTTAATTTTTGAAATAATTTCATAATATTATCGATAGAAAATAACTAAAATGTAGTAAATATAGGTTAGTTTCTAATATTTCTTATTGTCTTGTAGGATTGGTTAGGATGTACAAGTGATTTCCTGTGTTAATGCTTTAAAATGTTTCAGATTAACCAAAAAATAAAATCAAAAAACTGATGACGAATTTATTATGATGATCATTTCTGATGTGATGACCCTTCGAGAAAGCTGGACGACTTAAATCTAGATGACCACATGGTATGAAGAAAGAAAAACGTGCGCGTTTAACTAGAATATGGGTAGTTTTTTTTGGGGTTAATTGGGATGATGCTTAGTTAGGTGTGTTCCGTGACGGAATATTTACTGTCACTCCACATCAAACACATAGTGCTGTGGAGGAACTTTGGTTGGGTTCATGACTTTGAGTACTCTCGTTACCGGTACCGCAGCTAGGTGAATTCCCACTAATCTTTTCAGAGGATAGGTTGGAGCTGAAGAAAGAAAATAGCTCCCATTCCCATGTCTTGCCCAAAGCTAGGTTTTGTTATTGGTGATAGCCGTGCGCGTTTACTATAAATTCATTTTATTATTTTCTGGTAATTTGTAGTTCATTGGTCGTCCAACTTTTTCAAATTTATTTCTTTAACCTTTCTTAATTGATTATTTGGTGACTATTGAATTATTAATAACTAGTTAATATTATTTTATTCATAGTATCCGACACAGATAGGTTTAGTAAACATTTTCGAAATTTTATTGAATGTCTATTTGGATTAACTGTAGACAGACATGCTTGGCTGTGTTGATTCTTTTTTCTGGATGGTTTTTGATCAACTTAGTTGGATAAAAATACAACACCAACTAGCTGGTAGCAGCAGTCAGCTTTTGACATGTCTGTGACTTTGTAATGTTTTGTCCATCCTTAGGCAGGTAGCTTAGCTTATGACAAAACTTTGTAACAAAGTATTGTTAAAAAATATTGCAATGGTATTGCAAATTTTTTTTTAACTGTACCGGGCGGGATGTGGTGTGCATGCATCCTACATGCTCACCGCGTTCGTGCTGGCAGCCTCTTTCCGCGTTTGAGCCATTTAATTATGAAAAGCGATAATGAATTCGAATTTAGTGGCTGCCAACGCAGACGGCCGTAGCTCCAGCTACGAGCTGGTCTTTATGTCATGTTCTTCATCAATAAATAATTTGGAAGTCTAGATCCTCGTTTTATGTGGCGAGGGAAATCTACGACAGGATAGTGCTGCTGACGGCGCCTACGACGTGATAGTACTTATAACACATCCTTGACTTTACTAGGATCTTATGCAATCAGATAATTCAACTATCAAACTCCTAACCAACAAATTCCTGAATTTCCTTACACAACCACATCTTAAACTATTGAAGTTGTCTTGCGTATTGCTATGTATGACCGCACAGGCTCAATTTGTTGTTAAAATTATGAGACCGTCAATTACTTCTTTACATTTTTGCACAATTCACGATATTATTTTTACAATTTACTAGTAGTTAGTATCACGATTGTCCTTGGAAGCTGTCACTTAGCCATACCAATCAACTCGTGGCCGTTTCAAATTATTGGAGCAAAGAACATTGTACTTACTACTATTTTACTGGCTGGTGTACATAGAAATGACACCTGCGGACTGCCCTCATACTGGTAGTAATATACATTGTTATTGGAATAGTCGCGATCTCCAACTTCTATGGCGTTTGCATTTTGTTTGCTTCTCGTTGTGCATTCCGCCCGTCTTTCGCTGCCGTCATGTTGGCGCACAGAATACGAGGTGTCTGTACCTACCTCTACTTGTGCGTAATTTCTCAATGAATAAGAACAAAAAATTTTACCACAGTAACACGCCCATTAAGTTTACATCGAGATGTTGACTGTATCCAAAATATACCTAATTATCTTACACCTATACAGGAAATAAAACGTCTTAAATTACTGTAGTACTTATAACTTAATATACACCATCCAGACACAAGGCAAACAGGATGAGCAATTGCTCACCCCACGAATGTTTACGCTGGGCGGGATTCAAACCCGCGACCCTGTGCTTAGTAGGAAGACGTACTACCAACTAGGCTGCGGGGCCGTCATTATTATTATTATTCCAGTCGTCATCTTCTGAGAGTGTCCGACGGAATCCACGAGATAGGCGGTATAGTCTGGCCAATATTCTGGTGCAACGTTATCTGTTGGCTCCTGGTCTACTTGTGTATCTGCAACGGGGTCAAAAGCGTCGGTAAGGTGAGACACAGGTATTTCCAAACTTGTTAAGAATTTGGCACCTTGCCTGTTTATTTGTCATCCACCAAAAATAAGGAAGTGACCGAATTATTGCGACATGACCAATATGTATATTTTCGTAACAATATGAGTTCTATCTCAACTAACAATATATTATTATAATAATAATAAAAGCATCAACAATAAATATAATCTGACAAAAAATATATCATATACCTACCCGTTATTAATCTAATGGAAACTTTGCTTCTGTCTTTGTCTCGGTCTCAGTCTTAATCGATTCAAAGGTTGTGGGTGAAGTTGACTCACCCGCACTGAAACTGAACTACATGGACGTGTTTGGCTTATTCGCCCCAAATTTATGGTGCCACCCTAAAGCTAAATATATGGGGACACATCTCATACACGGCCATCTGACCCCAAACTAGACCGAGCCTGAACTATGGGTGACAGACAGCTGATATAGTACACATAATAAATATACAACATTCAGACACAAGGCAAATACAAATGCTCATCACATTCGATTTCGATTCGAACCCGCGACCCTGTACTTCGCAGGCAGGCATACTACAATCTACGGGGCCGTCGTAAAGCTCAATGATAACGATTAAATGGTGTCTATTGCAGATTGTTTACTTCACGGTATTATTTCCATACTTAGTGCTCAGTATACTCTTCATACGAGGCGTGACGTTGCCCGGCGCTTGGCAAGGGATACTATTCTACATACTGCCCGATTGGGCGCAATTGAAAAAGCCAAAGGTGAGAAAACAAAAAAAAAATTTTGAGCGTCTGTGATGGTAATTTAAAATGGTAACAGGGATATTTTTTCAAAACATTGGCAAGGGTATCATTATTTCATAATAATGATATTGGTATGAGAGTTCATAATGTGAATGACAAAATAAAGTTGTTACCAACTTACACACATTGTAAAGCCCGACCAAAGAAATATGACACCTCGCCATATTGCGGAATTTCAGAGGAACTAATTTTATAAGGGAAATTGTTGCCATAGTCGTAAAAATATACACGTGGCGCCACCAGTACAGGTGTCATATTTCTTTGGTCAGGCTTTAATCTGTCAGAGTAACTTTTTTCTTTCTATCTCTTTCAGGCAGCCAGGAACTCAATAATATACGAGAAAATAGGGATGTTGCCTGGCTAGTCAAATTAGTTTAAGAGGTAGCGTTTTTATTTTGCTGGTTCATCCCTAGATTCACAAAAAAAAACAATGTTAAATTCAAAAGCTAAATAAATATATTATTATTTACTACATGCTTGTCTTGTGTTTACAATAAAGTGTTACTAACTTACTTCCGTTGACCTACAAGTGGGTTCTCTGTGATTAATGAGTTGGGAGAATCTGCGGGCTTCTATGATAATTTTGTTTTTTTGTAGGTATGGGCGGATGCAGCGACTCAACTGTTTTTTTCCTTAGGCCCAGGGTGGGGGGGGCTCGTAAGCATGGCTAGTTTCAACAAGTTCCATTACAATAACTTAAGGTAGGTAGGTACTCAAATATTACAACCATACTGTTGATTTCATTGCCGAAATACACAATATTATAAGGGAGGGAACTACCCATGAAACTGAATAACCTTCAAATCTCAAAATTACAATACAACTATTCCTACAAAGTAGTCGATCACGTGACAAAATCCTCTCCACCCAATTCCAAAAAAGAATTATTATATTCTGATTCTGAGTTCAACTCGCACTTTACCCGTCTTTTAACTTCTTTCAGATCTTCAATCATAATTCCCTTCGTGAATAGTGGCACGAGTATCTGGGCAGGGTTTGTAGTGTTCTCCGTGCTAGGGTTCGCGGCGGAGAGCGCGGGCGTGGCCGTGGGCGAGGTGGCCACCGCTGGGCCTGGGCTGGCCTTCATCACCTACCCCGCCGCCGTGGCCAAAATGCCAGCGCCCAACTTCTGGGCAATCATCTTCTTTGTCATGCTGTTTTTCCTTGGGATTGATACTATGGTAACTACTTTGTCTGTCTATGTGTAGAATAGAGCTGTTAAGGGGCTACCCAAGGTAAACTGGCGCCGCCATTGGTTAAAAAATTAAAATTACTAGCTGAGTAAAAACATTCTCAAAAATCTGTTAGGTAATTTTGAAGATTTGTTGTTGTAGGATATAGAAGCCAACAACTCTGTCAATTATAGTTCGATGCAGTAACTAGTGCTTATAACATTCCTTGGTAGTAACAGATAGAAAAAATGCTAAAAGTGGCCGCTATTATCAGCTTTTCTATATATAACTACAGCGAACTCTAATAAATACAGTTCATAGCCTCTGTACGAGTATATCTTATAGCACGCTAATTTTAAAATGACCTTCCGGAACCGAAAAATCGTTAACTTCGCGAGTGTTAATTTTTTAACGGATGGCGGCGCTATTTAGCCTTTTGGTAGCCCCTTAAGTAAATAAATAAGTTTGATTTTATCCGTTCTAGTTCGTGACATTAGAGGCGGTGATAGCCGGGGTCCTGGACGAGTTTCCAAAGCTGCGCGTACGCAAGCGCCTCGTCACATTGGCCACCTGCATAGTCCTCTTTGGACTGTCTATCATTTGCAATACTGAGGTTAGTATGGACGTTATCTTCATCAAATATAGTCAAATAAATAATTTTATTTAGAAGATTATTTAACTTACATATGCTTAATTTATTTACCTTACGCAGATGCTTCTGAAAGTACGTGAAGTCATAGGTGTCGGTTATTGTTTATGGAAGTAATTTTTCTATCACCAGTTTCTTTTGAAAGGCGATCGTTCTTTAACTCGTTAACTTTCAACTAAGGTGACTGCAGAACATTTAAATAGCTAAAGTTTTTTTTTTATTCGCGCTGAATGTGCGTTTCTTCTGACATACATAGATAGGAGAGATTTAAAGACCACCTCATTTTAATGCAAATTTTACGACTAACGATCTTTATCTAGGGAAAAAGCAACATAGTTTCTGGTGAAATGCGCTCGCGTGGCTGAATTGCTGTTTAACTATCCGTTTGAACTACTTCACAAAAATTCCAAGCACGAAAACTTTGCTTCTTACTAAAAACCTGAATACAAAGTAATATAGTGCTAGTTCTTCGTTTAGAAGATGATACTTTTATTATAAGGGGATATACGTTAATACATAATAATCTAATATAACTCGTACACGCGTAAATAAAATTTATATTATAATATTCAGTCAGTCCAATGATGGACTAAGGAAGTTTTACCTCAAGTCCTAAGCGGGGTGTGGATCGCAGATGTTTCTGGTTTACAGGTAAACGTTTCTAACCACTTCCTGAATCTATAATCACATAGCCCTCCATGAATAAGGTCAATAAGAAAAGTGAAATCTTTGGTCAAAATATTGGAGTGGGGACTTTTCAGGACTCTTCGTTTTCAAATGATATTTACGCTGATAATGTCAAAGAATAACTTATTCGTGCAAAAATACAGTCTAATTTTGTCTAAACAGGGTGGCCTCTACGTGATAGGTTTGTTGGACGCCCACGTGGCTATAGCCTCGGTGCCTGTGGTGTGTCTTCTGGAGCTTATCGCGGCTACATACACGTACGGAGCCAGGAGACTGAGTGCAGATGTCCTCTTTATGACAGGGCAGCCTCTCAACCCCGTCTGGCTCGTATTATGGAAATACATCATACCCGTCATACTCATTGTAAGTGTTTCATTGAAGACTTCGTCGCCCGTAAGTCCTGTGCAGCTTGATACGAAGTCTGTAATGTCCTAACAAAACCGGAGGGGGTAGTCTCACAAAGTGATATTTGTCTGACGAGTGTTCTACCGGGATTCAAACCCAGAATCTTCGTAATGTCAATGTGAGGCGAGCATTTTACAACTCAACCAACAACTCAACTTAATTGTTATTTTGCTGTTTACTTGTATAATTAATTTAAAAACAGATTGTATTTTTTGTTAGCTGTACTAAGGGCGGGCGAAGGGTCATACAACGGTTTGTTAAATTCCAAAAATGGTCTCCTTTAGAACTGGGCCCAACAATAAGTGGCGAATCCAGAACTGGCCATATACAGAACTGGCCACTTAAAGAAATGATCACTGACGGCCTGAATAGATTTTGCGATTAAAACGTAGATCAGTAAAAAAAAGCTTCATAGCCTCTGCCCGCATTCTTCATTAGCAGCTCACACATTTCCCCTACGAGGGGCTCGAGCTTACCCTGAAATCAGAAATTTCATAGACATTATAAAGCGCTTCCAGGATCAGTGATCAATGTGATTTTAAATATAAACAAATAAACAGGATATAAATAAACGATAAGCGAATTCATTCAATATTTTTTTAACTAAACAAGATCCTGTTTATTTGTTTATACCTATTTAAAATATAATGTACTAATGTAATTTTTACTGGACTTTGATCTGTTTTGGTTATCTCGTCTAACAAGAACTATAACAAAAATACATATTCCACCTTTGTGTTTTAGTCTATTATTTTTCGTAATCTAACTTTTCGCTTCGATAAATATATTAATAACTATACAGTACTATCAACTGCTTACTACTTATTGTTCATTCCACAACTTCACTACCACACTATGAGAAGGCTAGACTCGTGGAAAATTAAACTGTCTATCAAAGAAATCGAATGCGGTCGCGCGTGATTCGAACGCAACAGACAGGTTTGTAGAGAGTTTCAGACAGCCAGGAAAAACTAACTATAATAGTCTATAATGTTGATTAATAATTAAATGTTAGCTATAAAAAAATAAACAAATGGTATAATATAGAAAACCGATTAGTTGGAGTCCGCCGCTTTTGCATGCATTATGTAATATATGTATAAATATGTTCTTTCCTTCCTTTCCTTTTTATAAATTTTACTGTACTATGTGTTTTAGTATGCAATGAAATACATACTAAAACACATAGAACTTAATAGGCTATTTGACAATGCGAAAAATAAAGTGTTAATTACTGTAATCAGTATGTAATGTAAGTTTAAAAATGGATATTTTCTATGGGAAGTTGAAAATAATAATTAATTTATGTAAAAATCCGTAAATAAAAATGTATTTTTTTTGGCGTTTGTCACGTGACTCAAAACGCTCCTGTTTGGTCGGGTATAGGACATATGTCACTAGCCAGTAAACATCGTTTTCTACCAAGGATCTTATAAGTACTAATCGTTAACTCTTATTGTATTTCAACTTGGTTTTTATCGGAAAGAGAATTAAAATATTGTCGGTTATCAGGTAGTAAGTGATAATGATCTCAGTTTTGTAAGCCAGTTGCTTTTAGGACGATGTAGTTATTTTCAAGCTCACCTTCAAAGTGTAAGCCATGGTCTAAGAAAACAAGGTCTAACAAGAAGACCGAATAATCAAGGATCTTATAAGTTAAGATCCTTGTTTTCTACTTAAGCAACTTGTAGTAGTAGTACTGGCTAGTGACGTCACCGATGCCATTGCGACGCCATATTGTCGAAAGTAGCGTTTTGGCGCGCTACTTAAATATTGAATTTTTATTTTGATATTTATCAGGAAATATGTACCAGAATTAAAAAATACAACTATTACTGGGATCCACAAACTCTATTGAATAATAAAAAATATATTTTAAAAACCAGTCAAATAGCCTAATTATTTTATTCTATTCTATTTTATGTTGTATTTTGTATTTGCAGGTAATAACTGCGTATGCACTTCCTGAAGCGTCCGGACTGGCGGGCTGGAGCGTGGCACTCATTTCAGTGGCTTGCATCCCACTCTACGCTGGGAAACTCCTTTACCAGATGAGGGGACCTTTCTTAGAGGTACAACGTAGCACCTGCTACGACCTTGCTACGACGTAGCAGTTCGTAGCAATCTAATTGCCTACAAAGAAATAAACCTACATCATTATTATTATTATCGTCATATGCCTAACTGCTCTTGTAATTTCCTTTTACTTGACACTGGCACAAAACTAAAGTCAAAGTCAAAGTCAAAGTCAAAATGTGTTTATTCGAAGTAAGATTTCACAAATCATTTTTCGACGTCGAATAGCTAGTGCTATACAGGGCGTCCCACGGCTATGCCACATGCAGGGAAAGTACCTTAAATATTGCAGTTAGACCATTTTACCAAAAGAAGACTAACTAAAAATCTAACGGGGTTAGATCTGGCGATCTCGGCGGCCTCATCATATGTTAAAATTCATAGTCTTCCTTTTATTTATGACACTATGTTATTTAGCAAAAAATAATCCTTATGATGAAGCCTTTCGATTGGTATGATAAAACTATAGGGGTTATTTTTTCTCGTGTAGCGGGTTCGATTCTCGGTTCAACCAAGTCATTATTAAAAATGTATGAATGCAGTTTTAATAGTTTTTAGAAATAAAATAAAGTCTTCTTTCAGTAAAATGTTCTAACTACAATATTTAAGGTACTTTCCCTCCATGTGGCATAGCCGTGGGACGCCCTGAGTGCCAAGTGCGAGTTTTTTACTCACGAAACGCGCTCGATAACTACAACGTAAACGAGCATTTACTATGGAGAAATTTTAGTTCAGCGAACTGTCCGCAGATGGCGTAGTTTCAATTCCATACAAAATCGCGTTTACGCTCTCGCTATCGAGCGCGTTTACTTTGGTTGCAAAACTCGCACTCGGCACTCTGTAGAAAAAAACTCTTTGCTCGTATAGGCGCAGGAGTCCCCATTGCTGGTTGTTCGGGTTCATCCATGAATTCCATGATTTTATTCGACTAAAGTGGGTTTAGCGTGATCGAATCAGGAATGATGAGATCTGCAGGCGAACCAGAGTCACCGACATAGCCCGAAGAATCGCTAAACTTAAGTGGCAATGGGCTGGGCACATTGCGCGTAGAACCGACGGCCTTTGGGGCAGAAAGGTTCTTGAATGGCGACCGCGCGCCGGAAGACGTAGTGTGGGCAGGCCTCCCACGAGGTGGGCCGACGATCCGGTGAGGGTCGCGGGAAGCCGCTGGATGCGGGCAGCGCAGGACCGATCATTGTGGAGATCCTTGGGGGAGGTCTTTGTCCAGCAGTGGACGTCTTTCGGCTGAGATGATGATGATGATGATGCTGAAAGTGGATTTTGGGTACGATACAGACTTCAAATATCATAATTACAATATAATTTTGCAAACAATGTTTAAATACGTAAAAAAATATGAAATATGTGATTTAGAAACTAAACGGTTTTTTTCTTACCTCTATAATATTAAATGTATGTTGACAGCGTGTTCGCGAAAGCTGCAATCCCAGTAGCGATTGGGGTCCAGCGGAGACGGAAGTCCGGCAGCGCTGGCTGGCGGCGAAGACAAAAAACTACGACAGTGGCAGCGACGTATCGCTCCGAGACACCATCCACAGGTCATAGCGTTAAAAAATTGTTAGCGCCGATGGATCATTTAAAAATGTATATTAAAAAGTATGAATGAAATGTATGTTTTTTTTCTGTAGCTATAGTATTTTATGTAAATAATAGGACATAGCACAGTTTAAATGTTGTAACAGTCTGAATGCTGTAACAGGTTCAAAAACTGCCAGTCACAGTCGAATTTTGCCACTCGCTATATTGCTCCTCACCCTAAGATCGCCTACTAAGCAATTAGGCAGCCTATATATACATACACTCTTTAATTAGTTTTTGTAAATTGTACTGTGTCGTTGGCTCGAGCTTCTCGCTTGCAAACAAAAAAAAACTAGATCAAAATCGGGGCATCGGTTCAGGAGCTACGATGCCACAGACAGACACGTCAAACAACACCCCTCTTTTTCGTCGGGGGTTAAAAATAGCGAGAGCAAGCGAGAATTTTAGATTTTTTCTGGTCAGGCTTTACAAAAGATGCTTTTTTCATTCAGTTGGTTTTTTATTGATATACATCTTATAGGTCATTCATCATCATCTCAGCCGAAAGACGTCCACTGCTGGACAAAGGCCTCTTCTTCTCTTATAGGTTTATCAATTATTATTATATACGTTTGTATAGATCATTTGTTATACTGTGAAACTTTAAGACTCATTCGATAATAATATACCAATATAATATGTAAAAGATTTATGCATTAAAAAAGATACTGAACTGTTTTAAGATTATTTTTAATCCCTCTGCCTCAAGTTAAAAAGAGTATCAAAAGGTATCCCTTTCCACGATTGATCTCTTTTCGTTAATTATTGAGTCGAACTACCCGTATTTTAAAATAAAGTACTTAAATCCTAAAAAGTCTGAAAAGTTTATTTTTTTTTTAATTGTTTCGCTACCTCAACTTTAAATAGCCTATTAATTGACAGGATATCAAAGCGCGTTTATTTCACACCTTTCTGGGAAATATGCCTTTTCTCATGAAGGAAGAAAAAATTTGCGCGGAATTTTTTTTTTCTTCATGCCTTTTCTACAAAGATCAATAAAGGCTTTTTCCCACCTCCCTGCTTTTCTAGCTATTGCTGCCGAGCTGCGCCACTATAAATGTTTTTTTACCTGTTTTTAACAACGTATATACATGATTTTTTTCACACGTGGTACGAAATTAAGTGGTGACGCAGTTGCAGAGTATTCTTGCCAGGGTGGATACCTAATTCTGAATCAGGCTGTACCACACAAGCGACAAAATCTGAACAAAGCAATATTTTTTTGTTGCGCTCTTTGCGCACTAATTCTTTGGTCGTGTGATGGATGACAGACAATGTCTGCCAGTCATACAAGCACTGTCATTTTGAAGTTTTTGTTTAGTTGACCCCCATTTTTTCGTTTATTATGATTTGAAATTTCAGTTTAATTTTGTATAAGACTCAAAATTCGTTGTGAAACACTTTTTCTTTGTTAAAATCTTTAAATTTATTGTATACTTTTATAAATTTCCAAGTAAACTGCAAAAATGGCTGAGCAATCTGCAGACACGAAAGAAAAAAGAACAGTCAAAATTCACGTGAGTAACCACTGCCAACTATTATTTTCTTCTGTGCCACTGCTTGCTTGCTTATCGTATAATGGGTTTCGAAGTTAGTTTGTAACTGTTAACCTACTTACACAAGTACCCCCTCATTTTACATTATACCTACCTAACCTATCTATGCAAGCATGATCCTTATGACCTGAATCGAAGAAACACAACCCAGGCAGGAATGAATGTCCCACAGCAGATTTCTGCGCTCGATTTCAGTAGAATAGAGCTCTAACAGAATGCGCGATCTTGTACAGTGTAGTTTTTAAAGTTCGCCTAGGTATAGGTATTTTAGGTACGAGCCCCTCGGTGGGGACATATATGAATTGTTAACACATGTGGTCAGAGTGAGGTAAATATAAAAGATCTCCAGTACACTTTTTATAGTATTTTCTTATCAATATTATATTCTTATCCGTATTGTTTTGTTCCGTTCTATTCTCTTCCGTGCTATTCTGTAGGTGGAAGGGGAAGATGAAGCTGTTGAAGGCGAGATGGGGCGGAAAAGGATGAAGCGGTTCCAGCTGCCGAATCTACCGCGATGGTGGCAGGCCAAAGTCATACAATACGCGTAAGTCAATTTATCTTTGAATGGAAAATGTTTTGGTGCACGTGATGGCCATTTTTTGTGTTTTATAGATTCTCTATAGCACACTAGCATAGCAAATGTCAGCAGGAATAGGCACGGCTTTTAGAACATGTAAACATGGGAAAGTCAATTATATTTATTTGTAGTTAGAAATTAAATTAAACTTTTTTTGTTGGTTAATGAGGCCTTTGGTGGCGCGTAGTTTGAATAAGGGGTGGTTTAGTACTATTATTTGTCGTATCTTTTATTACTGGTCTGTTCTTAAATTGATGATAGGTAATGGACGCACAGACATACCACACAGAATAGGGAACCATAAAAGGGCGGCTTCGGCGATTGAACTTATTTCTATGCTACAAATATTGCAGGTGCATTGTGTTCCTCTATTATGTCACTCACTAATCGCAATATCGCCCACACTCTCTTAACCTCTGAACCACATTGACGCAACGCCGCAACACATGTTTTGTCTGATAAAGCCGAGCTACTCTGATTGATAACCCACGGCCACAAGAATCGCAAATATTTGACAAAATACTATTCTATAAATAGCTCTGCAAAAATAATGATAGCCTGATTAAATGTAGATCACGATCTTTAATCAATACAAGGACTTGTTACTCATAATTAGACCTCGCTAGTCTCACTCCAGATGAAGCACGCTAATATGAAAAGTCTTAAATGAAACTAATAGTCCTCTGGAATGTTTGTACCCTGTGATCATCAGTATCATTTTATCAAAAGATGGACAGGACATGCGTGATGAGAATATCCTGGTAATTAAAATATTGGTAGAAATATTTAATATCTGGTAAATTTATAAAATTTCAACTTGACCTTTGAATTAATTATGTTAAGACTAATATGACTCAAAAAATAAAATGAGTTTTAAATTTTGGTTATAATGAATTTCAAGTTTAAGTCTCTCTTGAAACTTGAATCTTTAACGAAAATTCCGTTGAATTTAAAGTGAAATTTCTTCATTATATGCACAAAATCTACAGGAGAGGTCTTTATTACTAAAATTGTTTTCCTTGCCCTAGCTAAAGAAGTAGTGTCATTATTGCTACCAGAACAAATAGGTTACACCATGGTCTAAAAAAACAAGTTCTAACAATCGGACTGTCAAATTTGACACAAGCCTACGTCATCTGCTGTTCATCCTTGTCGAATGCGTATTATTCGGTCTTCTTGTTAGACCTTGTTTTCTTAGACCATGGCTTACACTTTGAAGGTGAGCTTGAAAATAACTACATCATCGTCCTAAAAGCAACTGGTTTACAAAAATGATATCATTATCACTTACTACCTGATAACCGACAATATTTTAATTCTCTTTCCGATAAAAACCAAGCAATAAGAGTTAACGAGCTTAAAATAAATGTTATTCTATAGATATCTTTAAATTATAAAGTTTACATGGCAACTATCAAGTTACGTATACCTATTACGTATTCTAAATTACTTGTCCATCTTTATAGTCCGGTTCGCTCCAGTACTGAATGAAAAAATTCTATCTGTCATTCCTGTAAATGGCAACGACTCATACCGTTGGATTCGTCTTGGTGTCCTGTACGTGGAACTGTCGGTCGTCAAGTTCTAAAGTGGTGGAGGGAGGAGGGGAGGGGTAATCAAAGTTGGCGAATTTGTACTTTTGTTTTTACGCTGTAATTTGAAAACTAGTGGACCGATTTCTTTGTTACTGGTATTATTTGAAAGTGTATAATATTACCTAAAAGACGTTCTTATACATCGAATACGCCAATTCAGCGGTTACCGCGCAATAATACGAAACATTGAAAAAAGAAATTGTGTATAAATAATATCACAGATTACGCTAAATCTATAACGTTTTCGTGGAAACAATGTTTACTACTTTAATTCTAAAACAAATTACCTAATCAAAAAGGTAACAATAATTACTATATGATTTATGGTGCCTGAGCTAGAGCTAATTTACGAAACGTAGTCGTAGGATCACTATACTACGAGTACGCAAATATAAGTAAATGAATGAGAAGAGATGGGTAAGTAATCACCATATTACTTTAATTATATATTTCAAGCTTACATTATTCAAATAATACCTTGAAAAAAGACTTTACGTCGAAATAAAGAGGATAATTTTTTTTTGTTTTTCACTATTAGTAGTTTTGAATTTGCCTGTAGCATCTGACCCAAGGTACGTGACAAGATAAAACTTTTGTCAGGGGTAGATATTAGTAATACCTACCCATGATAAAAAAATAAAAGAAATCTACGGCGAAATAACCCGAGAAACATTTTTTTAGGTTTTCACTATAGTATTTTTGACTTTCCCTGTAGCATCTGACCCAAGGTACCTGACGAGATTAATCTTATGTCAGGTGATAGATTTTAGTAATCCCTTTCCATGATAAAAAATTAAATGAAATTTACGTCGAAATGACACGGAAAACAATGTTTTAGTTTTCACTATAGTTGTTTTAACTTTGCCTGTAGCACCTGACTCAAGGTACCTGACGGGATAAAACCTACATCAGAAGATAGATATCTGTAACACCTACCTATGATAAAGAAATAAAATAAATTTACGTCGAAATAACGCGGAAAACAATCTTTTAGCTTTTCACTATAGTAGTTTTGACTTTGCCTGTAGCACCTGACCCGAGGTACCTGACAGAATAAAAACTATGTCAGGGGATAGATATTGGTAATATCTAACCATGATAAAAAAAATAAAAGAAATTTACGTCGAAATAACGCAGAAATCATTTTTTTAGTTTTCACTATAGTAGTTTTTAATTTGCCCGTAGCCCCTGGCCTAAAGTTCCTGACAGGATAAAAACTATGCCAGGGGATATACATTGGTAATATCTACCCATGATATAAAAATAAAAGAAATTTAGGTCGAAAAAAAATAAAAAATAAATAAAAAAAAATTATGTTTATTTTAGACAATTCAGTACATACAATTACATGTTAGTACAGTTTAATTTTTGTAACAATTAACGCGAAAAACAATTTTTTATTGCGTACTCGTAGTATATTGACCTGCGACTACGTTTAGTTAATTAACTCTAGCTCAGGCACCATAAATCCTATAGTAATTATTATTACCTTATTGATTAGGTAATTTGTTGTAGAATTAAAGTAAGCAACATTTTTATCACAAAAACTTTATAGATTTAGCGTAATCTGTGATATTATTTAAACACAATTATTTTTTATTATGTTTCGTATTATTACGCGGTAACCACTGCATGGACGTATTCGATGTATATGAACGTGTTGTAGATAATGTTATACCCGTTCAAATAATACTAATAATAAAGAAATCGGTCCACTAGTTTTCAAATTACAACGTAAAATCCAGCGATCTTTGATTACCCCCCCCTCATCCCTCCACCACTTTAGCACTTGACGACCGACAGTTTCACGTTCAGGACATCAAGACGAATCCAACGGTAGGAGTCGTTGCCATTTACAGGAGTGACAGATTAAACTCAAGTTCTAGAGCACTTTTGGTCTAAAATGAACCGGACTATTAGGTTGTTTTCCTAATATTGACCTTTCGTCTTGCATCAGTCTGCATGACCTTGAAACCCACTCTTATCTATTGTCACATGACAGATAATGAAGTATTATCTTCAATGAAATACATTAATATTTTAGGGTCCTGGAGACAAAATAAAAAAAGGAAAATTTGCAATGCAACACTATGGCAATTTTGAAACTGTATTTAACTGGCCTATTCTTTTATACTATAATAAAACTGAAGGTAACATTATTTCCGAATTTTTTTTAACCGAAACTTAATTGACCGAAAACGGTTCATAGAATATTTAGTTCCAATATGTTTCTTTTGACATAACTTCATTTTACCATAAATATATTAAACAGGAGTATCATTTTCCAGAAAAACTACAACCATATTATCGAAATGTTATTTTTAGTTTTACCAACTGTTTCACTTCATGTATTTTAATTATCCTGGAGGTTTATTAAACAGAATTTACTTTTCCCATAATTTATAATGGATCTAGTTTTGTAAATCAAACATGACAGGGCGGGTGCGAGCGAAGCGGGCATGGGAGTTCAGGGCACCCCGACTACTGTTGGTTAGGTTCGAAGGGTATGGCGGAAGCAAGATCTCGCTTCCGACATACCCTTCGGGTTAGGTTGACATGTATGCATGCCTGCTTGTGCTTGCTAGCATGCATTCTTGCTTACTTGCATGCTTGCTTGCATGCTTGCTTGCTTGGTTGCTTGTTGCATGCTTGCTTGCATAATTGCTTGCATGTTAACTTGTCTAATTGCATGATTTTGTGGTATGCTGATTATTCAGGATAACATTTATATGAAATTCAACTCATCTGATTTTCAAATCTGTGGTTTTTCGTTGTTGTGGTCCAGACCAGGTGACAAAATAAGAAAAGAATAATTTGCTTTGCATCACTATAGCAATTTTGAAATAGTATTAATCTGACCTTTTCTTCTATTCTATACACGCTGAAACATTGGCGTTTCTGTGCTTTGATTTTCCTTTCCATTTTTTTAAAACTTATAGTAGGCGTAGTCGTGAGCTAGATTATAAATAAAAACACGACCGCAATATAGGGGCAAAGGCAGACCTGTCACAAAGTGGACCGACACTGTGATGTGATGAAGGACAAACTGTTGTGGAATCTTAAGGAGAGGCCTTTATCCAGTAGTGCATATCTTATAGCCGAAATCATGATTTTAATTATAAATATTTTTTTGTTCATCTACTCCACACACTTTGTTACAATAAAATTATGATATGCTCTTGGCTTCGTAATGTTTGTTATAACTAGCTGTAACAATTATTACGTTATTACATCGTAGTAAAATTATGTTGATAAAATAGTTAAATTACGGATAATTGCTTTAAAATACATATATAAAATTCAGAATGTTTCAATAATTTAAAAAAACGTACGAACGGCAGTCCATACATTTTACACCATTAAATACCTAACATCAAAAGTTTAGTAGAACGCCATTCTTATGATAGACTGGCTGTTACTAGCTGTCCGACCACGGTTACGCCCGCGTTGTATTTTTTTTATTTCCCGTGGTACAAAGTATCTAAGACGTTGACCGGGGATATAAGGTACCACAATTCAAAATTTCATTTATATCGGTCTAATGATTACAGAGGTTAGCGTGTAGGTACAAATTTAAACAGACAGACGGGCATATTTTTCAAAACTTGTATTTTTGTGTTCAGCTACACTCCCTATATCACCTACAATGAGCTTTTTTAAAAACAAATCCATGTAAGACACGCCTATTCTTCAGTTTTATTATAGTATTGATAGATTCATGTCAGCAATCCATTATAGCTGCAAACGACACTATGCAAGCTCCAAATGACACGTGAATTAATTTGACAAAAATGCGAAGGACGCTGGGGCATCCGGATGACCCGGTCGCGACGTTGGCGCCATCCGGGTCACCCGGGGGCAGGGGAGCGGAGCGGAGGGGGACACACAGTGCAGGTCAGGGTGCACCGACCACCAAGGGGTAGGTTAGGTCCCAGCTGTTACCGACACATTACCATTACTTCGGTCTACGGCGTAGCGCGAGCTCATCAGGCATCCCTTTGAAATTTTTAATTAACCGCCTATCATCAACCTTCAAACTCACGACTCATCAAGGCAACAATTAACGCCCATCAGAATCATATACCGAGAATTAAGCTTTGAATATAGTGAATTGTCTGGAATTGAGGTGTCGGGCCAGGATTAATGTTCGCGTGTGAACACGTGGGGTGCAGGGGTGGCGTGGCGGCAACAATGGCGGCGGCAGTCATTGCACCTTCGGCCGCGGGAGGAGCCACATGCACTGCTGTTGTTGCAACTTAAGTGTCTAAGGAGTTGGACACTTTAACATCCTTCTCTTCCAAAATCAAAAGAAAGACTGGCCACTAAAAAAACCTAAGACATTCTTCTATTGTGACATTCTTTTTGGAAGAAGCACTGGCCGCTTAAAATAGTGAATGATGGAGAGAACGTCGTCGAGTGCTTCTGAAGGGTCGTTTTGGACCACGATCCAGTTGCTGGCGGACCGCGGTCGCCGGCGCAGATCTGCCGCCGACGCAGACGAGTACTTCACCGATTTCGATGACTTCGATCTTTCGATACGAAGAGCGTCTTCGCTCAGGTGCCCTTATCAGTTTATCACAGTCATAGAAGATGCGTTTTGTAATAAAAGCTCATTACCTTATTTTGCATGTTTTTTTTCTAAAACGAGATGCACGGTTCGCGCAGAGCTTTTGATTCTAGATTTTGGAATGTCATTTTTTAGGGTCAATAGAAATTTCATTGTTTGCACTTAGCATTTTTTCTCTGTATTTTTGAATATGACTTCCCACGCTATTTTCACTTCACACATACAGCTAATATTCTACCACAGCGAATTCAACTTTTCCTTACACATGAAACCGGAGATCCACTCAGAATGCCTCACCAAGTAAAGTACACAGTCTATAAAAGCTCCACTTTTATTAAGCTCTGCATCAAACAGTGTTTACGTCAGACTATCAACAGACGCTATTTGGTTCGGTGCAAAGAGACTAAGTCATCGACAGATCTCCAGTTTTCGGTATTTTATGATACGAACAGCCTACTTAGTTTTATGAAATAGCTGAAACATAAGGAATCCAGTAACTATTTATAATTGTAAAAGTTTAAATGTTGCCGGTTCACGCAATAATTATATAACGGGTTTTCGTAAAATATAATTTATCTAAACAGGCAATGGATTAACATTTAATATGATAACATCATTTTCTAAAAAATATAAATGAGGCAAACTGTAGTAACTGTAGTTAGCTAATCTAGGCTAATACAATGCAAGTTGGATTTTAAAATAATTAATAATATTGTGTATTTAGTAAAATATAATAAAAATCTGACCGATAGATTTTTACTTAACTAGTCGTATCTAGTTTCTCGGGGGAGCCTCACCCCTAGAGAACGCGTCCCCAGGTGGCGGATAGGGGAATGCTCGGCAGATATGCCGGGTAGGAGGGAAATAAAATACCTCTCGCGGACCAACAGGCCCCTAGCCCAGGGTTACGGGTGAAGACCTTAACGGCAATGAAGGCGGAGATTGAGTCAATCGATACGGTGACACTGGCGGACGAGGCGAGCTTTATTACAATAGCTTTTTCAAATTGTAATCTGATGTTGGGCAGCAGTGACATCAGTATGTGTCTAAGGCTTAAAACTAATGAAGTTGGACAGGCTTAGAAGCGAGGACTTGTGCGGGCGGAGTCGTGGAACGACGGAACGGCGACAAGCTGCGATGACGGAAGGCAACGGGAAACCACCGTCATTAAAATTCCCTAGTTGGTCAGCTCTGACCAGATAGCTTAAATGGACAGTACAAATAAAGATACGGCTCCGAGTCTCCGGCGTCCTTTGAATGGGACAGGGGTGCGAAGAATCCCCGGAGGTTACAAACAAAAATTAAATTTAAAGATCGGAACATGGAACGTCAGAAGCCTGAAAAAGCACGGTAAACTTTCAAATCTAATAAAGGAGATGGATCGCCTGGATGTCGAAATAATGGGCATAAGTGACACAAAGTGGCCAGGGAAGGATATGCTTGTTACCACAGAAGGAAAAGTTCTATACTATTCAGGTAATGATACTGCAGAATCTTATGGAGTCGGAATTCTGCTGAACAAAGAAACAGCGAAAGCAGTAAAACATTTCGTGCCACTGTCGAACAGAAGCATGTTACTGAGTTTACAGGGAAATCCACGTGATATTAACATTATTCAGGTCTATGCCCCGACAGGTGACAAACCGTTAGAAGAAGTTGAACAACTTTACACAGATATAAAAGCACTTTTGCAATACACAAAAAAGCACGATGTGAACATCATGATGGGTGACTTTAATGCGAAGATTGGTTCTGGTAAGGTCCCAGGTGTGGTGGGTTCATATGGACTTGGTATCAGAAATGATCGGGGAGATCTCTTGGTCGAATTTTGTCAAGAAAACGAGTTCGTAGTAACTAACACCTTATTTAAGCACCATCCAAGACGTTTATACACCTGGACATCTCCTGCACATACGGACGGTCGAATAGTTCGGAATCAAATCGACTTTGTTACAGTCAACCAGCGATATAGGAATTGCATTAAATCCGCTCAAACATATCCAGGGGCAGACGTAAACTCTGACCACAATCCTGTAGTAATTAGGGTGTCATGCCAACTGAAACAGGTTTTAAGGAAGAAATCTGGTGCCAAGCCAGACGTGCTGCAATTAAAGCATCATGAAAAGAGAATCAGAGTGTCTAACGCAATAAACAACTGGGCGAAATCTAGTGTAGAGCCAGTATCCGTAGAAGAATCGGTGAAGAGTCTAATTAATACAGTTACCCATATAAATACGAATGTTTTGAAACCTAATAACATACAAAAGAAACAAGTTTGGATGACTGATCATATATTGGAACTCATGGAAGAACGTAGAACTTACAAACAGACAGATATACAAAAATATAAAGAAATAGAAAGTAGGATAAAGGTAGAAATACAGACAGCAAGAAATACATTTTACAAGGAAAAGTGTGAGAAAGTAGAAGAGTTAGATAGAAAATTTGATAGCTTCAATTTACATAAAGAAATCAAGGAAATGGCAGGAATAAAGAAGGGTTCAAACCAGGGTATGCTGATTGATGAAAACGGAAAATTGGTCTCAGATGTGGGAAAAAAGAAGTCTATATGGAAGAATTATATAGAAGACATGTTTTCGGACTGTACAAGAAGCTATTCAGCAACATTACAAAATGAAGAGGGTCCATCAATTATGAGATCAGAGGTATTAAAAGCGTTGAATAATGCTAAAACTGGTAAATCACCAGGACCGGATAATATCAACATCGAAATCATAAAATTGATTGAATATGAATATATAGACTCTTTAACATCACTTTTTAACCACATTTATAACACCGGAATTTTGCCAAGAGAATGGTTGAAATCAACTTTCATTACATTACCAAAGAAGCCAAACGCCAAAAAATGCACCGAATACCGTACTGTAAGCCTAATGAGCCAAATGCTAAAGCTATTTCTTTCCATTATCCATAATCGGATTCGGGCTAAGTGTGGGAAAGAAGTAGGAGAGACACAGTTCGGATTTAGGCCGGGTGTTGGTACCAGAGAGGCATTATTCGCACTTAATATCCTTGTCCAGAAATGCCTAGAAATGCAGAGAGACGTATATTTATGTTTCGTTGATTACGAGAAGGCGTTTGACCGAGTTCGCCATCAGACTCTTATACGTCTATTGAATGGCTTGGGGCTTGACGGGAAGGATGTTCGAATAATTCAGAACTTATACTGGAATCAAACAGGCGTTGTAAGAGTGGAAGGAGAGGAAACAGAGGAAGTGACCATATGTCGGGGTGTAAGGCAGGGTTGCATATTATCACCTTTGCTTTTTAACTTGTACTCCGAAGCTATCATTTCAGAAGCTCTAGAGGATAAGAAAGGGGGTGTAGCCATAAACGGTCGCCTTATCAACAACATCCGATATGCCGACGACACCGTCTTGATTGCCTCAACACCGGAGGAGTTGCAGTTGATAGTGGATAGAGTCTATGTCCAAAGCCGTAACGCAGGCCTGTCAATGAACCTGTCAAAAACAAAGTTCATGCTAGTATCACGAAATGTCGCAACAAATCCCACCATCTTTGTCGCTGGCACCGCAATAGAACGTGTTTCGCGCTATAAGTACCTTGGAACATGGGTATCTGAAACATGGGATTCGGATCAGGAAATTAAATCCCGGATAGAAGTAGCCCGTGCGTCCTTCACAAAAATGAAAAAGGTACTCACAAATAGAAAGCTCGATGTTCGTTTGCGTGTTAGAATACTCCAATGCTATATATGGCCAATAGTATTGTATGGCTCTGAGGCTTGGACTATTAAGGAAGATACCCGCCGAAGACTGGAGGCTTTAGAGATGTGGTTTTACCGCAGAATGCTACGAATTAGTTGGATTAATCGAGTCACCAATGTAGAGGTGCTAAGACGAGTACACAAGTCCCGAGAGATTTTGCAGACCATCCAAAAGAGGAAGGTAGCGTATCTAGGTCACATAATAAGAAATGAGCACTACCAGATACTTCAAACGATTCTGATGGGCAAAATCGAAGGGAAAAGAGGCGTCGGCAGACCTAAAATGTCGTGGCTCGACAACATTAAAAGCTGGACAGGCGTCGCCACGGTCGAAGAACTTTTCCGTTTGGCGAGAGATAGAGGGACGTATGCAGAGCTGACTGCCAACCTCCAGTAGTGGAGAGGAACCAGAAGAAGAAGAAGAAGTCGTATCTATTCCTCACAAACTTTTGCGATTGTGGGTATAATAATAGAATGTAAGGTATTAAAGTTTTATATAAATATAACTCTATCGAAGACAGAAAGTCCAGCTATAGCTTAAAGCTTGACATCATGACATGACACTTATTCAAAACAAAAAATATGTTATCAAAAAGTAAATTAAGTGAGTTACGTAATTGTTTTCGTGTGGTCGACATGATAATACAACACATGAATCGTCGCGTGGATTTAGTAAATTTATAAAGGGCCTCTGGTAGGCAGATAATTATTATCAATAAACGAATTTTGAATATAAACATGTAAGATAGATAAGATACCGTTAGGTATTAACATACTTTTAATTTGATCCCGACTTTTACTAAATGACAGCGAAAATATATTTGACAGACCGACAAACATACGTAACATATATTTACATTATAATACCTACACACTTATATTCTAATAAAGTATTACCTACAAGAAGTTGTTCCATTTATTGGATAGAACGATCGGCCTCAAAGCACTTTTTCAATATATTTTACTGAGCCGCTTCAGTTTATTGCGCCGACACACAAACTTTATTACCTAGCAACCTTCAAGTTTTAACGATACCACGTTTGCCAGCTCGCACCCCGAGTGCTAACTTTCCCTATATTGGAAAAGGTCTTTGACCCCTCTAAACCAATTTTGTTACAGGACATTTTCGTTTAGAATGATGATACAGTTCGCACGCGAGTTGAATGCAGAATGCGTTTCACTTCATTTTGAGTCTATAGCTATACTATAGGTTTTTAAATAAAACTGATTATACTTTCTGTTACAAGAGATTAACTCGCGCGCGAACTGTAGTTAATTTTTAATTATTGGGTATTTCCTTTTTATTGAACTATATTGTTTAAAAAAATCCCGACCAACCATGGACAGCCTTGGCCCTTAGTACTAATATTAGCTTAGACGTAGAAAATTTGTTTTTATTAAGTGCTGTGGCATGCAATAATATATCACTACTTATTATAAAACAAATTCGCTTTCTCTGTCCCTATGTCCCTTTGTATGCTTGAACCTTTAAAACTACGCAACGGATTTTGATGCGGTTTTTTTAGTAGAAAGAGGGATTCAAGAGGAAGGTTTATATGTATAATAAATACATAATATACTTAAGGATAACCCACAATAACCATTTTCCCGTGCGGAGCCGGGGCGGGTCGCTAGTAGTATAATAAAAACAATAAATTAAAAACACAAATTAATTAACTTTAAGTTAGAGGATTTATTTTTCTAGACTTATTTTGTACTATTTTATGACCAAGTGAAAACATGTAGTTGCTGTTACAGACGTTATGGTTATAATATGTGGGTGGTAACAAAAAATAATTACAGGAAAAACTATATCGTAAACTTAACTATTTCATCGCTTTATCTAGTTAAAAACAGATAACATGTTCTCCGTCAATTGCGAAACTTTCGTAGAATGTTATACGAATAATACTTATGTAAGTAAAGTAAACAAGGAAAGCTTTAGTAGATATATTAATTCTCAACATTGGGACAGTTATTCTACCAATACAAAGATAAACATATACTAAGAATAAACTAAGTATTTTGTTCTATTCGCGAAAGAATTGTATTTTATTTATTTATGAAAAACATAGCTTTTATATTATATCTCTTATAATAATTAGATCAGATACATAACATTAGCCAGTGAAGTTTTCACTTAAAGTTATACAGGGTATTGAATAAACAAAAAATGTTATATAATGTATGAGTAAAACTAAAAGGAAAATGTTAACAGATAGAAGAAGAAGTTAAATGTACTTAATTTAATTAATGTTTGTAAAATGATGGTGAAAACAAATTTGGAAAAAATAAATGAAAGATGTTAACGTCTTTGAACTTGGTGTTATACGAATTACAAGCTTGTCTAATAAAGCGGTTTTTGGCGTAATTAGTACAAGACTGTGGCAATGCGAATGTTGATCGAAGTGATTGAAGACCGACCATAGGTCAACTCTTGGATAACTTAGAGATTTAGCTTGAGATAAGGTGATTCTACTAGGTTATGCAGAATTTTATATAGAAATACGACAATACGACATCGTCATCATCTGCGTTCTCGACGCTCTTCCAAGCTTTGCAGCATATTAAGAGGAAAATTATTGAATGTATATCTTATAGGTTTAAGAAACTTACTTTGGATTAGTTCCAATGCACTTTTATAAATATTGTATGCGTATTCGAGATGTGACCTCAAAAGTGAATTAATAGAACCAGCAACGTTTCTACTTTTTTAAATTCCGAACCTTGTCTAAAAAGAAGGGCTAGAATTCTGTTCTAGTAGGTATCATAAAGAGATTCGACACTATCCCATGGCGGCAATGGTCAAATAAAATAGGGAGACTTTCCGGCTGTCAAGTCCCAAAATCTTTTAGTTTACTTCAATTTTCAACAAGTAATTGCTTATAACGTTTGTCTGATATCTGTAGGTGCTGAATAGATCCGCTGCTGTGCAATCAAGGTTGAGAAAAGAGTACTTGCGAATAGTAACAATAAATTTTTAAAGTACGGTTTTAACCAGTTAGATAATTTAGGCGGCTCCGTGCTACCTGTAAAGAAACTAATAAATATTCGCATATTTTTGCCAAAATGTTTTCCTGGAAGCACCAAAATATTTGCAGTTTCCTGTGCAAATAGAAAATTTAACCAACCAATTAGATACTGCCTATTTTCTCTGTACGATAAAACTGTAAGGTCGAAAATCAATACATAGAAAAAAAATGCAGAAAACTCATTCAGGGGGATGTAAGAAGCGATATAGAACATATCCAGATTTTTTTCCATATTGATTATCCAAAATATCGGTTACATATTTTTTAATATCGCAGGTTCTAATCTAACCGATCAACTGAGATTTTGTAATCTATTATTTTTAAAATGTGTAGATGACTGTACAAAGAAAATTGTATAATCCGAGATGTCGGCCGGTCTACGTATGACGGATGGCCCCTAAAAATAGAGCCGTTTGAATTTACAGCACAATCGAGAATCGAGAATTCTATTATTATCATGAGCTGGGAATTATTAGTCGACTTAACTTTACGACTTGTTGCGATGCGTGCCGCTGCCGATGTCTGTATTTTCACCAGTAGTTTGAAACAAATGTGTCTATTCCGACCAAATTATGTATCATGTATGTTTGTTGTTGCTTAAAAAGTGTACATTGGCTATTTATGTATTGATTTTCTAAATACATTTGTTCATGATTTAGTTAACAATTCCAAATTAGATCAAGAATACATGATAAAATTTGTTATTTTAGTAGAGTTGATTCAGTAAAACTTAGTTTCTGGATACGAAGCATTTAGCTAAATACTCGTATATAGAGAGGTCTAGATTCTAGACAAATAGATAATACCCCTTCTTAATCGCCCTATTTTTAACCCCCGACAAAAAAGAGAGGTGTTAGGTGTGAGAGGTAAAAGTTTGACGTGTGTTGACTGTCTGTCTGTCTGTGGCATCATAGCTCCTAAATGGATGTTCCGATTTTGATCTAGTTTTTTTTTTGTTTCCAAGGAGTCACGATCGAGAGTGTTCTTAGCTATGATCCAATAAAATATCTTCAGCCATTTGAAGATTATCAGCTCTTTTCTAGTCGTTGAAAGCATCAAGTACCGGATTTGTCTCGGGGGGTTTTAAAATTTTTAATTTAATGTTATTCTATATTCCTACTTCGGCAGTCCTCATTTAAAATCTCTTCTTCTTTACCAAGATATCGTCAGAGCTCTATATAATCTCTCTCAATAGCATAATTCAATTGAACATGTACAGTACAGCTATTGCACATTCGAATAGTTATCTGGAGCAACATCTGAAATATTTCAGTATCGGTGACGTAAAGACCGTTCACTTTTAAAAATATCGGCTTTTTGTTTTATTACCGACAGGTTTACGGGCTGCCGACATACTTATAATTTTATAAACTTTTATTCGTGTGCGCATGTATTATTTAAAGATCTAGAGCGACGTAATTGTATCACTTCAATCTAATAAAATTTTGGTTGGATATTTGCGTTTTATCAAATCGAAATATTTTCCATTTAAAGAATATTGGAAAGTGTGAGATTTGGCAATCAAATCAACATGAACTTCTATTCTTAATGCAGATAAAATATACGAAAAAGGGGATCGAAATTTGACAGCTGCGCTGCTTTGAGCGTCCAGAATTATGATGTCGTTATGTTATGGGAGCAGGATTATTTTTGATTTAAAAACTATTGCCTAGTTTCAATAAAAGTAGGTAAATAGGCGTACAGTTACGTGCAAAATAATAATAATATAATAATAAATTTTTATTCGTCAAAACTTAATCTAAATACAGACATCGAAAATACAAAAATAAAAACGATCAAAATATGTTGGTGTGATACCTAAACTAAGAATTAACTTGTATCTTAGGCACACACTATAACACAGTTGTAAAAAAAAGGACTAGTGATGACAATGCGACGATGTTGTTTACTACACTCTACGATGACGTCAGTCACGTAGGCGTGTTGACACGTAAGCGGCGCGTATTTAACGTTCGTATTGAGAAGAGATTGAGACGACACGGCCGACGCCAATGAAATTATTGTGTTATTGTTATTTCCTCTTGATTATTCTTTAGATACCTCGTGGGGGGCCTGCCCACACTACGTCTTCCGCCGCGCGGTCGCCATTCGAGAATCTGTTTGCCCCAACGGCCGTCGGTTCTACGCGCAATGTGCCCAGCCCACTGCCACTTAAGTTTAGCGATTCTTCGGGCTATGTCGGTAACTCTGGTTCGCCTACGGATCTCATCATTTGTGATTCGATCACGCAAGGAAACTCCAAGCATAGCCCTCTCCATCGCTCTTTGGGTGACTTTAAGCCTTCTTATGAGGCCCATTGTAAGAGACCTGGTGAGGGTCGCGGGAAGCCGCTGGATGTGGGCAGCGCAGGACCGATCATTGTGGAGATCCTTGGGGGAGGCCTTTGTCCAGCAGTGGACGTCTTTCGGCTGAGATGATGATGATGATGATGATTCTTTAGATAAAATTAATTATGAACAATGTTTTGAAATTGATCATTAATTTGTTTTCAGTAATGAACTTTGATAAACAATTACTTGTACAAATGCTTATCGACAATTATATTATTATGATATTATTTTGAGTAATATCATAATAATATATGAGAGCATATATATCTCAAGAATATTTGTATTTGTATATCTCATTCGATATCATCATGTTATTTCTAATTACCTTTTTCTAGTTTTGGTTTGTCTCATATATGACGTGTAGCTTAGCTATAAGCACAGAATATATCAACGCCTACCGATATAGCAATTTTTAGTTATTTATTCTATTTTATCGCGGAAAATACTCTTCGTAGATAATTTGATTCTAAAAAGTTTTGTAGTGATCGATTTAAAAGGCCAACTAAGTATTTATATAATTTATTCATAATCAAATATGCGTAGAAATGTATCTTCAACAATTTTTAAAAATATCATATATTAATTTTGTCCCATGTTTCTATCTGAGAAAGGTTAACCTAATTTCATGTTTAAATATAAACTCGTGCGAAATTCCCTAAATCCGAAATACCATAATAGTGACGACTATTTTAAAAAAGATTGCATACCATCACTTTAATAACACCCAATAATGGTTATACAAATGTGTGCGTAATAATATAGTGTAGTGTAGAGCATTAGAGTCAGCTCGCTGGAAGTATAAACAGTGCTTGGTATAGCGTGACTGTGTGACTCATGCGTACTTCGTCGCTGAAAGTTTAAGTGGCGAGTTTTGTATCTGGTCGCATAAAACACATTTAAAGCGCAGGTATGTTTAAGGAGAAGTGACGCGAAAGTTAAAATAAATCAAGATTTGCAAAATAATTTATCGACGTCAAAGCTATAAAATACCGAGGACCAGACTGTCTAAGCTTGGGTGTTCGAAGGTGGCGTTCGTCTGTAGAAAAACGGCCAGATGAAACTCGCAACGTAGAAAAATGCCTTTTTGTATTAATGTTCACACCGCAACCTGCTCACATCTGACACCTATCGTGCGAACTTATACTGCCTGTCCACCGTGTAAGGGGCCTGACTGATCCAGTACATGTTGGTTGACATTTGAGGCTCTCTCTGCCCCAGTGGCTTTCAGTTCAGTGAGTGAGGTCAAGTTACTGTTACTAAGTCCATGATTAAAACACTTAATGACGTCATAAGAAAAAGCTTTCCTCAAACGAAGGTTGGCCCCTATCTCAAATGAATGAAGAAATGTGACCAAAAATTGTTTGAGAAAAAAGCTAACTGTCCGATCCGAGTCGGTATCAATTTGACGTCATTAACCCTGGTGTCAGAATTATTTTGCCGCCGAGAAGGCTGCAACGCAATGCCTATGAGTCTCATTCCCGTTTCGATCGCTGAGATAGATACAATTCAAAAAACGGCTATTATTTACGAAAATTGCTTTAAATGAAAAACTGATAAGTTAAAATTTTCATTTATACGAAGGTATGGAGCATTTCATAAAAAAGAAAGTAAGCCGTCACCAATCACTTTCTTTTTGTTCGCTTCTACACTTTAACTTTAAAATATGACTTCGCGTGATTGCGGTCTCGTTGAAAAGTAAGCAAATATTCAGAATATAAGTATTATCAAGTATTCAGACAGTATAAAGTGGTTTGCAATGACGTATTACTTTCAGAATGCTTTTAGTAGTGACAATAGAGACACAATATGAAAATGTGTCTGTCTACAATCCTCATGCACAGAACTTTGATTTAATAAAGTTCACATCATTCAATAAAAAAAACATTGAAAAGTATTTATTAAGTATATTATCTCAATAAATAGCAAACTTAGATTTGAATACTTAGATTTATGACAGTTTTTAACCGACGAAAAACGGAGGAGGTTTTCAAGTCGACGCGTATATTTTTTTATGTATGTCCTGTAACTTTCTACAGAGTATTCCAATTTAGATTATTCTTTTTTATTGGATAGGGTTAAAATATATTTGGAAAAAAATCTAACGCAAAAGGTAAGAAAACAGGGGATGGCTAAATATATATTTTACCTTAGGAATAATCATTCCCGCTGTAAAAGGTAGCGTATATCCTTTCCCAAGGTCTCTCTCTCTGTACCAAGTTTCATCAAAATCAGTTCAGTGGATTTGGCGTGAAAGCGTAACAAACAGACAGACTATGTTACTTTTGCAACTGATATCAGACTTTTCGGCGGTTTAATTTTTTGTTAAAAATGCTTGTAAATATATCGTCATCACAATCATTCCTGTCTACTTTCATCCTACACCGTACTACTTCAAGTTAAAAGTACTAAATATGTTTTAAATGTGTAGATATTAGTCAAACACACACTAAGAATTAATATCATTTCGCAAAGCATGCCGACAATAATGTGATAATTATCACTACTTAATATAAAACAAAGTCGCTTTCTCTGTCCCTATGTCCCCATCTATGTCCCTTTGTATGCTTAAATCTTTAAAACTACGCAACGGATTTTGATGCGGTTTTTTTAGTAGAAAGAGGGATTCAAGAGGAAGGTTTATAATATGTATAATACATACATAATATACTTAAGGATAACCCACAATAACCATTTTCCCGAGCAGAGCCGGGGCGGGTCGCTAGTGTTAGATAAACGAGAAATATCTTGAACACTGACCAGAGTTGTGCAAGATCAAAAGGATCCAAAATTAAACAGTTATGTTAGGGTTAGGAATACGATACCAAGCTCTGCGCTTGTACTGTGTGATGTGTTGTATAAGTACTTACTTACATAGATTTCGGTTCAACACACAGAATCACCAATACCACAGAATACCAAATAATACCTATACATTGGAATATTTAAACTAAAAGTAACTATCACAATACTAGAGTATTGTAGAGTCTACCACAATGTACTACGATATGTTTTTCTAGTAATCTAGTGTATGTATTCTTGTGTACGCCCTAAAGCCTAAGCGGTTCGATGAATTTTAACGTGAGAGGTGTCTTTCGTCTTAATAGTGAGAGTGACACTGAATATATTAAAATTATAAATAATGGTAAATTTTTGGCGGCAAATTGTCTGTTTCGCTCTTAGAGCAACGCCGGCGTTGCTCTAAGGTTTCGCTCAATCTTTTTTTTAATCGGGTACTTATTCAATTAATTTAAATTTGCACCATAAAAAAAAAAAAAACCATCCAATTCGGACCCTTCGTCCATTTTCCCGTTCGTCTACTTGGTCTCCATAAGCCAAATTCCCACCATAATTATCCTGCCTATTGTAAAAGTGATAATATTTTTTACATAACAATAATTTACTTGTTACTTGACAACAGGCCAATGACGTCATAACTGATTTTTCTAATTAACTCGTGCTCCGCGTTATCAGTGAGACATTATTTATTAAACAATAAACCGGACACACTATGTACCTACACAATGGTGTATTTCGTACAAATAGTAGGTATTATATTTTTATTCTATATATACACATTAAGTTACTGTCCATGCGGCAGATAACACGGGATGATAGGTAGTGTTTTTGAACGCTTTTTATGCTATTTATGCTATATTAACGGACCAAGTAATATATAATATTCGAGTATAGCTGCCTAAAATAGAACCCGGTACCTCTGTAGAAAGGCAAAACGTTTTACCACTCAAAATCACACCGAACTGAAAAAAAAGAAGAGTTCAGTCTAAACTAAACATTGTTTTTTTTTATTTTTAGTTACCATGAGAAAATCAAAACAAAGGTGAATAGAAGGCATAGATAGAGGGAACTTTACAAATAATATTATTTTTTCCCGGCCATCAGTTTTATAAGAGATACTTATAATTTAAATAGAGTTTATTTTAAATCGAAATATTGTTTTCTGTATTGTGGTTAGGTCCTAAATCCCTCCCAAGGGTTAGGTTATGCTTTTATCTACGTTTGTGTATCTAGTATCTATGTAAGTTACGAAATCACCCCTAAATCACGTATGACGTTTCTGTTAACATCCACGAGGCACGGAAACTAGAGAGACTTGCACATGACACTTTCATGAAATGTAATTTAGCATTATAACTTATTCCTTCATACAAACCTTTTCCTCATAATAATGAATACAACCAAATATAATTTTCGATTACCTAGGTGGAGCTTCTAAGCTACAGCGCAGCTTCAGCGCTACATTCCAATTTTATTATACTTAATTAATTTCAGGGTCTGCTCTGCTGTAAGATATTTCTACAGAAATAAGCAGACCTGTTGTGTCGTATCTCTATTATGTATTTGTCCTTTGTATGTTTTTGTGTACAATAAATGGTTAAATAAAAATAAGAAATAATAGTTTAGTTATTATAACAGTGGTAGGTTAAACTCGGAACTCACACGTACTAGTACTTTTTATCACCGTGTATTTTACGCCTAAAATACTGTCCATTGTCCATTGTATGTGGAACCATAACCGTCTCGCTTACTTGGCAGAAAGGTTTTGGATCGTAGTTGGCGCGAAAGTTGCTAACCTTGCTGTGAAAGCCTCGTATCGTACAGTAGCAGCCATTGTACAGTAGGCAGCACATGCGGCTGTACTTGTTGACCTTGAGAGCGCCCGTATTCCGTAGCGGTAGGGGTGAACTTCGTAGTGCGAATGTTCTACCGCATGTGCTGGTTTCTGTACATAGTACTAACTAGTAAGGTTCGTCCGATAATCAAAACATTTGCAGTCGTTTATAAACGCTCGCTATTTTCTGACTTTAAAATACAATACAAATTCTTAATTACACACGCAACAAAATATAGTACACAACAACTTAGTACAGTAGACAACTTAGTTAGTACCTACATGCAGCGTTAGGCAAAAGGATACATTCAACATTAGACGTGAGCTATCTGGAGACTATAGCTATTCATAACTACCCCTAGAAGCTTCCGGAACGTAAAATACATATGAGAACGCTTCTTTATTCCGAAATTCGTATATGTGGTGTTGGTGGGGGCCGTGCCATACCGTGCCAGCCTCATCGTACGCCACGATAAAGGTCTCAACTATGACACGGAGCCCGTAGCGTCAAAACTACTAAAAGTTTACGGTTCGGGCGCGAGCCGTCTACTCTCTTCGACAAAAGTGACATTCTGGCACGAAGAGCAGAGAAAAACGCGCGCTTTGGCAGCGGTGAGCACTACACTACTTAGGTTTTAGCCTCGTGAGCACATGTTATTTGATCATTAAGCACATGTTAGCTGCATGATCCACCTAGTGAATATTGATTGCACTGTCTGCACACAAAAGCGACGCGTCAAACAAAGCTCCCACGTTACTGGTGGCTTTTTAAGTTTATGTGCTATCGAATCCGTTCTTTCCAAATTCATTGTTTATTGGTAATAAATACACGCGAATAACCACTTGTTGAAGAAAGCATAAGAATGCAAATTTGTCAGTTAATGCACTTAACAAAAGTATTACTTTGGATTTAACTATATTGTAATCATCACATGTAAAGGAACAAACAAAAAGTTTGTATGCTAAAAATATTAAAATTAGAATAATTTATAGGTAAGCACTATGAGAACTAGACTGTTTTAGTCTCTTGAACGAAATACCTTCCAATTTCCTTAACCACCTTATATTTGTTGATGAAATTGATATTTTAAATCACTTGTAGTGTAAACGTTTTTCAGCTGAAATGCCGATATGAAAAACTATGAGAAATGTAAAGTTTGATTACGGTGTCTTGAATATTCGAGCGCTTATAACCCAGCTCTTTTTAAAGCCAGTATAAACAGACATTTTCTAGGAGAGCTCACTCCACCTTTGGCCTCATCTAGCCCGCAACTTAAGCATGGTCACAGATTACTAAATAGTTACTACTACGTAAGCATGGTTCAGGTCAAGATTAAGCCTATCAAACATAAAAAAAGCTTGATTCAAACGAGCCTAGTTTCTCATTGCATCTCAGACTATGAAAATTGAACCGTATTTAATTTAAAAGTGTATCTACTACTTTATTTTTTTCTAATGAGGTTTTATAATGTTCAGCTTCGCGCATCCCCATGTGCGCGCGCGCCTGGAGAAGCATATGGGGACGAACATGGTGCGGCTGACCGACAAGAGCTACATGAGCGAGCTGGAGGACCGCATCCGGGAGGTCAACGAGGAGAACCTCAACAAGAGGATCTCCACCAGGGTCGTGAGTACTGCCAACACAACCACTAACTGACGCTACTGAAGCATATGGGGACGAACATGGTGCGGCTGACCGACAAGAGCTACATGAGCGAGCTGGAGGACCGCATCCGGGAGGTCAACGAGGAAAACCTCAACAAGAGGATCTCCACCAGGGTCGTGAGTACTGCCAACACAACCACTAACTGACGCTACTGAAGCATATGGGGACGAACATGGTGCGGCTGACCGACAAGAGCTACATGAGCGAGCTGGAGGACCGCATCCGGGAGGTCAACGAGGAGAACCTCAACAAGAGGATCTCCACCAGGGTCGTGAGTACTGCCAACACAACCACTAACGCTACTGAAGGACTAAGATTTGAGACGAACAATCAAGTCCGGTGAAGCTTGATTGGTCGTACCACTATGAAATTTTGCCTCAATTGTGGTCATGTATATTTAATCACTTCATCCTATAGATCTAGGTAAGAACTAAAACTTCTGGGAAGTAACCATAATCTTTTTATGTTTAGTTTTGGAATTATTTAGAAACTCGAGAAAACTCCATAGAAATCAAAGAATTGTATTAGTTCGCTTGAAATATTCAATTTAGCTATTTTTATAATGGGATCTTATGAAAAGCTGTTAAACTTACTAATTCAGATAAAAAAAGTAAAAAAAAAACGCAAATCAGAACGAAAATAATTATTTTTTCGAAATTTCAAAATATTTTTTTTTTTTGGTGAGTCCCATTGATTCCGCATTTTATTTAAACGAGAAAAGTTTAACATTATAGTCCACTATATTATAAAAAAAAAATCAGGCGTGATTGATGCGGGACTCCAGAGTTATTTAATTTTAAATTTTGAGGTTAGGGTTGTCACTTTTTTTACTGTAATATTTCTTAGATAACTTTGACTCCTAATTTACTACTTTTTACGATGTAAAATTAAATGTTATGATTTTTTTCGACTCCTTTCACGTCAGAGTTGAAAATATAATAGGAAATTCTATTAATCATATATTTTAATCATACATTGCACATCACAATGAATATTAAACAACAACGCCAAAAAGGATGTAGAGGGGGAGGGCGCTACTGTTGTCGCTGTTGGTGGCAGTATCAATTCGTCGGGTAACGGATAAAATAAACGTTATTGCAAGCCGCCTTTAATATTCATTATAAATAATACTTACGTGTCGTTTACAAAAAATGCACATCACCTTCGATGTTTTTTCTCATGTATTCATTACAATAATACATTGTAATAATACATTAACTCTGTACGGAACCTTCGGTGCACGAGTTAAACTCGAACTTGTCTAGTTTTTTTATTATATTCATTTAGTAGTTTCAGAGCTTATCCACAATGAACAAAATAGATCTTACTTCTTCATGAAATTGGTATAGAATTATTAAATTTTAAATAATAAAAATAATTGAAAATAAGTGTTTGAAATTTTACAACCCCATTTCCATAGAAATTCTATGGAAACTTTAGAAATGTAATATCTCCCAAGTCCCACTGTTTACGAATTTGATTTTTTTGTGAGATGTATATAAATGTAATGTGCATGTTTTGCATTTAAATTCAAATGCGGAATCCAAAGGATTATGAAGATAAACAAAATTTAGTGTAAATACAAAAAAATACTGTTTCTCTTTGTGTATCATAGATACAACACTTAAACTTCGTATGGAGTTAGGTATTATGTCGTCACAATAGTAAATAATTAAATAGAGTATATAATGTTATTATTTTGGAAAACAGAAATAATATTATTTTTTGCTGGCGTCAGCATATTCTTTAATAACTTTAAAACTAAGCATAAAAAAGGCATGCTTCCTTTACAAATGTTTTATTTCTGATTTGGATCTATACGATGGATGGATAAAATATAGGCGACCGCGATTGAGGTAAAATTCCACACTGTACCTTTTCGACACAAGCATAGGTCAATTAAAAAAAAAGAGACGAACAATACAAACCAATACAAATACAAATATTCTTTATTGCACAACATGAACAATAAACATCATATGCATCATGTTCATATTGTAGATCATGTTGCAATAATCCGCTATATTCCCACATGGGTTGTAGACTACAGTTGTCTATGATTACCTTGTATAATATAATACTAGAAAGTTATGGATTAGTTAGTTAGTCCTATTGTAAGCCACGCCATGCGCCACGGAGAATCTTGATTTTTTATTAAATAGTTTGAATATCATACAACCAAATGCGCCACGGAGAATCTTGATTTTTTATTAAATAGTTTGAATATCATACAACCAAAAAATCTGAACTAAAAAACTTTCTCGATCTTTAGAAAATTTCCGAATGACTTTCCTAAGCATGCAAGTTTTTTTTATGTATCTAATTATCTTTGATCAACTTTGCTGACAGTTACGACCACAGTGGATCACGAATTTGTTTTCCTTTGATTGACCTCCGCGTAATTAAACTGTTGTAGACTTTTTTGTTTTTCCACGAACCCTTGTTGGGAATAAAATATATATATTTACAGGTACTTTTTAATTTTGGTAACTAATCAATTAAATGACTAAGCGGACTCAATTTGTATCTATCTTCTCTTCTCTATTTCACTTAATTAAAACTACACTGGTAGACAAAGTTTTCAAACACATCGCTACCTACCCTTGCCACTTTGTGTACAAAATTTGAATAAAACAAAATGCGATCATGATGTTCTCTTCAATTGATTCGAATTTCTGAAGAAGCAGTCGAAGTGAAATTCTTAGAATTTTCACCCTTTATTAAAACCATTGGACGACAAACGGTTCGGAAAGTTGTGCTGCATGAAATCGATTTATTTGTACTGGCCAAAGGATTCCAGTTTTGTTTTGGCCTTTGTTTATCTAAAGTTTTACTGTAAATACAGGCTAAGCTTAAGCAGCTCAAAATTATGGCATAAAATTTTCGGAATCAAAGACTACAATTTAAGTATTTTGTTTATTTTAATCTACATACTCGTATAGAATTATGGTATTCGACATACAAAGAGTGATACCATAAATCCCAAATGTACGTCTGTCTGCTAGTGTTTTGGTTAAAATGAACAATTAAAAACAGCCCGCTTTGTGCTATGTTCATATACTTATACTACCTACAACATTAAGTTTTTGTTATATACTATAATATACTTCTGTGGTTATATTTTTAAAATCGCCGTGTCGACATCTTTGAAATCAAATTGACAATCGCCTGTTCCTTTTTGTCCCTAAAAGCTTGAAAAGGATGTATATACTTTAGCCCGAACATACTGTTTTGTAGTTGGACGAGATGGAGCGTCTGAAGCGGTTGATCCTGGTGGGGAAAACGCCGCTGAAGGAATGTCCTCCGGAGCTGTTCCACCACCCGGTCTTCGTGTTCTGGAGGATGGTCAACCGCGAGGTGGCCAGGGCATCCAAGAGGCGAGCCGACATCTATTACAGGAAACTCAAGGCCTCGCAGAAAATCGATGTCGTAAGTTGTTTGTTGGACTGCTTGCTTTCTATTTACCAAGTTTCAAATCTTTTAGGCCGTATACTCGGTGACTGCGGGCGGCGCAGCGGCGGCGGCGGCGAGCGCGACAGCGTAGTTGTTTGTAGAACACGAAGCTGCCGTCCAGAACAGTTCAATAGAGAACTAATGCTTTTAATTGATTGCTGAAAATTGCCGCCTCCCGCGGTCGTCGAGAATATGGCCTTAAAGAGATGTATATCTGTTTATTAAGGATTCTTCGTTTTCGGTATTCTTACAATCACTTTCTATATTCTATAATAACATATGTTTTTTTTGTTTAATGTTCTTATTTCTATACCAAAAATAAATTCTTCATATCAGACTTTATCATCCGCTATATTTTATATACGTGTGTCACAACGAAGTATTCAAAATTCGACTTCACCGAAGGGGAAGCGAAGGTCGTACCCTGAAATACTTTATTCGCATACCGTCATATTATGGGCGGATCTCACTATTTCCATGGAAATACAAAATCGTAAAACTAGGACAAGCTTTATTTTTTAAAAATTTTATCCCATTATCTCTATTTCAGCAAAATAAACGCTAGTACTCAAAAAGAAACAGTAGTTAAACAAAAAAAAAATATTTTTTGCCGCCGCCAGTACTGGAAATAGTTTAAGAATCTGCCCCAGTATTTTATATCAATACAAAAATAGAATAGAAATTGTAGGATCTATCCTATTGTATTGAGGATCCATTATAAAAGTATAATTCCTCCTCTCTCCAGACGATGGACGAAGAAGTGGTGGAAGAGCAGGTGGTGGAAAGCGAGCAGCTGACCACGGAGCAACTCCTGGCGAAGTGCCACGAGGAGCTCGAGGAACAGAAGCTGGCTGACATAGAGAAGGGAGTCCGCTTCACCGATGAGCAGTACGCCCAGCTCAAATATGAGACCAAAGAGATTAAAGAGCTCAAGACACTTAGCGTAAGTATTGTAAAACCTAACCAGAAAAAAGAAAAATTCCTCTGGTGGCGCTACGTGTATATTTTTATGTCTACGCTCACAATATCCATTACATAATGAGTTCCACTGAAATTCCGGAATGTAAAGATCGTAGCGCCAGCGAGGCTGCAAAGCAATAAACTAGCTCTATAATTTTGTCACGAAGTTATGTGCCCTCTTTCCCTTACTTTCATCATACTAAAAATAAAGGTTATATGATTACTGTTATTAATTTGTGTTAAGTTAAACAGCTTACCGCAAATTAATGAACTTGAGCAAAGAAAAAATACTTTTTATTTTACGCAATTTGGATTTTTCAAGCTACTGCAACAGTTGTTTCAAAGTTGAATTATATGATAATTTTTCGCCTATGATTATATTATTAACGCTACATGAACGCTCTAAGCCACTAATAATATTATGTGATCTAGATTCTAGAATATTGTACGCATTATGGAATGGATACTTAGAAGTCAATATGTTATCTATCAACATTCTTTTACTGCTTATCAATAATTTCTCTTTATAAAGAGACGTTTTCCTCTGTGGATCGGTACAATTGCTTTTAGCTTACAGGTACTTCTTAAGTTATAAAATAAATACCCAAATAATAATAATAATAATAATGATTATTTTGGTAACCTTATTTATTACCTACGCCGCCGGTTGATGTTTGGTTAAGACTAGTCAGATAACATTAAAATAGGTTAAAATCGAAATCGTATTAGTCTAGATATTAAATCCAGTAATATTGTGAACCTTTTGTCTACCATATCTATGTATACTCAATACTTACATTATAAAGAGGCAAGATTTTATTGTTTGTTTCTTTGTTGGTTTATGTATTTGCATTTTATATGCTTCCAAACTACTGAACCGATTTTAATAATTATTTCACTGTTAGGAAGCTACACTATTCGCGGGTAGCAAAAGCTTTAATCCATGTTTTTTTTAAATAGTGATCCCTACTAAAACTTTCAATCTAAGTTGTAAAAAAAACCTAAAATATTTCTCATAATTGAATAGGCTCCGAACTACTAAACCTATTTTGATGAAACTTCCGTCGTCAAAAACATTATCACAAACATAAACCTGGATAATAGTAATAAACACAATAAATAATATAATTAAACAATCTGGTGTAGCTATTCTGAGGATATCGCCTTGATTTTTAAATCAAAACTTGGATTTTATAATAAATCTGCAACACATACATACGAGTACATAGTGATTAATTTAAAATTATTATTAATAGATATATACATACATAGATAGATAAAGGAACAGAAGATTTGAACATCAAGCATTAAATCACAGTGTAAATGGGTCTTACTTTAGAGTTTAGAGTCCCACTTTTGTTTACATTTACTCTCACAGTACAGCTTGTGGCAATCCAGATGAAACTGCTGGAATACTGGTTTGATATAACCTTTGGCATCGATCGACTGGTCGATTTATCGCAACATCTGCTAACTAAACGCGTGTACCTTGCGTCGCACGCGCCTATCATGGCTAGGAAAATTGTTAATTAAGTTTAAAGTATTAGCACAGATGTTGAATAAAGATGATGTTACCCAGATGCAGTACAGATGAACTTGATCAGACTTAATAGGTACTCGTACGTATCGTGCCAGTATTAAAACTATACTTGAATAATACAGATCGATTCTTTCTTCGCTTCGATTCTATATATAGGGCAATCCTTAAAAGTAAGTTAATAATATAAAAAAACGCGAAAAATCGAGTCAGGAGGATGTAATAAGTAATATAGAATTATCATATCCAGATGTTTTTTAATTCTCTTTTTGTCTGTTTGTATGGGCTGATCTCCGAAACTGTTGAACCAATTTGAATGAAATTTTTCATAACGATACCTTATATCTCGGGTCAACATCTTAAATAGTTTTTACCGCGGGAAAATATCTCATTCCTACGGAAAACAGCACGGAAAAGTCAGAATACAACGCGGGCGTAGTAGCCGCGGGCGGACAGATAGTTTATAAATAAAATACAAATCGAATTACATTTTTATGTATCTTGGAACTATTATTTTTATTGTTAGTTGACTGTCCCTCATAGCTGCTGATAAGTTTGGAGGCTTGGGCAAAACAGACGATAACCGTATTATATAAAAATAAAATACTATTACCAACTAGGGTTCAGTGGTCTTGTTCACGCTACTAATGGCTGGAAGAATGTTGCTATGCTCACAGAAATATGTCACCTACACTCGTTTTACATCCAATGACGCTTTTCCTCAACAAATCTAACAGCACCGTGGTAGTAACGATCAATCTATAGCGAAGCGACACATTGTTACCACATTCCAATATCTATCTATACTATACGTTTGTTTATATGATGATCCAATTGCCTGATTGACACTGCACAAAGCGGTTACCAATCATATGTTTACAAAATAACCAGTTCAAACTGGGTACCTATATAATGGACATTACACACGTTAAAATGTTATCTTATTCCTCGTAGTCATTTAACCAGACAAGTTATTTTCTGACACATATTATAACATATTTCAAACGGGTTCTAAACCCGGTAGACACTTAGCTATAATTCATATGCCTAGCTATAACTTATACTATAGTTCGCTACCACACACATTAGCTCTACCTAAGCTGAAAATCGCGCTCTATCTGTCCACGCATTTTAGTGACGTCATATGAAATTAATATTAGAGCTCCGTGTGTGGTCGCTTGCAGATTTGTATAAAAAGTATATCGTTATATGTCTTGTTTATACACTAGCTTCCCGCCGCGACTCCACCCGCGTTAATAGTTTTTCCCGTGGGAATGAGGAATTTTCCCGCAGTAAAAGTTAGCCTATGTTCTTCCGCAAGGTCTATTCTACTCTTGTGCCAACTCCGCCCGCTTTAACTATTAATTTATTCTTGTTCTATTACCGACGAATTGTGGATATAGATATAGGTACTTTAAAATTTTGTAGTAGTCCACCCGCGGTTACCTAAGTGCTTTTATAAAGGAGGTGAGGTGACAAATTGGGCGGGATTCGAACCTAAGACCCTGTCCTTCGTAGGCAAGCATACTACCAACTAAGGGGCCGTCTTATTAATTTAAATATACATATTAATAACGCTTTATCTAAAGTTGTATTGCAACTTCATAATAATATTCAAGGTTTCCTTTTTTACATGACCCAAATCATTTTAAATTGATAAAATACAGGGTCTACCTTATTATTTAGGCCAATTGGAAGACATTTTGCGAGAGATAAGCTGTGCTTGTTGTATCTACTTTTTTAATACCTGTATCAGCTGTAAAATGTTTGTGTGCAATAAACAATAAAATAATAAATTCATATTTTGCATTTACAGACTTCATTTTTACTTAAATACAATATACCGGAATATTTTTATTACTATAAATAAATAAAGCCTATCCCAAAATAATTCAGATAAGAGTATATGTATGTATAGTAACAATTATTACAGTTTTATGAAACACTTTTTTAAATTAGTGTTGCAATAGTTAACCTACCTTACCTGCCTATCACAATTTCCCTGACATCATAATTCTTTCGAAATAATTTCAAAGATATATTTTTTATCAGCTTTCTTCTACTTTTAACACAGAATAAAATAATACTACGTACAGAATAAACATTAGTACTAGTATTGTTACACTCAGCACAAATTATGTTCATATGGGCTCGTAATTTATCCATCACATCACAAATTCTACGTAATTTTAATTAAAGTACCAATGAAATAATTAAATTTTGTATGTATAAATTGTAAATGTATTGTTACAGACCGTGGAAGAATTGTACGCATTGGCCGACAAAATAATAGGCACCAAACGTCTATAAGTGGAGTAAGCGTCTCGTCTGTCTGCACTGCGCCTTATGTTTTTGTAGTCTTTGATATGGTAAGGGCCAGTCCACACGGCGCGTTGCGATGCGTTGCGTAGCGTCGTGGTGCGTCGCAACGCAAATATAGCCGCTCACACAGGCGCTGGCGTCTACACTCTGGAGTTTTGCCGGGAGCCAAAACTTTTATACGTGAGACAACACGAATATAGGCCAATACCTCCCTCTAAACTCTCGTATTTGGCAGGTCTCGTGTAGTTTTGTGGAGAATGTGTAAGGTTCCGCGTTCCGCAATGAGTACACCCCCGCCCGCTTCGTCTCGGGGCTGCTGTTCCGTCGTGTGTGCGTTGTTGCGTCCACGCAACGCGCCGTGTGGGCAGGCTCTAAGTCTTGTATTGTATAAAGTTTCTTAGAACAGTCTTCAAGGTAGTTTCAGGCCTCACTGAGACGGGATAACAATAGTTTAGCTAGGATTTGTGAAGTACATATAATCGATGATGAAACTTAGTGGGTACTGAAAAACGTAAATCATTTTTGATAAAATCATGCGTCTCAAGACAGAATATGAGCACGTGTAACTTTTCCTCTCTCTTTCGCATCCTACGTGTTACCTACTCAACTTGATTTTATGAGATAAAATACTCTGGAGAAGACAAAATGTCACACGTGCACATACACTGCTTTAAGTGTGAACTCGCGATATAGTTAGCAAATTTTAAGCAGTGGCAAGGGTCGACGCAAGTTAGATACGTAGGTCACAGAAGAAAATAATAGTACTTATCCCTAGATACACCTGTGTAAGTACAACCTTTGTTAAAACCGACAGTAGCATTGCAGTTCGGAGATCTCTTTTACTTATTTTATAAATAATAATAATATGTAGAGACATCCTTCACCATCTTTACCCAAAACTAGACATTGCCTTTGGTCAGACAGCTGATACACATAAATACATAGAGAAAATACATACTTATATGCAACATCCAGACACAAATAAAAAACAAATGCTCATCATTCAAATATTAGAATTATATATTCTTCTTCTTCTTCGTGTGAATCTTAAAACGTTGACCAACCTGCCCTGGTGTCAGAATATTGTCCCTAAAGCACTGGGCGGTCACTCCATACAGAAAACGCATTTTGACAACCTACTTCTTTTTGAATAACAACTGAATATCAACTACAAGCCAATGGCGCTAGGCGCTATGTAAAACACCCCCGAACACCACCGGCGGAGTCCCGTGGTGACTGCGTGGTGCGGGGCGTGGGGCGCTATATCGGGCGGGGAACTCGTTTTGGCGCGGGGGGGTGAGTATCCTTTCTGTACGGGTTAGTACTATTATTTTCAAGGGCTCATGTAACGACCACTGCCGTAAGTAGATAGTAGCCGGGACGGGACCCACAACCTTACGTGATTTTCTAAACACAGAATATTTTTTCTTTAGAACGATCAGGTGATTCAGCAAAGCTGATCAAAATTTGCAGATACGCCCTTATTTTACAATATCCTCCATAGAAAACGCCATTCATTATGAAAAGGAAAGGTGCAGTCAAATTAGACAGTGTGGAGCAAATTAAAGTCATCTAATCTTATGTCTTAGTACCTCCTAGAGTTCAATATTGCATGATCAACAAGAGTTATTCGTTTATTTACATGTTTATATTGTATATTTAGGCCCAATTTACAAAGCACTCTTCTATATGCTATTTAACAGACAATGTCGAGTAATTCATGGTTATACGAGTATACTAAATAAATACATGTATTTATAATGACAAAAAAAATGTAAACTTATTAAACGTAACATAAATAGGTGTAAGCAATAATGTGTTTTTGTATTAAATGTCCGGAAAACTTTTAAGTGTGTTTTATTCCTGTCTATTTCTTTATAAATCTATTTGCTTTATATATTATACAGCTTTTCTACGTAACTATAGGATTTTTCTTGTTTATCTTATCACACCACACAATTTTACCATACTTTTAAATTTATAAATTATGTATTGCTGACTATTTGCTGATAATATTTGTGTTAGCTATCGACACTATTAGGATTAAATAAAAAAATTGTATTTAGAAACAAACTTTTATTGTAAACTTAAAATTAGATACACTCGTAGGTACTGAGTAGATTGTTGTATTGATATCATTGCATTTTTGTAGTTTTATGACATTGACTAGACAACATTATAGGTATAAAAAATGCTTATAAAAATCACAAAAAATAACATTTATACAATAATTTGAGCAAATTTATAAATTTATAAAAAATATTACAAGTGGTTCTACTGTTTAATGTTCCCAAATGTTCCTATTAAAAAGACATAAGTTTTAATGTCCAATTGTGAATATTTAGGAAAATTCAACGGTGGTATCACGTATCACCTCATTTTTTAAATTGCAAGTCGCAAAATTATAATTCGTTTTTCATACATCAATGATGATTCAGATCTTAGAAATAGAGTTTAAATACGCTTATTCCTATCTCGTAGAGCTGGCTACGCGTCGTAGCAGCTCTTTCGTCACAACCGACTCTTGGGTCTACGGCGTAGCTGTGCGTAGATGAGGCCAGCGGGCTTGTCTATGGGTTGGTAGATGTGGTGCCGAGCGTCGCCTTTCGTCACGTTCGCGGGGAATTTGGACATGTCGATGTTCAGATAATGCTTGTTGGGCATCATCATCTTTATCCATGTGATCTGCAGACAACAAAAAAACTGTCGTTTATTTCATGGTCACGATTTTACCACCTCTAAAACCTATTTACCCCAACCGCATATGCATTAAAATCTAAATCCATATATATATATTTTGGGCCTCCTAATTATTATTTGCTAGTTTTTTTTTGTAACTAAGATCATAAGTATTATTAATCAAAATTTTCATCTTTTTAACAGCCGTTATGCATTTTATGTAATTATGATAAATTCAAAGTATAACGTAATAGAGAGGTCCGTAACTCTTAGGTGACCGTGAGGTTAGCTTCATCACGTGAACAGATAAGAACAACCGCTGTAACGTGTCGCGTCTTATTATTATGACCTCATCGATACTGTTGCCACTAGATTTTTGTCCACAAAGCGAAACAATCAGTTTTTGGTATGAAGTGATAATTAAAACTACTATTTTCTAGTTATTACTGCTTTGATACTTGTGGTTTATCTTCAAAATAAACCTATTTACACAGCCATTAAGAATTAATTTCTGGTGCATTAAGTTTAAAATTAATAATAATTGAAGGACAGATAACGCGTCCAGTAGTAAACACGGATGGACGTAACTAACACAAATATGGCCCCTATCGGCGCGTGCGACGGTTCTTTGATTTATATTGTTGTACTATAAAGTATTTGTAAATAAATGTTAACCTGTCAAGTCCCGATAAACATGATAGCAAGGGACAAGCACATGACTTCTATAAATAACAAGTACGTCTATGATTTGTTTACACAGTAACTCCTGTTATCTAGAAAGATACGGGCACACAACCCGAAAAGGAAAATCCTATATTAATTTCTGATATTAATCACGTGAACTTTGATACTTTGCAGAAAGTGTCTGATAAATAAGCAACAATCACGAAGATACAAAGTCCAAAAAGATAAATAGGATGAGATAAATAGTAATACTAGTGTTTTTTTTTCTTTCCGGCGGGTAGCGAAGCACTGTGAGATGATATTATCTCATAACTTACTGTCAAAGTAATGTGAGAAATCTCCTCTTTGTTTACTCCAATAACGAACTATGTATAACTTGTGAAACCTGATCCCCAGTTGATCGACTTCAATTTTATATGGCAAGTTTTAACTATTATTACTATGCGTGCCAAATAAGAATAGGATCGCGTTTGCAGCTAACGTCACGAGACAGATGTCAAAATACGACAGAAAAGTACAGTCTACAAAAAAATCTAATGATATATATATAATAATTAATTTGAATTAAATGATAGAGATAACACAAGCACCACGATCCTCCCAGTTGGAACTAAAACCGCTATTAAATTGATGACATGAAACCCCCCACCAGACACACATTATGAACCTCATCCTAGCACGTTGCCCTTTGAGGAAAAATATGGACAGGAATAATAAATTATTTTATAAACAGTTAATCACTTTTACGCACATTTATCAACAGCGGTAAGTACTACATACTCGTAGAATAATCACTTATAGACAATTTCACATTAGACTCTCACTGCAAGGTAATTAAATGGTACAAACCTCAGAAACTTTTTCCAGCACCATTTTCTCAGCCTGGTACAGGGTGTGTTGGACGGACGGGGAATAGACGCCGGTGTCTGGAGGGCCTGCGAACTTGTCAAGGATAGCCTCCTTCACGGTCAGCCACGCGTTGTCGAAGTTCGCGGTCCTCATGCTGTCGTATGTCCATTCAGCTTCTACCACTGTACTGTAAACAAAAGTTGTCATTAGATTTTATAACAAACACCCCAACAGCTTAAAATTCTTGAAGTCGTGTCAAGTTCCAAAAAAAAACAGCAGCCAGTGATCAACGCTGTACTTTCATCAAAAGCCAAATTTTCTTATTTTGTATTACAATAAAAAACTAAAATTTCAAAGCAGTCAAGCTGGTTAATTTGTCGGAAAAAATAATAATGAGATAATAATGGTTTTTGATAAATGAGTAAATAAATGAATGATTTTACTCGTATTAGAATTATACTCTAACGGCTCTTACCTGAATATTCGTTCAGCTGCATCCGAAAGGGTTGTGTATTCATCTTGTACAAAGTCGACGAATGCTGATTGTGTAGTTTTCAGCACCCGGAGGCCACTCAGACCAGATTTCACCAATACGGCTTCTACAACAAATTACAAAAATGTTAAATATTATTATTATACAAAACAATATACTTATAATAATAGTAAGTAGTATATCAATCAAAACAAGAAATTATTTCCTTACCATGTCTGGTTTGAGAAACTTCGCACCACCTCAACGCAGTGGGGGAGAACACGAAGGCGTGATTATGAGGAACACCAGCTTGCAGCCTCTCCCAAGGATACTCCTCCACACGACACTTCGCCTCCACCACTTGCTTGTACATATACAGGAAATGGTTCACCACCACAGCTCCGAACTCTTCGGGAGTTTTCACCCCGTGTTTTTTCGCCAGAAGATAAACTGTGTTTTTCTGAGAATCGGTGGCGACAACTTCTTTGTTGTCTCCGAGGACGTAGGCTGATTCTGAAGCGAGCTTGAGTTCGGTGGAGACCTCGAACTCTCGGATGGTGTGGTAGTCTCCGTCACGGTGTACGTGCAGGAGCTTGACGGAGCTCTTGCCGTAGCCGTGGTCGCTCAGCTCGAAGCGGCCGCCGCTGTCCGCAGCCGCTGTGGGCGCCGGCTTAGCGCCCTTGGTCGGAGCTCTATCGGACCCCTCTACGGATTCCGTGTTCGAAGGTTTAGCGTAAATTCTGTAAACAATATAAATCAATAAGAGTTACCTTGAATTTGTCGGTAAATGTGAATAAATTTAATGTTAAGAATGAATATAATTATAGACTACTATTTGTATTTAATTAATAAAAATAAAAATCAAAGTTGTATTGCTTAATAATTTGGCAAGAATTTATTTCGAGGTAACTGCGAATTTTGTTTACCTGTTAGTGCTGGTCCACGGCATTTTTAAATATAAATCACTTTATTTTTAATGAGTGTAAGAAACTGCGCCAACGCATCAGAGCACAAACCGCGCAAGACTGATTGGATTTGTCTCAGTGGCTACTTATAACGATCTCCCCGTGACCCTTGTTATCACCAGCACGCGCCCACTTCTAACTGAATATTATCATTACATTAATTAAGTATCTCATTTCAACAATTTAATACTTATCTACAATAGATACGTCATATTGAGCATGATTTTTTACATTATCAGAAAATGAGAGCGTTTCTGTTTCTAAGTATACCTGGATTGAAACTTGAAGAAGATAATGTACCCCTTTTTAAACATAGAGCGCTCGGAGTTTGTTATAATACAAATATAGTGTTACCCAGAGATCAAAACAGCACCGCAAATTAAACTCATTTAAATTATAGTTTTTAACACTTTTTTTAAAAACAGCAGAAGAACGTCTCAAACGAATGAACAAGTAAACAACAAAAAAAATAGTACCGGCGTAGGAATAACCTTACAATATGCTTGAAAAAAAATCAATTTTTTATCCATTTACCACTGGTGCAACTACCTCTAAAAATCATGAAAAATATTAGTAGGCCGGGAGCTTTAGCCATGGAACGTTTTAATATATTGAGTAAGAAATACATAAAATGTAGCCTTAGATGAATTAAGATTTTACAAAAATGGGGTCCGTTAGTTAGTAGTAAGTGTAAACTAAATATGTAGCTAGTAAAGTATATAAGGTAATTATAGATATGGTTTGAACTTAAAGAGCACGTGACATAGAAGTGCAAAATTCGCCCAATACTATAATCGGGCAAAGTGTTATCTATATGTTAAATTCGGACTTGACGCAGACAGAGACCGTCCGAGATAAAAACAGAGTCAAAGGCTATCACGGTAATAAAACGTACGTCTGTTATCCTGAAACACTTTTAATCGTAACAAAACATTCTATGCCGGTGACAACAATAAAATAACCTAATTTTTTATCTAATCTAGAAGCTACTCTCGTAATAAGTATGTTTGTGCCTGCCTGTGCGACCTGCGTCTTTTTCTGATTGGGCATTTTGAGTATATTCAATAAGCTACTGTCGAAGTCTATCATACTAGTCATATCATCTCATACTATAATATTAAAAAGAGGAAAGATTTGTATTTTTGTACACACATCGCGTGTGTGTGTATGTTTGTAATGAATAAAATCAAAAACTACTGAACCGATTTCAAAAATTCTTTCACCATTAAAAAGCTACATTCACCTTGAGTAACATAGGCTACCTTTTACCGCGGGAAAATACCTCATTCCCACGGGAAAAACTGTTAACGCGGGTGGAACTATAGGAACAAATAATTGTATGTTTTTTTTATTGTACTTATTGCTTTTTTTCTTTTTGGCCTATTTTTTAAAGTACTTCAAGTTTCCATTCTACTTTAATTCATTGCGGGGATGGTTTATTCACAATTGAATTCTCAAAAAATACAATTTTTTGTGTCAAATAAAAATAAAACTAAATAAATACGTGGGACATCTCACACACACATGGTCATTTGATCCCAAACTAGGCAGAGCCTGTACTATGGGTGTCAGACAGCTGATATACATACATAGATAAATATACAACATCCAGACACAAGGCAAACACAAGTGCTCAATGTGCTCATCACACGAATGTTTGCCCTGGGCGGGTTTCGAACCCGCGACCTTGTGCTTCGTAGGCAGACGTACTACCAACTAGGCTACGAGGCCGTCAAATAAAATGTAAATCTAAAAAGCGAATACCTGTATTTTTTGAGATTTACATATTCTAAATTATCTGTTATTATTTTCTTGTTACGTGATATGAACATACATTTCTTAATACGAATTAACACTTTTTATCGAATTATACAAACTAGCCGAAAAGGTTCTACATTTCTAGTTACGTTCGGTTCTACATACTAATACGTGACATTGGCGGAATGCTGAAAAAATTCAATTTATTATATTTTGGACAATAGTAACTACCCAATGTTTGTTTCTAGCTCATGCTAGAATCGTTTCTGAATCCGTCTCTATAATTTATCATAATGTATATTGTAAATTCGTACAAAACACATTTGCTAAACTGCTCTATATTACCTTTTAACCGCCATGGTCTGAAATATAAGACTTACCAAATCGAGCTCACTACACCGCCGTCTCATAAATAAGACTCATGTTTTGACTGATTGATATAGATTTTGTTTCTATGGCTGGCGGTTGGAGCAAGTTCTTAGAAAATATGCTTGGCGGTTAAAAGGTGAAACGTTCCCATATTTTATGAGACTGCAAAATTATTGTCTGCGCGTATATTATATTATAGTTTCGTTATAGTGATGCGTTGCGTGTCTGCAGAAATGTTTACGCTGATCTGAAGTATTGGGCGGACATTAAAATCGCGTAATTTTACGTGCGTCGGCACAGAATACCAAATAGTAGTCGGGTGCATTACGGGCATCATCGGCGCGAAGTGACGCGCGTCTGATCTGAAGCGCACACGCAAGCTTGTTATACTCAGTTTCTTATTGCAGTTGGTATTATGAGTTATACTGTAATCTTTATGATTCAATAATTACGAAACCAAGTCGACGAATTAAGCTTCACTGCACTTGTAAGAAAGAGGACTATAAATCCTAGTAAACGAGATAAAGTGTAAGTATTAAGATTAAAAACGGGATATTTACCGAGGTATTTGTGAAAACAACCGAAAACAACCGTGAAAGTTTTCTAAAGTATAAAGTTTAAGTTCTTTTTTTTTGCCTGTTCTAATATGTATGCATACCTAGATATTATGTTAAGTACAACAATAAATAAATATTTAAAAAATATAATATAAAACACTACACAAAAAACATCTTAATTTATTTAGCTATGTAGGTAATCGCTAAGCCGAAACAAAAGCTGACTGTATTCTTTATTTACAGCAGGTGTTAACAGAAGGAGAAGACCCTCGTCACGCTTTGTTTCCATTAGCATTTTGTTTACGAGATCATAAACTTTTGAAGAACGTACATCGTACAAACGAGTTACGTTCGTGTCAGACGGGAGAGCTGCTCGCAGGCGTCGTCGGTTGCGAAATAGCCATTGCAATAGAGGAAAAGAGTGATTTGGATCTTTTAGCTCTCGGGATTTGAATAACTCTTTTAGATCTTTACCGCTCGCAAACGATTCATAGGCTTGATGGGCGCGCAGAACTACTTTAACTACTTTATTTATCGTTGTGTATATTATACGGGATAAGTGGCGGCTTTGATACAGAATGGACATGCTCAGTCAACTTGTTTTGAGCAACTTTCTCGGAGTAACTTATCTCGAAAATTATAAAAGATTGACTTCCCCATACAAACTGTCCGATTAAAATTACTTTTTTGTATGGGATGGGAGTTGGGATGTCGAGTTGAGCATGTCTTTTTAGAATTTGCTAAACCGCCACTTACAGCTTTCATGATGCCCCGCTGATCATCTCACTCTACTCGATCTGTATAGTACCGCGCACAATAAATCAAAACGCAGCAAAAGAGCTGAAGAACTAATCGGATCGGCGGGAAGTAAAAGAGCTATCTCTTTCCATTCAGTAGCTCAGTTACCCATCGCTAGTTGCGGAATAGCGGGGCGGGCGGGGCGCAAGGCGGGCGGAGGCAGAGCGCGTGCGCGGCGGCGGTGGTGACGTGACGGCAGCTGACGGCGTGTCGCCGCGCCGCCGTCGCACGCAGCGCGCACGATCGCCGCAATCCCGCGTGATGCCCGCCCGCACCCGCCAGTCGCCGCCGAGCTCGCCCTGAGCCCGTGCCAGCTCGAGCTACCAGTCCCGATGATGGTGCGACGCAGCGGACGCTACACCGTCAACTGGCGCGGCTTCCGCGATTTCGCGTTCGGCAACAAACCGCCTGATGAAGGTAACCCGTGCGTGCATGCATCGCTATCACTATCGACATTCCTGACATAACCTCAAATATGAAATTCAGGATTGTCTTCCTCATTATTATCGCGAACTTCAAATTTTGACGTTCGTGAGTCACGTTCACGAATTATACGGCCGCACAGGCGCTGCCTTCTTGATGATATGTGGCTAACATTCCGTATAATTACCTAGTTTACGAAATAATTTATATGTTTATCGTACGTTATAAATAATTAGGCAGACAGGAAATGTTGCAAAAGAATTTATAAACCGTGATTTCCGTTTCTCGCTGAATTTAGTCGCAAGTTTAGTTTTGAAGAAAACACACATATTTTGTGATTAATATCGTATATAATTATGTCAGAGACTGACAGTGGTTGTTCAGACATACAGGAGTTTGTTTTTGGTAAAACTATCTTGATCCTTTCGTACTAAAATATTTTTTTATAATTCACAATAAATGATTGATAAATAACACGTCTAAAGAGACTAACTAACGTGATTTTGACATTTGAACCTGATAAGTAGAGTTCTTATATTTATTAAGATCACGCAATCTGTGTAAGATAGCGACAATTTTAACCTAATCTTCCAAGAGTCACCCGATATCATCAGAAATTTTACGTAAAATCAGAAAGGTTAGTGTAATGTAGAGGTTCTTTAAAATACATTGTTAATTTAACAAAATAAAAAGCATGTTACACTACATTTTAATAAAATATAATTTGTTTATCTTGTAATCCAAGTAGGCCTTTACTAGCCCTTTTATGGATAAGAACATATAATAATATTGTTCCCTTTGTTCACATATGCCCCACCAAAGGCCTCAAGCCTATCTTGATTTAGGCTGAACTGAATAGTCTTTCTACGTCAAGCACTTCTCATATTACCAGTTTTGTTAAAAATGCTGCAGTGTTACGTAGGTATACATTATTATATAAATTTTGGTTACATAGAGTTCTCTGTAAGTGCACAGCTATCCTAAAAATTTGCCTCTGACTGGCTGAAAACTGCCCCCAAAACTTGTTAAACCGTAAAAGGTAAACATACATGATGATAACCGTTTGAATTGCGAAAGGGTTAACACCACAGAGAGGTGGGTAAACCTCGCTTGTGCTGTGCATATATGTAACATAGATATGATATATTGTGTACCAACCCAGCTTAACTATTGTGTTATTTGTACAAGAGTCACGCACGGCAAATAAAAAAAGTCTGAGTTAAGCTCGCGTGGAGAGGATTCTGTATGTATGTCACCGTAA
>OX419584.1:5468561-5488907 GCA_948473455.1 Teleiodes luculella
TGTTGATAATGTAGGATTGACAACAGACTGTGAGAAAAGAACAAAATATACACTATTTTTTACTTTATTTTCTTTGGTCAAGAAAGAACAAGGTCACGCCGCCGACGCCGCCGCAGCCGACCCTAAAAACTCGGCGCGCCGCCGCCGACCCAAACCCTATCGGCGCTCATATCTAATAGGATGGAACGCATCTCGCGCGCTGATTGGTTGATCGTCATATGCTCTGCGCCACCATATTTGTTTCTTTTTTCGTTTATTATCTAATGTAAACAATCTGTGTTTAAGTAAATTTCAATTAATTTCGGGTTGAAAATAACTCACTGCTTTATAATAATTTCTATGAAATTATTGTGGAATTAAGATGAATCCATAGTTAATCGAAGAATAGATGTTTGAATGATAAATGTGTTAGTGTAAGTCTCCAAAAATATACCATAATATGATGTCAAAATTACTGATTATCTACTGAATAATAGATAAATACTTGATGTCACAATTCTCAAAGTGCATTAATTTTATTCAACTGACGCCTGTGTTTTATTTCCAACTGTATGGACATAGAACGGCCTGCTGTAAGACTGACCAATCAGGAACAGCCTTTGGACAGTTGACAATTTAACGCGCGACAGATTGTGATTTAACAGTTTCATTTCGATAGATTACAATCTACCGAAAATTAATGCGTTCAATTGTAATCAGTACGTTTAGTTCACAATCTTTCGACAGTTTACAATCACGCGAGTTAAATTATAATCTAACGGTATTTGCAATTTTACGGTGACATCATCATCACAATTCACAAAGACAAAGAAACACATTCAAGGAAAAACTTGACCTGATAGTCAAAATAAAAAAATATATGTTATGGGTGTGTCAGGGATTTACAAAAGTGTAGGTAGGGACCTTTCGAATCAATCGGGCCAATAATTTTGAAAAAATGATAGTGACATTCGAAGACACGATAGTGACAGACAGACAGACGAAGTTCTTTTCTATTGCCTAGACTTGTACATACGTTTAAGACGAGAGCCGTTCTAGGAGCAAAGCTTCTTAACTTCTGTTATTTATGACGTCATTAGGTGTTCTAAGGGAGCCTATTACAATATTGAATAAATACATTTTAAATTTGATTGAATGAATTTGAGTGTCGTGTGTAAGTTACGGTACTCTAAAATCAGACTCGGGCTGAAATGTCATGTCGTTTTAAAGGTTTTGCAATACAATAAAATACTAAGTTGCCGCCCACGGTTCCGCCACTGCTATTAATTTCCCTTTTTGGTATAAGGGGTTTTCCCACAGAACATTTAAAAGAGGTTAGAATGGCGATAATGCGCCGTCCGTATGAAATCCGGTGTCGCCGATTCCACCCCACCTTTCACCTCCACTACATCTGTACTTCAATAAAGATGAAGTTTACGCACATATTTGCAATTTCAAATCTAGTCAATCATAGCGCCGCTCAATCACGCGATTTCAAATGGAAACGAATCATACGCATGCACGCACACTGATGTAGATTTTTATAGCTATGTGTGAGTTAGACAGCGCGATCGTTTCTTTGCGTGAAGTATGAGCGTTTTGCTCATAGTTTTGGCGCGCCGGCCCCGCCCACATCGCCTTTCTAACCTGGTTTTCCCGAGTAAATAGTAGCCTACATCCTTCCCGTGATACCATCATACTATCATACTTCATACTATCATAGTTCAAACTAATATTATAAAGAAGAAAGATTTGTATTTTTGTGTGTATGTTTGTAATGAATAAACTCAAAAACTACTAAACCGATTTCAAAAATTCTTTCACTATTAAAAAGCTACATTCACCCTGAGTACATAGGTTACCTTTTACGGCGGGAAAATACCTCATTCCCAAGGGAAACACTGTAAATACGGGCGGAGCCGCGACGGAAAGCTAGTCTATAATAAATTAATTACTTTTTGGGCGTTAGACACACAGAGTTAATTTTATAAATAAATAATCCTACTAATATTATAAAACCGAAAGTTTGTGGCGATGGATGTATGATTGTTACTCTTTCACGCAAAAACTACTCAATGGATTTTAATGAAACTAATCGGAATAACACATAGGCTAACTCTTACTGCGGTAAAATCCATAATTCCCACGAAAAAAACTGTTAGCGCAGGCGGAGCCGCGCGGTGGAAAGCTAATAATAAAATTTATAAGGGTAAGTATTAGAAAGGATGTAAAGGAAAGTTATAAACAGAAAATATTCTGAAACTGGCTCTCCATCATGATTTTAATTTTACAAAACTATAAATGCCTTATTTAAGCCCTTCTAGACAAATTGCTTTGAAAATTAATATCTTAACAACAAGCCGGGCTCAATTTAAGCGAAACTTTCTACAATGGGGTTACTGCCGTCATACCGTCAATCGCGTGACTCTTTTATTTGCTAAGAAATAGAGCACTTTAATTATAAATCAAGTTACTTTTATACCCTAAGTGCATGCACTAATCAGATCCATGAGTGTTTGTTACATTGTAGATAGGTAGGTATGTATCGGAAGTGTGTGTTAAGTGATAGTAGGTATCTATCTACTTTCCATGCCTCTTGCTTTTTTTTATTATATAGTGTAAGACGTATAATATTTTTCGATTAGATTTATGGATAGTATCATCTCTTCTTCTATTATCTATATGCTCACTCAGTAAGGAAGGCTTGTTAACCCCAAGCGCATGGGCAACAAGAGGCTGCTATGCTACTGCGAAGATCGCATCGACACCGCGCGGCCATGTCTATGTCAGGAGTATGAGTATTGAGTAGAGTATTGTCTAGTGAGAGGTCCTGGTGAAAGGCAACTGATGTCTCCCTCCTAATTCTGACATATGTATACATAATATTTCCTTGTTACATGTTATTTCTTGTTATTATTATTATTATTATTATCAACTATGTAATGAATTTCTTTAGTTATATTTTCCTAATCATACATACTAGTATTGACGATCATACTACGGATGTCCTTTATATAATAATGTAAAAATGTGTGCAATCTTGTAGTATGAGATAAATAAAACTAAACTAAACTTGCTCTGCCATCTTCGGTGCTCTTTTAAGACCCTCTTTCGGCTCATCTTCATCACTCAGAGGGTTTTCCCCCTGACAACGACACAGCTTCGTCGATGAACACTTCGCGGTAGACCTACAGTAAAAATACCTAGTATAAAATCACAAAATTAAATAAAACTCTACAGTGTATTGCCTCAAAAGATACCTCTAAGAATATAATAAATATAAGAGTAACAACTCTTTACATTGCTACACGTATAGTATCAAAGGAGCATCATCCACCAAAATGAGAACGCAAATTTCACAGAATTAAATGCCGTTCTGTACCTACATAATATGAGTCAAGCTCCATTTTAAAACTATATTTATTTCTCGTGTAAAGTGGAACAAAGTCGACGTTATTACCAGTGGCGGATTAAGAGTATCCGAGGCCCTAAGCACAGAGCCTGTGTAGGCCCTCTATTGCTTAAATGGAAATGGAAGGAATGGAATGGAAGGTAGAAAGTATATAATGAAAGTTCATCAAAATAGAAAGTGTAGTAGGTATAATTTCAAACTTAAAACATTTTTTTCCTTGCCTTAATCAGAGCAAACTCCGAAATTACATCGTCGAAATTTATCTGACGAAGTATGTCTGCCTCAATACACATTAATGCTAAAGAATTAAGCTTGTCTGGACGGATTTTTGTTCTTTGCGGGTTTTTTAATCTTTTTAGTTGTGAGAAGGATCGTTCAGCAAGAACAGTTTTTAGTAATCATTAAGCTGTGAAAGATTCTAAACGCCACTTCTATATTTGGGAAAACGCACTTTACTTTATCTTTAATAATCATTTCATATAGATCGGAATGGGTGACCTTTGTTTCTGAAAATTCATATTTTATTCGAACATATTTGTGAAAATGTTTAAATTCGCCGAGGAAGTTTTCATTGAAGTCTTCTGGGTAAGATTCTAAGAGCAATTGGATATCTTTTTCATATTCTGAACATAACTTTTTTAGATCCGCACTTTTGTTAAACTTCGTCGCATACATCACCTCTTCTTTGCATCTCGATAAAATGTAGGTATAAAATGAAACGCCAGCAGAGGATGAAGGCCCCTGGAGAACAGGGGCCCCAAGCACGTGCTTGTAGTGCTTATACGTTAATCCGCCACTGGTTATTACACTTCTGGCTATCTTGCGTTCTTATGTCGACGCCTTGTATTAATCACACGAGACTGTTTTGTCATTTAAAGAAAAAATGTGCTTCTTATTTATTTTACACCAAATGTATTTTACCTAATCAAAATACTTTGTCTTTGTGGCACTCCATTTTCACAAAGGCACACTTTACTGTAAGTCCATATTAAGGAAAGTGAATGCTGACCCAAGTCTAATGACAACCTTCCATTACTAGGAGATTGGTCAGACCCAACCGCACCCAACGTTATCTTTAATCCTATTTTGTCTTCGAATAAAGGAAAACGAAAACTTTTACGAGTATGCTCTACTTCGTCTTCATTAACTTAAAGGTTTCTCTAATATTATTAAAATACTAGCTGTCCGCCTGTTTGTGTTTATCTATAACATTTTTTTATAATATTTCAGAAAAAGAAAAAACGCCTGAGGAAGATTTATCTAATCACGAGCGAATATTTTTAAGAAGTATTATTGAAAGCCCGGATTTCGGAAGGAAATATGAGGTATGAAACAATAAATTAACCACTGTCAAGCTCTTACTCTTACTATTTTTGAATTTTGCGCGTAAAACAATGACATCCAGTAGACATGGCTTCATTGGTTTAATTGGTATATATTTTTGACTCTTTCTATCATTTACAAAGCTCTGTCTAGACATCTCTTTTTACGAGCTTTTAATTTGACAGCTCAATCCGTGCTTGCTTGTCTATGGCAAAGCTTTGGATATTTGGTACACCTTAAAATGTAGTATGACATTGAAATAAATCAAACTAAATTGAACTTTATGTACTTGTGTTATGGCTTAGATTTGTATAGCCGTGCAGATGAAAATACGTCATAAGTTTTTGCACCTTGGAATGATAAACACGATTTGTCTGACGCCTGTGACGTTTGGAAAACGGGAGTACTGGGTGTGTTCATTATTCCGGAAAAATATTGTTTTGTTATAAAATACAACTTCTTTAGTATATAAAAGCCTTAGTTAATATATTAATTTGTAAACCAGCTCTCGTTTGTTAATATTGAGTGGTAATAGTTGATATTTTCAGTGATTTTAACTCAAAAATGTTGTCGAGTGCCACGCCTCACGGTTGTTGAGTTTAGCGCGGTTTGTTCAATCGAGTTATTGTTTCAGTCGTACGATTCTGAGGAGGATTTGATCGTAAAGCCGGTCGCCTTGGACAACGTAAGCACGGTGCGGTTGCTAAGCGAGTACCGTGGCACAAACATAAGGACTATTGAACAAGCCGAACTAGCTATACTGTTGTCCAGGACGCATCTGAGGGTGAGTGGTGTTGTGTACGCTTTCGTGGAATTCCTTTGTTTCATTCAATTCTCTGTAAAATTCTGGTCTTACTGTTGACTCTTTTATTACTTCGTAAAATGTAATGTTATTCTACTTAGAATCTGATAAGTCTATTACATTTTTACCTGTAATGTAAATCTCTAACTCTATAAGCCGTAGGATGCTTACCCCCTTGCATAATAATGTATGTAATGTGTGAAATATGCAAGTGTAAAATTATGTCACTAGTCAACAGAAACAGCGAATAACTACTTGTATTCTGTTTCAGGCACTCATAGATGCTCATGACCAAATAGGAGCGATCTGGGTGGAACGGGGCTCTGGTATAGATGAGAAGGCACTGAAGGGCGCTAATAAAGACTCAGCTGAAGCGGAGTCCCCTGAAGAAAACAGAGACATGCCGGTAGAAACAGTCAAAATGGTTGGACTTCGGAAAGTGCCAGGACAACCTTTAGGATTAACTGTAAGTAAAATAGTTAATAAAGTATTATCTGCAAATTGTGTCATGAACTTGATATAAACTGTATATAACACTGTCCTTTTTGTGCAACACACAGTAAACAATAAAAGTTTATTTAAGTTACTAGCTGTCTGACCGTGTATCCAAGATGTTGACTGGGGATATAAGGGACCACAATACAAAATTTCCAACAATCTCTGAGATTAGCCTGTACAACAGAGAAACAAATAATTTTTAAAAAGAACTGGATATGTTCTATGTTGCTTCTTTTTTTGTATTCACCTATGCTTGTATCGAAAAAGTATGACAAACACAAAAAAAAACATGCTTCACCAGACTCGAATTGCTTCTTACATCCCGCTGAATCTGTTTTTAGATTTTTTCTATGTACAGATTTTCAACCACTACAGTTTTATTATATAGATATGAATTTTCAAAGCATTTATATTCGCCTTATAACATTTGGAACCCTGTAGTACAATACTAAATTACTCTATTTAATTTTTATTTAACTGTTGAATAGATTCTATGATAGAATCTTATAGATGCTTATAGATTTCATGCCTGATAGAATTTCTATCAGGCATGAAATTAAGACATTCTACTTTTTAAAAGAGAAAGGCATTGGAAAATGTGGAGCAGTGCAAATAGATAACCATCCTTTTTTGCTTTGCACAGTCAGGTAATAAAGGTGGTTAGCTAATTACTTACTAGATTTCAGCCTCGCGGCACCACCCTCATTAACAGTTGGGAATGAGGATTTTTCCCATGCTAAAAGATAGCTTATGTTATACCCTAAAGTCTATTCTATCTTTATACCAAATTTAATTTAAATGAGTTCAGTAGAGGAACCTATTGAATGCAAAAAAAGATATTATCAAGTCTTTCCTCTTGTACCTATAGATTTATAATTTTAGTATAGATTTTTACTCTTAGGATTTTTATAACATTATTTAAAAATAATTGCAATAATATTATTGTTCTTCAAGGACCCAAGGATAGTGTTTAGAAAGTTGGTAGTCAGTCACCTTGTAATTGACACCTCAATTAGGTAACACCTCCCATTGGCATGCAACTGAGTCCAGTGACCGGTGACTCATTTACTGAATACATTTGCACAAAAACTGCTTCTTGTATATGTAAAGGAATGTGGTATGTGTCATTTATGTATATTTGCTGCTGAGGTTACTGACTATTAATAACTTTTTTGTTTTGTTTACATTTTGTACAAGGGAAAAGACTTCCTGAATATTGATGCATGTACATCAGAAAATAATGTTGGTTGGTTCTGTATTCCTTTCATCTAGTGTTGATTTATGTAACAAACAAACATTTTCTTAAATAGTTGCCTTTTTTAAGCAGCTACACACAAATAAACACTATAAATAATATGGATCAATTGGCCTTATGTTTTGCTACTAAAACATAAACTCTAAATACAGTTACAGGAAATGTAAATAAATAAATAAGACAGCATATAAGAAACCAATTAGCTAGAGTAAGCTTGTAATGAACATTTTGTTACTAATCATTTTAGGTGACAACAGATGAGCATGGGCAGCTTATAGTAGCTAGAATTTTAGCAGGCAGTGCAGCCGCTAAACAAGCATTACTCTCTGTTGGAGATGTGCTGTTAGAAGTGGACGGGATTCAGATAGACTCCGAAGAACAGTTGAAGGAAGCCGTCAGTAAGCCCAGTGAAAGAATCACACTTAAAGTTGGCCCCAATCTCAAAGAGAAGACTTTACAACTTTCTAACAAACTAAGTGTAAGTATTTAACAATAAAAATAAATAAAATTATATTTTATTTTGGTAAATAATTTGCAAGCTTATATAATTGCTAGCTTTCCGCCTTGCATGCTCCACCCGCTCTACCAGTTATTCCTGTGAAAATGAAGGATTTTTCCATGGTTAAAAGTAGCCTTTGTTTTATTCTGATGTATAAGCTATATTATTGTAATGTTTCGTCAAAATCCATTCAGTAGTTTTCGCGTGAAAGAGTAAAAAACATCCATACATCCATCCTTATAAACCTTCGCGTTTATAATATTCGTAGGACTATATGCTAAATTGCAGTCACAGATAGTTGATGCTATGCAATTATTTTAAGTAAAATTTGGATGTAACATCTCTATGAAGAGACCTTGGTTACTGTTTTAGTATGTAGATACGGAAATATCAAGTAGTCCATAATATACCAATACAAATATACCAAACAATGTACCAGGTACCTTCACTCTGAGAATATCACAAATAATCAAATCTAATTAGACTTTAAAAGAATAATTAAAAAACTGTGTTAACTAAATTTTAATTTAGGTACGTGGCTGGTGTATCGCCTAACGACTATGTAGTTTTAATTTATTTTACCATTACAGTGTTAGATAAAATATTTAGATCAATTCTTTGTTTCAGTGTTATATGAGAGCATTATTTGACTATGACCCAAAAGAAGACACATTACTGCCATGCAAAGAAATTGGTTTGGGATTCAAGAGAGGAGATATTTTACAAGTAAGTTTGTTCTTTAATTGGATATTGATGTCACAGAGAATGTAAAGGGGTATAATTTCTACTATGTTGTAATTGGGTATGCTTGATTTTTTGTGAGAGGTAAAAATACGAAAACCATTTGGAGATTTAGTGATTAGATATCATATTTTCACATTTTTTTCTCAAATTACGCACTGGTTGAGTTTAAATGTCCAAAAAACCTAATGATTTTCATTTGACCCGTGTGACGTCACGCTGCCACAACTTTTATAAGATTTAAGAATAATATCTAAATATTTTATTATTCATTGAGAAATCCCCTATTCTTCTCATAGAATTGTTTTGTTTGCCTCTACTATGAGCCAGACCCTCATTTCGTGAACCTAGAAAGTGCTTATCGTTCAAAACGAACAGTATGTGACCCAGTGACGTCACAAGAGCATATTTTTAGAGTGGTTATATAAAAACAACTAGTGAACTAAAAATTAAAATAATGAAATTAGTTTCTTAAAATTACGTTTACTTTCAGATAAAAATAGAAAAAAAATAAGTTTTTTTACTAAGCATACCAATTTGATTTACAGGTATCAGATAGAAAGGACCCCAACTGGTGGCAAGCCAGTCATGTAGAAACTCCAGATGAAGTGGGGCTGATTCCCTCCCCAGAACTAGAGGAAAGACGCAAGGCTTACGTGCCTCCAGAAGCTGATTTCGTCCACAAAATCAGCATCTGTGGCGCCCGGGTATGTATTTATTTTATAATACTTCATTAAAAGACGTCGAAAATTTGTAAAATCTAACTTCGAATAAAAACTCTTTTGACCTTACGGTTGACCTTAATAAAGCATAAGTAAACTGTTTCTAGTAATGATGTATAAATCAAAAATAAATACACAAATTGATGTAGCGTAGTCGGTTTAAACTGATACGCGTATACGTACATACATATACTTTTTGACGATTTATTGTTACATTCAGTGTTGTTGTTTTAGAAATCCATTATAATTTCTTTCCTAATTAGTAATTTTTTTATATACCAAATTTTTTTATAACTGGCAAGAACAATCTAATAAGCCAACGGTCATAAAAATCGGTCCAACCATTGTTAATTATAAATGTCGTTAATAACCTGATTTTATTTAAGTACATATCTGGATGTCGATAAGCATAATGGTTTGCCTGCCTGAGTTTTCAATACTATGGCTGGCACCACAGCTGGCACACAATGGCCTTGATTAGGCGTGTAAACAATATAATATAAAACAATAGGCACGCTTCCGACAAATTTGCATTGTTACATTGTCGAATTCCCAAGATTGTAGGTGTTTTCAATTTATTACAGTTGCGACAACGAAATGAAATCTGAACTACTTAGATCGAATCTAATTGTAAAATAACTTTTTTTTAAAAGAATTGAAGAGTTTGAATTCAAATTATTATTTTTTATTTTTACCCTTTTTTGTCTAAAAATGTTTTTGCCACCATATCTTAATAAATTGGTACTGTGGATACTGTGTAGATACTGTGGGTAGGCTGGCAACTTATCACTAGATGCACTACGAAACACAAAGATAGGTAGGTATACATATCTCATTTAATTTTAAATGCTTACCGAATCTTAACCCGAAAACTTTGCTAAAGCTATAGTATTTTCTTAGTTCACATGTTAAGCCGTCTACACATGTCTGCCGTGTTAGCCAAACAGAGCGAAACGCAGTTATGTGCCAGAGTGAGCGCGGTGATTTGTATCTCATTCTAACGCATAACTGCGTCTCGCTCTGTTCGGCATACACGGCAGACATGTGTAGCCGGCTTTAAAAATACAAAAGAGCAATTTAAATGAGTGTTATGATTGTGTTTTATGGTGTTAAAAAACAGTACTGTATTCTATGTGGGTGACGTGGGTGATTAGCTCCCGATATAGAAACTATTTCACCCTGAAGAATATCAGACTGAACTGCGACAGCCACTACTCCGACTGACTGAACTGCGATAAATAACATAACTAACCTAACCGACTGTCGCAGTTCAGTCTGCGACCACAGAATACCAAATAGTAGTCCCTACTGCGACTCCACCCTGAGTACTGTATTTAATTTAATAACGAATAGAATATACTTTATTGCACACTAGAAATAATAGAATCAGTAAATTCACAAAAAAAAGAACGAAAGTGTACATGTAGGCGGCCTTATTTCTGAGTAGCAATTTCTACCAGGCAACCTTAGGGTGAGGAAATAAAAAGCGAGTCGGGTCTGTGCAAACAATATAAACTACTTATGAGAAATGTTTAAGATATTGTACTTACTAATTACATACTGCATACTTTAAAATAAATATTAACGAATTAATTAACAGATATCGAGAAAGAAAAAGAAGTTCGTGTACGAGTCCCGGTCGAGCGTGCAGCTGGAGGGTGCCGAGCTGCTGCTGTACGAGGAGGTGGCGCGCACGCCGCCCTTCCTGCGCCGCACGCTGGCGCTCGTGGGCACCAGGGGCGTCGGCCGCCGCACGCTCAAGAACCGCATGATACAGGAGCATCCCGACAGATTCGGGGCCGTCGTGCCGCGTGAGTGTTGTACACAGCCACCGCTAGAGGGTGCCGAGATGCTGTTGTACGAGGAGGTGGCGCGCACGCCGCCCTTTCTGCGCCGCACGCTGGCGCTCGTGGGCACCAGGGGCGTCGGCCGCCGCACGCTCAAGAACCGCATGATACAGGAGCACCCGGACAGATTCGGGGCCGTCGTGCCGCGTGAGTCTTGTACACAGCCACCGCTGATACAGGAGCACCCGGACAGATTCGGGGCCGTCGTGCCGCGTGAGTCTTGTACACAACCACACACAGCTGGAGAGCGCTGTCTGAGATCACGTCATAATAGTAATATTATGACTGTACGTAAGTACAGAGGGGTTACGCTTCCTCCACACACCCTCTCGCGTTGCTCTCCGCGCACATTGTATGAACGGCTGTGGGTACTAGTATTTGGCTTTCTCTTTCACACGGATCGCATGAACGATCAATCCATCTCGTGCAAGTATTTAAATTTCTTTGATTGTATGACTATCCAAGGCTCCAGATAATTATACAACCAACTTGGATACGCCCTCGTTGTAATCCTCGAATCGTTGTTCAATAGGCTAAAATGAATAGAAGGCCTTTTGCCATACCACAGGGTTCACATCTTAGCCCCACGCTGTTTCTTATCTTCACACCTGACTTCACATCTAACTTGACACATTTGCTGTTCTCAGACACGTCGCGCCCCCCGCGGCCGCTGGAAGAGAATGGCGTCTCATACTGGTTCGTGTCTAGAGAGGAAATGGAGCGCGACGCTCACGCCGGACGCTTTCTGGAGTACGGGGAACACAACGGACATCTGTATGGGACGCATCTGGACTCCATTCGAGCGGTTATTAAGGAGGGTGAGGGTTCATATTACTTAGTCAAAGAATACACTGTTTGTTGTAGTTGTGGTGGAGCGCGCTAATGTATTTGTCTGTCAAAGAAAAAAAAGAGGGAAGTGTCTATCTTAATTTCAGAAGTTTAAAACATAGGCTGTTGCATCTATAAAGTCCATAATATAAAGACATCCATTGATATCAAAATGTTTATTAATATGCCTGTTGTTTTCGTTTTTCAATAAAACGGAAATAAAAAGATTACCTAAATTAGAGTGTTCATTAAGATGGAGAAAAGTCACAAAAGTGTGAAATTATATGGGGTCTTTTTTGACACATTTATTATGCGTTTGCAGGCAAGATGTGCATCCTAGACTGCGCGCCGGGATCACTGAAGCTTCTTCACAACAGCAGCGAGTTCCTACCGTACGTGGTGATGGTGGCGGCCGCCGGCCTCGACCACCTGCGCAACCTCACGCACGCCTCCACCCGCAACCTCACGGTAACACTCACACACACACACACACACACAACAGCAGCTAGTTCCTACCGTACGTGGTGATGGTGGCGGCCGCCGGCCTCGACCACCTGCGCAACCTCACGGTAACACTCACACACACACACACACACACAACAGCAGCTAGTTCCTACCGTACGTGGTGATGGTAGCGGCCGCCGGCCTCGACCACCTGCGCAACCTCACGCACGCCTCCACCCGCAACCTCACGGTAACACTCACACACACACACACAACAGCAGCTAGTTCCTACCGTACGTGGTGATGGTGGCGGCCGCCGGCCTCGACCACCTGCGCAACCTCACGGTAACACTCACACACGCACACACACACACACACACACACACACAGACACACACACACACACACACACACACAACAGCAGCGAGTTCCGCCGTACGTGGTGATGGTGGCGGCCGCCAGTTGACGCTCGGGGGTTGTATGAGCGGGGAGGTGAATGTCTTTTAAAAGGACTCCTTTTTGTACGGACGGGTAGAACTTGTACTTCTGTGACTATACACTCACAACCACTCCATCTACTTAGTGTTATTTTAGAATGTTATTTCTTTAATGAAAAGAATTATTTATAATTATGTTTTATTCTTTGCTGCAAATGATCAAGAAAGTTAGATTTTTTGTCGTTATTTAGTTTGCTGCTGCATTGTGAACTAGCAACCTAGATTTAGATCTTATTGTTTTCATTGTTTACATTAAAAAAGTAATCTGTTGTATTAGATATATGATTAAATGAATGCTAATTTATATAGTTATCATATAAGCATGTAGAAATCTTTGAAGAAGTTATGAAATGAACGTAGAACCTACAACCAAACGTGGTTATGACAACCATTGTTTTTGTTTTACTTTTGCTTATGGCTTAGATAAAATAAAAGTGGTAGATATACGAATGCCGTTCGAAAAACGAAGCCACAAATCGGCAAATGGCCTACAATTTGCGTTTGATTTATTTGAGTCCGTAGATCTACCAGTATATTGTATGATCTAAGTCACGTTGTGTTTACTTGTATGCATGTGTGGCGTAGTTCGACCGGCAGAGCTCGATCCGCTTCAGCTCGCGGCGCGCGCGCACGCTCGAGTCGCTCGCATCGCTCTACGAGGTGAGTTCTAGTGTCTTGACATGTAGTAAAGTTAGTGCATGATTAAGCATGACAATCTTATGTAAAAGACTTGATACAATCAGGGACTTTACACTTGAAATTATCGATCCCGATTTCAACCCAATACAATACCAAAGTCAATTTGAGACCGCTACTCTTGAAAATCTGCCCGTCAAGAGTTGACAAATGTCCGATTTCATTTAGTTCACCCAATATCCGCCCATATGAAACCAAGCTTGCGCTAGTGTGGCATTCGAGAGTACGAAACGCACGATCTCAATGTCGACGGATCGGAATCGCCGTCAAGAGTAGCCCCTCTAGTCACGCTAAGAATCTATAATTGATACTATATTTTATTATTGCAGCTTTCAAATATCGTTTCTTAGAGTGGCCCGAGTATAGTGAGCTTCTTAATAACTTACTTTGATGAATTTCCGTAATAAATCCATTAAAGTTACGCTTTCACTATCTAACCTAAATAGAAAGAAATAATACTGAGAACGGTATCAATTAAATTATGTTCGTTTGATAGTCTTAAAATAACGACATTACTTTTTTTTTACTTTTTTGCTGTCACCATTATGAACCAGCACTGCACTCAGTTAAGTTGGGGTAAAACACGTACACTAACAAAAATTTTTGCTTTCACACTAATAATCGTAAAACCAATTCGAACAAGGATCTAAATTAACGTGGAGAAGGGCGCTGCTGATACAGTAGCAACGCCATAGCCTGTTTCATATAAATCCGGACAAAAGTTCATTGACCTCTTTCTTTTCTTGAAAGTTATCACTACATAGCATAAAACAAAGTCGCTTTCTCTGTCCCTATATCCCTATGTCCCTATGTATTCTTAAATCTTTAAAACTACGCAACGGATTTTGATGCGGTTTTTTTTAACAGATAGAGTGATTCAGGAGGAAGGTTTATTTGTATAAAGGCTACTACACACATGCCGGCGGCAATGCCGCCGGGTTTATGCCGAGCGAGCATGGTTTGTTAGGTTACGACGGCTTTGTATGCCGCCGGGTGTACGGCGGCTAGGCCGGCGGCTTGCCCGGCGGCCCTGCCGCCGGCACTGTGTGTAGCAGCCTTTATACATGCATAATATACTTAAGGATAACCCACAATAACCATTTTCCCGTGCGGAGCCGGGGCGGGTCGCTAGTTAAAAATAATGTAGCGCAATAATGTCTCGCAAGGTCACACCCTCACCCCGCCTTCTACTACGGTATGCCAAATTAGGTATTTTGCGATAATTAAGGGAAAAGTATCGTTTAAAAAAAATGTGCGCATTGTATGCAGGTGTCAATGACCTTTTGTCGGGATTAATATGAAACAGACCATAGTTCCTTTTTTGCCACGCTAATTTACTTCCTTGTCGGAGTATATCTGTGTCGAAATAGTCATCCAAATTATTTTCGACATAGGAGGAAGACATGAAGCAAACGCTGGAGGAGAGTTCGCGCATCCAGCGACAGTATGAGAAGTACATTGACCTGACGATCGTGAACACCAACACGGACACTACTTACTCCCGCATCATGGACGCTTTGCACAAGCTGTCAACTGACCACCAGTGGGTGCCCGTCAGCTGGATCTACTAGTCCACTACTTGCCGCTAACACGAGCCTAATAGGATAAAGTTTGGCAAATGAAAGTAGACAATGAAAAAACGCGGCAAATTTGAAAAAAGATCATCGTGGCAACCCCGATTCTATAGATTTACCTAATTTGTTTCTTTTTTTTTTTTTCTATGTATATTTGTTGCCAGTACAATGTTTTCTAATTTCATCGATTGTCTACTTTCATTTGCCAAACTCTATAATCGATTTTAAAAAGCTTAAATTTCGAAACCTAGATATCTGATTTTTTTTTTCGATGTGGCACTAGATTTTTTCTTTGTGCCAGTTATACCACATTTTCTTACTTTCAATTGATTAATGTCTAAGATCTTGTTATGAATCTCAAAAATGTATTGACTGTGAATTAGTTTGAGTAACGTGTTACGTTTATGTATTTCTTGTAGCCATAAAAAATGCAGTATTAAAATGTATGCGTATTAAGAGCTATGAACATATACTTATGTCACGAGGTTGGTTGTCATCCGGCATAATCTACCATTATTTGTTGTTAAAAAAAATCCTGCTCGTGAATCCAAAGTCATGGCTCCATACCTATATACTCTGTTCAGAACGTTCCGTTGTACCTAGACTTAGAACAACACCGGCCTTCCGCGGAAGGCCCGCGTTGCTCTAAGTACCTAGGTACCTACCTATATCTTTATAGGTCAATAATGGGGTTACTACTTAAGGCAGACTGCTGATATTAGGATCAATTTTGATTATTGTGCTGTCTTTATGACCCCATTAAACTTAAACCCAATTTTTTAAGTGCTTGGTTATTAAGAGCTTCAGCTCTCTATTTTAGGTAAGTCACGGTCTTCCCGCGCTTAATAAATAAGCCCATAGTTGGCTCAAAAACACGCTGTGGCTCACGTAACTTTAAGAATATGAAACATTTGACAGTTGTGCTTAAAAAATAATGTACCTAATTATAATATATTCATTAACTCATCATTTCGTTTTTGAAAGTAATATTTTACGTATACATTTAAAACACATTTATGGTGTGTATTTATTGATTTAAGAATTTATGTATTTTACGTTACATCACATGATGCTTCATTCGAATTTATTTGTATTATTAAAACCTGATAACAATTATAATAGTGCCGCCATTCTTTTTAAGGGTCATTCCAGATAAATGTGTCTCAAAGTGAAAGATTTATCGATCGTTACCATCTATTGTAAATGCTGATTGCAAAGCTACGTCAATTATCACAATTTATGGAAGAATTTCCGCCACTTTTGAAACGATATTATAATCTGTGATTAAATTGAAAATCCACCTAATTAAATACATAAAGGCCTTTATAAAACGATACGTACTGTGTGACACAGAAAAAGAAAAATAATGACTGGGCGTATATTGGCAACACTACAGCTGTACGTATAGCTCGACTAAAGAAATAAGAAGCCTGGAGAGGCTTCTTATTTCTTTAGTCGAAATAAGAAGCCTCTCCATATTGCGGAATTTCAATGGAACTAATTTTAAAAGGGAAATTGTTGCCATAGTCGTAAAAATATACACGTGGCACCCCCAGAGCAGGCTTCTTATTTCTTTGTGTCAGGCTTTACATCCAATCAATGCGTCCAATTATATTGAGTTGCCATGGGTATAAATATTTTAAATACATTATTTCTACTTTTTTGAGTCGCACTGTACTTCTGGCTATAATAAGATTCACTGTAAACTTAGGCTCTTTACGCATTATGCAGCTAAAAGATATATGTATAAAGAAATAGTTTTAGTACCTACCAGAGAGATTGCTCCACGCGGCTCCCACCTCTCTGGTACCTACGCACTGTGAAGCCCGACCAAACAAATAAGAAACCTCGCCATATTGCGGAATTTCAATGGAACTAATTTTATAAGGGAAATTGTTGCCATAGTCGTCAAAATATACACGTGGCGCCCCCAGAGCAGGTAAATATACACGTGGCGCCCCCAGAGCAAGTTTCTTATTACTTTGGTCAGGCTTTAACTGTAATGCGGCTGCCGCCTGCCGGACGGCTAGTGCATTTTAAGATAACACATGAAAAGATAAAAGATAGTGATTAAGATTTAGTTTCATACTTGGCAGCTTGCTTTTTATACGAATGTAAGATAATTTTTACCTTTTGAGATCTCCCTTTCGTAAAATGCATTTTTTATTGCCTAAATAAAATGTATGTAATCTTTATACTACAAATAATTTTAGTATTAAGACTATGTACTTTTTTATTATGTTACTTTATGTTAATGTATTAACATCACACACAACATTGAAATACAATGCTATCACATTTCTTTTATATTTTTAATTAGTATAAATACCGTTTTTTTGAGGCAACATTGTCGTATCTAAAACATCAGCTTTAATAAGATTTTTTCAACTAATAAACTTGCTTTACATTTCGACAAAGCTATATATTTCTTAAGTATCTCACATTCCGTCCATTTTGTTTTATTAGTTAGCTGTAGATTTTATTGTATCGAAAATATTCAATATACAATGTGTAACTGCATAGCTTTATTTTATTTTTCATCTCGCCGCATATAAATACATATTATTAACAAATAAAACTATTCGCAGGAGTTATATTGTTATATATATTATTGTAAACAAAAACATAAGTACATACTAGAAGCGTTAATCCGCGTCTCAAGTAAAGATGCGCATGGTTACCAAGTTTATTTGCAGCCAAGAGCGCACCCATTCCAAACAGTGCGAAAGCAAATTAGACTATCGAAGCGGCATAAAAACACCTTTGTTTTGCAAAGTTGTTTTTGCTGTCGTTCAACGACCACGAAGAGAAATCAAACGCAAATAATCGTTTCGTGTGTAACTAGTATTATATTATCTGTGGTTTCGTAATATTTTTTTGTAATCGTGCGTATCCTTACTTCAGACGCAGATATGTATTGTATTATTGATTTGCTTGGCGGGTAGTGTTTTTAAGGTGTCGCACGGAGGTTTTGAATATGCTAGCGTCTATTTGATTCAAGCTGGTATCGCTGCTTAGTGCGATCAATGAATTCTCTGGCTCCACCTTTTCCAACAGATGCGGAGCCAATAAAAGGAACAGTTGCTGTAAAGAATAAATTAATTATTTATTGACTTACTATTTACCTACCCATTTGTTAACCGTTCGAAAAATATTCAAGTGGTGTAAACCCTGACAAAAAATCTTGTCGTATTGCGTTTTTATGTCGCGATTGTTGCCCGGACACATTTGCTAAAGGTGGTTTAATTTGGACTTCCTGTGTGCTTATTAAAACTGCTCACCTAGGGAGAAAACGGCGTGACTTTATATAGGTATATGTTTGTTTGTATGATTGTTACCAGAAACAGAAAAAAAAACATGTGGCGCCCCAAGAGCTGGTTTTTGTTTTTCTGGTCAGGCCCTAATGCTTTTAATTTCACAGCATCTTATAGTTTCTTTTTTTAATAATTACCTCAGCCCATGGTATGAGAGGCAGATTAGCGAAGGCAGCTTGCCAGCCAGGTAAGCCTAGGTGCACAAGAGACATCCGGAAGTAGTTGGTGAATGAGTCAGCGAGCCAGCCCCAAGCGCCCTCGCGCGTCGCTAGCCAAACCGACCAGGAACCATTTGTGTAAATTAGGCACACCTGAAAAATACACAAAAAATTAAACACACTTTGAGCGCGCGTCAAAAAATCTTTAAGTTTTGTCATAAGTAGGTACATGTTTTTTAGACAAGCTTTTAACGTTATGTTAATTTTTTTGGGTGATAGGGATGGCGTTATCGTTACTCCACCACCTCCACCAACAAGAAAAGGAGCTCTCTTAAGTTAGTTAAGTTAGAAGAGAGAAGTTCCCACACCTATTCATTATACATACAATTAGTAAATAAAGAAAATTGAATAGATTTTCTACGGCCGTAAATTGTGTCTCATTGCTAAGAAAAAAGGCCTCCCCTTTCTCATTCCAGGGCTCTCATTTTCCGCCATCTTTGCAGGTATCTGAATCTTCGCGCCGTTGTTTGTTAGGTTAGCTTCTTCGTTGGCTATCGAGGGCAAATCGAGGGGTATCCAATCAATGGAGTCCGCCCACCTGCCCATCTCTCTAGGTGCATCTTTCTTACACTTACAACATACTTACTTACATACCCCGCCTCGCCCATTCTAATTTAAACGCAGCGGCTTTTTTGCTTAGATTACATCGGTTATTGCTATTTAGTTTTTTAGTCAGAAAAAAATCTTTAGAATGAATGAATAATAGTAGCGTTAGTTGATACCTTTCCGATAGTTCTGCAAGTATCCAATTCAAAAACTTTACTTTTTGTATTCAGTAAAGGACGCGCTCCACTGCTTTGCCTTGTCAGGGAGAAGTCCAGTAGATCTTTTAGCGATGGTGAGAGGTACAGCTCGTTCAGAGCGTTTACGTGGATAGAACCAACCGGCAGTATTTCATCAGCTGTAATAAAGTAACAATTGCAATGGGCTTGGCATATCTGCCACAGTACTGATAACAGGTGGAGCAGGCGCATTCTAAAGTGGACGTAGCCGTAGGGCAAACGTACTGTTACTGTAGGGCACCCTGTGGCTAGGTGAAGTGACGATTTAGCTGGTACGTATTGGATGAAAAAAGCCGGTGATATGCTCAGTAACGTTCAATAGAAGAGGCATATCTCCAACTGAGGACTATCATGAATCCTCAGTTGGAGATATGAAATATTTAAAAGAGAGATATAGCTATGTAAAAATATACGAGATAAAGCCCGACCAGAGAAATAAAAAACCTCGCTCGCTATATAGAGGGTCCCAAATACCTTACCAGAATATTTATACGACCAGGTCAACTGGAAACCATCGCTTGACGCATAAAAGTTTCGAAGGTCTTCAGGCAGCGAAGCCGAATGACGTTGCTCCCATGTGGATATAGTGACGCGGTCACAAGGATGTCGTCGCTCCACGTTCACATTGCAAATACGAGGATCAGACTCTAAAAAGAAAAAAATGCGATAGTGTCTAAGTGGGTACTATTAACGCAGCATGTTCAGATTATAGCTATTTCCATACTCAAAGGTTGCCTGGTAGAAATTGCCACCTTAGCAATTAGGCCGCCTTTGACTTGTCTTGTTTTTTACTCTTCTGTTTTCTGTACCTATTGTATTATGTGTTGTATGTATTTCTGTGTTAAGTGTCAATAAAGTATATTTGTATCGTTTGTAAACTCCCTTCATGCTGGATGGATACGATGTGTGTGAGTC
>OX419584.1:5489107-5636218 GCA_948473455.1 Teleiodes luculella
CAATGGAACTAATTTTATAAGGGAAATTGTTGCCATAGTCATAAAAATATACAGGTGGCGCCCCCAGAGCAGGCTTCTTATTTCTTTGGTCAGGCTTTACTTATGTGGCGAGTAATAACTCGGTCGCACAGTGTGGAATATGGAATTTTTTCACATGGCAACAAACATTGTTCGATTCTCTTCAGATCAATGTCACGATCGTGTCAATCCAGCACTTTCTTCAGAATCGTCTCCAATCCACGTGAAATGAATTTAAGTAAAAGACAAAAAATTAAACTAAAAAAATATATTTTGTAAACGGTTTTTATATTGCATAAATAACTAAGTTTTAACTACCAATACTACTCACTTGTAAGATTGCCTGTTTTTTTGTATGATAGAGGACTGGAGAGTGACATAAATTAGCTACTTTTACCACTGAAAAACATCTAATCCACAGGGAAAGCCGAAAGATAGCTAATTTTGTATGTCTTACTTTCGGAAGAGACATTGATTGAACAGTAATCGTGTATGTAAGAACAAAAAAGTTAAGAAGCGCGTGTCTATAAAAATCGATGAGATTTACGTAAAAGTGTTAAGACCATGATGGTCTATTACATTATAAAAGAAGTTAGAATGAGATACAAATACACCGCGCTCACTCTTGCGCATAACTGCGTCCCTTTCTAATCTTTGCGTCAAAGACACACAAGTTTACGTCATTTTGCGCTGTTCATCCGTGTGGCTGACACAAGCTTACGTCATTTTGCGCTGTTCATCCTGTCTATTACACGCATTCGACTAGGATGAACAGGCAAAATAACGTAGAAATGACTTAGGCTTGTGTCACTCACGTGGTCGGAGTCTCTAGCTAGCGAGGTCTAAACCTTGTTTTCTTAGACCATATGGGTAAGATCCTAAAATAGTGTATGTGTATCGCAGAGCGTAGCGCGATGTCGGAGTGTGGGTGCGGAGGACTCGTGCGTGTGCAACCTGCGCGCGATGATCCTGTGCAAGAAGTGTGGCGCCTTCTGCCACGACGACTGCATCGGCTCGGCCGAGCTCTGCCTCACCTGCCTCATACGCTGACGTCACACCACTACCACTACCACTACCACTACCACTACCACTACCCATCATAATAGGTATGTTGACTGGCCAGTCAAAATAGCTTCTTTTTATGAAATGTCGAAAAGAATATTTTATATGAAAAATTAAAGGGAATACTAGCTTATGACGTCACAAGCTTGTGTTGTCGTTCTAATAACAAATCATAAAATTTGAATAAAATTGCCCCTACATAAGTTATACTAGAGTAATTTCAGGTGTTTTATTTCCTACATAGTGTACGATAATTTATTTTGAATACAGTCAACATCCCTATTATAGACATTTCCAAACAAACGTACGGACGACGTTTACCTTGATTTTGTATTCACCAAAAACAAAACAAAGCAAATAGTTGGTGATCGTTTGTACGTTAATTTTGTAAATAGTAAGTTAAGTTTTTATTCAAAATGTTTGTGTGACCCTACGCTACGCCACAAAAAGGGCTGCATGCTAATAGAGGAAAATATGTGGAAATAATAACTTTGGATTTCTAAATCCTGAGTTAATTCGACCAAATTTTAAATGCACATTTCCTGGATTTCCACAAAAGAAGTCAAATTGATCCAGACATTTGAAGATGAAGGCTATAATGTTTTCTCTATTATGATGATGATCGTAGACATTTAAAAAATATATTGGACCTAATACAATCAAAGCACGCTAAGCTGAACACTTTTGACTGCTCCGTTCTTAAGTTCGTTGAATAAGAAAGAAAATCGCGGCGCGCGTGTTCAGCTTGCCTTACACTTGGCCGTACCATGAACTTTACATTACAACACTCATAAAGTTATGCATGGTTTGGGATAGTTAAAAATAATACTAACAGTCTTAGGGACGAGAAATTATCACAGTTACATACACAGTATTAATTTATTTTAGAATATTATTTGGAATTTAACTAACTGTGGTGTCTGTATTGTTCATATTAAAACGTGATGATGAACCACACACACACACACACACACACACGTGTAGAAAAGCACAGTGCAGTAAGTAAGTGATTAACTTTTGTTATATTTAACGTATGAAGATTTAAGTTTACAAAGTTTGCATGTATTTGCAATGCAATATCTTTTTAATCAATACTTAAAAGTATAGCTTGTTACGATATCCTGATTAAAATATGTAATTTAAGTTGTTATCTTTCGAGGTTTTTTGATATAAGTTTTGAAACATACCAAGTTATTGTGACTGTAGTACAGTTATTTTATGTCACAAGTGCAGGCGAGCGTTACTTGTAGCGTAGTGCGTATAAACACGCGCTCTTGTGTGCCTACTACTAAACTGAGCTACTGAACAAATATGGCTGTCCTAAATGAAATGCACTCTCACTGATAATTTTGAAAGTTCTAGTAAACTCTATCGTAAAGATATTTACAAGAAAGTAAAGTATTTACAGTAAGGGGCATTCATTTGAATCTAGAGCATAATTTAGAATCTCTAGATTCTCGAGTGCAGTGGTGATAGAATCAAAATGGCACCTCGCCGTAAAATATGATTTGTGCTCCCTTGCCATAAAACCTAAATTATATTAATAGGAATTCACACCAAATTTAAATTATTGGCAGTTCTGTCTAGCTTTAGATTAGTTTTAAGATTATGGGCGTGTAATAAGGACTGTTAGGAATGGTGGTGCTATCATTTGAATGAATCGAACCTCGGACAGTCTCAAGGAGTGTGAAGCCATTCCCGTCTGTAAGACAGAATTGTATTTCGTAACTATCGTAGGGATGTATATAATTAATGTATAGGTGAGTGCAACCGTAAAACTTATAACTTGTTTACACAGATTAAAAGAAATGCTATATGAAACAATACGCTATAAACATCGCTTGTTAAAGTATAAGAATGTTTAAACAGCTTTGTTGAAGTGTCTACTGTCTATAAATAATACATAGAATCACACACTGTAGGATTAATCAGGATGCTACAAATAAGTGGAATTTGGTATTTCAAGAGTAATGAAATTTAGCTTCTCGAAAGTTTATTTGGTGAACTGCTTTACACTTAGAAAGTAGTATATAACGATCTCGTTTTAACGAGCGTTTTTATCGGAGTACATGATCACAAATTCTGGTACTGAGTAAGGGTGAGGCCAGACGAGCGTAATTTATGAGTTGTAAGTTGCTCATTTTCGGTCGCGCAATTTCAGTCTCATACAAAATACGTAACTCATTTGAGTCGCCGTGTGAACGAAACAGGGGTTTTGTATGAAACAGAATGCAACAGAAATTGGGCGACCGAAAATCGGCGACTCACAAAAATACGCTCGTCTAGCCTCAGCCCAAGGCTTACACGAGCAGAACAGAGGTTTGTTGTTTGGAATTGCCTAACATGAGGTGATATGAGCTCGATTTTTTTAAATTAATAATTTGATAGTGTCAATTTTTTATGCTTGGTTTAGCGCGTATAATCATACTGTATGTGTACTCAATAATTTTCCTATATTATTGGTTGACTAATGAAGCTGTAGCGCATTTCATAAAATAAACTTTCGATCGCGTCTTCACCCTGTGTGATGTTGGTATTTTACAGAAAATATTTTTTCTACTGCACAAGTTATACCTTCGTAAAATGTGTATAACATTTAGCTCAGCGTGGTTTACTTAAGTCTAAGAGTAGGTTATTTATTAAGCGTACACGTATAACTTATATTGCGGATTATTAATGTTTATAAGTAATAAATATTCATAGTTGTTATTAAGAGTACATTAATGATAGAATAGCTATTTGATTTCATTATTGCCATTATATTATTATTGTAAGGCACCGTCATCACATTGTTTTATAACTTAAGAACTTAAGAATTTACTTTATTTTTACTAATGTACGCGCCATTAACTAGTATGAGAAAACATGATTTAGTTAAAAGTTGGTGGCTTAGTTTTTTATAGATAACGGCGGATAGTGTATATTCGCCGCTAATGTCATAAGTATCTATTTTATGTTTTTGATATTAGCTTCTTGTACAAATATTTATTGAAGAGAAATGATAAAGCTTAATGGATACGAATTGCAAAATCTGCCTACAGGTTTTTTTTATATAATAGGTATGTATCTATCTTGTTTCTACATTATTTAACCTCAGATTTTTGACAACTTTTTAAAGTATCTTTAGGCACGCGTTGATTCGACATCATTATAGTTTTTAAGGTCAATTTTTATTAAAGTTCACTTAAGATTTTTAGTTTGTGGCAATCTCTTTTCGTATTACATTTTTCGACAATTTTTGAATCATTGTTTTTTACTGACGTGATTGGTATGAAAACCAATCACAGCACTGAATTTAAGATAACTAATTATCAACAACAAATAGTTAAAAATTTGTCCCAGTTTTGCCGTTTACATAGCGAAAAACATAACCCTTCCTTTGCAGTCGGGTAAAAAAGCCTTACTTGATAGAATATATTATACAAAGATAGTCATAGCTTAGTGTTATTATTATAAATATCACAAGTTGCTCACATTCGATTCACAAAAATATTATTCTAAATACATATACATAGGCCAAGAGAATATATACTTAGTTAATTAGAATATTTTGTAACTGTCATGCATTTATATGATGTAAATTAAAAAAATACCCTTCCACCAGATATGGCAGCTATTCAGGACAGTACTACTAGTACAAACTACAACTTGTATGCCTTCTATACTGTAGGTAAACTTTAAGGCAAATGGCTGACACATAAAATAATAAATAATGTAATTTTTACTGAGTTACGATTACAGTGTCCAAATCCAAATATCTTTTATGATTTGTGTGAGGGTATTTTGTACGGTTGTTGTCAGTGCGAAACAAAAAGTGAATAAATAAATACAAAATAAGGCCGCTGTAAAGACATTATTTACTGAAAGTGTCCAACTTTCAACTTCTTTCTGTGTGTGGTGTGAGGGCCACTTTGCTAAATTCTATGAAAATTTCCTTGATTTGGTGCGCATTCTCTTATTTGTCTGTCACAAAATCTGATGTTAATTCCACAATCGTTTTGTATTGCGCAATAAATCAACGAAATATTTTTATCGGAAATAAAAACAGGTAAGCGACATCGTTCGATCTTGTGCTTACTAGTTAAGACAGATTGAGTGGAAATAATTCGAAAGAATTCACAGATGTCGCTACAGCACGCTGTTCGTGCCAAGTGGTTGCCTATAATGATGGTGACGACGTCATAGATTGATAGAAAACAAGCTAGAACGAATTTCGGCGCTGCCACTATGCCCTCCGTGGTGTAGATGGTAGCACGTTGGCTGCGTATAGGCCGAAGGTCGTGGGTTCAAGTCCCGCCGGAAGGTTTACGTTTTTGGTTGTTTTCTATGAATCTAAAAATATTTAATTTTTATCGACTTTTAGCGAAGTGGCCCTCGCACAACACACACACCTCTTGCAATAATCCGGCTATTTAAAATGAAAGATGCTGGTTGATGTGAAGAGACTTCTTGGCGAAACATTATGAAATCTTTCTTCCCCACGCTTCTAGGGGAATTTTCGTTTGCCGGCTACTGTACCTTCCCGGCTTTAGTTTGTTTGTAACTTTGTTAACGATACCTATTTAGAGTTGTATAATCCCTAATAGGAAAAGTATACCTGATAAATAACGCAATAATTAAAGTAGAAATTTTAATATTATCGTCGAAATTGTGGTGAATGTAAGCTGACCGAGACGACGAAAGCGACTTAGTTAAGTATTTATGATTAAATCACAATTGTTTCCTGTACCTATCTATGTGTTTCAAAAATGCCCTATGTTTGTTATATTGGTAATTAGTTATTTTAGGTATACATAACATTTTCCTATAATAAATTTACGTTCTAAATTGTATTCAAATGTATTTTTTTCTGTATTTATTATCTAAATACCCTATCCCACCTCTATTTTGTTTTTAATTAATGCTATCAGTAAGGAATAAAGTTCTGAGCTTCAAAGTTTGTGTTTACTGTAGAGCCAGTAAGTTTATCGAAAGAAAAAACAATATAATAAAGCCCGACTAGAAAAATAAAAATCCGCCATATTGCGGAATTTCAATAGAACTAATTTTATAATGGAAATTGTTGTCTTAAACATGCAAATATACACGTGGCTCCCCCAGTACCAGGTTTTATATTTCTTTGGTCACTCAGTCAGACAGACAGCTTAGTCTACTGTGCAGACCTATAATAGTGTTCTGTGGTGCAGACAGACAGGGTCACGTCACGGGGTTTATACGAACGGTCGCTGAGTACTACTCAGTGAGTGATGATGCTGATGGTGATCCTTCCGACCGTTGAGTGACTGAGCCAAACTTTGGCGGTGCGTGCGAGTGTGAATTACTAATAAATAATATTATTGAGGAGACACTGGTGCGGGGTTTGAATGGAAAGCAAGCAACTGCCCTATCCTACCTACCCTCACTCAACCACCCACAATTTTGGTTGCGTTGCGTCGCCGTCCGACGTGAGTCCGTCCGCGCGCGATGCGTCTCACTCGGCGCAGTCCGGCGCACCCGGGCGGGCCTGCCTGCCTGCGCGGCGCGGGGCAGCATCGTCAATCAACTCAATATTATTCCAATTTGCTTTCATTTAAGGAAACTTTCCAAAAAATGGCAACCCTCAACCAACTGTCAAGTAATATGTGTCAGACAGGCAGGCAGGCGTATCTGTCGCTTTCGTAATGTCCAATGAAAAAAATCATGTTGCTTAGTCTTATCCAATCATATTTTTGCATTTCTGTTTCTTAGTTCAACTAACCAATAGTCTGCAGAATTAAAAGTTCTAGAATATCAGACTCAGTAAATGAAACGAAAAAGACGAAAAAGAAACAATTTTTTTTAGTTTCGATTTTGTTGTGGTTAGGGTTGGGTGTATTTACAATAATAAATTACTTCCTCTCGTTTAATTACAGAGGAGTAGTATAATAGATTGTTTATATTATGTAGATTTCCTCAAGGACAGCGATTATCGCCGGTTTATTTAAATACAATGTCCACGGTTCTTTTAGCGGTCGTTGCAGTTATACTCTGCGTGCTTTTCCGTATTTTGAATGTGAACAGCCAGCCCCAAAAGCCTGTCATTTATGGCAAGGATAGAGGTTTTATCGAGAATATCTTATTTATTTCTTCATTCCTGAATGAACCGTAAGTATTCATAAATTAATTCATACAATTTTCACATGATGCATAAGAGCAGTCCTCATGCATGTTTTCGTTTCGTGTTCGTCTGATGATGTCATGTCAAGAGTTTAAGATGATAAAAATGTTTTATGAGCCAGCCAACCTTTATCTTGTTGGAAAATTTTGAATTATTTGTGATCAGTATTGTGTGATCCACATTTCAATGGTAGGCGCCAAGTACCAACTAGTTTTGGATTTCCTAACATGAGGTAGGCAGACAGTGGACACTTTACAATAGTTACAAGCTCAAGGACTTATTGTGGAGAACTTTATTTCTTAATACCATTGTACTTTAATTAGGTACCTAAGTACAATACCATGTAGTAGGTAGGTACTCTATCTCTAAACTGGATTTCCCAAATTACTACTCTGGCACCCCTCATATGTATGTACTATCAGCAAAGTTCCCGCTAGCCCAGTTTAAAAATATTTCCCTTGCACGCGCCGAACTTCTCTGGCCCCGCCTTTTTGTTTCATTTACCAATTACCGATGATTTTTGAAGTATAGTTCTGAAGAAATGAGGACTCAAAAAAGAATGTTAATAGTTGAGTATGTTAATATAACGTTTAAGACGAATAAAAAAACAGCAAGGCGGGGCATAGCGGGGCTAGCATACTTTGTCTCGAGCCACTGCACACAATATTATCCCTTAAGGTGGGCTAGCGGCAACTTTGCTGATAGTACTTACTGGCTATAAGTGACTGGTATTATTATTGAAATGTGATTTTGTTATAGATTTATCATCCATGCATTTACTTTTCATATTAAAAGATAAATACTGGTATGAAAAAAAAACTGTGTTTTGGTCTCATGTATTTTATTTAAGAAAGAAATACACAAAAACATAATTAAAAACAGACACTCGATAAACAGTAAAAATATATTAATTTGTTCCTATGCATATTATAAGTGTGTGTTTTGACTTCCATTCTTTCATAATGTGTATTGAAAAATCTGTAGATAGGTATATACACCGTACATAGCTTATCTATACTCTGGTAAAGAGTAAATACTTAAATGTGATAAATGCACTAAAAAATAATAAGCATAATTATGTATGGATATAAAATATTAATGTTTGTATTACATGGGAAATATGTTTAGGTTTATGTAAAACTCTATGATCTTTTTATTCTTTTACTCATTAATTGTTATGCAAGATTTCTAAGTAAACTCCCAGTATTTTAACATAATTTAACTTCCGTTCTGTTTTGTTTAACTGATGATAGAAACTATAATTTTAGAAGAATGAGTAATGGTTATTCATATCCCAGATACCAAGCAGGCCAAACTTTAAAACTTAAGCTCTAATATTATAACTCAGGTGTTAGACAGTTAATATAAGATATGTAGGTAGGTACCTACTAAAGAACTTATGAACAAGAGCCTTTAGTAAGATTATAAATCTAATCATTATTGAGTCATAAGTGGTTTTTATGATTGTGACTCAACCTGCCAAATAATTTACATGTTATTACTTATTACAGCACTTTTATTATCTATTCAAATACTTATAGTGTTATTACTTAAACGTTAAAACATCCTGTAAATACCTAAGGAAAATACCCCAAGCAATTTATTCCTGTTAGCACTATGAACAGGGTCAGACAATCTGATAGAGGGGCATGAATCATCAATGTTATCATCATCACACACACTAGAACAGTATTATAGCTGATCTATACTAACACTAGCTCCCCGCGGCTCCGCCCGCGTAGTGAGGTATTTTCCCGCGGTAAAAATTAGCCTATGTGTTATTCTAACTAATGTATTTAAGCATGTTTTAGCTACACATTCAAAAGTTTAATTTAAATCCATTCAGTAGTTTTCATACATATCCATCCTCACAAACTTTCGCTTTTATAGGTAGTAGGAATATAGATTTGATTGTTTGCGTTAAAAAGGCTCCGAAACGCCGAAACTACTAAACCGATTTTAATGAAACTTGGTACAAAGGTCTATCTAAGATCTAACAAGGTCTATTCTAATATACCTTGGGGAATAACATAGGCTAACTTTTACCGCGGAAAAAAATCTTATTCCAACGGGAAAACTGCCATTGCGGGCGGAGCCGCGGCAGAAAGCTAGTGTATGTAATGGATATTTCCAAATTTTTTAGAAACTTATCTCACTACCAAATTAGCCCATTTATCAAATTGTATGATTTTTGAAAAAAAAAACATTTGAAATGAAATGAAATAATTTATTTTTAACTTTTAGACACTTTTTTGGACACTTAGTTAAGTCAAATAAAGTTACATTTAGTGGCGAGTTCAGCAAAGCAAAATGTGCGGTCTTTTGTGGAGAAGAGCTCGCCGAATAAACTCCACAAGCGTCGCATCTTTTAAAAATTATATTTTTTTTTTAATATGTAAATGTAAATTATAGGTACAATATATCTTAATAAATTAAATTATATTAATAGCCACCGGCATTACCGTGTGGCACCGGCATAGAATAGTGTCACCCCCTCTCTTCCCGTGGGGGTCGTAAAAAGCGACCGAGGGATAACTACCAGAGGATGGGCAGCAGCGTCCTTCTGTGTATTTAAGACCACACTGTTGATCGCCAACCCGCATGCCAAGCGTGGCGATTATGGCAACTACCCCCCAACATGACAGACACAACCAAAACAAGGCCCCTAGTCCCCGGCAGCCCCGCTGTTCCCAGCCCTGGTAACAGCTGCGGTAACGGTGGGGCATGGGGTGCTAAGAATCCCCGGGCGGCTCGTTGTTACCAACACCGACGACCTTTGGCCCTGGCAACATACAACAATCGCACACTGCGGACCGATGAAAAGATCCTCGAACTGGAGGAAGAATTGAGCAGGATTAAGTGGGACATCCTAGGATTATCTGAAGTCCGAAGAGAGGGAGAGGACTCGATAATCCTTAAATCTGGTAACCTGCTCTTTTTCCGGGAGGGCGAAGATCTGTCCCAAGGTGGTGTCGGGTTTTTGGTCGGGTTTGGTGTGTCGGCAAGGGTAGTATACCTTATACTCAGAATTACCAAAAGGTATTCGTTGAAGGTCATACAGGTATACGCGCCTACTTCGGCACACCCCGATATTGAGGTCGAGGAAATGTATGAGGACATCTCAACAGCCATACATACTTCCGAGTCTCACTTCACTGTTGTCATGGGGGACTTCAACGCGAAGCTGGGCAAACGAATCGGGAATGAGCTGAGAGTGGGGTTATTTGGAGTCGGAGACCGAAATCCCCGGGGCCAGCTGCTGGTGGACTTCATGGAGAAGAAAGGACTCTACATGATGAATTCCTTCTTCAAGAAGTCGGAACACCGCAAATGGACCTGGGTTAGTCCCGACGGCAAGACCAAAAATGAGATAGACTTCATCTTGTCGACGAGGAGACAAATATTCAATGATGTCTCTGTGATCAACTCAGTGAAAACTGGGAGCGATCACCGACTGGTTAGAGGCTCATTGAATATCAATGTCAGACTCGAAAGAGCTCGCTTGATGAAGTCTACGCTCTGTCCATTGCCAATCCAAATTCAGAACCCCGAACACTTTCAGCTCGAACTGCAAAACCGATTCGAATGCCTAGCAGATTGCGAGGGAGTGGACGAATACAATGACAGGTTCGTGGAAGCTGTCCGTACAGCGGGGTCCAAGTTCTTTAAGCCCCGCCGCTCAAATGGAACCAAAAAGATTTCAGATTCCAGCCGGTAATTATATTAAGAGCCAACTCAAGCATTTGATTCGTCTTCTAAATAATCAGATATCTTGTAATATGCATTTTTAATCAATTTTTGCTTAACTACAACTTTAAACTTATCTAAGGGTAAGTTTTGTATAATAGTAGGAATCTTATTGTAAAAGCGTATACAGTCGCCCTTAAAACAATGTTTTATTTTCTGCAATCGACTAATGTGAGATGCCAATTTGTCTTTATTTCTAGTATTAAGAGCATGTCGATCACTATTCTTTGCAAATTTTGTTATATTTTTTTTTACATGTAATAAATTGTGGTAAATGTACTCCGATACTAATGTTAAAATATTAATTTCCTTAAATTTAAGTTCATCATTACAACAATGTGCATTGTGCTTAGTAAAACAGGTACCTAGTACATTTTAAAACACTATAAGGTTGACTAGAAAAAAAAAACTATTCAAACAATAACTAGATGGGCGACTAGGCGTGTACCTACTGTAACTTGTAAGATACGAGTAAATAAATTTTTATGTAATTTCAAAAAATACATTTCTAAGCTAGTATCTTATTTTATCAGTACCTAATTTCTATCGATGGTGGAGTGATTTAGGAAGACATGCAACACGCACATGCGGAGAAATTCAAAAGATTGTGTGTGAACTGTGAAGTTGACCTCCCGCCCTGAGTCGCGTGAGAAATCTTGGAAAATTGCAAAGAAATTCAAAAAATTGTGTGTAAAATTAAGCAACTAAGGCCTGAATTTACATCACCCGGACACCGTAATGAGCTGAAATCGGACAATATTCGCATATCGGTTGGTTGGCCTCAAATAAACAGAATTTTATTTTTATTCTCAGTTACATTCCAACACGCCTTTGGGGCTTCAGCGGTCACGTGCAGACGATCCTGCATAGCCTGATTGGGCGCGTGCGGTGCCCCTGGCCCATCGGGGGGCGGATCTCCCTAGTCCTGCCCGACAAATCTACTCTCACCTACGACTTATACGAGCCTGTTGGGACTGAACACGAAGGTTAGTATTTGTTTCAGAAACCTTACAATACTATACAACTCAACATTAATATCTGTCCCTTCCAACCCGTGGTTCACCTCATTAATTAGTTCGTCATGTAAATAACACTTACACAACATTTCCAATCCATACTTTCATAATATACTAATATAATGTTTATAAATGCGAAAGTGTGTTTGTTTGTCCTTCCTTTACGCCCTAACTAAGCAACCAATCGACTTGATTTTCGGCATAGAATTAGTTGATAGGATGGAGAGTGACATAGGCTACTTATAAGTGATCGCCCATCCATGATCCTGGCTAGACCTAGGCAGGCAGCGTTACACGAAGTTACAATTATTGTCAAAAATCTAATAGTAGGTAGGTACGCGATGAATCCAGCACATGCGGTTTGACATTCGCACATCGAAGTTCACCCCTACCGCGCCACCGCAACGGAATACGTGCGCTCTCAATCTCAATAAGTTCAGCATGTGCTGCCTACTGTACATAATGAATGAATTGTCTTCGTGTAATAGGCCTCTGAGGACCTTCTAGCCAGCAGTTTAGTTAAAATAAGAACATTCATTCGAAACGGGGTGCTTTTTTAAACTAATTAATAAAAAAAAATTTTTCCTCATCACAATTGTCACGTAGTGTGTGCGTTCGGCGTTCAGTCAGTCGAATATGACTACTTAATAAATACCTAAGCACTCGAAATTTCTATCTAAAGGCCTTGAAAAGCATGACTAAGTGAGACTTTGTAACGTCAGTTTACTACTTCAGCACGGACTGTTTTTAATCGCGTATTATCAAACAAACTCTAAGTATGATTCACTGACATGCCACCTTTAGCCAGAGTAATTTGAGTATCTTTATAACGATTTTAGTGAAAAACTACCCATACGTCAAACCCGTGAACGTGGTGCTGCTTGGGGGGACTGGTCTGCTCTAGTCGATTGCCGATTGTTTTATTGTTTGTATAGTTTAGTTTTTCTACTTTGACTGGTTGCCTTCCTTTAATTTCATATTTCGGCTGCACTCTTTGTTATATTAATCAAATTGTATAAAATAATAATTACCTATGTAAAAATATTTTGAAAAGATGCAACGCCTGTGGAGTTTCTTCCGGCGGGTTCTTCTCCACAGAAGACAGCCAAATTGTGAACCCGCCCTGACGTCAAAAAATGATTTGTGAAATCTTACTTTGAATAAACACTATTTGACTTTGACTTTGACTTTGAACTAGCTTTCCGCCCGCGTTAACACGTTTTCCCGTAGAAATGAGATATTTTCCCGCGGTAAAAAGTGACCTATGTGTTAATCCAGGGTCTCAGCTAACTCCATATAAAATTTTATTAAAATCTCTCCATGAAGAAGTCACAAATATTAAGTGTGATTGTTGGCTTGATGTGTGGTGTCTTTACTCAGTAAGCTCGAAAAAATGTCAAACGCAATAAACCGACTGACATAAGTCAAAGTAGTTTTGTCATCATGTCGTTTGCCACCTTCTCGAGATCGTCGCGCGTTACGTAGTGAGCCTAAGCACGCGCGGATCACGGATATGTTGCATTTGTGGCGAAGTAGCGGTCCCCGCAATTCTAATCTTAGTGTGAACTGAGTGATTCGACACGTCGAAAAAAAAGTAAAATTAAATTATATTTACCTACTGTTCTCTTCATATACCCAGTATACTGTACGAACCGGCCCTAATGGTGGAGGACAAGGAAAACAACGTATGCATTTAAATTAGGTATTATATATTAGAGACTTAATAACGAAACATTACAAATGCAAATGCTTTAGAAAATTATAAGAATGGCGTCAGGCTCGTAGCACGGGCTACGGCCATCTCTCAAACATCAACCAAATTCAAACTGATATTACTTTACATCTTTATAAAGCCTCAAACGAAAAAGAGGCTGCCAGCATGAAACGGCGTGCATGAAGGACACATGCACACCACATCCCGCCCGGTACAGCTAAAAAAAATATATATTCGCAATACCATTGCAAAAATATATTTTTTTACGATATTTCGTTACAAATGTCCGTCCTAAGCTAAGCTACCTGCCTAAGGATGGACAAAACATCACAAAGTCACAGACATGTCAAAAACTGACTGCTGCTACCAGCTAGTTGGTGTTTTATTGTTATCCAACCAAGTTGATCAAAAACCATCAAAAAAGAATCAACACAGCTAAGCATGTCTGTCTACAGTTAATCCAAATAGACATTCAATAAAATTTTGAAAAAGTTTACTAAACCTATCTGTGTCGGATACTATGAATAAAATAATATCAACTAGTTATTAATAATTCAATAGTCACCAAATAATCAATTAAGAAAAGTTATAAAAATAAATTTGAAAAAGTTGGACGACCACTGATTTTCAATAACAAATCATAATATATATTTATAGCAAACGTTCACGACTATCTCGAATATCAAAACCTAGCTTTGGGCAAGACATGGGAATGGGAGCTATTTTCTTTCTTCTGCTCCAACCTATCCTCTGAAAAGATTAGTGGGAATTCACCTAGCTGCGGTACCGGTAACGAGAGTACTCAAAGTCATGAACCCAACCAAAGTTCCTCCACAGCACTATGTGCTTGATGTGGAGTGACAGTAAATATTCCGTCACGGAACACACCTAACTAAGCATCAACCCAATTAACCCCAAAAAAAAAACTACCCAAATTCTAGTTAAACGCGCACGTTTTTCTTTCTTCATACCGTATGGTCATCTAGATTTAAGTCGTCCAGCTTTCTCGAAGGGTCATCACATCAGAAATGATCATCATAATAAATTCGTCATCACAATTGTTATCAAGTTTTTCATATCTGAAACATTTTAAAGCATTAATACAGGAAAACACTCGTACATCCTAACCAAACCTAACAAGACAATAAAGAATTGAAACTAACCTATATTTACTATATTTTATATATTTTAGCGTAAAAATTAATCAACAATTCATATATTTCAATGTTTACAAATTGTTTGACATAGTTCCGTCAAAATTGTCACGAGTCATTTTGTTCATGACACAAACAAAAATACTATTTGCCGAGCAACGAACCTATCACTATGACTACGTCAAATTACGAAAATAATAAGAAATTGAATTAAAAATAAGGGAAAATTTGCAAAATTATTTACACAATAATACACTTTCTACTCTAATCCTGCAAACTAGGTAGGCAAAAACGGCGACTCTTCCGTCGTCTCTCCACTTCGCACTCTTCTAAAACGCATCTTCAAATATCGCATCGGGAAAAACATCGACACGTTTGCCTTTCGTAGCAAATCACACGAAGCTCGCTAACTTCATCCAGGACACTTCGTCGAGAACACTTTATTAATAAAATTAGCACTTATCTTTCTCAACGCATCCTTTAGGCATTATTATCACAAATGCATCTGCAACAACTGCAACAACGTGCGGCAAACATCTTCTGGGCACCAACGCTCCTCGTCATGGCTGCCATCATCTTCGTATTTCATCTTCATATTTCATCTTCGAATTTCAGGGGTATAGCGTTGCGTAGCGGTTATTTCTCTGGTATAACTTCTTCTTATAGGGCTCCTTGCCCACACACCAGGCCAAGCTCTAGTGTCCTCGGGATCCACGTCCAGGTACACTGTAAAACGCGCCTAAGGCACCTCCACCATGTACGAACCGGCCCTAATGGTGGAGGACAAGGAAAACAACGTATGCATTTAAATTAGGTATTATATATTAGAGACTTAATAACGAAACATTACAAATGCAAATGCTTTAGAAAATTATAAGAATGGCGTCAGGCTCGTAGCACGGGCTACGGCCATCTCTCAAACATCAACCAAATTCAAACTGATATTACTTTACATCTTTATAAAGCCTCAAACGAAAAAGAGGCTGCCAGCATGAAACGGCGTGCATGAAGGACACATGCACACCACAATACCCACCCATCAATCATTCTTTTGAACGGTTGCAACAAAATTTTCAAGGGAGAGGACATAGGCTTCTTTTTAATGCGAGAAAGCATCTCATTCCCACAGAAAAAATATGAACACGGTTGAATTAAAGTCTTACCAGGCTTACTTAAGTTATGAAAATGAAAGTGTTAAGTAAATAACGAACTCTATACATACGAGTTACTTACACTGTCTCTAATTTTACGCGTGTTAGCTAGATAACTATTTACTTGGGTATACTGTTGGATTCGAAGAACCGTTATAATTTTATATAACAACGCACGGCAGCATAACTGAGGCGTATAACAACTATCTTTATTATATTACAATAGTTACTTTACAGCTACACAATACATTGTAAATTTTTCGCGATGGTATAGTTCCATAAGTTCCATAATATTCCATACTATAAGTTGGATACAATGGTACAATACTTTGGGGTTAGTTCATTTTTATAATGCTCTAATTTAAAGCTTATACGTCCTTTACACGCTTTTAAGAAAAAAAAGTAAGAGATTGTCTATTTAAATATAGCATGATTCAGTAACTTAGTTACACTACTTATTAATTAAATACGACATGGGACGAAGAAAACAATTATGCCTAATGAATGAGGTACCTGTGCTCTTAATTTGAAATATCACAAAAAAATTTTCATTCATAAAATTATGACTGTAGCTATAATATTCCATCCAGCGTAAGGAACGGGTAACCATGTGTCTAAAGGCTTATTTGCGCTCCGCTGGGGCAACATCGTGCGGCTTGCGGCATGCAGCAGCATATTATTTAACGACGAGGCAAAACGTGGTAAAATCATTTTTAAGGCAGCATACTGCAAAAGTTAATTAATTATGTCGAACGTCGCAAACCGTACAATATTTCCCCGAGCGTAAATAAGGCAAGAGTTTGATTACTCATTTGTCAGATTTTTTTAGCTGTTGTCTGACGTATGTCCGGTGTATAACTATAATACAATACAATACACACCTTGCTCTGGGCATAGAATAAAATAATATTAGGTCCTTACCTATGAAATTGCCGTTCAGTATCAAAAAAGTGAAACAAGTTTTTTTTAATGAAATTATTATTTAATCAATCGAAGTATGCGCCGTTGTTATCGATACACTTCCGCCATTTTATAGGCAGATCATTGATACCTTTGGAAAAAAAATCCTGGGAGCGATAGTCTATGAACTGTTTGAAGGCGGTTTTGACTGCCTCATCAGATTTGAAATTTTTTCCTTGTAAAAAGTTATCCAAATTTTGAAAAAAGTGGTAATCGGTTGGGGCAAGATCTGGAGAGTATGGTGGGTGACGCAGATCTTGCCCCAACCGATTACCACTTTTTTCAAAATTTGGATAACTTTTTACAAGGAAAAAATTTCAAATCTGATGAGGCAGTCAAAACCGCCTTCAAACAGTTCATAGACTCTCGCTCCCAGGATTTTTTTTCCAAAGGTATCAATGATCTGCCTATAAAATGGCGGAAGTGTATCGATAACAACGGCGCATACTTCGATTGATTAAATAATAATTTCTTTAAAAAAAACTTGTTTCACTTTTTTGATACTGAACGGCAATTTCATAGGTAAGGACCTAATAGTTGCTCTGGGATAGATTCACACTTCATCAAATAAATAGTCACATTTACGCGGTGACGACGGCTATATACCTACTTGATAGGTGGATAGAGCTAATCTTCTCGTAACTGTCTGCGTACAATTTTTCAATTGCGCTTGCCTATGACGAGATTGTTCTTCTTATTGATTAAACTTGAATATCATACTCGATATAATTAAAGCTAGAAAAATCAGTCTACTCTTGAGTTCACATCACGATCTCTGTGGCGAAGGTCGACGACTGGCGCAATTGGACAAACCGGTTCTCCGAAAAAATTGCATAACTACTCTTATAATAAATGTCTCACTCGTATTATCCAAGGTGGGAGGTCATGGATGCTGCTGATTACACGACCATGCATCTTGGATATTCGAGTTACATGTTTGTCTCACTTTTGTTTTGTGTCAGTTAGACATAATGAAAGTAAATAAATAAATAAATATGTGGGACATCTCACACACGCCTACATATATAAATACTCGTATACAACATCCAAACACAAGGCAAAACTGAGTACTTAATTGTGGTCCGGCCAGGGAGCACCACACAAACACAAGTGCTCATCACACGAATGTTTACACCGGGCGGGATTCGAAGATCTTAGCTAGCACCTGATATTTCAATAGACAAACATTTTAATTCGCGATACTCGTACTTGACTGAAATTATTCGTAGATAGTTGAGCTTATGATCAGGTAAAAATCGGAAAACTAAGTTTTTGTTTTAATTCATTTGTCTTTTTGATGTATCTTTTGAGCCTGAGCCTGAGCAAAGTGAACTGATATAAGTACTTTTTGACAGATGATGTGACGGTAGCAATATGCCCGGGTATCGGCAACACGTCGGAGAGCGTGTATATTCGAACCTACGTGCACTACTCCCAGTGCCACGGATACCGGTGCGCTGTGCTCAACCATATCGGGGCACTCAACAGCGTACCAGTCACCGGCACACGGATCTTCTCGTATGGTGAGACAAATTTATATCACTTTCATCATCATCATCATCTCAGCTGAAAGACGTCCACTGCTGGACAAAGGCCTCCTCCAAGGATCGGTCCTTCGCTGCCTGCATCCAGCGGCTTCCCGCGACCATCACCAGATCGTCGGTCCACCTCGTAGCGGGCCTGCCCACACTACGTCTTCCGGCGCGCTGCCGCCATTCGAGAACCTTTCTGCCCCAACGGCCGTCGGTTCTACCACAGAATACCAAATAGTGTTCTACGCGCAATGTGCCCAGCCCATTGCCCATTTAAGTTTGGCGATTCTTCGGGCTATGTTATATCACTTTACTTATATTTAATATCCATCGATATCTTTACGTATAAGTTTCACGAAGTACCTACATGCGATTAGTCATTCGCACTACGAAATTCTACCCTACTGCTCAAAGTGCTACTGTACATTTTGGATGTTCAAAATCACAACATAGAAACTCACGATTACAATAAATGCCTTAAGCAAACCCAGTCTTTTGTAAAATTTTAGGAAGTAAAAAAATGAATTTGTAGTTACAAGGTTTTGACTTTGTACAGCCGATTATTGTGTGCATTGTCTCAGCTCAATGTAAACACATGTTTTTTTCTATATTGGGTACTAAGGTACTAATTGTCTTAGTAAAACTGTCCCTAGAAGATGATTTGAATAATCTGAATCGGTCGACACGTGTATCCAATCTAAAGTAGGTAACATACGTTACAGTACAGTATGGACGGTTATCTTTGTATGTTTATGGTAGTAAAGGAGATAATACGAGTATTAGTAGGTAATAGTATAGTCGATAATTATTTACTTGGGGTGGGATTTTAATTTGACCGTAAAGCAATCCAAAGTTTAAAAACTAAGACTTCCATCACTGCTGAAAATAATAAAAACATTTCACGTTAGAAACTTCCGCGAATATCAAGACAGTCCGCAGTAAAATCTTAGAGAAAGTAAAAGGAATAATTTATTTAGATTTTTATAATAACTACAGCATTTTTTATATAATGGCTACTCAACTCCGCAGTATATCATTATTAATTAAAAGTAATTATTTAGTGTATGCAATAATATCTTACTTACTTATTTTCTATATTCTATAAAGAATGTAAAATTCAAACTAATAGTAAAAAATAATGAAAATTTGTAAGAACGTCAAGGAATTACCTGTGATCCAAACCAAAACTAATTTATCTCAGTAAGACTAGGTACCTAGTTCTTGTTTAAATATCTCATACGTGTTTATAAAACGCTACAATGGGGATTTAGCAGCATGACGCATGGTGTGTTACATTCAACGGAGCCAGCAAGGAAAAGGAAATAAAAACTTCCTCACTGTGGTGCACTTTCCTGCGATTATTTTACGGGTATAATCGTCCCTTCCCTTCCCCTTTTGTAGTTAACGCAGCGAACGTCCCAAGTATGAAATAACATGGGGTGACTCGAAATGACGTCATGCTTTAGTCACCATGTAGACGTGATGATGACGTAATGAGCGAGCAGTTTCCATAACAAAGATCGTTCTCTGTTCTAATATTACTACTATTTGGTATTCTGTGGTTCTAATGTGTATCTATTAGCAGGATTCTCTTATTTAGCAAATATCTTTATCATACAGTGCTTGAATAAGCTATTCGGTAGCCGTTGCTTGTATGTAAATGTAACATGTTGGTTTAAAGCAGTGGGGAAGATATTTATTATTTAAATATAGTTGATTGTTGGTAATATAATTTCATATCCGTCCCAGGGCACGAGCTTATCCTTTATAGAGGGTGAAACGATAAATAATAATACTACTGGGTTAAGTTACAACTTGTTTGTTGGTGTTACAACACCAACAATGGGCTCTATTCCGGGTGACAGCTAAAATCTCTAAATTCAAGTTCTTGGTATTTTTCATTCTTATGGGAATCGAAAAGAATAGGATCATTCATCAATAAATCTAATTTTGAATTAATGATATTTAAAATAAAAGTGCAGCTGTCAAATTCAGCTTAATTTGAATTGGGATGTTTTCGCCTAGTGTGAACTACGCGTTAAATCGATGTTTGAGATTGATAATCATTTGTCCCTTTTCGTTCATAAGAACGTGAAAGGGACATAATTATGGTTTTCAAATTTAAGTTAGTAGATCGGGCCCAATATTATTATGTTATCGAAAAGGTCGATAGCCGGTGAACAATGTTACTGATGTGCCTACCATTATATTCTCGTTAAAAAGTTCATCGCTAAGATATTTACCTACTCGTAAGAAATGGAAATATACGGTGTACAAACTACGATTTAATTTGAATGGAAGTTAATATTATTAAGCTTGCTGCCCTTGTTTGGGTCAGACCTCTAACCCCTAGGTGAAGTGAAGATAATTATAATTAAGTAGCATAAAGTTCTAATGATGGCTTTTTCGTGTTTACAGGCCACACTGATGATTTCAACTTTATGGTGGAAAATTTGTTGGAGAGGTATCCTAACACAAAGTTGGTTCTAGTAGGTTTTAGTCTTGGAGGAAATTTGATTACGAAATACCTTGGCGAAGATAGGAAGAGGCCGCCGAATATAATAGGAGGAATTTCCATATGTCAGGGATACAACGCTATTGAGTAAGTTGTAGTAATTAATTAACATGTTTATTAGGTACCTAAACTATACCAATACCGCTCCGGAGCGTTCCTAAGGCAGCACATTTCGTTGGCCATCCAGCGCGGCAACGCGGCCGGTATAATGGGGACGTTTGAGCCTGGAACGCTTCGGGGTGGGCTCTTTAGTTAGTTTTATTTTAGATTTAGGTAAGAATTTAGTTTTAAGGTGTTTAAATACTTTTAATGTTGTAATTACTTGTCTATTAATGAATAAAGATCTGAAATCGTATAATAGCTTAACATAATTTCAGCCGAAACACGTCCACTGCTGGACAGAGGCCTCCCCCAAAGATCTGTATAACGATCGGTCCTGCGCTGCCCGCATCCAGCTCTCCCAATTGTCGGTTCCCCTTTTGGCCTGCCCACGCTACGTCTTCCCAAGTAGTCTAAACTCGTTTATGTATAATAGCTTATTAAAGTCATTTTCGATTGGCAGCGGACACTGTAATTTCATCGAGCGTGATTCACTGAAATTGAAAAAATTATAGTAAAATTACAGAGAAAGATCTTTTTAATAGATTTTTTAACCTTCAACGTAAATCGTTTTATCGATCCTCGAGTGTATGTATATGCAACTATGCAGATAGCATTACATAGGTATGTACTAGGTACTTGACTGATTTTTATTAGAACGATGTTTTAAATCTAATTTCTTAAGTCACTAATTTATACGTAGCCTTGTACACGATTACGCTGCTACTATTACAATAGAAAAAGAAACAGTCCACATCTGGGCTAAGCTATAGCCTTACTGCCATAATCCCTATTGAGGATTATAGTTGTTGTTGATTATGGTTATAGTTAAGGGAAGTGAAGGATTTTATATTAACGAAAGCTATTTTTATTAAATTTCAGCTCTATGGTATATCTTTTGCAATGGCAGAACTTCCGTCGTTTATACCTGTACATAATGACTGACAACTATAGAAACATAATCACTAGGCACAAAAGAATGTTACTGAGCCCTGAAATCAAGAACAGATTTTCGCTGGACGAAAAAGCTATTATATCGGCGGGTACTTTGCCAGATTTGGATGAGGCATATTCTAGGTAATTTGTATATAATTTGCCATTGATATTTATGCTTCGATTATAAATGTGAACGTGCCAACCATGGACTGATCTTGTTGAATATGACTATAGGCTCTGCTATTGTAATCTCTTGAATATCTATATAATAATACAGTAGGGGTCGAAAATCTGTACATAGAATTTTTTTTATAAAAACCGAGTTAGGGTGATCTAAGAAATGATGTAGAGCATATCCAGATTTTTTTAATTTTTTTTGTTTCTCTGTTTGTACGGGGTAATCTCCGGAACTGTTGGACCGATTTAAATGAAATTTTGCATGGTGTTACCTTATATCCTCGGTCTACGTCTTGGATAATTTTAATCGCGGAAAGTTAGTGAGTTCCCGTGAGATAGTTAAAAAATACTAAGGAAAAGTAGCCGTGAGCAGACAGCTAGTTTTAAATAAAAATATAATGTTAACAATTTCAGGCGAATTCATAGCTTTGATTCTGTAGCGGATCTTTACAAGTGGAGTTCCTCAGCATTCTACCTCCAAAACAACAAAACTCCAATGATATTTATCAACGCCAGAGATGACCCCATCGTGCCCGAGCCGCTGCTATCACTCATCAGGGAATATGCTAGTGAGTATCCTCAACTATCTTGCCATTCATAATTTTTAGATCCGTCGTACTTTTTCGGCTCAGCACAGGTCCGTTGGAGCTTGATCCGTCGTACTTTTTCGACTCAAGCATAAAAAAAAGTCATTCATAATTCATGCTATGCTAGTATTTGTATGCCAGCATTTTAAGTATTCAAACGAATATTACAGTCTGCTTTAAAAAATAGTATTTTGGCATTTGCTAGGTCTCTTTTTTGTAATATTAATATTACTTAACTATACTGGTACCTAGCTCATCATATGCATACTACCACAGATACTACTTAGCAATAAAATAATGTCGTAATTACATATTCATTGGCACAATTTGTACAATAATGTTAACACTGAGTTAATTTGAATAAGTAAACACGAACGACCTATTGTCGTAATTTTAAATGGCCCTACCTACATGCTACACTCATATTATTAATAAATTGTATTTTATTTACATTAAATTCTATTCTCTACCACTCATATTTATAAATCTTCCTATTCTTGAGGTATTTTTTTACGCGCGCGATTTGGCTGCATTTGTTTACTTAGGTATATTCTTTCTCGATAGGTTTATTAAAAACCGTATAGCTATTAAATTAACTCAAAATTAAGTAGAACGCCGACTGCACTCGAATCGCGCGCGTACTTTACTTTTTTATGAGCTATTATATTTCCTCATGAAGAGGACACAAAAGTACCTACTTCACTTTAATTAACTAGACATAGAGAAGGAACAATATTTTAGTAAATGGAGTGTTTAAACAGTTCTAAAATTATGTAACTAATTACTTAATTAGTTTACATTATGTACGAACTGTTTAAATATTTCACTTGTATGAATTACGGCCATGTTCAAGGTTGTCTGTAGCTCCAATTACCATAATAAATTGATGTAGATTGTCAACAAAACACGTAATAAAATCAATAGAAATAATATATCTTAATGTTTCGTGTACCTACCTCTTTAGTCTTTCATTTTTGTTGTGTATTTTAGGTACACACAAAATAGGCGCGCTTGACGTCGAGTTGCGGAAAATAGCCCGTTGCCCGTTGCACTGAGGCCCCTATTTCAGCGGAGACAAAAGGGACGCAGTTATGCGTTAGAATGAGATACAAATACACCGCGCTCACTCTTGCGCATAACTGCGCCCCTTTCATCTTCTGTCTTTGACTACCGCGTGGAATATCATCTTATCTAACTGTGTATTTCAGGTTCGCGCGATAAATGTATGTACTTGGAGCTGGCGCACGGAGGTCACTTAGGGTTCTATGAAGGTGGACTCATATACGCTAATCCTGTCAACTGGCTGGATCGGGCGCTAGTGGGGCTGGTCGGGGGACTGCTCATGGCTCATAATAAATGCGCGCCGAAGACCGCGATGGAGGACGATCTGCAAGAAGACGAACCCGACCTCATCAAATCCACGACTATCGTGTACCAAGACCCACTCGAGAAATCTCAAATGAAGACTTAGGCACCTATTTCACTGGCGACGACGACAAATGACGAAAGGGACGCAGTTACGCGCAAGAGCGCGGTGTATTTGTATCTCATTCTAACGCATAACTGCGTCCCTTTCGTTTTTTGTCGCTGTCGCCAGTGAAATACCTGCCTTAAGCGATTTTGTAATAATTCCTATTGCGCATAATATCTAGGTAGGTTATTTATAATAATATTAATTTTCGTACCATATTTCTAAAACAAAAATTGCAGTTAATGAAACCATGTAAAAACAGCGGTGTTGTTAAATAAAATACGTTCCTAAATTGGAACAGGGTTAATATTCTTGGCCTACATGAATTCTGACCAGTATAATAGTTATGTAATTTTAGTCAAAGAGTATTGAATACTACCAAAACAAATTTATTTCCTTACTCTATGATTTTAGTTAAGCGGCTACTGGCCTATGATCTGGTTTAAGTAGGTACTTATTCTTTAATTCAAAACACAAATTAATTTATTATCGTCACATCTTTCAATTAATTGTTGTAAAAATTTTCTTTTAACATGTGTGACCTTTATTGGCTTGTATGTTGTGATATTTATTATTTCATGATACTTAATTGCATTTATACAATAGTGACGTGATACATAAATCGTTTTCGGATTGGTTCGATTTCCAAGCATTCCTATTATATTTTATTCCCCTTGTAAAACTACTTAAATAAAGATTAGGGGGAATAGAAGACGGGTAGAAATAGGAAGAGCGTTTACTCGGATGGCGTTTTTCGTAAGTCGGCGAATGGATGGAAATCAAACTTATCAGTTTAGTTGAATAATTTGTGAATTTTTGAGATTCTACTTATTATTTCGTGTAGTATTATTATATTATGCTTTCTACACTTAAGAAGGGAGGCTTTTAGTAAATTATCAGAGAATTTGTTTTTGAAGTACAAAGCAAGCACAATATCTTTATTTATGTGGCATTTATACACAAATAGTGGCTTTTCATTTGTAGTTTAAAATAGTTTTCAGATTGTTGCGAATCATCATCACAGATCATATTTTATCTCGGGCAGGTGTGTTTTTTTAAGATTGTTATTATTTATTTAGTTAGCAAGTTAAATCAATGTTTATAAGCTGGCGAGTTTGTGCGCAGTCGTTGCATTTTTAGTAGGAGGCGTTTATTTAGTATGTTCAGGTGCTTGGGCTTATAAAGCTAGCATGCGCACGGTCGAAAGATAAACCACTTAGAACATAAAAAAACTTTCGAGATAATTAGTTGTGACAAACGGACGGACGGACAGACACACGAGTCCTGTAAAGGTTCCGTTTGTTTTTGCTTTTTGAGGTATATTTTCCTAAAAACAATATTACTAATTTTGTTTTTAGGATAAAACACCAAACGAAAAGGTATAAAAAACATGAGGTATCTGGCGATTTATTCCGACTGTCTAGGTGTTGATTGATATTACGACGCAAGTTTGTAAAATGTGAAAATAAGTATAGTATACGAGATACTACATTATTTATTTATTTATAATATTTATACAAATGCAAAAGTATGTCTGTCTGTTTGTTACGCTTTCACTCCAGAACCACTGAACCCATTGCGATGAAACTTGGTATAGAGATAGAATAGACTTTGGGGAAGGAGGACATAACCTTTTACCGCGGGAAAAACATTTAATTCGGGTGGAGCCACGAAACAGACATCTAGTTTAAAAATAAAATAATCTTGATGTAGTCATAAGTGTAGGTACAAAGTTGTTGTTTTGTACTAGTACCAGTACCAGTTTAAATTGAAGTGTATTTAATTTTGTCGTATTTATAGCATGATTTTAGTTTCTATATGTGTCTGCCATTCTTAAAACAATTTTAAGTATCACATTCCATATTCGGTGTCAGATTAATCAGTATTAGATAACTTCGAACTCGCAAGTAGTAAGGGTAGTACAATAGAAAAAAAGAATTCATTTGCTTCTCAATACAATAATTGTGCAGTGAAATGTGTAAAGTCTATTCGTTTTATGGATTCCCTATTATTCTATATTACATATAATCAAATTGCTCATCGAAAAGAAGACTAATATTTAGATATGACCGCATGAGAATATTTTAATCGTATTAGCTTCCATCATAACTTTACACTATAGGGACTCCGTAAAAATAAATAAGACCATATAGGTGTGTAAATAATAACACCATATCTAAAAATAACACACGCACATGAATATTTAAATGTTTAGGCTGAAAATAACTAAATAAATACCTACCTAGCAGCGGCTTCCACGATATTTTTACTAAAATTAATGGTTGTCTTCGTCGTATTGGTCGAAATTACACTCATAGGTAACTGTGTACCAAAAGATAGAATTTAGACATTGTATAAAATAGACCAAAACGCTGATCTCAAGTTGTGTCAGTCAGTTGTGTGGTGTGATATGTCTTTGCATAATATTATACCAAAGTAGAGAATAGCCCGCAAATATTTTAAACAATGTACGGTGATGCGAGAATATTGTGCAAGTACGTAATAATTTTTTTTAAACTATGCACTGACAAATTCTTCGTCTATTAACAGAATGGATCAGATGATAAAAAAACTGAACTATGCACTGACTAATGTAAAATAGCTGATGCGATATTGTGGTAATCATGACGCTAGTTGTTCGCCTAGGCTAAACTTCTTGGTTGGTGCATAGAAATTTGCAAAGAAGGACCAACGCGTCGCATGTCATTGGTTTTCGGTATTGCGCAAATTCTATAGTTGAGCTTGAGCCTGTTAGCTTTTTACATTTCCACTAAACCTATACTTGAACACAACTCTGAATATTCCATAAATAAACAATTCCAAATTTGGTAATAAGGTCTGATTGTTTTCAATAAATTGTGTGTACCTGCCTATCAGAGTGATTGTGCCTAGCATTATTATAAGTATTACCTTAGGCTTGTTTGATGATGATAATAACTAGGTGGTGCTCATCAATGGTATAGCTTTTTTGATAGTAAGTTATTGAGCTTGTCAATTTTATAAGTATGTATGTAGGTAACTGAAGAAACGTACAAACCATTGTTGGGAGAATGTACAATCAAAGAATGTTTAAATTAACCAGCTTGATGGACGTAAATATTATGTAAATAAGTGGGTACATACATACCTAACTTATTTTCAAATAAATGTTGGTATTAAAATGAAAAACTGAGTTTGGCTTTTATGTTTATCCCATTCATATCGAAATTATTCAATACAAAAAGATTGATAAATAAGTAATAGTTCTAATCAATAATATAAAACTTTTAAGAGACGGGTGAATTTACGCTGCCTTAAAATCTAACAAATACCTCTAAATGCTAACTTACAAAATATTTTGTAAATGGAATATTAAAATTTGTAAACCAAATGAGTGAAATTAATATTACTTACGCCAAGAAAGTTTGAGCAAAATAAATGAGATCGATGATACTAGGACGGGGTTAAAAAAGTAGAATAGGTACTTAGTTAATGAAATACTTAGTGATACTTTACGAAGCCAGACCCAAAGACCTGATCTTAGATGCTTGTCGAAAAATCGTGTTGATTTACGACTAGACCAAAAATATAAGTAACAACATTTCTCCTGTCATTTCTTCTCCCTACCATCTGTATGCAGACGATTTACAAATATATAGACACTTCTTAGTGCATGAAGTGAATGAAGCAATCGCTGCGGTCAATTGTGACCTGAAAGCAATTAAGGGATGGGCCGAGGCTTTTGGTTTGCTTGTGAACCCGAGCAAATCTCAGGCCATGATTGTGGGCAGCGGTAGACTCAGTGGTAGGCTCGACCTCGGGAACGTTCCGCTGTTGTGCTATGGCGACACTTGCATTCCGTTTACAAAAAAAGCAAAGAATTTAGGTCTCATCATGGATTGCAATTTGTCATGGTCAGCGCACATTAGTGAGGTTAGCCGACGTATGCATTACTCCTTCCATTCTCTCAAGCGACTCCAGAACTTTCTCCCTTTTAGAACCAAAATAATGTTAGCACAAGCTATTCTCCTCCCTATTCTTGACTATGCTGATGTTTGTTATTTGGATGTGACGGAGGAGTTGCTTAATAAACTTGAGCGCCTACAAAACTTAGCTATTCGTTTTATTTTCGGACTTCGTAAATATGACCACGTCTCAGAATTTCGCGCTCAACTAAAATGGCTTCCAATTCGTCTTCGTCGTGATGTGCACATACTTTCCTTTCTTTTTAATATCCTTAACAAAGGAAACCAGTTACGTAGGAGTATAAAAAAATCCTTTCAGGAAACTAGTTTCCAAACTTCGGTTTCCTTAACGGCCGAAGGGACCCTGCCTCTCCAGACTATCTCCGCTCCCGCTTCCACCGTCTTCCCCCTGACCCTCGCTCCAGGCGCGACTGCATCACACGGACGCTGGAGTGTCCTCGAGCAAACACCCACTTCTTCTTTAAATACTTCTCTATACAAGCTGTGCTTATGTGGAACAAGCTTCCGAAACCTATCCAAAACAGCCCCTCTATTGACATTTTTAAAAAAAGGTTGAAAGAGCACTTTTTATCCTTGTAACTTTGAAGTATTTATTGATGTATGTATATATTTATTTATTTATGCTAATGTGTATTTATATTGTATTATTAATATATATCTTGTTGTTAGGTATTTAAGTAGCAGTTTAGGTATTTTGTATTATTTTATTTAAAGTTAAGTTTTTATTTATAGCATTTTATCTTTAGAACCTTCTTTAGGTGCACTTCTTGTCTATCTCTCAAAATTATTCTTCTTTTTTCTCACGAGCGTATAGGTTAGCTGGAAGAGATCTCTTTGTAGAGATAAGCTCGCCTTTGCAATTAAGTTTATAAGAAATTTTTGTATTGTTTATGTGCAATAAAGTATATTATATATAAGTTCATACGCTAATTTATAATTACTAATTTGGCGCGATAAATGCAAAATCAAAATAATTATTGAGAAAATGAATTGATTCACTGACTGACAAGAACTATGGCGTTCGCAAGGTTTTCTTTTTTGTTTCCCATAAATATATAACTTTGTTCCAATTCATAAAATCAATAGTATTGTTGTTTCCGTCAATACGAACACTGGCTTGGTTTTGCTCATTTTGTTATTAATATTCCAGATACAAATATCACAACATTTCTTAACCTAAGCACTTAATTTAGGTGTTTTTCTTTACAAGTACATCATACATTTATACTTTTATTAAAGTACCTACCTATAAGCAATACACATTCATAATTAAAATTTCAAATACATACATACGCGTATATTACAATAAGCCGCGTCTCAAGTAAGGATGCGCACGATTAAAAAAATATTTGCGCTTGTTGTACACTTTTTATAAAACATTGTGGTCGTAAAGCGGCAGCAAAAACAACTTTGCAAAACAAAGGTATTTTGCCGCTTTGATTCGTCGTATAATTTGCTTTCGAACTGTTTGGAGTATGGATGCACCAAGCAAGCCAAGAGGCTGCAAATAAAATTGGTAATCATGCGCATCCTTACTAAAGACGCGGCTTAGGTACCTAAATGTAATAACTACTCATACCTCAGTTGCCTCAGCAGTGCCAGGTAATCCAGAAATAAGATTCGTAAAAGAGAGCAATCACATAAAATAGGTAAGTATGGGTATTAAAATTATAAAAATAGCATGGACACTAAAATATGGCCACTAGGAGAGTATTTAAATGCGTAAAAATACGTTTGTGAGATTCATTTTTACATAATCCAATATTTATTACAATTATCGTGGCATTACTTACATAATATTACGTACATTATTATCAATAATTATTTATCGTTGAAAAAAATACTTTTAAAACTTTCTAACTAGATTTCGAGAACTGATATTTTACAGTCTTTTTACAATGCATATCGGTTTTAAATCTGAGTACCTTTCAATAAGTATAAATTAAAGCTTTCTTTTTACAAAATATATAATATATTAAAATAAATTACGTAAATGCAATTAAATCATAACTTTTTGTATCATGATCATATAGTCAGCATATAGCTGAAGGGTCGCCTTCCATAGTGCAAGCTATGTTATCTAATTTATGAGCTAAGTGCATTTTGTTGTCTAAGCCTAATATAATTTGTTCTCTATATTTATTGACGTAGATGTACAGCTCTTTCAATGCAGACAGAGTATCAAACTCATTTAATTGTTCAACTGAAAGTTGTTGCATTGAAGTACTGAGTTCTTGGTCTGTTACTTGCGGTAATTGAGTAACGGCTTGATAAAACTGTATAACCATTTCTCTGTAAGTAGGCAAGTCCTTAGCAAACAGTAACTTGTTTGATGGTGAGTCTTTACAAAGACGATGTTCTGTTAACGAGCATGCATCCATAAACGTTTGAGCTATAACAGATAATGATGAATCGACCGTAGCAGTTTTGTTGATGTCGAAAATGAAATCGGGATTTTTTATAAGATTAACCCAAAATCGCAAGGGTAAACTGTTTGATTTCCAAGCGTGAACGACTTCTGGATTCATTATCCCATGGGCTCTTGCAGCGTCATCAAAGAGGTCAAATAACCATTTGACAGCGGGTGGCAGAACTTCGTTTACTGTAAGTATCGTACTGAAGAAATCGTCTACGAATTTGTGCACTGTACCTTTGGTGGACAATAGACGAGTGAGGAATATTTCTGGAATGGCTTTATGACTATGCTCTGAAGATTTATTAATATGAAAATGTTGGTACTCAATAGGTTTCACTAAGTGGTAATAGTGAACATTTTGATCTGAAATATCACTGTTATAAACACGTATATGTGAATTAGTGCAATAGATTCCTGTACAATTTTTGCAAGGTATTTTGTAAGGCGTGTTGAAAGCATCGTTTTGCCTTGATATAAGTGACATTACTGCAGATTCCTTAACACCGTAATGAGCTAAAGTGTTTAATTTACGCCAGCCATTAATAGTTTTTGTGGTAACATCTTCATCTTGAAGAGTAACGTGTCCACCGCGTCCGTGTCGCCATTCTAAATCAACTTCGTGTACAGAAGGCCGCATAGAGAAGGGTGTATTTTTAAACATAGCATCCAGTATTTTTGATTTAACTTGTGATATACTATCGCAATCTAATACTTTGCACTGAACTTTTTCATCGAAGTCATCTTGAACAATATGCAACGTTATAGTTTGATAATCTATTTGCTCTTTCACAAGCTTTTCTTCAGATAAAGAATATCGTGCTTCGTGAGTAATAGCATCAACAACGCCTTTCTCAATTTGATGTTTAATAGCTTTAAACAGTAAAAACAAAGAAGAACCCGCATAATCTTTGAGATAATAATACATGCATAATGCCATCCAGTTAGTTAACATTTTTTCAACAACACTTTCGGTTCTTCGCAGCATTAATTGAGGATGTTTGTTACAAACTGATTTGTCAATTAGACGCATAAGAAGAGATTTAAGTATGTCAGTAGCATATTCCATTTTCCCCATTAGAATTACCATCAATAGCGAGGCAACATTTACTTTGTCTCGAATGTTAAACGTTTTTTGGGCTTCTAATGTGTCTATAAATGACAGAAGAAAACATTTGTTATTTAACAGTTGTTCGAATTGAATCATTGCTGCGTCGTAATTAGTTCTTGGGGTGTTGATGAACTGACGCTGAACGTTCAATATGGGATGATCTGATACGCCAGGAAAGAAAACATTCATGACATAATTTACATGATCAAGCGTAGGAATACCTGAATGTTCTAAATCAGCTGCCAGATCTGACATATCAGTCTGCAATTCAGCGAATGCTAATTTACACTCCAAGCGTACATTACTTTCCAGTGTGTCCATTTGAATCTGTATTCTTTTATACTCTCTTTCAGCTTTAGTACTACGTCGTCTATAAACTACTAGGACGATCATAAAAAACAAAACAAGAAAGAAAGTTCCTGCTGCAATACCTGCAATTACTTCGGGTGGGAAGTTATAGTTTCTTAATAATTCATAATGAAGATACCCAATAGGAAATCTTAAGTTGCGTCCTATTTTAACAACTACTAAAGGTAAATTTATATCTGTTACTTGGACTCCATTTTCATCAGTACTAGAGGGCTGAATAACAGGTGGAGTACACAACAGCTGTTGCATAGTAAGACTGGTGACATTACATGGCTCAGTACCAATGGTTACAACTACATCGGATTCATCGCTACCTTTTTTCAGATTCTCTCCTTCAATGACTAAAGGATCCCCAGTATATGATTTGATTCTACTTGGGAATTGATAAATGTGTGGATCTTCGACAAAAACCATATGAGTTCGAGGTGGATTAAAATATTTCTCTAAATCGTGCATTGTTTCTACGTTATCCATTACAAAACCTACTTTCATAGCTATTTGTGGTGTGCTTGTTTGAGATTTAGTAGCCTGTAGAATTTCGTGATATTTTTTGTTTATAGCAGGGCTTGGACATTCCATTTGATTAGAGTTAAGTACAACACATGCCGTGTAGTTAACTGGAAGTAAAAGGTCATTTCCGTAATACAACTTCATCAGTGGCTTTTGGATAGTATGCAAGTTAGTACCATGAACTGTTATCATTCTTCCTCCCGACACGAAACTCTTCAAAGGCTTTATTTCCATAATAGTAGGGTCTGCTGTGTAATTAAATAAGTCTCCTGTTATAGTACGATTGGCATTGTCTATAGATACAGTTACGGAAGTTACAACTCGAGGTGAGTTAGCTTTTGGAGTTATACATATTAGTCTGCTATTTGATGTTTGTGTTTTATTTACAGAACAGGGAAGATCATCTAAGTAGGCAAAAACAGTGGATCCAATATTCAAATGCTGACCACCAATTGCTAATTGCGTACCACCTGAGACCGGACCTAGAGCAGGATAGATGCCTTGAAGTTTAATATTTTTATAACTAAATAAAACTGATGATTCTGTATATCCTGAGTCATTTTGTACTATTACAGGTGCGACAGCAGACCCATTTGATTTACCAGTTCGACAAGTAATGCTCACAGATACTTCGAAGTCAACAATTTCGCAAGGAACGTCACCGATGCGTACCTTGCCTTTTACTTCTTCAACTCTTAAACCAAGATTGCTGCCTTCAATAGTAACAATTGTTCCTCCTTCTATGGGACCGCTCAATGGTTTGATCATGTCAATTCTAGGTTTAGGACACTCAGTAACAGGATCTTCGACGCAAGTCTCACTGTATGAACATGAGTTACCACACCAGGTGCATTGATAGATAGAATTGCGCGTGATACATAGTGAGCAATCGGCGTGTTCCCTATGAGAACCTAGAATCTGACACTTATACAATGTTATAGTTATAGTGTCAATATAATGTTTGTGATTCCAAACAACTTTGACACTAACATTGTATTCTCCAACATCTTCTTCATATGAATAAGTTGTTTTATCACATACAATGTAATGGTTTGATTCTACCCTGGCAGGTAATATCATGTTGGCTAGTTCAATACTGACTATACACTGAAATCCTGTGTGACCTGGTTGAAGATGAGGTAAGTTTTCGACTTCCAACTCCAATTCCTTGGGAACATTATTAGGCAATAAGATTGGTTTTTTGTATTGTCTTATTCTAGGACAATGCCCTATACCGTGATTAAGCAACTTTGTTGGATTATTTTCACCACTAATGATAGTTCTTTGACACACAGAGGTGTCATGTGTACATCGATTATCATAAATACACCAATTGCACGCCCACTCGCTCATTATGCATGAATGACATGTTGTGTGCTTGGAGCAGTCATAGAAGGCAAAGTTTCTGGAAACAAAATCTTTGTTTGTTTCAGATGAGTGTACAGATAATGGCACATAGACATGGTCTTGATTTTGTGGAATTTTAGGTCTATGTTTTAATTCAGGTGTAGGACATGCTAAGCCATTAGACGTAACTGCAGCATCAATAGGAGGAGTGTTGCCAAACACACATTTATATTTCGCACCAAAAGGGAGTTCTGGCAGTGTTCTAATTACTAGTTGTACTGTTGTGACTTCATTCATGGATATTCTATCTGGTAAAATTTGTTCAAAATCAATGCACTGCTGTCCTACATATTGAGACAACCATCTAGGAGCACTTTGTGTTCCCTTCTGACACATGCTCTGTACAGTACACCGCTTTTCTAAAGAACACCATCCACAATGAGGATCGTTTGATTCAAGACAAGCAGAACAATTTCCATGTTCTGCACATTTCTCGGTTGGTATTTGTACTATTTTATTTCTCCCTAGTACATACAAAGTCTTTTGATATGGTGACAAAGTAGTATCAGGAATAATCTTCTGCCCAGGTAAGATTTCATCACTGGAATATTCCAAAGCTTTTTCAGCATCTATCAAAACTTTTTTTAACATGCCTTCACTGGTTCCAAGAAATGCAACAGTATGCAATCCAGTTACAGACATTGTAACTGAAGTTATTAATGTGTCATTCCAGTGAATGACTGACATTGTTTTGATGGGATAGAGGCCACTTATTTTGAGCCCTACTTCACAAAAGTTAAGAATATTCCCTACAGAGCCAACACTGGGACATTTACCATCTGATATCATGCCTGATATGTATCCCATATTTCGAGCTTTGGTACTACCATTAAAGCACATGTGGACATTTTCATTGAACTTAATTTCTATTTCCTGTAAGGAAAATACACAAACTGCTGACTTGGCCATGGGGTCATTAGTAATTCCTTTTGAAGGACTGAATATGGCAACTAATATTGAATCACCAGTTTCAATACCCAGCTGTGAAGCGAGGTTTGCACCAGCTCGAGCAACCTTAGCATCTTGAATTAAATTATAATTGACAACTTCACTCTTACCATTTACAGTTTCTTCTCTTACGTGACATTCTAGGGTAACTTCAGTATAACTATTGTAGTTGTCATCGTTCACACAAGTCCGAGCCAAGCGAGACACATAGCCCAGTTCTTCATTACCGGCAAGGTGGGAATGTTTCTGAATTATTACAAAATAAGCATAATCACTGGCATTGAATCCATACACATATTGCACTAGGAAATTGTCCCTGTACTTTACATCAATCTGAATTAAACTTTGTTTAGAAAAGGTAAACTGTGCTAGATCCAGAGTCATGATATCTCGGCTTGCTATAGCAGGAACGTCATGTCTGTACTCTCCGTTGTTGGTGAATGTTGTACCCACATACAGCACATTAGATCGATCCCAGGAGTTATATCTTTCAGGTCCAATGAACGCGTACGTAGAGGCATCTGCATCGTTAGCTGCCACACTGATAGCGACGAACTCCGGCTCCGCTGACAAGTCTCCCAACTTGTATTTCAAACAGGATCCTTGCATGACGGATCCGCACGCGATCACGATTCTTGATTCTTGATCTATCACTAATATTTTGTTTACGTTGTCGACCCATGATGTCTTGATATCTGGAGATGTACAGCCACTTGCATGACACATAGGATTGTCGAGTTTGGGACCCGTTTGTATTACATGAATGGGTTTTAAATCGGGGCTCAATTGATGGAGCCAGTTAACAGACCCGGCGTAAACTTGCCCAGTTGATTTGTCGATTGCGAGGTGGTTGAAGTGGTATGTTTCGTTTTGTTGATTAGGATACTGCGATATAAACTCGTATCCATACAATAGTGAGCATCGAAGCCAGATTGTTATGACTAATACCGGCCTGAATGGAGCCATGATCACATTTTACGATGTATTTTGTTGGTTTGATAACACTTTGTCACATCCACAATGCACTTTTTAATTCATTTCAACCCATTTTTCTATTACAAAAATATTAGTGTAAAAAGCGTTCGTCGAAGCTGCCATTGACATGCAATAAACAATATTTATTTTTTATTTGTAGCAGAGAGAAGAAAACGAGACAAAAATGTATTGTCTGTGGTCAAATCAAAATCTTTCGCTTCGCCTTCGGGTATTTCATAGTACGTCAAACAAATACAGAAGACGAAAGGGATGCAGTTATGCACAAGAGTGAGCGCGGTGTATTTGCATCTCATTCTAACGCATAACTGCGTCCCTTTCGTCTCATGTCTTTTTTTTTCTCCCAAGAGAGGGCGCTACAAGTAAGTATTTTCTTTATTACAATAACTGCTATTTATGTAGTATTTACTAGCTACTTTTTTGAGTTTGTTACGGATATTACCGGTTTTTGTGTCCTTCTCTATATCCATGCATCTTGCTTGGTTCTGTCACTATAATGTGCGGCCAAATAATGTACAGCTAAAATGAAACTCCGCAATATAGCGAGGCTTTAATATTAGTAAAGCCCGACCAAAGAAATAAGAAATCTGCTCTGGGGGCACCACGCACGCGTATATTTTTATGTTTATGGCGACAAACTCCATATAAATTAGTTCCATCGAAATTCCGCAATATGGCGAGGTTTTTTATTTCTTTGGTCAGCAGCACAGCAAGCAGGTGAAGCAGGTCAGCAGGCTTTACCAATGAAATGACGTAACGGGCTTTACAAGCTCTGCCCATACGTACGTACGATACATACATACACAACAGCTCGTACAGTCTGACCAAAAATAGTAGAAATTAAAAAGTAGCAACACTCTCTGTAGTGTTCTCCCTTTCTAACTAATTAATAATGAAAATGAGATGACACTACAGTGTTGCTACTTTTTAATTTCAATTGTTTTTTGTCAGACTACTGTACCATAGAATAGACTGTACGTACACAGTGGTACGTACATTATTGCCTCTCATCCCCTTCCGCTCCCGCGCCCGCCCCCCCCCCCCCCGACCGCAGCCGACTTCTTTCTTCCCAAAAAGAAAAAAAAAACACCTTTTCTTTTCTCGCAGCGCAGCGTGTTGTATTTATTATTGTTTTTTCCATGTTATTCGTAAATATTTTCACGAATACGATAGTATTGAAAGGCTCCGAGTATTTATGTGTAGAACAAAGAAATAAATAAAAATATCCTTTAGCACTGCTAGCAGCGTGCTAGTACTTTTCACGATGGTCATGAAGAAAACACCACGCTAAAGACCATGAGATTCGTGATTAATTGTGTTAGTTGAGAAGTGAAGATGATGGCGTCGATGTCTTCGGGGGGTCCAGGGGACCCCTACACCCAGATGAACACGTACAGGAGCTACGTGACCATGTTAGCCGATCCCGGCGCCAAGGATGAAATCAAGCTGAAAGCGGCACAGGAGCTTAGCGAAAACTTTGAGGTACGTCTATGTCTTCACAAAAAAAAGTCTTTGATCTAGCACGAAAATCTATGTTTAATTTGACCATTTATTTTGTCATAGGTTATTCTAAGCTCTCCACAGTACCCTCAATTCTTGGAACATTCCTTGAAGATATTTCTGAAAATACTCCAAGAAGGGGAGCCTCACTTCATTGCAGAGTACAATATTCAGCAAGTCAGAAAACTTATACTTGAGATGATACATAGATTGCCAATCAGTGAGACTTTGAGGTCTTATGTGAAGGATATACTGATCCTCATGCTGAAACTCATGGAAATTGAAAATGAAGAGAATGTGTTGGTCTGTTTGAAGATATTTATGGAACTCCACAAGCAGTACCGGCCACCGTACAGTACTGATGTTGATGTAAGTCTACTCAAAATAACTCTAATCACTTGATTATTCAATTATGTTGCAATGAAATAAACATCTCTAAGACTCTGTTAAATAAATAGACAAACAAATACTTGTTAATGCTTTTGTTTATATAATATATCAAAATGTCTTATCTATCAAAACCCTTAATTATGATTACTTTTTAATGGATTAGACATTTGTAGCGAAACTATTACACTTAAATTTTATTACTTAGAAACTAAATTATTTAATAAGTCATTGTTTTATTATTACAACTGATGAGACCTGTGACCTGGCCCTCTAACATGCCTGGTCCACGTGTGACAGGCATAAATTTGCTGTGCGTATTCTTGTATCCTATTGGAGGATATTTCAATATGGCGGGTTTTTCGAGGGACAAACTTTTGTCAAAAGATGTTACAGGGGCTGGACTCTAATTGTTGTTGCTTATATGCTCAATGTGGTCATATCAAGCCATATACCTATGAGTTAATATTGCTTATGTGATGAATTTAGCATTGCTTAGTTCACTTATTTTCTTTTTATTTGACTCAACATTGTTTTCCTTTAGATCCACAAATTCTTACAATGGGTCAAAGGAATTTACTCGGACTTACCCAATCACTTGCCTAAGATATTTGAACCTAAACCAACCATAAGAGTAAAAGATCTATCTGAAGTTAATATTGAGCAGCTGCTACAGGAAACCTACACCACCACACCGATACACACTGAGAAGAAGCTGCAAGACGGAAGTGTGGTAACTGTGAGTGTCATCTGCAATACTATACATATTATCCTATGACCTTTTTCTTGTCAACTATTATACACACTAATTATAGTTATATATTTCTGGCTTTCTTTGTCTAAAAATGATAAATTAGAAATTATAATATATAGGTGGGTAGCACTGATTACACAAATAGTTACAATATAAACTTATACACCATTCCAAATGATTCAAACTACATACAAAAGAAAATAGAGACAATACTATAATTGTTTTTCGTATCGAATTGCAATATAAATAAAAATCTGTTTTAATATATTCCAGTACAACTTAATACCCAGATCAGTCCTGTCTCTAAAAGTGATTCAAGAATTGCCAATAATAGTGGTGTTGATGTACCAGCTTTATAAACAAAATGTACACCAGGAAGTTAGCAACTACATTCCTCTCATCATGGAGACTATTACTCTTCAGCCAGCAGCGAATCACAGGTAATTTAAGAGCTAATTTGAACCTTTGTACTTTTACTTAAACTTTATTATGACCTGTTTATTCAGTTTGCAAACTTTCAGACAATCAGCTTCATTCAACAAGGAAGTGTTTGTAGACTTCATGGGGGCCCAGATTAAGACGCTAGCTTTCTTGGCGTACATTATCAGGATATACCAGGAAACAATTGCCAACCACGCCAATCTGATGGTGAAAGGCATCATTGGTCTATTGACCCTGTGCCCACCTGAAGTAGCACATCTGAGGAAAGAATTGGTGATAGCCACTAGACATATTCTTGCTACTGATCTGAGGCTAAGTAAGTTGTTTTGAAAAGGTTACAGGGGAGATCTTATGTTGACTAACTCATTATGTACTACAACGACTTTTATCGCTTCTAACATTATTGCCGTCCAAATCTTCGTGTATCTGTTTCATAAATCTGTGTTATTTCGTTTATTTCTTTATTTTAACATTTGAGTTATTAAAGGAGCATGGACTATATTTTCCGGGTTGTAAATTTCAGAATTTGTACCATATATGGAGCGGTTATTCGACGAAGACGTGCTTTTGGGCGATGGGTGGACCGTGCACGAGACACTGCGTCCTCTAGCCTACTCCACTCTAGCGGACTTAGTTCACCACGTGCGACAACATTTGCCACTGACAGACCTCGCTATCGCTGCACACTTGTTCTCTAAAAATGTGCACGACGAATCTTTGCCGACAAGGTAAGTTGTAGATAGGCTGGGCGTATGGTAAGTGTAATAATGTCAATCTGTGCGCGAGCGTCGAATAATCGGTAAGCAGATGGGTTGAGGATGACTGTTATTGCATCGTCGTTCATTAAGTATTTTTTCACGAAGCTACCTTATCTTATACTGTATCAAGCGATCACTCCGTTCCACGCGGTAGCGGGCTCGGGAATATGTACTCGCTTGATGCAGTATCAGGTACATTACATGTTACACAGCTAGGTGAGTGCCCAGCTTTTGAGAATGTAAGGACGGTGGCGCTCGAGTAACTCGGATTTCGAAACCAGTTGCATATCTGTAGCTCCCATCTCCCATGTAAAACTATGAAGTTTTAATGTAAGTACTGTGGGCAAATGGAAACCCTGCTACTAACAATATATCGTAAATAAAAGTATGAAAAATACAGAACAATACAAAATATCCTTTAGTGCTCAAAAAAATATTTACTATGTTGCATAATTGACACGAAAAAAATTAATTCTAAAAGGCAGTCTTGTCGTTTCACGCTATTATTTTCAGGCAACCTTTTTATAAAATTAGGGTCAAATCCAAAGTCTCCATTTCATCTAATTTATGTTTATGAAAAGAGTAAAACAATAAACAAGGTATAGCAATACAAGCACTAGAGTGTAAAGAATGTGTTTCAGTATTCAAACGATGTCGTGTAAGCTGTTGCTGAACCTGGTGGATTGCATACGCCAGCGGTCGGAGGGCGACGGCGCGGCCGGGGGCGCCGTGCAGCCGCAAGGCCGCCAGTTGCTCATGAGGATATTGGAAGTCTTCGTGCTTAAATTCAAGACCATCTCCAAACTTCAGCTGCCTGCGCTTATGGCCAAGTGGTAACGCATTCGAACCATATCCGTTTAAATTACACCTGCTTTTATGTGGTTAGTGAAGCGTGTCTCACTCCGTAGTACGTGTGCACCACCCCGGGTGGTGTTAGAAAGGGAACTAAAGGTGTTAGAAAAGAAGCGCAAATCGGCACGATACGCGATAGAAAGGGAGGCTGCTACTTCGTGATTTTTAGCTAGTACTGTGCGATCAAAGCGAAATTGAAAGGCTAGAATTGCTATTTATTAGCGATTCAAATAAATAGCAATTCTAGCCGATTATTTTAACGGCTAGAATTGCTATTTATTTGAATCGCTATTCTATGGTTTCTTTGCTTATTCATTTGAAAAGAAATTAAATGTTATGTTCGGTATAAACCATATAATAGTTTGATTATGTTTGCAGTAAACAATCAACCCCTCCTCCAAATGGCAACGGAACCAACCCAAGCACTCCTACAACGACAGCACCAAGCACTTCAGTCGAAATCAAAATGGAGGACGAAAAACCCACTCCCGACTTCCTGGACAGTCTTTCTAAGCCCGAAGAAAAGTCCAAAATAGGCTTTCCTAGCTCGCAAATGAGTAATTTAAACGTAGGCGACTACCGAACGTTGGTCAAGACGTTAGTTTGCGGTGTGAAAACTATCACTTGGGGATGCGCTTCTTGCAAGGTTCGCTTTGTTAAAGAAATGTTACTTTATAAATATTATCTTGTCATCTACCAGTGTAACATGTCATTAATTTTCTATACAGACCGCCCCAGCTGCAGAAGGTCAGCCAGCAGCCACAATACCAGGCCAAAAGCAATTAAGTGCCAAAGAAACACTGGTGTTTATACGATTAGTGCGCTGGGGCCTACAGTCTTTAGATATCTACACACTTTGCGCGCCCAGAGCACCGGCTATGCCACCAGCCATGCCTCTTGTAAGGTCTAAGGAGGAGAAAGAAGTTCTCGAACACTTCAGTGGAGTGGTAAGTACCAGTAATTTTATAAAGTTCATAAATACAATATGAAGTAACAAGAAATACCTAATAGGTTTGTTATTAAAACTTTTCTTACAGTTTTCCATGATGAACCCTCAAACATTCCAAGAGATATTTACAGCGACGATTTCCCATATGGTGGAAAGGATTAACAAAAACATGACATTGCAAATAATAGCAAACACGTTCCTATCCAACCCAGCGACATCGCCGATATTCGCGACCGTCCTCGTCGAATACCTACTGAAAAGAATGGAAGAAATGGGCACTAATCTTGAAAGATCTAATTTGTATCTTAGACTTTTCAAACTAGTATTTGGTTCAGTCAGCCTATTCCCGACGGAGAACGAGCAGATGCTGCGGCCTCATTTGCACAGCATCGTTAACAAAGCCATGGATTACGCCATGACTGCTAAAGAACCGTATAACTACTTCTTGCTCTTGAGAGCACTGTTCCGCTCAATCGGTGGCGGAAGTCACGATCTCCTATACCAGGAGTTCCTCCCTCTACTGCCCAACTTGCTAGAGGGACTGAATCGTCTTCAAAGCGGACTCCACAAGCAACATATGAAGGACCTCTTTGTCGAGTTGTGCCTGACAGTTCCTGTTAGACTAAGCAGTCTATTGCCTTATTTACCCATGTTGATGGACCCACTAGTTTCGGCACTCAACGGTTCCCACACGTTAATATCGCAAGGTTTGCGCACATTAGAACTCTGCGTGGATAACTTACAGCCTGACTTTTTGTACGAACATATTCAGCCTGTCCGAGCTGACCTGATGCAAGCCCTCTGGAGAACATTACAAAATAATGAGGTTGCAAGAATAGCATTTAGAGTTCTCGGCAAGTTTGGCGGCGGCAATCGCAAAATGATGATAGAACCCCAGAGGCTCGAATATCGGGAATCAGACGCGCCGCCGCCAGCTGTGCAAGCCTACTTCCAAGATCAGTCGAAGCCGTTAGATTTCGAAGTAGATAAGGTTATAGAAACGGCCTTTTCTGCGCTCAAGTCCAGCACTACGGACCCGTTCTATCGTAAGCAATGCTGGGAGGTGCTCAGATGTTACTTGGCGTCTTCACTCAATTTGGATGACGACAGAGCGACGTTACAGAAATTATTCAATCACCCAAGCTTCTTGGATGGAAAAATCGTGGCCCAAAACGGCCCGTACTACAAGTGCAGCAATTCGATAGTGAGAAATACACATCGCACCGCACTAACTGGAATGTTCGTCGCTGCTGCTATAAAAGAATTGCGTCATCATGTCCTACCGACTATGGTATCATTGGTTCGTCACTACACCCTAGTAGCGATAGCCCAAGAAGCTGGGCCATTCGCTGGATCAGGAACCCCTAAAGAAGGTCTCGACGCGTTAGTATTGGTTGACGCTATCGCAGTCGTGATGGGACATGAAGAAAAAGAGCTCTGTAAGCCTGGGCACCTCGCTCTAGTGCTGATGATAGAACTAGCAGCTACCGTATTAGGCAGCAAAGAACGCGCATGCAGACTACCTCTCATGGAGTATTTGGCAGAACGGATGTCGGCGCTGTGTTACGAGCGAGCGTGGTACGCGAAACTGGGGGGCTGTATCGCCGTCAAGTTTATGTTCGAGAAGATGGCTCCCGAGTGGGTGTACAAGCACGTGTTCACGTTCCTGAAGGCGGTGTTGTTCGTGATGATGGACCTGACTGGGGAGGTTTCCTCCGGTGCTATAGACATGGCGACGGTGAATCTGGAGCGGCTGGTGCGCGTGTGTGTGGCGGGGCCGGCGGGGCACTGCGGGGAGCCGGAGGGGGAGGTGGCGGCGGCGAAGGCCCGCGCCCTCCACGACGTGCTGCAGGAACTGGTGCTGCAAGTCACCAGCCCGCACCTCCTTGTCAGACAACAGGTAAAGACGCTAATGTGGTTTGATAATATTTTTTTTCGTCTAAGTAAACCTGTTCACCTGCCGGTTGAATAGTCACCATTACTCCAATTTTGCATTCAAGCTGCCGCCGTTTAACCTTCATTGTGTTCGTTGTTATACGCACAATTTTTATCTATGCTTGTTTCATTCTGTAGCAATCTGACTTATGTCTCGTTTTCAGGCTATGAAATCCCTAGAACTAATAGCGGAGTTGCAAGGAAAGACAGTGACAGAAGTAATGGATCCTCACAGAGAGGTGCTGGCTGACATCATTCCCCCGAAAAAGCATCTGCTACGTCACCAACCGGCCAACGCTCAGATGGGCCTGATGGATGGAACCACGTTCTGTACAACGCTCAATCCTAGACTTTTCACCATAGGTAGGTTTTGATTTGCCGTGTAAAGTACCAGTTAAGGCAGAATGAAAAATACTCAAGCAAATCAAACTCGGATAGAATCACAATAATCTAACTAAAGTAATAAATAGTTAAGTTTGTTTTGCTTTGACTTTGGTTACTGTAATACGGTGCATTTTTTTATAGTAAATTGGTTGGGCATTTTTCTGTTCTCTTCAACCAAAATGACCCGAATAAGTTTTCCTTACGTGTCCAAAATCTTAATTTATTTTTTACTTTCCATAGATCTGACTATAAACGAGCACAAAGTATTCTTCCGTGAGTTGCTTTCGCTCTGCGAGACGGAAGACGCGATTCTAGGCAAGCTGCCGTGTTACAAGGGAGTGAACTTGGTGCCGTTGCGTGCTTCGGCTCTGAAAGCCCTCGCGTCGTGCCACTACATTCAGGAGAAACACTGCCGCGAAAAGATATTCCAAGTGCTGTATAAGTCGCTTGAGAAAAATGATACTGAGTTGCAACAGGTAAATAATCTACCATAGTTTAGGTATATTTGGTTCACTTGAGAACGGTTTTTCATTTGTATAATTTTAGACAAATAATGGGTTAAATTCTGCGTGGCCGCTAAAATATCTAAATTTAAGTTGTTATGTCTCTGTCACGTTCTTAAGAACGAAAAGAGACAGGTGATTGCCAACCTATATTTAGACACGTCAAACATCGATTTTACCCGTAATTTAGCAGGAATTTAAAAACATCCCGTCTTTAAATATCATTCATTCAAAATTAAATACATTCATCTCCCCATCCTTTTCGATTCTCATATGAATGAAAGAGACCAACAACTTAAATTTAGAGATTTTAGCGGCCACCAAAAACTGCGCCTGTTTGATGTCTTATATTTCACAGATTTATTATCAGATGTATTTACTCTTGCAGGCCGGCTTCGAATGCATGCAAAAGTTCCTCTCCGGCTTCCAAATAGACATGGAGATGGTGCATCCGGTGATGCGCCCACTACTACTCACACTGGGCGACCATCGCAACTTGAGCGTCAATGGCGCCAAAAGACTATCCTACTTGACACAGCTTTTCCCATCAACGTTCAGTGAGAAGCTTTGTGAGCAACTCCTGCAACTGTTGAAGAAACTACTGGACTATTCCATACAGACTAACAGAGGTAAGAATGAAAATTATGGCATGACTTTTTAAGATCGTGGTTTCCATTACGTAATTCTGAAATAGTTTATTCGTTGGGCTTAAAGGTAGCCAGACGTTTTTGTGAGAATTTAATACTTTTCGAAAAATACGACAAACATTGTAGTGATAAATTCTCTTTCAGCAAGCAATTTCCTCCAGAGCGTTTCAAAGAACATGGAGAACGAACAGAAGATCATAATCCTGATCGGGATCTTCCACCAGATCCCGGCCGCGTCGCCGCGCTTCATCGACGTGCTGTGCCGGCTCATATTCCACACAGAGAAGTCGCTCATGATAGAGGCCGGCTCGCCCTTCCGGGAGCCTCTCGTTAAGTTCTTGTTGAGGTAAACAACATAAGATTTTCGGGGTTGTTAATTGTACTAACACACATTTTCACGGGTTTTCTCCACGATTTAGTTTTAAATTGAGCTTACCGATATTTCGAACGGGGTTACACCGATCATGGTCACTGGTAAGCTCAATTTAAAACTAAATCGCGGAGAAAACCCGTGAAAATGTGTGAATATTGATTAAGTCATGGTTGAAAAACTGTTCGTTGTTTGGTGGTTGAAATGGTTAAAAAAATGTAGCTGCTGTCTGCTACGACGTAGCACCCGTTGCTATAGGGTACATGTATGTATATGTAGGGCGTTGCGTTGCAGTACTCATCCGGACACAAAGTTTACGATCGGAACAGTTATTGAGTTAAGTAAAGATGCATCATTGTTTGATTCTACAGATTTTAATTCGTCATGCTGGGTAACTGGTGCCGTGCAAACTCAAAGGTTTTTTAAGCAGTTTTAACTTTAATGGACATTATTGTTAACAGCTCATATTATGTCCCCACCGAGGGGCTCGAGCCTACCCTGAAATCAGGGTGAATAGGCCTTAGTCGACCACGCTGGCCCAGTACGGGTTGGTAAACTTCACACACAACCTTTGAATTACTTTGCAGGTGTGTGCAGGTTTCCTCACGATGTTTTCCTTCACCATTTGACACACATTAATCAAAATATTAAATTGATTTTCCAGTTATACCCCATTTATTCTGCAATTTAACATACTCCATTATTTCAGATACCCAAAAGAAACTCTGGACCACATCATGATGGAAAGCAACATCAAAGACCAGCAGTGGTCTCGTTTCTTGGTATTCCTTATCAGACACCCAGAAGCGGGCACTGCCTACAGAGAAGCGTTACAAACCACAAAGAAGTCCCGCCTCATGCAGCTTCTGGCGGTCAATACTGGAAGTGCAGTGAATATACCAGCGCCAGATAAGGCCGAGATGCAATTCCAAGCGATCCGGGTGATATCGCTGCTGATCAAATACGACGACCAATGGATGACCTCTCAGCACGATGTAGTTGAGCTGCTCAAGCGCATTTGGTGTAATGATCAATACCATGTAAGTTTTACTTAACCCATGAGTAGCAACTCACTAATTCATTCTCGCCTACTGGTTATAACTCAGTTTTTTTATTCTTCACTTGTTTTAATTTTTGGTAGGAGATTGCTCAGAAAGAGATGAATAGGCATGAAATGTAAAAGCCAAACCCTTGGACCGTTACTAATACATGTCGTGACCAGAATATCATAACAATATCATATGACAAACAAACCAGTTATTTCTCATCTATTAATATAATAAACAATTCAAACCATTGTTTTGATAATATGTGTGTTCCTATATTAAAAACCAGAAATTAATGTAATTTTAAACACGTATCTTATAAGTATTTATGGACGCCTCACACAATGCTCTTGAAGTGGCTTAGTTCTGGGCTGCAAATATTTAAGGTTTTGTCATCGACTCTTAAAGAAAATTCTACTTTAAACTACTTCTGCGACGTGTTGCTATTTATAATGAGGAAATTAGGTTAATTAGTTCTTGCATTGTAACCTCCAAATGGTAATGGTATTTTTTAAAATTGATGCAAGATCGACATGTCAAGCTTCACCGGACTTGATGGCAGTTGTCGCTGGTATTTTAACAAATTTATATTTTTACTTCAAAGGAAAACCACAAAAAAGTGGAGAATATAGACTGCACGCACTGGAAGGAGCCAAAACTGATCGTGAAGATCCTGCTGCACTACTTCTGCCACCACCCCAACAACATCGATCTGCTGTTCCAGCTGCTGCGCGCGCTCTGTGATCGTTTCGTGCCGGATTTCCAGGTCAGTAAGCGACAGGAGCTGTAAGACTGATGACCATGATGATGATGATGAAGATGTTCATGCCAATACGACCCATCGCGAGACCATTTTTAATTGGTCAGTTTGTACTTATTAGGACTATTGCTTAGGGTAACCGTTAATTGGTCATTTTCATATTTTGGTGACCTATAAAAGAGAACTGGTGTGATGTCGTCATAATGTTCCCAATTAGGCGGCTTCCATCATACGACATTACCTCATTTTCGTCAACCTGTAGCGTAACGTAAAAGCAGTAACAGTCCAATACTGGATTAAGATTTTTATATTTATTCGTCGTTATCTATTTTTTTGTTTCTGTCATACCTTTAGAAGGCTTTTAAGTAATCCTCGGGAAGAATTATGTGGGGTCCAGCATGGGTCATATCATTTATACACCATAGAAACCTTACTAGGATTTCTTAATTTACGCGTGCAATGCCTACTTATGTTGTTTCAGTTCCTTCGCGATTTTCTGGAGAACACAGTTGCGCAGAACTACACAGTGGAATGGAAGCGCTTGGCTTTCTTCCGCTTCGTGGAGCACTTCGCCAGCGACGCCATGTCTCAGGACTTGAAGGCGAAGGTCCTGCAAATGATCCTCATTCCTTGCTTCGCGGTCAGCTTCGAGAAGGGGCACAAGATCGTGGGGGGACCGCCCGCGCCCTACCAGGACAACCCCGACAATGTGGTTTCGGTGTTTATTAATAACGTAAGTCAAGTTTAATGATGGAATAAGAATATTCGCTTGTATGTTGTAAGCATTTACTTTATGTTTATTATTTTGTCGAAAGTTCAAGATATGACTTAATTGCAGGGATCGAAACCGGTTTTGAAAACCTTGTTAATATTGTGCGAAAATTTTATATAATTCCGTTCCCCAATTAACCTGTAATAGATGGAACTTAATGAAACAAACCAAAATCATTCTGGTTACCCGGTTTTTGATAAAGAACGGAATTATATCGGTTTTTATCGGTTTTGTAATTATTAAAGTAATTGTATTTGCGGCAGACGAAGGCCAGGGCTGCCGGTTGTTTTGCATATTATGTTCTCCCAGGACTAAACCTACCCTTAGTGATCTTAGTTAGAGCTATAGTCGGATAGGGTTTGAACTAGCGTGATTTAACAAGTATATGAAAAACCGGTTCCGATCCCTGCTTATTGTTACGACAGCTGTTATTTTCTTTCGGCTAATCTTCTCTGAACGCCACTTAAGTCTTGACGAAGGCTTAGGTCATTGAAATTTGTTATGGCATTTCTTACTTTCTCGGAAATAGTTTCTTAAAAATCCTAATTCGGCCAACAATCTTTTCATTTCAACTTGTGTCCCTCAGGTAATAGACCCAGAAAACCCATTCGCGTGTTCGGACGCGGTGCGCATCTCCCTACTGCAGTTCGCCTGCTTGCTGTTGGAACAAGCGTCCGCGCACATTCACGACGCCAACAACAAGAAGCAAGGGAACAAGCTGCGCCGGCTCATGACCTTCGCCTGGCCCTGTCTGCTCGGGAAGAACTACGTGGACCCTGCCACCAGGTAACATTGCAGCCGTCCTCACTCATCACGACCCAACAACAAGAAGCAAGGGAACAAGCTGCGCCGGCTCATGACCTTCGCCTGGCCCTGTCTGCTCGGGAAGAACTACGCGGACCCTGCCACCAGGTAACATTGCAGCCGTCCTCACTCATCACGACCCAACAACAAGAAGCAAGGGAACACAAAAGAATTTAGCCTATGCCGTTGCTTTTGCTTAGTTTCAATGTGAAAGATGGATAAACAAACAAGTTCTTTCGCATTTGTAATATTGGTATGAATAAATATTACTGGATAGAGCCTCACCCTTACAATACTGCGGTTTAGGTCAGTTAATGTTGAATTAAGAAAAGAATTAATGGTGTTGGTGAAACCAACCTGCACCAACGTGTTACAAAAAAGACTAGCAGTGACAACTACTCGCGATGCTTCACAATAGTAGTCGCGCAGTAAATTGCACGTGCTACTAATGCGGTGTTATATTTCATAAGATGTCAGTGCCTTGTTATACTTCTTTAATTGTATTGTTTGCGCAGGTACCACGGTCACCTGTTACTCAGTCACATCATCGCTAAATTTGCCATTCACAAGCGCATCGTATTGCAAGGTAAGTTTTAATAAGTAACCTAATTAATGTTGAATTCATTCAGATGTCAGGTTTGTGCAGGATCGGTTAGTAAATGATTAATATCCCTGAAATCAATTCGTATTTGAAAGAAGAAATTAATAAGGCGACTTAAATTGATTTATTCAGTAGGTATTTCGTCTCTGAATTGAAATTAATTCTCAACTACTAACTTTGTTTTTCTACAGTGTTTCATAGTCTCCTAAAAGCCCACGCTGTGGAGGCTCGGTCAGTCGTGAGGCAAGCGCTGGAGATCCTAACACCCGCGATGCCTCAGCGCATGGAAGATGGCAACACCATGCTCACGCACTGGACCAAGAAGATCATCGTGGAGGATGGCCACTCCGTGCAACAGCTCTTCCATATACTACAGCTGGTTGTCAGGCATTATAAAGTAAGTAGTTTAGGCCGTCAGTAGATAAATTGTGTAACGCGACATAGAAACAAGAGCCATAGTAGGTAATTATGTCATGTTTATCACCTTATCAAGCTTCTCTAGTGAGCGTACATACCAGAGAAATAAAAATCTCGACATATTGCGGAATATCAATGGAACTGGTTTTATAACGGGAGATTGTTACAGTTTTGTCTTTCTTTAACACTACTACGTACTTAGCATTAGGGTTTCTTCTTCTTATCGTGTCGATGATAAATTGCTTAGATAATTTTGGCCCAGAACCTACTGCATTATCTGTGGCATCCATTAGGGTTTCGAGGTTAACCTACCTCACAAACCCTGGTAACAACACCCTCTCCCTCCTCCCTCCTCCGTCTCCTTTCACCCTCTTTAAGAGATTTCACGGTAGTCAAAAGACAGAAGACGAAAGGGACGCAGTTATGCGTTGGAATGAGATACAAATAGACCGCGCTCACTCTTGCGCATATCTGCGTCCCTTTCGTCTTTTATCTCCCGTGAAATAGGTGTCTAACACTTATTTGGTGTTATCAGGAATACTACCCGGTCCACGTAGGCTTGTGGCTTGTCTATTTCTACGTAGGCTTGTGGCATTCACGTGGTCTATTTGCAAGACCTTGTTTTCTTGGACCATGATATTTATTAACACTTATTTGGTGTTATCAGGTATACTACCCGGTCCGGCACGCGTTAGTCGGTCACATGGTGGCGGCGATGCAACGGCTCGGCTTCTCGACCAACGCGTCGTTCGAGCACCGCCGGCTGGCAGTGGACCTGGCAGAGGTCACCCTCAAGTGGGACCTGCAGAGGATCCGCGATCACAATCATGATGACAGTGTGGTAAGATTTTTCAATTGGTTTTCACTAACAGCACAGGCGGACACTCCATACAGCAAACGCGTTTTGACAACCTACTGCTTTTTGAATGACTACTGAATATCAATTACAAGTCAAACACTGAAACGCTATATAAAACACCCCTGAACACCCCTGTCAGGGTCCCGCGGCGCCTGTGGGGTGCGGGGCTTGGGGGGCTCGGGCGGGCGGGGAACTCAGTTTAGTGTGTCCTTTCTGCACGGGTTAGTACTATGATTTTTTTCTGTTCTAACAGTCTAATTGGGCTCATAAAGGTAGACAGAAACTAAGCAGTTTAAAAAAATAAACAAAATTATCACCAAATCTGAATATCAATTACAAGTCAAACACTGAAACGCTATATAAAACACCCCTGAACACCCCTGTCAGGGTCCCGCGGCACCCTACAAAATTATCACCAAATCTGAATATCAATTACAAGTCAAACACTGAAACGCTATATAAAACACCCCTGAACACCCCTGTCAGGGTCCCGCGGCGCCTGTGGGGTGCGGGGCTTGGGGAGCTCGGGCGGGCGGGGAACTCAGTTTAGTGTGTCCTTTCTGCACGGGTTAGTACTATTATTTTTTTCTGTTCTGACAGTCTAATTGGGCTCATAAAGGTAGACAGAAACTAAGCAGTTTAAAAAAACAAACAAAATTATCACCAAATCTCACCTAAATACCTTAGGCATCAACTTAAGAGATTCTTAGGTTTAGTGCAAATGGGTGTTAGACAGATTTTTTTTTTAAACTGGCCTACGCTTGTGTCTTAAAACTTCGATTTATATAGCTTCCCCGGATTTAGGGGGGAGCAAAAGGCTCTACCACAGAGTTGTCATTATACCAACAGGGGTTAGTGATAAATAGTTTGTTTCCGGATTTTACAAAAAATGCGTTTGAAAGTTTATCTTGGCAAAACTTGAGTTATAGTTTCGATTTGATGCTTTTACTCCTCAGGTTGTTGTTTCTGTTTAACTTAAATTTGTTGTCAACAGAGACGTATCTTTCAATGTAGTATCTATTGCAGGTATCGACATCACCCAGCGGCGCTATGAAGCGCGGCTCATCAGACGAGCTAGGCGTGGAGCCCCGCAAGGCTCTGAACACCGGGTGGGCGAGCCCTCAGGCCTGCGGCTCTATGCGGGCTGAACCCGACGCCGCCAAGCCTTTGGAACGGGCACACGTCGATGTAGTCGTCAACCTGTTACTGCGTCTCGCCTGCCAGGTACAAAATTGACACTATTAGGCCTCGTAACTTGACTTATGTAATGCGTGCGAACTCCTAGTCATGCAAGTGCGATACAAACACAGAAATGTAGTTCGACCCTCTGGGGTCACAGTAGTCTTTGTTACGAATCCTTTCTGAGTCCCCAGCCCACCAAATTTTGAGGCTCTAAACGTATGTTAGAGAAGAGACTTCTTTAGTAAAAGTGTTTGTCCCTGTTAGTTCATTACTCCTCAAGCTATTCCCATTATTATTTATATTACATCATCTAAACAACCTTAGTAGTAACACATAAAACGTACAACACCTTGTGCTATTAAACAGCCTATCCCACTTTTTATACTAAATGTTATCCCACTTCGGTTACCGAATGAGTTTAGGGGAAATGAATGAATCCCATAGATAGAGTATATACTGTGTTGCGCAGGTAAACGAAGGCGCGTCAGCGTCGGGCGGCGCGGCGGGGTCTCCGGGCGAGCAGCTGTCGCGGCGCTGCGTGTCGCTGCTCAAGGTCGCGCTCAAACCCGACGTGTGGCCGCACCTCTGCGAGCCCAAGCTCTCCTGGCTCGACAAGGTCACTACACTCGCTAACTATAACTCAAACCGGACGTGTGGCCGCACCTCTGCGAGCCCAAGCTCTCCTGGCTCGACAAGGTCACTACACTCGCTAACTATAACTCAAACCGGACGTGTGGCCGCACCTCTGCGAGCCCAAGCTCTCCTGGCTCGACAAGGTCACTACACTCGCTAACTATAACTCAAACCGGACGTGTGGCCGCACCTCTGCGAGCCCAAGCTCTCCTGGCTCGACAAGGTCACTACACTCGCTAACTATAACTCAAACCGGACGTGTGGCCGCACCTCTGCGAGCCCAAGCTCTCCTGGCTCGACAAGGTCACTACACTCGCTAACTATAACTCAAACCGGACGTGTGGCCGCACCTCTGCGAGCCCAAGCTCTCCTGGCTCGACAAGGTCACTACACTCGCTAACTATAACTCAAACCGGACGTGTGGCCGCACCTCTGCGAGCCCAAGCTCTCCTGGCTCGACAAGGTCACTACACTCGCTAACTATAACTCAAACCGGACGTGTGGCCGCACCTCTGCGAGCCCAAGCTCTCCTGGCTCGACAAGGTCACTACACTCGCTAACTATAACTCAAACCGGACGTGTGGCCGCACCTCTGCGAGCCCAAGCTCTCCTGGCTCGACAAGGTCACTACACTCGCTAACTATAACTCAAACCGGACGTGTGGCCGCACCTCTGCGAGCCCAAGCTCTCCTGGCTCGACAAGGTCACTACACTCGCTAACTATAACTCAAACCGGACGTGTGGCCGCACCTCTGCGAGCCCAAGCTCTCCTGGCTCGACAAGGTCACTACACTCGCTAACTATAACTCAAACCGGACGTGTGGCCGCACCTCTGCGAGCCCAAGCTCTCCTGGCTCGACAAGGTCACTACACTCGCTAACTATAACTCAAACCGGACGTGTGGCCGCACCTCTGCGAGCCCAAGCTCTCCTGGCTCGACAAGGTCACTACACTCGCTAACTATAACTTGATCTTTGAACCCAGCGAAAACGAACGCAGCTTTTCATTAACAGCTGCGTTCCTTGCGAACACAGGTGAACGCTGCTATTCTCTGAATATTTTCCTATACACAAGAAGAGTTGATTTGGCCTAATTATAAACTGGGTAGAGAACAGTACAGATTTTCTAAATCATCAGCAGTTATAACAACATACTTTAACTTCACATCTTACAACATTATGAATATGTATCCACACTTTTAAAATAAATTGTCTGTTTATTAATATATGGGTCCCGTCACATTCGTTCATCTCCTTACTTAACACTTAAAGCCCGACCTTTTTTTTGACCCGGAATTTCAATGGAACTAATTTTATAAGGGAAATTGTTGCCATATACACGTGGCGCCCCCAGAGCTGGTTTCTTATTTCTTTAGTCAGTTTTTACTTAACATTATCCATATTATCAGAAAGTCACCATTAATATGTTTTCCTCCCAACCCCACAGGTGTTCGCGACAGCAGACACAAACGCCGCGGCGTGTGCGAACGCGTGCACAGCCCTGGAACTCCTCGTATTCCTTTTAAGCGTCCTGCGCCGGGAACAAATCCTCGTAGCGTTAAAGCCCTTGCAGCGAGGGCTGGCAGCTTGCGTCGCGTCCACTAACTCCAAGATAGTGCGCCTTACGCACAACCTGCTCGCTAAACTCACTGCGCTCTTCCCCACTGAGGCGTCTGGCGCCGCTCAGTCTTCTAAAGTAAGTTTGATTTGATCTTTATTTTCTTTTAGGCCAGATGGTCTGAATGATCTTTTTTCAAAGCGGCTGATTTCCAACATATTCGTCATATAACTAATTTAAGGGTTATTTATAAACAATAAAATTCTTTTGTTACTAGTTTGTTGTTATAGAGAAATAAATAAATTATTATTATTTACTGCTTAAATTTAGTTCGATTACTACCCTTTAACGAGGCCTTTTTTGCATTGAAAATCTAAATCTCAAATATGTATTTTTTAAATTGGATACCTTTATGAACCATACACAAATTACGTGAAAATTGAGTATTTATATGCGAAATTTTGCATATTTACTGTCATTGAAAACGAATAATTTTAGCTAACAACAGAACTAAACATTAATTTCAATTTTAAACATTAGCAATTACTAGAATGGGCTCTTTATTCTCCCTCAGTACGAAGAACTAGAAACCTTATACGCGTGCGTGAGTAAGTACGCATTCGAAGGGCTCGCGACGTACGAGAAGTCGGCCGCCGGCAACGGGGCGGGCGCGCTGTTGGGCCCGCTCATGATGCTCAAGGCCTGCTGCTCCTCCAACCCTGGCTACATCGACAAGGTGCTGCTGCCGCTCATGAGGGTCCTACACAGGATGGTCAAGGATCACGTGGCCGCTTCCGGCCCTGAACAGAGAAAAGATGACGCACTCTCTGATTTACTCGTGAGTTCATAGATTATATTTATTTGGACATTCCAACACAAAAAACATACGCCAAAAAACCACATTACACATAATTCTGTCTAACGCATACACTTATATAACACATAGCTCTTTCCGTAAAGCTTGACCGAAGAAATAAGAAACCTTGACATATTGCGGAATTAAACTAATTTTATAAGGGAAATAAATGCCATATTTGTAAAAATATAAACGTGGCGCCCCCACAGCAGGTTTCTTATTTCTTTGGTCAGGCTTTAAAATAAATACCTCCCACTTTTTTTTCTTGTATGGGTCGGTCGTAACAAGTAAAAGTTTGGAAAGGAAAAATTTGTTGTAATATCAGTTTTAATGTTATTTTCCAGATTCTAGCACTGGACCTTCTAAAAGGCCGCGTCTCAGTGATGCCGGTGGACACTCGGAAGACTTTCATCGGAACCGTACTGGTCGGACTTATTGAAAAGACCACTGATGCTAAGGTAATTCCTCCGCACTATTCAGTTTTCATTCACAAATTATATCCTACAATCTAGATTAAAATATATTTGCCACTATAGCATTTATAAGGATAAGTATCGACGACGTCACAAATGGAATAAGTATATGTGTAAGAACCCTTTATAACTATATTGCCATTGATTTTTAGTTTATACCCTCTCTCAGTTAAAAAGCTTTTTTTTTTTATTTATTACTCCTGCTTAAACACTGCAAAAAATACATAATGTATTATGTTGTCACCAGATAATGAAAGCAATAACCCGCATGGTGGAGGAGTGGGTGAAAGCCCGCAATGTGAACTTGGCACTAGGCGCCGCCGCCGCGCCCTCTCTACGGGAGAAGTCGATACTGCTGGTCAAACTAATGCAGTACGTGGAGAAGAGATTCCCTGACGACTTGGAACTCAACGCACACTTCTTGGATATCATTAACTACGTGTACAGGTAACATTTGACCTTTCCATTATTAATAGTCCACTATCGCGGTTGAAGCTGCTGAAGATCAAAAAATTTGAGCAGAATAGTTTTTAGATAAATATGTAATGTAATCCCACCAAATTCAGACCACATCTTGTTACGATTCTGATCTTGGCAACCTAGGTCGAGTCTTTTCAAATTATTTAAAACTAGTTTTCCACCCTTCCTACCCGCATTATACAAACCTCATCCTAACAATGATGAACATGGAACAGTTCTGAAGTGATGTAAATCAAGGATATTCAAGGAATTTCACCCTTGGCGTACATATTTTTGTTAATTTTATTAATTAACAACTTAAATTTAGATATTTTAGCGGCCACGCAGAATTGAACCTAATGCTTTTCTTTTTTAAATATACTTATATGTATCATCATCATCATCAGCTCATTCGAAAGACGTTCACGTCCCAAGGATCTCCACAATGATTGGTCCTGCGCTGCCCGCATCGAGCGGCTTCCTACATATAAACACAAATATCTCTAAAACGGTATCCCATTCCTCCAATGAACAGGGACGAGCATCTGAAGATGACAGAGTTGTCAATGAAGCTGGAGCCGGCGTTCCTGGCGGGCCTGCGGTGCTCGCAGCCCAGTATCCGCGCCAAGTTCTTCGAGGTGTACGACACGAGCGTGCGGCGCCGCGTCTTCGACCGGCTGCTCTACGTCATCTGCTCGCAGAACTGGGAACATATCGGGCAGCACTTCTGGATCAAACAGTGCCTCGAACTGCTGCTTGTCACTTGCGTCCCCAGTAAGAACCACATCATTTATAATAGTACTAGCGACCCGCCCCGGCTCCGCCTCAAAATGGTTATTGTTGGTTATTCTTTAGTATATTATGCATGTATTATACATATAAACCTTCCTCTTGAATCACTCTATCTATTAAAAAAAACCGCATCAAAATCCGGTGTGTAGTTTTAAAGATTTAAGCATACATAGGGACATAGGGACATATGGACATAGGGACAGAGAAAGCGACTTTGTTTTATACTATGTAGTGATTCATAATACGTACAGAATTGAAACATGCCCACATGATTGTGGAAACTCGCTGCCTTGCAGTACTCAATAGGCTATTTGACAATGCGAAAAATAAAGTGTTAATTACTGTAATCAGTATGTAATTTAAGTTTAAAAATGGATATTTACTATGGGAAGTTGAAAATAATAATTAATTTATGTAAAAATCCGTAAATAAAAATGTATTTTTTTTGGCGTTTGTCACGTGACTCAAAACGCTCCTGTTTGGTCGGGTATAGGACATATGTCACTAGCCAGTAAACATTGTTTTCTACTTAAGCAACTTGTAGTAGTAGTACTGGCTAGTGACGTCACCGATGCCATTGCGACGCCATATTGTCAAAGTAGCGTTTTGGCGCGCTACTTAAATATTGAATTTTTATTTTGATATTTTTCAGGAAATATGTACCAGAATTAAAAAATACAACTATTACTGGGATCCACAAACTCTACTGAATAATAAAAAAAATATTTTAAAAACCAGTCAAATAGCCTATTGTATTTATTTCAAGGAAGAATAAGATTCTCACAGTTGTAATCTAAATACACCCAAAAAATGGCAAAATCATTCAAAATACGAGTGACCATTGGGCTTGCTATCGTTCCGAAGTAATAAATACAATTGTGATAACAATTTAAAAAAAATGTACTAACTATTGTGCCCAATCCTAATAAATAACAATAACGTTGCAGCCACCCAGATAAGACTATCAAACACAAAGTATCTCCTACCCAGCATCACTGCTGTCATCAACTGGGCTGACAGCGAAGAACGGAAGTCCTTCAATATATTCAGTTCGGTAAAGGAGGAGTCTAGCGATGGATTCAATGACTCCCTGGATCCGGATAAAGAGGACGTCTTAGATATGGACCTGGATTCTAATTCTACTCAGAAAGAAGATACCACGAAGAATGTGCCAAACAGGTAAAAATTTTATTTGTGTTGTTTTTAATCGTATGTCGCACAGTTTCAGCAGCAGTAAGCTCCACTGTTTTCTGTTATGATTTAAGATACGAGTACCAACTTGTTTTGATTTCTAAAATTACTGAATTGAGTGAGTTGGAGCTAAATCTTAAACATGTGCGTTATTACAGGCAAAAATCGTTGAACCAAATAGTGGCGAAGCAATCGGAGTTCCTTGAGCTGGCGCGGCGCGTACGCACCGAGCAGCTGGTGGTGGCGGCCGCGCAGCTCTGCCACATGGACGACCAGCTGGCGCACCACACCTGGCTGCGGCTCTTCCCCAAGCTCTGGAGCACGCTGGACGAGCGACAGCTGGGGGTGAGTGCTGCTACAGTGGAGACAGGGAACAGTCTGAGGCCACATGGACGACCAGCTGGCGCACCACACCTGGCTGCGGCTCTTCCCCAAGCTCTGGAGCACGCTGGACGAGCGACAGCTGGGGGTGAGTGCTGCTACAGTGGAGACAGGGAACAGTCTGAGGCCACATGGACGACCAGCTGGCGCACCACACCTGGCTGCGGCTCTTCCCCAAGCTCTGGAGCACGCTGGACGAGCGACAGCTGGGGGTGAGTGCTGCTACAGTGGAGACAGGGAACAGTCTGAGGCCACATGGACGACCAGCTGGCGCACCACACCTGGCTGCGGCTCTTCCCCAAGCTCTGGAGCACGCTGGACGAGCGACAGCTGGGGGTGAGTGCTGCTACAGTGGAGACAGGGAACAGTCTGAGGCCACATGGACGACCAGCTGGCGCACCACACCTGGCTGCGGCTCTTCCCCAAGCTCTGGAGCACGCTGGACGAGCGACAGCTGGGGGTGAGTGCTGCTACAGTGGAGACAGGGAACAGTCTGAGGCCACATGGACGACCAGCTGGCGCACCACACCTGGCTGCGGCTCTTCCCCAAGCTCTGGAGCACGCTGGACGAGCGACAGCTGGGGGTGAGTGCTGCTACAGTGGAGACAGGGAACAGTCTGAGGCCACATGGACGACCAGCTGGCGCACCACACCTGGCTGCGGCTCTTCCCCAAGCTCTGGAGCACGCTGGACGAGCGACAGCTGGGGGTGAGTGCTGCTACAGTGGAGACAGGGAACAGTCTGAGGCCACATGGACGACCAGCTGGCGCACCACACCTGGCTGCGGCTCTTCCCCAAGCTCTGGAGCACGCTGGACGAGCGACAGCTGGGGGTGAGTGCTGCTACAGTGGAGACAGGGAACAGTCTGAGGCCACATGGACGACCAGCTGGCGCACCACACCTGGCTGCGGCTCTTCCCCAAGCTCTGGAGCACGCTGGACGAGCGACAGCTGGGGGTGAGTGCTGCTACAGTGGAGACAGGGAACAGTCTGAGGCCACATGGACGACCAGCTGGCGCACCACACCTGGCTGCGGCTCTTCAAGAGGGGAGAACATTTGTTGACCATTAGTTTTTTTTTATTAAACGATAAGGGGATCTTGCTGATTTCTACGACTCCATTCGATGCAAATTTGTATCCTGTTACTTGAACGGGTTTACCTAACAATCTTGACCTTGATAATCTAGAGTATGTAGGATATCCAACTCTTCATCAAATTACTGAAGAGGCATCGTTTTTGGGATCATCAAACTGCGGGGCGTGTTTTAAAAGTGTTCGATTGAATGTTCTAGACGGTGATGAACGAGGTGGTCCCGTTCATTATATCGGGCATCCACGTGATCCAACGCGACCAGCCACTCAGCGCGCTCAACACCTTCATCGAGGCCCTCGCCAGGTGCAACCCTCCCGTCACCATCAAGCCGTAAGTCTCTCTTTGACATTTTCTGTTCTTGTTTAGTACAAAAGTAAATTCGTTCTGTGTTAAAGAAGTTAAATACTTTACAATGTATGTGCTCGAAAAGAGCGTTTTCTAAGCAGCCAAACAGTGCGGAAAGTAGCACTTTTCCGCACTAGTGCTTTTTACTTTTCAGTTTATTTTTTATTTTTCTCAGCCTGTCATTCAGCCACAACCTGACATTTCAGTTTTTGAGATATTTTTACAAATTACTCAATTACCAATCGTTACTAATATAAAGGGAACAATTAAAATAACAATTCAATAAACGCGTTTATAATTAGTATAATTACTATAGAAATTAATTTTTATTGATAAATTACGTTCAAATATTAAATAAAATATTTCGTGGCTGAATACATTTTATTACTCATGCCTTATAGCTATTTGCACATGCGCAGTAGATAATATTTTCAGCGCGCATGTATTTAAGAAGCCCGCCATTTTATAACGCCTTTTTAATATATTTAACTGTTTGTTTTCTTGCACAATGCATAGTAAAATCTTGTATGATACACGTGCGAAAGATGATTTCCGACTCGTGTCGGCTTATACACTCATCGGAAATCACATACTTTCTGTACTAGTATCATAAATAGCTATTATATGAAACTCGTAAAATACTTTATAGACATTTTTTTTAGTAGGACTGTTGTTAATTTTTACACCGTAAAATTTAACTGGTTGTTTATCCACAACACTGAACAACTTTCCCTAAGGTAGGTAACATAGGTTAAATCTAAATAATAATATAAATTGATCAAAGTAACTTTACCTGTAATGACAGCTGCAGGTTAAGTTAGTTTGATCATTTTCTACTACAATGTTTACTAAGCTACATAATACGAAAAATTAGTAGCAGCATTCTCCTGTGTAACCAACAGTCAATTTAAATTCTGTTCGGATTTCAAATATACTTTCAACTCTCTCAGTTTACCATCAATGACCATTTACTGCGGCGTCTTGTACACACTGAGTGGGGAGCCGCACCGCAGGTGTTGCGGACTTCTGGTTTGGCGCTAGCATTTTCTGCCGGCGAATTTGCGTGCCCCGTATGGGGCCGCTCTACTCATGCTAAGCTGGTGGATACAGCCTTAAACGAAACATGCCGGATTATTACTGGGTGTTTAAAGCCAACCCCGGTGAAACTGCTGTATCCATTGGCTGGCATAGCGCCTCCAGAGGTTCGCAGAATCGTGGCAAGCTCGCTGGAGAGGGCTAAGTTGGAAGACGACATACGGCACCCCCTACATGGGCATGAGCTACCGCCGCAAAGACTAAAACGTCGAAAAAGCTTCCTAAAATGCGTAAAACCCCCCACGGGCGTGCCCTCTCAAGCGAGACGCAACTTGTGGCGTGCTCGAACACCACTCCCAGATCCGTATGTTCCGATCTCTGAGAGCCTCCCGGCTGGACATAGACTGCCATGGCCAATCTGGAAGTCTTTAAATAGACTTCGGACTCAGGTTGGCCGCAGTAAGGAAAATATGTTCAGGTGGGGATTTTCGGAGAACCCAAATTTGGAGTGTGTGTGTGGGACGGTGCAGTCTATGGCCCACCTAGTGTCCTGCCCTGCTTGCCCTGCCACCTGCTCGCAGCAGGACCTGATGGATGCCACAGATAATGCAGTTGAAGTGGCTAAGTTCTGGGCCAAAATTATCTAAGGAATTTGTCATCGACACGATAAGAAGATCAATGATCTAAATGGTATTTATTACCCCAAGCAACTCAAAAATATTCATCGTATCTGAGATATTTTCTACCAATATTTGACTATGAAAGCTATGATTGTGATGTTCGTTCCACAGGCCAATGATGAAGTACCTCGGCAAAACCCACAACTTGTGGCACCGCATGACCCTGAACCTGGAGCAAATGGCCATCGAACAAGCTGCCGGGCGCACGCCGCGGGAACAGCTGGAAATATACGACTACGACGTCGAGTCTACCACGCCGACAGTAAGTGTGCCTATATGGAGCTTGACCGGAATAATATAAACCGTAATCTGAGGGCATCACATGTTTTTGTACGATTATGGCGAAGCCAAAAAGGAAGGGTTATGAATTTAGCAGTCTATGTATGTATGTAAGTTCCATGATTGCTCCTAAACTACTAAAAAAATTTTTTGTTTAGCTAGCTCCAATTGACCATTTTAAAATTACTTCCATTTAAATTTTGCAATAAAGTGAAGTTGTTTTATTTTTATGGTCAGGCTTAATATACAATTTTCGTTATTATTTTCAAAAGTAAGTATAGGGGTACTTAGATTTTCGTTATAATAATACGTAGTAACTTGACATAGGTACTCAAAATTCGGAATTATAGATCTGATAAAATTTACAGAGGTGATTGATAAAGATAAAGATAAAGATATTTATTTGCTTTAGATATGGTAGGTACATAGATGGTAACATAATTCATTGCAGATAGTAACACATATCTAGCCTATTTATAAAGCATGCAAATGTCCGATAAATTATAATTTAAACTATTAATTAATTACACATCATGCATAATTTACAATCATGTTCCAGGAATTCTTTAATGGAGTAAAAAGTGTGTTGCATTAGCCAAGATTTTATACGTTTTTTAAATCTGCCTAAAGGGCTTATAAATTTAAGGCAACACGGTAACTTATTCCACACCTTCACGCACATTGCATAGCAGTTGTCTCTAAATCTTGCACTCTTTGGAACTACGTCATAGATTAAAGCATTAGGATTTCTAAGATTTCGATTGGTTATGTCTTTAATTTTTGTAAAAAGATTCATGTTTTGTTTAACGAATGATACTGTTTCAAGTATGTAAAGGCAAGGTAGAGGTAACACATTTAAAGATTTAAATAATGGTCTACAAGATATATCAGAGGCAACTCCCACTATGGACCGAATGTTTTTCTTTTGGGCAATAAAGACTTTAGGTGAGTTGGTACTGTTACCCCATATTGTAATTCTATACCGTAACACTGACTCAATATATGCATAATATGCCGTCAGAGCTGTTTCTCTACTGGCAACTTTAGCTAATTTTGATAACGCATATGAAAATCTGTTCAATTTATTACAAACGTGATCTATTTGATTTTTCCAATTTAACTTATTGTCAATATTAATGCCTAAGAATTTTGTACTGTCAGTATTTTTTATGCTAAAGTTATTGTATTTTATATTTAGATTATTTATATTATTGAAATTTATGTAATTAGTTTTATTTATATTTGATGTCAAATTATTATAGTTCATCCAATTTATTGTCGATAAAAGAACACTGTTTATTTCAAATTCATGTAGTGTTATAGAGAGTAATTTCGGTGTTGATACTATTATTGTAATGTCATCCGCAAATAATATAGTTCTATAGTTGGTAATGTCAGTTATATCATTAATATAAAGCAAAAAAAAAGGAGAGGGCCAAGCACACTACCTTGAGGCACTCCATATTTATTTATTTTAAGTTCTGATTGATAGGTTCTTATTGTCATTTTAGAATCAAGTGCCGTCATTTCAACTGTTTGAGATCTATTATCAAGGTATGATTTAATCCAGTCATATGCTGGACCTCTTATTCCGCATTTTTCCAATTTGGTCATTAAAATTTTATGAGACACGAAATCGAACGCCTTTGTCATGTCAAAAAACAGGGCAGTCACAAAGTTTTTTTCGTTAAGTTTATGTAGAATCTCGTTAGTTAAGTTAAAAGTCGCCAGATTCGTGGATTTTTCTTTTTGAAAACCAAACTGATCATTTGTTATAATATTGAATTTTTTGAAAAACCATGTCAATTTATTATGCATAACTTTTTCGAACAGCTTAGAAAAGATAGGAATAAGAGTTATAGGCCTATAGTTTTCTATGAGCTTTTTATCTCCTTTCTTGAATAAAGGTTTTACAATACTTATTTTTAATCTATCGGGAAACTTGCCTGTTTGTAGCGAGAGATTTACCAAGTATGCTAATACTTCACTAACTTCTTTACGGCAGGCTTTTATTATTTTTGTGCTAACTTCATCAAAACCTTCAGCATTAGTATTTTTCAGTTCCATAATATATTTCTCAATGTCATTTTTGTCAATTGGTGTTAGAAATATTGAATTGTTTATATAATTTGAATTAGTATATAATTTGAATCAGAGATTGCTAATCAGTTCACAAAATGCGTCATTCTTATTCTTAATACTCGCACCAAGCGAGGCCTAATGGTGCGTGGGTTGTAGTTAAACGCCTTTAAGAGAAGTTTAGTAAAGCTCGACCAGAGAAATAAAAAACCTCGCCATATTGCGGAATATCAAGGGAACTAATTTTATAATGGAAATTGTTGCCATAAACACAAAAATATACACGTGGGGCCCCCAAAGCTGGGATTTTTGTTTCTCTGGTCAAGACTTTAATGAAGCTGTTATTTCCTTAGGAAACGCTGGACTCGTTGAGCGATATGTACGAGCTGCTTCAAGAGGAGGACATGTGGTCGGGGCTGTGGCAGAAGCACGCGCGCTACCGCGAGACCAACGTCGCCATCGCATACGAGCAGCAGGGCTTCTATGAACAGGCACAGGTAACTCGATATAACGCTAGACTCGTTGAGCGAATGGATTCGCTAATCTATTAAAACTATAATGCGGTATAATACTTATGTATGTAACTGTCTGTGTGAATTTCTTTATTCCTATTCTCTTGTTTTTTTATTTTATGCTTTTTTCTTTTTGTTTTGCTGTAATGATTCTACTAGTGAAAACCTGTTATTAGTTACTTGTTATTTATTAAACCAACCATATGTTATTGAACGAAAGCTGATGGTTTTCCAAATATCGATACAAAATTTTCTCACCTGTTCTGACGCTAAGATAAATGGATAAATGCTACTAATAACTAAGATTCAGTATAATAAATAACTAAGATTCAGTATAATACTAGAGTTTTTGAGGTACACTGGCTGCAATGATAATAAAACATTATTTATTATTGGTATTTCATTAAGAAATAAAAAAAAAAGACTCAAAAATATCTGTTGAATAAAGAAGTGCACCCATTGCAATTAATGAATGCATTATATTATAATACAGATGTTTACTTTTTTAATATCATTTTAGGCTGCATACGACGTTGCAATGTCGAAACTAAAACAAGAATACACATCTAACCCATCATCGTACACGATGCACAAAGAATGCCACTTGTGGACTCAACATTGGATCAAATGTTCCAAAGAGCTGAACCAATGGGACTCTTTGCTAGACCTGGCCTTGGCGAGGAGTGTCCGCGATCCGTTCCTCATCTTGGAGAGTTCCTGGAGGAACCCCAACTGGCCGACCATGAAGGACGCTCTGGCTGAAGTCGAGTACAATTGCCCTAAGGAATTGGGTAAGATTTTTTTGTATTTTTTTTTTTTAATTCAACACCTTAAATACAGTGGTAGAAATTAAGAAAGCAATTATAAGTATTGAAAAAATATAATTTTATTAAAGTTTATGATGTAACAGTATACCGTTATGCGGTATTTGGTTTTTGCAAATTTTTTACCACACCTACAAATTAATTGAGAATAGAATATACTGAGTTTTAGTGTTCATGCTTAATATATTTCCGTTTCTATATTACAAGTATGTTGTTTCTCGTGGTTTAGATTCAGAGTCTACTCGAGCTTTTCGGTAGGGTCATAAATGATCTGGGCCTAATAAACGTTACGGTTGTTTTCAGCATGGCTGGTGAACCTATACCGCGGCTACCTATGCATCTGCGCGGGCGGCGAACAGCAGCTGTCAGGCGTAGAGAGACACGCGGAGGCCGCCGCGGCGCAGTGCCTTAGAGAGTGGCGTCGCCTGCCGCGCGTAGTGAGCCACGCGCACCTGCCGCTGCTCAGGGCCGCGCAGCAACTCATGGAGCTCAGCGAGGCCGCGCAGATACACACCGTGAGTACACACACACACACACACATGCAGTGCCTTAGAGAGTGGCGCCGCCTGCCGCGCGTAGTGAGCCACGCGCACCTGCCGCTGCTCAGGGCCGCGCAGCAACTCATGGAGCTCAGCGAGGCCGCGCAGATACACACCGTGAGTACACACACACACACACACATGCAGTGCCTTAGAGAGTGGCGCCGCCTGCCGCGCGTAGTGAGCCACGCGCACCTGCCGCTGCTCAGGGCCGCGCAGCAACTCATGGAGCTCAGCGAGGCCGCGCAGATACACACCGTGAGTACACACACACACACGCACACACACACACACACACACACACACACGTGCAGTGCCTGCAATGACTGTAAATGTCTTTGTCTGTCTGCTTGTATGTGTGATAGATGAACAATACCCATAAAGACAATATTTGCAGAGTACCCGAAGAACCTTAATAATTCTATCTACGTACAATACAATACATATTATATACTTATTTTGACTTGATGAACTACTTAAATACGTAATAATCTTGTACCCACTGTAATATTGATGTGTTCTCTTTGGGTGTCAATAAATAAATATTAAATTAAATTAAAAATCATTTATTTCAGGCTTCAAATTACCCATATTACAAAATAAAATTACATACAAGATTATAAAATGCTGAAACATACCAAGCTATAATTTAAAACAGATAAAAATATTATAATATTAGTATTGTAATCTTAATAGCGGACTTGATGATTGGTATCTTTGTTGTCAGGGTCTCCTGCACAGCCGGCCGACGTCCCTTCACGATATGAAGGCGATAGTGAAGACGTGGCGCAACCGGCTGCCCGTGGTGGCCGACCCGCTATCCCACTGGGGCGCCATCTTCACGTGGCGCCAGCACCACTACCAGTTCATCGCTTCCCACTACGACTCGCAGACGGAGCACGCCGCCAACCACAGCATGCTCGGCGTGCACGCCAGCGCTCAGGTGCGTGAGATAGCAACACTGACACACAAGAAAATTATAGTACTAACCCGTACAAAAAGAACACTTACCCCCCCGCGCCAAAATGAGTTCCCCGCCCGATATAGCGCTCCACGCCACGCACCGCGCAGGCGCCGCGGGACTCCGCCGGTGGTGTTCAGGGGTGTTTTACATAGCGCCTAGCGTCATTGACTTGTAGTTGATATTCAGTTGTAATTCAAAAGAAGTAGGTTGTCAAAATGCGTTTTTTGTATGGAGTGACCGTCCAGTGACACTGACACCATTCATTCATACCTAGAGCTCTATTTCTCAAACGTTCGTGTCGCTAAGATCGCTTGATTTCTACTGATTTACGCTCGTCTCACGAAAAACGACATTTTCGGATCGTTCGATTGCAACGAGTGCTCACAAGCACTCGTTGCAGCAAGCGAGTGATATACTTTTTAAAACAAATACCACGGTGATAGTTAAGCGAGTGATAGATTAAACGTCTAGCAATAACGTCTATAATCCAACAATGTTGTTCTCGCTCGATTAACATTAGGATGTTCGTTCCACACTCCGGTGAGACACCCCCGTCATGAAAGAGACGCCTATAGATACGACTGACACGGGACTTCACTTGAGTGAGAGCGAGAGCGACAATCCGCAAAGAGTGAGCGAGTGAATGTGTACCATAGATTAACGGTCCGTTTTAGTTTCGAAAACTATCGGTTTTTGTTTTTACTGCGTAAAACGAACAAGACACCATATTGAAGACGAGTGACTCAGAAATACGGAAAAACAGCGTCCTTCGACTTGAAAGTGGACTATGACTTATGTCGCATACGCCAACTCCAAAGACATACGAACGTTTGAGAAATAGAACTCCTAGTCCGGTGAACGAGATGACACAAGCGGAGGTCAATAAAAAAAACTTTACCAGATCATCTCCAGATATACATACTCAGCGGCTTGGATCTATAAATTGTATTAAGTACCGATATCGAGTTATATGTATGTACGACGTGATAATCTTTTAAAATCAATCATGGAAGGACTTGCAGGACCAAAACGTACATTTTTAGCCCAAGGGAAGGAAACTGTGTAGCTAAGGGTCAGAATCGCTGTCCAGATTAACATCTAATGAATTTATCTATAAGTAGTGAAACATTTTTTTATTTATTTAAATTACTTTAAATAGTACTATTTACTATTGTTCCGTTTTCTTTTTCTTTTAATTTGAATACAAATAATATAATTCCTGTAAAAAGTTAATTAAAATCGTATTTTATCTCGACAGCTTACTCACCAACCACTTCTAATTATTGCTAAAGTTAAAAAAAAATCTTTGTACAGCGCGAATCAAAGTGAAACTCAAAATTAATTTCAATTTATGACCTTTATGTTATGTCCTTTATTGCAGGCAATAATACACTTCGCTAAGATAGCAAGAAAACACAACCTATCCGGCGTGTGCCTCGACTCATTACACCGCATCTACACCATACCGAGCGTCCCTATCGTGGACTGCTTCCAGAAGATCAGGCAGCAGGTCAAATGCCACATCCAGATGTCCTGGACCGAAGGGAAGGACGAGCTTCAAGAGGGTTTAGACATGATCGAGTCTACAAACTTCAAGTATTTTACAAAGGAAATGACGGCTGAGTTTTACGCCTTTAAAGGCCTGCTTCTGGCTCAGTTGGGAAGGTCGGAGGACGCGAATAAGGCGTTCGCAGCAGCAGTACAGTTGCATGACACGTTGGTGAAGGCGTGGGCGTTGTGGGGAGATTACTTGGAGCAGATATTCATCAGGGACCCGCGGCAGGTCACTGTGGGCGTTTCGGCCATGACCTGCTTCCTACACGCCTGCCGACACCAGAACGAGTCCAAATCGAGGAAATACTGCGCCAAGGTCAGTTGGTAACGGTCATTTCACAAATTACGTGCAGCGGCGGCGCGCGGCGCGCCTAGACAAATGGTCCACTCGGAACCAGGCGTCATATTCTTACGCACACATGATCATTGCGTTTACAGGCTTGCTCGGACCATGCTCGGACCACGTGCAGTCGTCGCTCTCGCGAGTATAAACAACGTATTGAAGTTTGATGTTCTGGATGTCTTCTTATTACTGTTGTAGTGTATTTGGCTGTTTAAACACAACACAAAAATGACGATTACACGTTTTTTAAGGAGTCAACCAAGTTTAGGTAGTTAATTTCAAGGACGGCGGGAGTGGACTTTCTGGAAACTTTTTATTTTGTGGTCATTTGGTCCAATAAAAAAAACACATATTTATTGTAAACGTTGTTATAGCAATAACTGATAATATAATCTTGAAGCTTGCCATTTTCTTGTCATACTCCCCACGATTAGCGGGCGGAGTTAGATTCCAGTCGATTTCGGTTACACTGATAAACTATTTAATTTTGCTGTAATAAACCTTTTTTATTCTTGGCTACATTATTTCTTATTAAATCACACTACACGGTCGAGGAGAGAAAGTGTTTACGACCATAAGTATTACAACTGCATGCACACATTGAAGTCACAAGATATAACTTAATTTGAAGGAAACTGATGAGCCTTTGACACGAAAAGAAAAGAAAAAATTAACTTAATAATTCTTAGGTATTTGACAAATCAACTTGTTTTTTAGGTTCTATGGATGCTGAGTTTTGACGACGAGAAGAACAGCCTTGCGGAAGCGTTGGACAAGTACTCGGTAGGCGTGCCGCCCGTGCAGTGGCTGCCGTGGATACCGCAGCTCCTGGCCTGCCTCGTGCAGTACGACGGCAACGTCATACTCAACCTGCTCAGCCACGTAAGAAAACACCATCAAATGCCTTGTCTTCATCTACATTATCGCTATATATGCATGCACACAACTTTTTTACCAGATAGTTCAAGTTCAATATGTGTTTATTCGAAGTAAGATTTTACAAAACACTTTTCGACGTCGAGGAGAGTTCACTTCATTTGGTAGTAGTTTGGTAGTTCAGTTCGGCTTAGATAAACCCTTTCGCTAACCGAGTTTTTGGTTTTTGACTTTGAAATTTCACGTTACATATCTTACAAATTAGTAAAATTAGTGGGAGTGGAAGACACTCAAATATGAATATATTGCTTTCTAAACTCGTTATCTAACTGATTAGGAGAATAATAAAGTAGGGTTAAAAATGGTACAATAAAACACAAATACTTTATTGCATCTAAAACTTATACAAAGATATCTTAGAGTTAAACAAACACAGCGCCATGTGAAAGACGGCCTTATAATTTGATATTAATTGAAGAAATTATCATCGTTTTAAGTCATCATTATGCATTTTTTACTAATTATGTGTTGAATTGTGTCAGGTCGGTCGTCTGTACCCGCAAGCCGTGTACTTCCCAATCCGGACGTTGTACTTGACGCTGAAGATCGAACAACGCGAGCGACACAAGACTGCTGAGAATCTCGCGGCGCACGTACCGCAGCAAACCGCCGCCGCTGCTGTAAGCTCACACTGCCTTTATATCCACTTCATACACTTACTGATACAACATCATTATAGTACAATAACTTTTTAATTTATCATGATTATTTCAGCCAAAAGACGCCCTGCACCCGCAATATGCAGCAAGTTTGTAGCACATTTAACTGTCAAAAAGCTGCGAGAAACACGCCATATTGAAATATCCTCCAATAGGATAACAGTATACGCACGACAAAATTATGTCTGTCACGCGTGAACGATGTTAGAGGGCCTGATGTGACAAAGGCCTCCCCCAAAATCTCCTCAAGTTTTTCATTCATCTAGGAAAATCTTCTACTACATAAATTATTTATAGAATAGCGAGTTCAAGCGACGACACTGACGAATTCATAACAACTTTTTGTGTGACTGTAAATATGTTCGACATTTGAGAGGGCAGGATTCCAGTTAGTTGTTTGTTCCAGGGTAGCAGCAAGGCGGGTGAGGGCGCATCGTCTTCGAGCAGCGCGGCGGGCGCGGGTGGCGCGGGGGAGAGCGGGCCCATCAAGGCCACGCTGCCCATGTGGCGCTGCTCCAAGATCATGCAGCTGCAGCGGGAGATACACCCCACCGTGCTCTCCTCGCTAGAGGGCATCGTCGACCAGGTATATCTCACAAAACACCACTTACCCCTGTGGAGGCAAAGGGAAGATCTTCCGCCGGGCTTGGTGGTGAGTCCGGGGACCGCGGTCCAACTGTACTTCGTTGTAACTTTGTTCAATGTCTTGCGAAAACTCTGATAGCGCGTTTCAGGCCTAAGGTTCTAATTGGTCGCTCTTCTAATGACTTAACCCCCGGGGCATAGCTCACGGCGACGTGTACTGCGGTAACTCTGAAGCCTACGGTAGTTCAAACTGTGTTACAGGTCTCAGCAACCCTAAGAATTGACATATTATATCATACTTCATACTAATATTATAAAGAGGAAAGATATGTATTTTTGTGTGTATGTTTGTAATGAATAAACTCAAAAACTACTGAACCGATTTCAAACATTATTTCACCATTAGAAAGCTACGTTCACCCTGAGTAACATAGGCTACCTTTCACCGCGGGAAAATACCTCATTTCCACGGGAAAAACTGTTAACGCGGGCTGAGCCGCGGCGGAAAGTTAGTTAATAATATTTATGAAAGATTAAAACTGCAGTCATCCCTTCTTAAATGGTTGCCTGGAAGAAATCGCTTAGAGCGATAAGGCCGCATTTGCCTTCCCTCTTTTGTTTTTGTTTGTACTGTACTTGTTTTTATTATAATAAAGTATATTTTGATTTTGATTTGATAAGAGTTTCAAATGTCATGAATTCATGATTTATAACAAAGTTGTGTTGTTTAAATAGTGCTTGTATGTGTATGTGTGTGTCCCCCCCAGATGGTATGGTTCCGCGAGAACTGGTACGAGGAGGTGCTGCGGCAGCTGCGCGCCGGGCTGGCCAAGTGCCACGTGGTGGCGTTCCACCACCGCGCCGCCGTCGCGCCCGCCACCGTCACGCCGCACACGCTCAACTTCATCAAGAAGGTCGTCTCCACCTTCGGCGTCGGCATCGGCATCAGTCAGTATACACCACCGCGCAACCACACCACCTCACACCTATAAATAAACTGGCTGAATAGACTGGCTGCCCCCGCCCGACTTTTCCCCTGACGAGACATTTTCTTGAGGGTAAAAGATGCCCATGTCACTTTTGCTATGATTCTATGATCCTAGAAAATATCTTTAGCCATTTAAAGATTCTCAGCTCATTTTTATTTGTTGAAACCTTTACTTGATGGTTATGTGGCGGGGGATTTTAAATTTTTAGTGTCTAAATTGAGAACGATTTGTGTTATAAAATTAAATAAATTCCTTGTTCCTGTAATTTTGTAAAAGTTTTCTCACACTTGTTACGAGTTGGCTGGAAGAGATCTCTACTTAGGGATTTTCGCTCGCCCTTGTAAACTACCACTTAAATGTACTGCTTTCTTATATTTTTGTGTGTACAATAAAGAATCAATAAATGTTGTGTAGCGGCGTCGGAGAGCCTCGCGCGGCGTGCTCAAGCCACGGTGCAGGACCCCGTGTTCCAGAAGATGAAGAGCCAGTTCACCGCCGACTTCGACTTCACGCAGCCCAACGCCATGAAGCTGCAGAACCTCATACAGAAGCTGCGCAAGTGGGTCAAGATACTCGAGGCCAAGACCAAGGTGCTGCCCAAGTGAGTATATAGAGCCAGTTCACCGCCGACTTCGACTTCACGCAGCCCAACGCCATGAAGCTGCAGAACCTCATACAGAAGCTGCGCAAGTGGGTCAAGATACTCGAGGCCAAGACCAAGGTGCTGCCCAAGTGAGTATATAGAGCCAGTTCACCGCCGACTTCGACTTCACGCAGCCCAACGCCATGAAGCTGCAGAACCTCATACAGAAGCTGCGCAAGTGGGTCAAGATACTCGAGGCCAAGACCAAGGTGCTGCCCAAGTGAGTATATAGAGCCAGTTCACCGCCGACTTCGACTTCACGCAGCCCAACGCCATGAAGCTGCAGAACCTCATACAGAAGCTGCGCAAGTGGGTCAAGATACTCGAGGCCAAGACCAAGGTGCTGCCCAAGTGAGTATATAGAGCCAGTTCACCGCCGACTTCGACTTCACGCAGCCCAACGCCATGAAGCTGCAGAACCTCATACAGAAGCTGCGCAAGTGGGTCAAGATACTCGAGGCCAAGACCAAGGTGCTGCCCAAGTGAGTATATAGAGCCAGTTCACCGCCGACTTCGACTTCACGCAGCCCAACGCCATGAAGCTGCAGAACCTCATACAGAAGCTGCGCAAGTGGGTCAAGATACTCGAGGCCAAGACCAAGGTGCTGCCCAAGTGAGTATATAGAGCCAGTTCACCGCCGACTTCGACTTCACGCAGCCCAACGCCATGAAGCTGCAGAACCTCATACAGAAGCTGCGCAAGTGGGTCAAGATACTCGAGGCCAAGACCAAGGTGCTGCCCAAGTGAGTATATAGAGCCAGTTCACCGCCGACTTCGACTTCACGCAGCCCAACGCCATGAAGCTGCAGAACCTCATACAGAAGCTGCGCAAGTGGGTCAAGATACTCGAGGCCAAGACCAAGGTGCTGCCCAAGTGAGTATATAGAGCCAGTTCACCGCCGACTTCGACTTCACGCAGCCCAACGCCATGAAGCTGCAGAACCTCATACAGAAGCTGCGCAAGTGGGTCAAGATACTCGAGGCCAAGACCAAGGTGCTGCCCAAGTGAGTATATTACCAACTGGCTTTCCGCCGCAGCTCCGCCACCGTTAACACTTTTTTCTGTGGGAATGAGGCATTTTTCCGCGGTAAAAGGTAGCTTATATTACTCAGGTTGAATGTAGCTTTCTAATGGTGAACAAATTTTTGAAATTGGACAGTAGTTTTTGGGTTTATTCTTTTCCCCACGGGAAACTATTAACGCGGGCGGAGCCGCGGCGCGAAGCTAGATAAAGTATAAATAAGTTTCAAGCTATTTTGCAAACCCGGTATTTATCATCAAAATGGGCTTCTTTTTTATACCTGCTGTAAAATCTTTGTAAAATTGTTTAACTGTAAGTTTTATAAATCACAGCGTTTGAAAATGATAACACGGTATCGATGTTTTCTATCCTAGATCGTTCCTCATCGAAGAGAAGTGCCGGTTCTTGTCTAACTTCAGCCTGAAGACAGCCGAAGTGGAACTGCCCGGAGAATTCCTCCTGCCGAAGCATACGCACTACCACGTCCGCATAGCGCGCTTCATGCCGCGCGTTGAGATTGTACAGAAACACAACACTTCAGCGCGGAGACTTTACATAAGAGGCCACAACGGCAAGATATATCCGTACCTGGTCGTCAACGACTCGGGACTGGGTGACGCCAGGAGAGAAGAGCGGGTGTTGCAACTCCTGAGAATGCTCAACCACTACTTGGGCAAACAGAAGGAAACTTCCAGAAGGTTCCTGCATTTTACTGTCCCGCGCGTCGTGTCCGTGTCGCCGCAAATGCGCCTCGTGGAGGACAATCCCAGCTCTATATCTCTGCTGGATATTTACCGCACCGAATGCGCGAACAGGTAATATATTTGTTAATGCTTTGCATGGATAAATACGCAAAAACTGAGGGAAATAAATTAACCTCTTAATTTTTAAGAAGAAAACTATTAGAATGAAGTACACTTTATTAGCTTGAAACCGCTATTAAACATGATTCAATTTACATGGGATCTAACGATCTATTTATCACCCTAATTATAAGAATACTTTCTGGGGTAGAGCCTTCCGCTCCCCCGCAAGTCCGGTGAAGCTTGATTGGTCGTACCTTTTCGATACAAGCATAGGTCATTAAAAAAAAGATAATTCTTTAACCTTTTAACCGTCAAGCATATTTTCTAAGAACTTGCTCCCAACGCCAGCCATAAAAACAAAATCTATAGCAATCGGTCAAAACATAAGTCTTATTTATCAGACGGCGGCGTTGTGAGCTCGATTTGGTAAGTCTTATATTTCAGACCATGGCTGTTAAAAGGTTAAAACTAAAATGATTTGCAGGGGTGTGGAATACGACGCCCCCGTGGCGCGCTACTACGAGCGGCTGGCTGCCGTGCAAGCGAGAGGCTCCCAAGCTTCGCATCAAGTACTGAGAGATATTCTGAGAGAGGTGAGTACTTACCTACCTATTTGATATACCACACTGTCCTGTTTTACATCTTGACTGTTCTAAGCCTAAAGTTCAGCAGCAGAAGTTGATCTCTATCTATTACTATGACGGTCGTAGCCTCTCCCTGTAGTCTGATACCGAAACACAGGATCGCGGTTTGGAATCTCGCCCTGGGCAAACTATCGTGTGATGAGAACTTGTGTTTGCCTTATGTCTGGATGTTGTATATTTACATGAATCGATTTGATGTACCAGTTGTTTGACAACCCATAGATAGTACAGGGTCTGCCTTTTCGGTTCATATATATTTATTTTAGTTGTGGCAATACTTGTGTGCAATGAAATAAATCTATTCTATTACATATATGAATTACTAGTTTTCGCTTCGTAAACCTAGTAATTGTATTTATTATTTATATTCATTGTTTAGTATGAATTTTATAGTTGTTACATACATAAAATTTTAATTGATTTACTATTAATTACCAGTTGCTCAAATCATAGAGAATATGATCAATAAATAATAGAATTTTACGATACTTGGATCATAAATGGGTAAATAACAGAGACTGGTGACTTAAATGGCCTTAAAGATCCGTGCAATAAACCTATGTTTTCGATAGACAGTAAAGTTATTAGCGAAAGGTAGCAAAACATTTAGTTCCTGAAGCAGAGCTATAGAGTCTTGAAACTACAGTATTAAAAGCAGAGCACATTTTAAATAAAGTAGGTAGGTTACCCACACGATAAGCAAGCATTTAAAGCCCGACCAAAGAAATAATAAGTCTCGCCATATTGCGGAATTTCAATGGAACTAATTTTATAAGGGAAGTTGTTGCCACAGTCGTAAAAATATACATGTGGCGCCCCCAGAGCAGGCAGCAGATTACATAGTTTATCACAAACTTCGATGACAAGCAGACTTAATAAATTATGAAGTAGGGTATAGTTCCATATCTATTCCATAAATCGTTTCTAAAATAAAGAAAATAAAAATAATCGTAAGAAAGCAATGTTTTAATCGGAGCGGTGATCCCTACAGGTGCAAGCGACAATGGTCCCTAAAGGCATGTTGCGCGAGTGGGCGGCGGCGACATTCCTAGCTCCGACAGACTACTGGACGTTCCGCAAGATGGTGACGCTGCAGCTGTCGCTGGCCAGCTTCGCGGAGTACGCGCTTCACCTCACCAGGCTCAACCCCGACATGCTGTACGTGCACCAGGACTCGGGGCTGCTCAACGTCTCCTACTACAAGTTTGACGTCGACGACACCACCGGTGCGTATGCACATACAGACACTTCTAAGGCGTTGTCCTAATAGAACGTGAATGCGCGATCATCGTAAGTTCGCGCGAATTTTACTCGTACGAACGCGCGATCAAACATATTGAAGTTGAATATGTGTCCTAATAGACGATCGCGCGATAGAATAATTTCTCCATACATTTCACGACCGCGCGATCGTGCGTTCGCGCGATGATCGCGTATTCGCGTTCTATTAGGACGACGCCCCCTTCACAAGGCAGTGCCCACTATATTGTCACCTCAATTTAAACCTTATACCCCCAACATAAAGTGGCAAACGAACGAATTTTATAAAGTTGTTTTGTCTTGTTAAGGGTTAAAATCATACGTTTGCTATATTGTTTATTTTTGGTAATTTTCTATGCTTTTGTTGTCTTCATTTTACTTTCTATGTCCATGACTTCATTTAATTTTTTACATTACTAGCGACCCGCCCCAACTCCGCACGGGAAAATTGTTATTGTGGGTTATCCTTATGTATATTATGCATGTATTATACATATAAACCTTCCTCTTCCTCTATCTATTAAAAAAACCGCATCAAAATCCGTTGCGTAGTTTTAATGATTTAAGCATACATAAGGACATATACGAGCTGTTAACGCAACGCAAGGATATAGGGACAGAGAAAGCGGCTTTGTTTTATACTATGTAGTGATTTTTGGTAATTTTCTATGCTTTTGTTTTCTAGATTTTACTTTCTATGTCCATGACTTCACTTATTTTTTTACAACTCCATTATATTATTTTATGACTCCATTCATGAATGTTATCTTATGCTGTGTTTTTTGTGTCTGCTTTAATTTTTGACCTTTCTTTTGCACGTCTTGTGTTCACTTATTTGCACGGTGCTAAGCGGTAATGCATCTAATATTATTTTTAGTTTATTTTAATTTTTTCGTTAATAATTTGTATGTTTAATCACTGCTTGTTGAGTGTCAAAATTAACGCTTTTTAATAGTTCCAAGAAATGTTTTGTTGCTGACCACTAATATGTGCTTTAACATGGGACTAATAATCACAAATAAAAAACTGAATTACGCTCTTAAACGTAATAAACAGGAAAATATTGTTGTTCGCCCTAACTCTTTCTGTGAGTGTCGTTAGAAGGAATGAAAGTTCGTCCCGAAGACATCGAAACTATTAATACAATACCCGACAGTACATGCTGAGCCAGCGCCACGTTGACTCACAGTTCACACGATGCAGGCAGCACATTCATATTTTTTGTTTAATTTTGTGTTATTGCTCCATTTGTGCGTGTGTTATTTATGTTAATCTTATGTCATGTATTGAGTGCTGTCTATGTTTGTGAGTTAATCTATATAATTATTTACTTAAAATAATTTATGTATTTGACTGTTTGTCCCGGTGGTATGTTCCCGGTTTAGAATTAATTGGATCAAACCAAGTCTTCCTGTGGGTGTTGTACGTGATGTGATGACTAAAGCAATATACCCAGACAATAGGCAGAGAGCGTCGGTGGCCAAGTGGCTAGAGTCGTTCCATTCGGTAGTTCGCTGGTTCAAGCTTCGGCACGTTAAAAACTGTTTGAATGGTGAAGGAAATCATCGTGAGAAAACCTGCACACACCTGCCAAGTAATTCAAAGGTAGTGTGTGAAGTCGACCAACCCGCACTGGGCCAGCGTGGTCGACTAAAGCCTATTCACCCTGAAATCAGGGTAAGCTCGAGGGGACATCTATGAGCTGTTACTGTTTACGAATAGGCAGTAGCGCTCGCCTGTGTTATCTATGAACAACAACAGCTATCCTAACCTGCCAAGCGTGGAGATTAAAGCAACAAGTCCCTTTCAGAGGGAACTAGGTGTTATATTATCTGTGGTCCAGTAGCCGACCGTCTACTGTCTACAGAAAAAGTCGTTATAAGAGCCATGTCAGAAGCCTAAGGTGGCTCAATAGTTCTGACCACCCTATGAACTAAGTCAACCTAGAAATCGAAACCCACACAATAAGCAAGCAAGCAGTCAACTATTATAGGCGTAGTAGTAAACACTTACTTTTCACTACTAACAATCAAGTCAATATGCATTTAATAGTAGGTGCACTAAATAAAAATCAATAACAGCAGTTTCGATTTAGTAGCATGATGATTATATATAACATTTAAGTTAATGGGAGATGGTTTAATTTTGCACTATGTTTGACTGCAGCCCTAAAGCTAAACAGGACACGAGATTGATATTATTACTACATGCTTATGAAAGAGATTCCTCCCTAGAAATAGTAAGCGAAAAAGATCGCGTTTCGGTATGGGAGGGAAGCGTAGCCCTTCTGTGCGTATATTAATCCAGGCGACGAATAACAGTTCATCTGTGTACTGACGACAAACAACTGCATTCCCCAAAGCATAAGAGTGCTTTTCATCAGAGATCCACGGCACGCATCCTTTCATATAAAAAAAATATCGTAGTTAAATTGGTTTCCACCAGTGCTAAGCTATGTGCACCAATGAATATGATTGGTGGATATCAAACGCATCCATAGCAACGTAACATAGCGCATCTCTGGTGGAAAATCAACCTAAGAGCTATGGTACTGCGCTGGATACTGGCAGCGCAGGATCGATCGTCGTGGAGATATTTGGGGGAAGTCTTTGTCCAGCAGTGGTCATCTTTCGGCTAAAATTATGATGATGACTATACTCCGACCAAGAAAGAGACCTTAGTCAAGTGGTGGTCTGTTAGACGCTAATTTTGTAGTAATTGTCTGCCGGTCACGTTATCAAGACTGAACGGATTATGACATAAAATGGAATCACGGGAATGGACAAAAGCTACTATTTATATTAAAATAAAGAATTTAACATGTAGCGATGATACGGTAAATTAACTCTACAAACATCTGCGAAGAAATTCAAAGGTTGTGTGTGAAGTTGATAAATCTGCACAGGACTGGCGTGATCGACCGGGGGCTTCGTTTATAATATACTAGCGACCCGCCCCGGCTCCGCACGGGAAAATGGTTATTGTGGGTTATCCTTCAGTATATTATGCATGTATTATACATATAAACCTTCCTCTTGAATCACTCTATCTATTAAAAAAAACCGCATCAAAATCCGTTGCGTAGTTTTAAAGATTTAAGCGTACAAAGGGACATAGGGACAGAGAAAGCGACTTTGTTTTATAATAAGTAGTGATTATACATATAAACCTTCCTCTTGAATCACTCTATCTATTAAAAAAAACCGCATCAAAATCCGTTGCGTAGTTTTAAAGATTTAAGCGTACAAAGGGACATAGGGACATAGGGACAGAGAAAGCGACTTTGTTTTATAATAAGTAGTGATTAAGTTGAATTATCTCCGATTCAGCCAAAAGGAGTGACTACAACTATAATAGAAAGAATCTATCAGTCGCAGTCTTTAAAACTAATATTGCCTAATCCGAGGTTTTTTAAATATCATATTCATATGTTGTATTGTCGATTCTCCTCCGAAAGAATAATATATATTATATACCTAGCTGCACGCCGCATGAAGCGATAGTCACCGTCTCTTGTGTTTGAGTGAATGACTATGTTTTGGCTAATGTTCGGTTCAATCTATTTTTATGCTTTGCTAAGGTCATGTAATGTAACCCGTCGTCGTCTGCATTGCGAATACTCGTATGTGTGACCCTGTGCTGTGTTTTTGTTTTGACTGCTTGAACTTATGAACATTTTTTGCACTTACCTTGTGTGTACTTATCTGCACTTTGCTAATCCTCAAGGCATCTTTTATTATTTTTTCTTTTTATTTGTTTATGAATCTGACATAATCACTGCTCAAAATAACATTTTCTTTTCTATTTTTTTAATGATTAATTTGTACGTCTAACATAATCACTATTGCTTGTTTATTTCAAAATTAACATTTTCATACGTATAATTAATAATTACAAACTGGTTTTTTAATTAATTATAACCACTTTGTCTCGTCTTCTTTCTTACGTCTATTGGAACAAAAAAGGTATTTTCTTAATTAATTCATCGTTTCTTTTTATTGCTTTATTAATACTTACTGCATTTGCATGTGGCTGTTATTGGATGTTTATTGCTTTAGTTACCAATTTTTGTTCATCTTGTGGGCTTTGTTTGCTTGTGCTTGAACGAATTGTGCGTGCATGGTAGGTAACATAACGAAATTTCAACAAAATGAGTTGATGTTATTTTGATACAACATGGTTTATACAGGCGAGTTGGACGGCACGCGGCCGGTTCCGTTCCGGCTGACTCCGAACATTTCCGAGTTGCTGACTTCAATCGGCATCACCGGCCCGCTGACTGCCTCCTGCATCGCCGTCGCCCGTTGCCTCGTTACACCCAACTTTAAAGTGAGTTCTGACACTAGAAAATATGATATCCTTACTATACTATTTATGCTTTACTAGCGACCCGCCCCGGCTCCGCACGGGAAAATGGTTATTATGGGTTATCCTTAAGTATATTATGCATGTATTATACATATAAACCTTCCTCTTGAATCACTCTATCTATTAAAGAAAACCGCATCAAAATCCGTTGCGTAGTTTTAAAGATTTAAGCATACATAGGGACATAGGGAGGGACATAGGGACAAAGAAAGCGACTTTGTTTTATACTATGTAGTGATGCTTTATTGACACCAATAATAATTTATTAAAGACAGTTACAATTTGAGAACAATGAGTCAATAGGTAGCCTTATTGCTAGAGTAGCAATCTATTTACGGCAACGAAGCAGGAAAATCCCTCAATTTATACATTGCATCTTCGTCAAACATACTCAGAGTAGTCCTACGGAATTCCTGAAGTGTGTTACAAGGCGATTAAAAGTAAAAGTAGTCTGCGGTTAGAAATAAGACCAACTCGATTCTGTTGGTGCCTTCCAAGTAGCCCATTAAATAAGCAGCAGTATTCACCTGTGTAACCAAGTGCCAAGCGCATGATTATGTGATCTCTTTCCTACCAAGAGAGATTTTTTATTCCACCCCCCGTAGCATGACCACTAGCCACTATGACTAACTATATCCTGTACCTAGCTGTCAGAATATTTATATTTAAATATCCTCCAGTAGGATAAGTAAGAGTATACGCACGACCAAGCTTTAGCTTAGCAAAAAAAAATTATGTTTATTGTGCTTCAATTTAGATGACTTTTTATTGTTTATTATTAATATTATTTTTGTATTATTTTGAAATTTGAGTGTGTTATGTATGATTGAATGTTAAAATAGACCCTTCATGATGCTCATGTGAGCGAAACCGGTTGGGTTTTTCCCATTAAATATTGTGAAACAAGTACAAGTGTTTTTAAAACTATGAGTGTGGGAACAGTGAACTTTCACATTTGTTTTGTTTTGTTCCAGATTCAATCCATCCTCCGCACGATACTGCGAGACGAGATGGTGACGGGATACAGGAAACGCTTGGAGGATAAATCCGGGATGCCGACTGCCGGCACCTCCACAGAAACCAAGCCCATGGAGATGGACAATGAGACGATTATAAACATGGTGAACAAAGCCGTCACGGTGATCATGAATCGGCTCAATTTGCTGGCGACGTTCGACGGGCCCGACAGTAAAGTCGCCACGCTCGTCACTGCAGCCAACAGCCACGATAATCTCTGCCGAATGGACCCCGCTTGGCATCCTTGGCTCTAAAACGTCAACTTGAAGATAAAGTCGTATGTCTTCCGGGCCGTGTAAAACTAATTTGGTCCTTCGAGCCGGTTGGTCAGTGTTGGGCCCTGTTTTACAAAGCTACAATAGGGTTGTATATTTCTGAAATGATTGTAATGAACATGTTAAATTTGATGTAAAATAATTACAATTTTATGTACATATCGTTGCAAATTATTCTTAACCGTACGCTCTTCAAAACCAAAGGATTTTTATTTGAAGAAAGATTTTTTCTTTTAATTTCGACATTAAAACCAAGGAACAAAGTTGCCTGTTCTCAAACTTATTGGCTATGTGATTACATCGATTTGTATGTACATGTAATTTACAATTTATTTGTAGCTTTTTGAAACTAAGAGGCCAGATGTCTTACAATTCGCCTCAAGCGAAGTGTTTGTCATGATTTTTACTCAAGTATATTTTTTGTGATGTGCTGCATCTTTGTATTATTTTAATGTTTTCTTGTTTAACACGCGACTGATAATTTTGATTTGTAAGTTAGTTTAGACGTTTACTTTAATAGTTAAGTATTATAGATAAGAAATGACAATGTAATGATAAAAAGAGCAGAGAGCGTCTGTATCATCATCAGTGTTTTAGTTATAAAACGGAATATCGCATTGTGATCTTGATTATGAGAAAAAATAAAATTGATACCTAATTTTGAGCAGTGTTTTATTTTATTCCAATTTGAACTGTTAATTGGTTATTTGAGTACGAACAGTGACGCATCTGCAATGAATGTGATTGCATGCATGTGCATGAGTGACAAGGCAGTACTTGCATAGGTGAAAGTACCGGGACAGCCAGCATCAGGTGCGCGGCTAACAAGCGCCGCCCGCGCCCCTCCGCTCGCTAATCTCACTCGATCGCTAGATAGTAAAACTGATTTCATCACGCTAACAATGGGAAAGAAAGTGCAGTAATTGTAGGATTGTGTAGGAACTATTTGTGCATTCAGAGTTGTTGCGCGACTCTTTGAGCTTAGACGGTAAGGTTTAATGGTTATATGGTATGGTAATTAACGCGGATACGAAGCTAAATATAGTGCCAGTTAATGCGACTAATACAAAGGACCAAGTGTAAAATAATATTTAATTGTTTTGAAACTTATATAGTCACCCACACGAAAAGAAAGCTCCGTTAACTTTAGTAACTATCGCAAAGCTGCGGAAAACTCAGAATTTTATTATTATGTGAATTCAAGCTGACGTCCTTCCATAAGGAGTGTTTTTTTATACGTGGCGCTGGCGATTGCTTGGTGATGGATGAGAGTACCGGCGACGTCGGCGTCGCGTTGCTAAGCGGCGGCGGGCTCGGCGACAGCGCTGCCACGTCGGCGGTGGCGATGGCGACTCGCTTCGCTCGGGCTGCGCGCCCCCCTTCCCCCTCCTCTGCCGCCCCCGCCCCCCGCGCGTGCCCCCCGCCCGCGCTCGCTCAGTCCGCTCCGCAGCGTTGAGCCTCCCGCCGGTGTATCGCTTCTCCGCGCTCTCGGCGCAAGTGTCCGACCTCACAAACCGATCGTTTATGACATTTGACAACCCCGCCCTGTGCATTTCTCTAGCTGCATTTCAATCAGTGCAAAAAGTGTATCGTCTGTGACCCACCTGTATCGAGGTAGCTGGCTCCTCCCGCGTTTATTTATGTTGTCGTTTTGGTGTGGTGAATATTTGTGTTGTACGGACGATAACCGTATTATCTGTGCGATCGTGTTCGGTGGATATTTTTAACGATCGACGACTATTCTGCGAAGGTGAGTGAAATTCCGATTCGGCGAATGTTTAGTGTGGACGGGACGTGGATTCGCCGCGACGTGGCGGGCGGCCGTCGTCTTGTCAATACGCCCTGGAATGTCGAGACTGCCGTGATTGATGGCCAAAACTCACTGCTAACTTTGTTTCTCAGCAGACAACATTTTCCATTACAGTAGAATTTCTCTACTGTTGATATTTACTCCATTCTATTATGTCCCCTCTAAATTATGACGTCATCTGTCCTACCCACTCATGCTTATGCTGTTCGGTTCTCGAAAACTGTTAGAACAATTTTGTTTTCCGGTGTCAAATGCATAAATCTAATTGGAATCTGATTAGTCGGTCCTATCCCACTATTCCATATGGTGGACGGAAGCGAATGAATAAGAAAACATGGAGGAGAGCGGGTGTCGGTGCGGTGCGGGGCGAAGCGGCCGGTCCTCGGCGGTCGGCCGACCGACCGCATTCCATATGGAATGCCGGATTATACGCAATGTCAGTGTGACTTGGGTCCGCGCTCTCCAGCACTGCCCAATTGACCATTGCACATTGGCAACAATGATTGCCCATGATATGAGTTTGTGCGAAAATAACAACGCTTGAGCGCATGCCTCGCTAGCACGCCCACGCTTTGATATTTTAGTCAATTCATCAATTACTTACCTACGTTACTTGTTCCATTTCGTGTAGCCAGTAGCTATTACATAGACTTTGCTTCCTCCAATACTGTAAGTTTCCCCGAAATATGTTTTTACCCAGAAATCACACCAATTTAGTGTGTGCCGCCGGTTTACTTCAACTACAGCCCTTTTCATGTACTGGTTCCTGATTTTTGCAATAAAGTATATTTTGATTTGATTCATGACTTTAGGGTCAAGAAAGTAAATATACGAATACAATACATAACTACTAGGTAGATATACTCTACTATCTCCTACATTGACCACCCACATCTATCTACATTTAGTTACGGTCGCCAATAAATTAGTACTAATACAGTTGATTCTCCAACGTGGTATCACGCACATCGTCCAACTTCACTTTCTCATGTAGGTATCTACTAGTTACTAGACACTTCTTATACCTCCACTTCAGTACCTAGTACTATTATTTATTCTGTGACTTCAGTTCGATTATATCTATCCTGTGTATCCATTTGCTTTTTATATTCGGACAGCCCTATACTTAAATGTAAGGAATATACAAGAATACATTGTAAAATTCTTTATCTATTTCTGACTCTGATACCTGATATTTTTTAATTTGTTTATACTTAATTCGAATCAGCATTCTGTTGTTTGCAGTTTGGGAAACCCGACTTACAAGATGAGCAGCAATCTCGTGTTTATGTCGAATGTTTTCCTGTTTTTACAAGTGCCAAAGGCTGCAGTTATTTCGAGGCTGGAGATAAGTTCTTATAATCAAAGTGAAATTCCCATGATCAGTCATATTCAACTTGTTATTATAAAACAGATAATGTTTTTAATGGTTCTACTAATTATTCAAATGGAAATCGGAAATCCCTTCTATTCTGGACGCATATCATTTATTATTATTATGATGCGTTGATAAAAAAAACCTTATTGCTATTTCAATATGTCATTGTTATAGGCTGTTTAGTTTTGTCATATCAATCTTCATCTACATTATTGATCACGGTCTGTAAACCGTCGCGTCGCATAATAAGTACTTGCCAAAGAGAAAATTGAACAAGATTATTTATCTCCATTGTCGCCGAACACCAAAACATAAAATTATCTCGTGATTTGGTGTGGGTACTGTTGTCGAGCAATGTTATGAGCTCGATAGTGCGTGCTATATTTCGAAACGCGTCCGTCGCCGCTTCCGCCGTGTGACCCACAAATTACGAATAACTTTTAGTTGTCTCCATTACTGCCAATCTTATGTAGGATTTTTTAAGTTTAAAAGTAAGATACCTATTTTACCACAACACCACCCGCTAGCTAACTTCATTTTCCTTTTAGTTGTCTATTTATCATCGAGTACCTATATAATTGTTGAAAGAAATTGTTGTCAAGAAAACGCTCTGCACACTGTTCTTCTAATCGGTATTTACGATCTCTGTGTGTGTTATTGTATATGCAATAAAGTATATTACCTATGGGTGTCAAGGCGTCGTATATTTGTAGTTTGAACTTCTTTCACAAGAGTGTTGATAGAAATATTACATTGTCCAAATTCCTATTATCATTTTATCGCGTAGAGTCCGGGTCTCAGGTCAAATTTACACAATCACAGCGACCTTTAATCTCATTTCAGATAGCAAAAACACGTTCCTTTGTGTTAATTCTTGGAAACAGCATTATATCTTATTGTTTGTTTTATTTACAGCTCGATAAACTTACTCTAATATTTGTGTCTACGAATACCTAATTAAAAAATCTCAATACTTTTAAGCAATTTCATTTCTTTTATTGCCACCTTAGGTGATGCTATATTTTTATTTTAGTGATCTGCATGAAAGTAATTTTAGTACCTAATACATAGGTTCCTTGTTTACCTTGGAAAGTATATTTATAACGTAGATTTTTTGTATCCTTCAGAGTTTATCAGCTTCAATCTGTCATAATTATTTTAATTACAAAAAAAAAGTGACAAAAAAGCCTTCCTTTTAATTTAAAGTTCTTAGGACGCAGATCTATAAGTCAGTCATAGTGTAAACACATTCCATATTGAATCATGTTCAATTACCAACTAAATCGGTCAGGATGTCAGCTCCTCGACGACGACACTACGCAAGTAGAAGGATATACTCGTAGATACTTCCCCACAGTGGCTTGTTTGCTACATACTACTCGTGATATCGTAATTTCTTAAAGATTAATAAATATAATATACCTACCCAATCTGATTGGATGTACAACGTAATGTTTAAAAGGTTTCGTTTGTGTTAATAGAATTTTATATTCAAACAAACACAATTATTGTCTTCAGCAATAAAAACGATCTACTTATAGGATAAAAATATAAGTAAGATTTCTGCTTATTCAATAAAAGTAGAGTCTACATTGTAGACGAAAATAATATTGCGGGGTTAGAGGGCGTTGGCGGCGGCGTAGGGATAGATGATATTATCACGCCTTTTTGTAATATTTGATGTGATATTGTTGAGAATTGATACCCTAAACTTAATGACAGTTATGAAGTCTTTATCTTTTTTATCATATTATGTCTATCGGAAAAGGTATTTGCTTCAAAATATTATATAAAGTTCATTCACTTAACTTTTATATAATATCATGCTTATGCCGTATATTTGGAAACTGCTGGACATAAATTCGTTTTGATTAATTTGTTGTGGTTGAATGTGATAAGTTGATTTATTTAGTAATACCTACTATGAAAATGTGACAATGCGGATTTGCATAGCGAATGACGCGATGACACGGTTTGTAATGTTGAAATGTCGAGATGTAATCGCATTCTGCGGTGAGCCCTCTCTCCGGCGGTTGCACTTATATACACTTAAGTACACTTTATACGTCAGCCACTTTTTGCAAGAAAATTAGAATTATTTATCATAAAACTTGATAGAAATAGTTAAATTGGTGTTACCTGCTTATTATTGCTATTATGCTCTGCTTAAGGTATAGTAGGTAACATTGTTTTACACCATCTACTCTGAAGAAAGTTTTTCATAGCGGAAAAATGACTCTCCAAAGCTAAAAATATTTTTCTTAATTAATGACTATTACTTTCTATTTCGGAGATGTAGATATTGCTTTTATTTCAATGTTTTTCCTGGCACAGTGAATTATTGATTACCGTTTTATCGCTTTTAATATCTCTAGGAATTTCACGTTTCATCTTCGGAGGTTCCATCTTGATATCTAAAGCCTTAATGAAAATCAGTTTCAATTCAAACAAGTTTCACTTTCAACAATGATGGCTATGAAATGGTGACCAAGTTGAAGTTAGTTATAAAGGGAAGGGACTTCGGTGAGGATCAGGTTTTCTACAAAACGCCCCAGCAGTAACTTTTAGTTCTTAATGTGAATGTAACTGTTTATGATGGCAGTAGGGGCTATTTGTGACTTTTGGCATATTAAAATCTTATTTTTAAGAATGTCTCGCAATTGATAATTATACGGGATGAGGAGCGTGGGTTTAATACTTATTTGAATTGCTCTTTGTACTTCTACCTTTACTGTGATTTATACTTAGTTAAACGAAGTTGCAGAAGCTGTTTCTTTTATCGCTGTCTTCAGTACTTTAGCTAAACTGAACCTCAGCATAGGTCAACTTTTTGGTATCCCTCATAAGGATAGAAGAGTATAAATGTGTGTGGCGGTGGTGGTAAGTGGTGGGTGAGTGGTGATGGCGAGGCCTTGGTAGGTGAGGTGTAGGAGCTAGCGGGTAACGGTCCCGCCGTGTTTGCGAAGGCACGGGTGCGGGCCCGTGTGTGCGTGCGCCGCTCACATTCACACAGCGCAGCGCGAGCGCCGCCGCCGCCGTAGCGCGGCCGTTGAACCGAATACTCAAGGAATTTCTCCAAAGCCGCCGCTTCATTTGCAGACGTAGAAGAAAATACTTACTATCGTTGGTGGGGCACCCAATCTTAGGCTGTGAAACTACGCACTTTGATATATTTCTTCGCGTTCTGTGCGGTTAAGCTATCGGACAGTTATGGTATTTTAGTATTCGACACAGTTAAATTGTTAATGAGTTCGCAAGTGGCGATTTGTCTCAGCCACGTGTGCTGTGAACTGCTGTAGGTTTCGCAATCTCTGGCATACCGGAGCAGGGCGTAGCCTGCCCAAGGGTCTTGACTTGAATCGCGAATAAATTTAACGCGGCACACTTGTAACTTGGCATAAAAACGCTAGTTACAATTTGATATTCGTCTTGGACTCTTGGACACTATCGTCAAAACAATCGCACCAGAGAAAAGTTATGTGATTGATTATATAAATTTATTGTTCTTGAAAAGTCGATAGATAAAAGCAACTCCACCATACCACAACGACAGGCAATTAGTCTAGCATCGCTTTGCGTGTAGAGCCGTTCACCAATTTATTTAGGCTCTTCACTACATGATGCCTATGCCTATTTTCACTCACGTTTTGCAATATTTGCACTAACTTGCTTGACTTATCATATCATCGTCTCAACCACTAAACTTAAGTCCATTAGCACTGTCATAAAAATGCGATTTCGTGAAGTAATGAGACTTACAAATTAACGAAGGGGATATTATGAACTTATTGCACATAAAATTCGTGAAAGATTTGCAACACTTGATTGCGCTTACCTTTTACTATTAAAAGGTTACGTCATTTAGCTTCTTTTAGCATTTCAACACTAGGTTTAGTAGGTATGCATAAATTGCACGTTGCACAAACATCCGGCTCGAAAGACCAACTAACGCCAGATGACAATCAACATTTTATATACAAGCTTTCCATTTCGCTCAGTTCCGTAGTTCGATTACACGTGGAACCTACTTATTAGCAAACCGATGCAAATCAAGCAATGAATATCTCATTCGATTATGCAACAAATAAATCAATTGGCGCTATACTTCTAGCGATTTTAGATTACACTACTGAGAACCGTAGACTAGAAGACTAGAACACTTATAGAATAGAAAGAATAGAATATACTTTATTGCACACCAGTAGTAAATTTAAACAATACAATTACAATAACATACGTGTACAAATAGGCGGCCTTATTGCTAAAGTAGCAATTTCTACCAGGCAACCCATTTATTTGCAGACAATCGAAACAATATCTATCGCTTCAGGACAAACGTCATGTAAATCCCATATTAAGACTTCGCCCGTGATATCACACACTTTATTATTCGACTTTTCCCGTAGTAAAAAGGTAGCTTATTTGTTAATCTAACCCTTGCGCCTTGTTCTGTCCATTTATAAATTTTCATCCAAATCCGTTTATCGTGAAGTCCATACAATATCGATACCTTTTCATTTTGCAGTGATAAGCCCGCCTTAATGCCGAAGCCGCCCGTGGGAATGAGGTATTTTCCCGCGGTAATAAGTACCCTCTGTTCTTTTAAGTGATGTCATATATCCCCCTGCAATTTTTTATCGCAATCCCTTCAGCGCAACAGATTTACTTTCGTATTTATAATAATAATATGATGGATTAAGTTATTATTAATAGAGCTCACTGTAAGAAAATAATATACATAGGTCTAAACTGAATCACAACATCTGTTATATATAATCATAGGATTTTTAGATTTTATAGTTACTAAGTTTGGTTATATTATAGTGACAAACATTTCCTATTTTTGATGTAGCAATTTCGCTAGCCAAAGTCTAATTTCAACTCTCCAGGACATTCCCGAGGCCACACAAATAAACTCAAAACATGAAATACAACCAGTCAAGCCATTTAGATTTTTTGCCAGATACGGTTGACAATTCGAGTGTTTTGCGACGTATTAATTACTTAAAACATCTGTACAATTGACAAACAGCGCCACTTCTTGAGGTTGTTTTTTTTTTAAAAACTTACTAGTCTAGGATGGGCGATGGCGATGGCTACTGGCTATCCTAGGCTAGACTCGGGTGCCGTGTGCTGTATACTCGTAGAGTTCTGTGGGGCGAGTGAACGCTACGACCTTGGGTCCGCCGCAGTCCGCGGACGTTCGTTGAACGCACCCGCGACCCCCACTACCCGCGCCCCCGCACCTACCACAACTCGTTTGCGACCCGATTACACGTAAATTAAATTTAGAATTAGGTAGGTCCTTTATTTACACTACAGAAAGTGTCTGGAAGCTTAGGAGAGCAAGTGGGAATAGTGCAGCTTTGTTCTACTTATTTGTACATAGCAACTCGATAAGGTTAACCTTTGCGTGGTTCGGTAGATAATGGATTTCACTTTTCCGCTTTGCCTAATAAAAATATATTTTTAGTTTATTCATATGCCGCCACCTTGAAAGGTCTTAAAATAAAAATAATGTTTAAAGTCATGCGGTGCATTCGGGGCGTAATATTACGTACATATAAGGAAACCTTTAGGGAAAAAAGATTTCATTCATAATAAAACTTTATAATTCATTTTTTTTCTGAATGAGTCCATATTTATAAAATACATGGACCATTCATACTAAATAATATTATATGTTTGTTGAAGTCATTGTTAATCTTTCTCACATCGAAATGGATTGATGTGATTTAGGTACTAGGTATACTGTGTGTGAGAGGTTAGAGTAAGAGCTACTTTATACCGTAGGAAAAATCAAAATTCCCGTAGGAAAAGACGATCAAAAAGGTGGGCGAATCCTCGTGGATGTTCGTGGGCAGACCGTATTAGTTATAGATAGAAATAGAAATTCCATTGTTTCATGATATACTAAGAAGTAAATATAATATGTCGTCTTTCGGCTGAAATGATGGTAAATATAATATTAGATTACTATGACGATGGTCTAGACAAAATAAGCGAATATGATACCTACCTTGTTAAGTGGCATGTGATTGATATGTCTCAAAATACCTTGTATTCAGTAATATTAGTTAGATAGATACCTAATGGGTATCTACTCATTAATGTAATGTACACCCTATTATTAAACGATGTTATTTATAACTAAAACTACCGTCTTCAATTAATGTTTGACCCGAATAAGCTCTACGCCGTTCAAGTTACTGAGATAAACTTATGGAGAAAAGGTTTTGTGGAAACTTGTAATGGAAATGTTTATTTAAAGAGAAGCATGGTTGTGATTCGCTTGTATTATTGTGGGGCCCGCCAGGCGCGGCGCCGAGCAATGACCGGCTGACTGCTGCTACTGCCAGCATCATCACATCGCACATTATAATAATAATGCCACAGATATGGGTATTTGCATACAACCGGGTTATTCCATTTCATCCCCGCCTATAAAATGTTTAATGCTATATTTGTTTTTTAGACAAGTATTTTGTCTTTCTGTGGACCCGTTACATTCAGTACCTGCTTAAAATTCATATAGAATATACATACATGATAACCGTGTCAGCAATTACAACTTCGTAGTACAAAACGGTTTTTGAAGTTGTTAATTGTTTCTAAGTTTATATGATAATACCTACAAGTGTGTTCAGCTCCTGAAAATTGATAAAAAACCTTGCAAACAAACGATATTTTATGCACGTAACTTCGCTTTTGCAAAACTATATCTAGATGCACGTAATGGGATTCATACATGAGTATGAAGTTTATGGATATTTCATGCTAAGTATCATAGTAGTCAAGGCTGTTGGACGTTCTAAGATTCAACTGGAGTAACGAACCTAAATCAGAATACATTATAGGTACGTGATTTATATGCATTTAGATGTTATCGGGTTAGAAGAGGTAACCGGGAAAAAACTAGAGGATCAGTAGTCAGCAATTTATATGAGGTATCCAATAACTGACGGGTTATTGTCGAGTCTCAATCTTAAGACATCCTTTAATAAAAAGATGCGCAGACGCACGCACACAAACAGGATGTTGGAGGATTTTCCTGCTTGGCGAGACTTCTGATGTTATGACACGTATGCATGCATACGTTATTATTCGCTTGGCGTTGCGACTACAAAGCAAGCTATGACAACCAGTTATTATTTTACTGTCGTCCTAATAGTAATCTGTTACTAGTCAATCAAATTACAAGATTCAAATCGTTTAATATTTCTTTGTTTAATAAATTGCCCAAGTCTGGTACTAGAAGGCAGAGGCATATTAAAATAGTTTCTACCCTTTTCTCACTGCTTCAAAGCCTGTAACATCACCAACTCTGATACCAAGGTTCATGAGGTCGGTTGTTGACCGAACAGCCCACATGCCACAGGATAAGACGAATAAACCGCATAATCGAAAACACTTATTTTTAGCATGTTGTACAAAGCCTATCTAATTTATATTTATAAGAAAACGATTGCATACCTTCGTAAACACCGGCTGCTCTGTTGACTAACTGCAATAATCGCGGGTAGTATGTCTGGTCTCTCATGCAGCACGAACTATTATCATTGGTACTTTCTCCAGCTGCAGCCTCGTAGCAGGCACCTCGCTCTGCAATGCGATGCAATCACAGCTCAGCGATAGCACAAGAGACCGTCCATTCGTTCTTTATTGCTGGTTATATAATTTCAACCGTGTTTTACGCAACTAGCTATTTCCGTTGGTGCAGTGTAATAAATTTATCTTTAGAGGTCTGGGAATATATTTAAAATTTTCTTAGTGCTTGCCGTCTTTAGTTTTAACCAATTAGAACATAGCCAATATTTAATGCGATTGCGGATTATTAATAGGCCGCGACGTCAGCTTTATCGGCGATGCGGGCCGCCCGTAAGCCGAAACAGAAGGCATCGACCACTTTCTTTTATTGCAACAAATGACACTATCGACATTCGATATTCAGGCAGCTTAGAACGATACCTCTTGATTTGGTATCAGAGCAGTTTTATAAAACTACAGAATGCGCAATTAATACCAAATTGTATATTTCGTTAAGTGGTTATCGAAACAGGGTCCCACGCGGTGCCGACGAAGTGTTGCAAACTCTTAATTTAGGTTGATATGTGCGTATTGTTTTGTTGTTTTCCTCTGGGATCTCGGCACTATTCCGTGAGAGAAGTAACAAGTGGTGCATCGAGGAGGGCGATCGATAGGGGTCGGGGGGCGGAGGGAGGCGCCTCCCGCGTCAGCTGGAGCCCGGCCAGGCTGCCTGTCCTGAAACATAGGCCACGCCGCGAGCTTGCGGCCGAGTTTGATTCTATATATTTTCATACTTCATTCATAACACTAAAGACTGTAAAGCTAGTACCTACGCCAGTGACTCGAACTATCTAACTGACTATCTGACGAACCCTTATTCTGCTTTTTAATTAAGGAGCCGTGCTCTTATCGGTAGTCACAGAATAAATAATGTAGAGTCTACACCATTCTATTTTTTTCAACTTCTCTTTGCTTAAACTCGGTACGAGACTACATTTAATTCGATCCGTGTATGTTCGATCAGCTTTGAAATCGTTAGCATTTAGCAAGCCTAGCACCGTAGTTTGCAGTATGAACCAAGTACATACAGAGATGAAACGATGCTCACCTTAGTTTTCAATGTGAACTCACACTTCAAAGCAAAGCTTCGTTTAGTTTACTCAGATCCAATGACTACCATTTGTCTCTCTTTGCCCGCTCCCGGCGTGGCCTGCGCTTGACAGTTGACACAAATCAACCTCCAGCGTTGGGAAAACCACTGCGTGCTCTGCGCTCTAATCTAACCGAATAACACTATTCATCTATATTATTCGATAATAAAAACAGATAGTTACGTACCTACTTCTATTTTTTTCTAAGTCGTCCTGTATTTAGTCGTAGAACATTCGCCTTGGCCTTTCTAACAATTATTCAGAATGCATAGGAAAAGTAAGAATCTTTTAGAATTTTCAGCTGTGCAAACGGTGAATTAATTGGCGTTTATTTTTACCGCAATCACTAATAGGAATGCTGTTTTCACATCGTGAAACTAAACCGCTGTGCGTCTCGAAAATACTGTCTCACGTGCCGCTTGCACTGGTTTTCCACGAAACATTTAACACAACATTTTTACTATGCAGAGAAAGTCCTCATAATTTATTTATATTTTCTATTCACTCGTGACATAACTAGCATAATTTTGAATGAGATATTATGTGAAGAAGTCCCGTGTTTACCTTATACGCAACTTGTTATCAGTTTATTCATGATGCTTCACACATCAATATTTATATGTAGTAGTAATTACTAGTATAAAAATCGTATTTTGTGCTAATGTTATCCCAATATGTTAAAAATATAATAGTACTAGGTACATGCTTTGTACCTATGCTCTGTTTAGTTCGATGACACGTTTAAAAATATATTAGATAGTAACTATCTATCATAAACAATTTTAGAATAAAACACGAATTTTTATGTAGCAACTCAATTAATTCCAGACCAATGAGCGTTATCTGATAAAACTAGAATAAGTTCGTTTGACTTTGCGCATTCTATCGTAAAATTAATTTAAATTTAAATATACAATATTTGCGTGAAGGTGTAATAAATACATCTGTATTTGAATTGTTGTACCTAATGTTTTATGTGTTGTATACTTTGTTGATTCTTCGTGACTTAGTCATAAAGGATTTTACAAAATTTATCTTTACATTTATTGTTATTATGATTCTCTATCACTATATAGACAGAGTTGAATTTTCATATTTAACTTGTTTAGAACACGATTCTTCTTAAATAGTGTACTGAGAAATATGTGTTATGGGAGTTTATTAAATCAGTTTGCACCTTGCAGCTAAGCTTAGTTCTTATTGGGAGCCATCGTGTTGTATGTTAATGTAGGTAGTTACCGGTGATTGAAATGAAAATGTCTCTTGCAGTCAGCGTTGTGTTTTTAAAACCTTCTCATTGTTCCCGGCCGTGGCGCATCATGCACCGCTCATGTTTTCCTGTCTCGCTTACAATGCCACAAACAATTGTCAGAGACTATCTGTTGCTCGCGGCGGCGTCCGTCGCTTACGTATTCAAAGGGACAGTAGCCCTGAGTTTTGTCAGTTCATTGTGTGATTTCGCAGCAAAATGCCAGAAACGCATTTGGCCAATAAACGCATTGTACCTGATTCGCATTTTACCAAATACGCTGAAAGCCAAATACGCGATGTACCAATACACTTAATACGCAAGATACCAGAAACGCATATGACCAAAATAACGTTTAACCAAAAACGCAGAGAGCCAAATACGCGATGTACCAATACACTTAATACGCAAATTACCAGCAACGCATAACCAAAATTACATTTCACCAAATTACAAAGATACGCATTATTATTATTCATTATTGTTCGCTGAGTGTCGATTCGTCTGAGCTCGAGTGTCTCGACATATTTATTATTTTTTCTCTTTGGTCTCGACGTCGAGTCGCATTGCACAGAGCGTGTTTTACATAGACTCGCCCCAAATCGTGTACAGTCGGAAAAAACCTTCCATCCGCGTGGTCTAGATAGGTACCGGAGAAAAAAAAAGTTAGACTACTAGTGTGTAAGGACAAATGATAGGTCTCGACAAGATCTTCATTTCAGATGACAGCTGTCAAACTTCAAACGGTTATATCTCGGAAATTGTTAGTCCAAGACTACTGGTGTGTAGGGACAAATGATAGGTCTCGACGAGATCTTCATTTCGGATGACAGCTGTCAAACTTCAAACGGTTATATCTCGGAAATTGTTAGTCCAAGACTACTGGTGTGTAGGGACAAATGATAGGTCTCGACGAGATCTTCATTTCGGATGACAGGTGTCAAACTTCAAACGGTCATATCACGGAAATTATTAGTCCAAGACTACTGGTGTGTAGGGACAAATGATAGGTCTCGACGAGATCTTCATTTCGGATGACAGGTGTCAAACTTCAAACGGTCATATCTCGGAAATTATTAGTCCTAGACTACTGGCGTTTGTTTCTGTCAAGTAATATGTCAGACCACTCTTTAAAAATCGTCCCGAGAGCAGAAATAAAGGCCATAAACAAGTGAAACTGACCAAAATTAATAAAGATATTGTCATAAGCATGTCATTTAGTTGAATGAATTTGCAAGGCATGCTTGGCAATGTTCAGATTATAATATAGACGTGACAATTAAATCAAAATATTTGTATGAAAAATTATTTTATAATTTTATTTATGCATACATCCATATTTTATTGATTTTATTTTCGATTAAGACAGTCTTCTAACAGATTATTTGTATTGCTGCTTTTAATGGTATCGAAATACGTAAATGACCAAATATTTTGGTTATGGCATTTTGCGTATATGGCCATTTGCTGATTTGGTATTTCACGTATATAAAAATATAAAAACGCAAATGGCCAAAAGATAGTGTTTTGGCCAAATGCGTTTCTGGCACTTTGCTGTATTGGTATTTCACGTATAAAAATAAATAAAAACGCAAATGGCCAAAAATAGGTGTTTTGGCCAAATGCGTTTCTGGCATTTTGCTGCGAAACGCATTGTGTCACCACGCAATATCTATACCGAATTTCGAGGTATCCACCTTATGGATCGATTTTCTGATATTCCTACGTGACCATTACATTTTTCCAGGATGAAAAGTATCCTATATGCCAATCCAAGTGACAACTATCAGAATGTTTGAATATCCGGTCAATATATTTGCTGATTGATTAACAATCATCTAAACTTTGTCATTTATAATATTTGTGTGATTGCTTCTATCTAATGTATGTGAGTTGATAAAATCAACATCGCGTGCTTGCTTATCGAACTATCTTTTACAGTTGGACACCACCATCAGAATTATACCTCATGTAACGAAGCCGCGTCTTCCACTGGTGTTACCTTAAATATTGCTAAATACCTAAAAGCCCGACCAAAGAAATAAGAAACCTCGCCATATTGCGGAATTTCAATGGAACTAATTTTAGAAGGGAAATTGTTGCCATTTTCGTTAAAATATACAAGTTTCTTATTTCTTTGGTCAGGCTTTAACTAAAAAATTGTTTTAATAAATCAAAGTTCAATAGCATTCTACATGCTCCTATCTATCTATATATTGTAACTATTCATGGTATATGATCTGTTTGCTTATTATATCAGACATTTATCTACGTTATCATCATCATTATCCTCCTACGCATTGTACCATTTCGTTGAACTTTGTTCAGACAGATTTGAAAATTGCTATGGTGTTTTTTGAGTTCTAGATGTGAGTCAAAATAACTATTATACGTAATTAAATAGTTTTGTAGTCCTTATAAAATGTGCAAGTGTCAGTGGGGCATTCTGTATGCTTATCATTTTGTTGTGACGCAGTACAGAAATAGTGCTGATGAGTCATTTAGCTCTTTGTTCATACTTTGTTATATTATTATCAGACGGAAAACAGTCGTAATGCTAATATCATAGTAGATATAAGCCACGTGTGCAACTTCATTAATGAGATAATGTAGGTCATTTCATAACATTGTTTATCACTATAAATGCCTAATCTGTTTGTTATATAATTATATTCAACTATAAATAAATTATTGAATGAATTTGCAAGTTTCTGAAATTTAACAAGACTCATATATAGGTAGTTTAAGAATATTATGTAATGCGCTCGGCGGTTATTTATATTGTTCGTAACAATAACAATGTTGTCCAGGACCTTGCATTTTAAGTACCCACGCATCATCTGAGTATGTTGCACCAAATTAATGAATGTAGTCAATTAAACACTCACACTCGTTTACTTACGTTTATTACACACACTAGTATACTGTATAGATGGTACTCGGTCGCGCGAAATGCAGTGACTGTTAAGTATAAACTCAAAGACACATCGATACCGCGTTTCAGAAAACTAAGCACGCCATCTAGTGAAAAATTTTATAACTAAATATAAAATTGTGTGGAGGCTTTTTTCTTATTTTAACATTTCGCCGCCCAAGGACGATTATAGTCCTTCAAAACGTGTGAACACAAGTAAAAGTTTAAACCATGCATGAAAGAAAAACAAATAGTATAAAAAACAACAATCTTAATTTAAAACTCTAATCAGAGCCATCCAGGGGCAGAGGACATAATTTTGCAATTGGTCTCTTAAAAACGCTATCCTTATATTGTAAGGTTACAACTCGTGTTACATTATCTGCGCCTGGGTGTTTCTGAATAATTCGTCCCAAAAGCCATTTCCCAGGGGGAAGTCTATCATCCTTTACTAAAACTACAGTGCCAATAGGAAGATCCGGTTGATCTTTGTTCCACTTATAACGATGCTGCAATGTTGTAAGATATTCGTTTTGCCAACGTTGCCACAAACACTGCACCATGCGTTGAATCATATTCCATCTATCCAAAGAGCTAAGTTTGATATCAATAAAAGATGGCCCAGGTACGCCAATTAAAGGTTCCCCAACGAGAAAATGTCCGGGTGTTAGAGGAGGTTCATCAAGAGTAGAATTTACAAGTGTAAGTGGACGTGAATTTACACATGCCTCGACTTGAGTTAGAAGGGTAGAAAGCTCTTCGTATGTTAAGAATGTTTGTCCAATTACACGTCTCAAATGTCCTTTGACACTTTTCACTCCGGATTCCCAAATTCCTCCAAAGTGAGGAGCACTGGGTGGTATGAAATTCCATTGAGTTTGATCATTAGCGAGAATTTCAGAAATCTCACTAACAACCTGTGATTTTGAATTCTTGAATGCTAGATCTAATTCCCGAGACGCGCCTACAAAATTAGTTCCACGATCACTCCAAATTTCCTTACAGTGACCACGTCTAGATGTGAAACGTCGAAAAGCGGCTATAAAAGCAGCGGAAGAGAGGTCTGTAACCAATTCTAGATGAATGGCTTTTGTTACGGTACACACGAACAAACAAACATAAGATTTACATATCTTCTTGCATCTACCAGGATAAAGTTTAAGAGTAAAAGGCCCGGCAAAGTCTACCCCACTTGTGAGAAAGGGACGACTGGGTTTTACACGAAACTTCGGTAAATCTGCCATAAATGGCACAAGTGGATTAGCCTTTTGTTTAAAACACGATATACATTTAGTAATAACAGATTTGACAATATTTTTCAATCGAATAATCCAAAATCTTTGTCGAATATAATTTTCAGTAAGCCGATGTCCTCCATGAAGAGTCTTCAAATGAGCATTGGAAACAAGGAGTTTAGAAAGAGGACAGTTGTTACTCAAAATCACTGGGTGTTTCATGTCATTTGAAATCTCTGCATTACTAATTCGACCACCGACACAAATGATACCTAGATCATTAAGAAATGGATTAAGCGCAAATATTTTGCTTGATTTCTGAACTCGTTCACTATGTGACAAACGAGAGATCTCATCTCCGAAGGAAATGGATTGTGACAACTTGATGCACCGATTTAATGCATCATCTAGCTCGTCTGAGGTCAAGTAAACCGGCTCAGCAAAAGGTTTCTTTGCTATTTTACATTTACATTGTCTAACAAATCGCAAACAGTAAGCAGTGACACGTATCAGCTTAGATAGTTTTGAAAATCTCTTTAGGTAGGAAAATCCATCATTATTCGCAACAACGTTAACATTGGTTTGTATTGTTTTGACAATCTTTGCTTCTAAATCTGTAATAGGAACATCAATTTGTGAATGTACAATCTCAGTAGGATTCCATAAGAATTGCGGCCCATTCCACCATAGCTGTGACTGTTGTAAGTCTGACGGATACACTCCGCGTGAAGCCAAATCAGCGGGGTTATTTGCAGAACTAACATGATACCATTGAAGGCTGTTTGTGTATGTCAAAATCTCAGAAGTGCGATTTGCAACAAATGTAGTCCAAGTATTAGGTGTCTTACGCAACCATGCCAAAACTATGGTAGAATCCGTCCATGTATATGTGTCATTATCAGGTATGTTCAAAACATTTTTAACATGATTCATCATTTTAGCTAAGAGAACTGCACCACAGAGCTCAAGGCGAGGAAGGGAAATTTGTTTAACTGGCGCAACTTTAGATTTAGCCATCACAAGATATACCTTTACTTCACCATTACTTCCCCAAACTCTGAGGTACACCACTCCAGCGTAAGCAGCACAAGATGCATCACTGAATCCATGCAGTTCCAGTTTAGTCGTACTACCAGAAACTCCGAGCCATCGTGGGAACTGAATGATTTCAGCGTGCATGAAACGATCAAGGTAAGTATTCCATTCACTTTTTAGATCTGTTGGTAACTCATCGTCCCAATCTAAGCCAGCTAACCACAACTTTTGCATAAATATTTTAAGCAGTATAACTCCAGGTGTTAGCCAACCTAGTGGGTCGAAGGTCTTTGCAATTGTAGACAACACATTTCGTTTAGTGATCGCTTCATTGTTAGAACATTTTAGATTAAAACTTAGTTCAAAATTGTCTGTTTGTGAGTTCCAGGTTATACCTAAAGTTTTCATAGTATCTTCAATCTTTATATTTACTGAATTTTGAGACTTTTTGTCATCTTCAGGTATTTGTGACAACACTACTTCACTATTAGAAGCCCATTTGTGTAACGGAAATCCACCGCGAGCCAATAATTCCGTTAATCTCTTTTGTAACGTGACGACATCATCTTCAGTGGATGCGCCAGTCATCAAATCATCCATGTATACATCGTTCTTTAGTATCTTAGCTTCAACAGGGAAGTCATGTTTCTCATCTTCAGCTAGTTGATGAAGAGTTCGAATGGCCAGAAATGGGGCACAAGATGTTCCATACGTAACTGTGAGTAATCTGTATTCCTCGATAGGTTGTGTTGGAGATTCTCGCCATAAAATTCTCTGATAGTCAACATCCCTTTTGGATACTAAGATCTGTCGATACATTTTTTGTATGTCAGCAACTAGGCAGAATTTGTGTTGTCTCCATCTAGTGATCAAGTCTCTAACATCTTGTTGTAGTGGACATCCAATTAGAAGTTCGTCATTTAACGATTTTCCATTTACAGGTGCAGCACTTCCGTCGAAGACTACTCTTAGCTTCGTGCTTAGACTCGTCGGCCTAAGAACCGCGTGGTGAGGTAAGTAGTAAACTTTCTGTGTTTTCTTTTCTTTTTCAGGTACCATCATCATATGACCTTGTGATTCGTATTGCTTCATAAACTTCTTATACTCTTCCTTGAACTCAGGCTTGTGTGCAAAACGTTTCTCAACTTGGAACAAACGATTGACAGCAAGGGGTTTGGCATCACCAAGGTTTGTGGGGGGGTCATCTTTGAATGGTAAAGACACAATGTAACGTCCGTCATCATTGCGAGTGTAAGTATTTTTAAAGTGTTCTTCACATTGTTTTTCTAAATCAGTGATAGGTTTTTTGTGAGGTAAATTCTCTTCAATCTCCCAAAATCTTCGGAGTAACTGATCTGTCTCAACTTTAGTGTGTGCTACTACCATATTGTGTTCTTGTGCTACAGCATCAGTTTGTGAAACTCTGCCTGATATTAACCAACCAAGGCGAGAGTTGAGTGCGACCAGAGAATTATACTTGTGTAGACCTTCTAGTAAAATGTGAGCATGCACGTCGGCACCAAGTAAAACATCAATAGATCCTGGTTTGTGAAAGTTTGGATCAGCCAGATCCAACTGTATAGAAGAAGGCCAGGTATCTTGTGGAAATTCACGTGAAGGCAACAATGAAGTGAGTTTCTTGAGAACATATGCATTAACTTCGAAGGTGGATGCATCATCTTTAGTGGAGTGTATAGTTAGAGTGACCATAGATTTTGTCGTTACCATTGATGTGTTTGATATTCCAGAGATTTTGCCAATAACAGGTGTACGATCAAGATTCAATAGTTGAGATGCCGCCTCAGAGATAAAAGAACCCTGTGAACCTTGGTCAACAAGAGCTCTTAGTGTGTAAGTACCACTCTTCTTTGAATCGACATTTATTTCAGCAGTAGCTAAAATCACCAGATCATCGTTTGTTTCAGCTTTAAGGTTTACACTGACGTTACAAGAAGTTTTAGGTACAGTGTCATTTTCTTTAGGTGACTCTTTCTCCTTTTTGGTGTCAGTAGCAGTGTCATTCTTTGAAGTGGTTGTGAAATGCAGTAACGTATGATGTCGACGTCCGCATTTTTTGCACACTGTTTTCTGTCTACAATGGAATACTGAGTGACCCTTTACAAGGCAGTTGAAACACATGTTATTCTTCTTTATGAAATCTTGACGTTCAGATACATTAAGTGCGGCAAAATCTTTACAATGGCAAATATAGTGGTTTTGTGTGCAATAAGTACAAGTGCTTTCGACTTCAGTAGCAAAACTTTTAACGGTTGTTTGTTTTGGTGTTGGTTGTACAGTTTTTGTTGTGTCCTTTTTCAGAAGAGGTTGCGAAAGGTTAATCATTTCCATTGTTCTGAATCTTTTTTCGAGAAAATAGTTTAGTTCGTCGTATGTTGGTATGCTTGTGGAATTTTCCAGTGATTGTTCCCAAAGTTTGTGAGATTCGATGTCTAACTTTGAAACTATAACATGAACGATAATTGCATTCCAAGTATCGACTTTCAAATTTTTTAGTGACGTAAGACATTGGCTTGTGGTATCTAATAGATCCTTTATACTCTTAGCAGATTCAGTAGTTACTTTTTTCTGGTTTAAGAAACGACTAAGAATGTTATTCACAATAACTCGCTTGTTTTCATATCTCTCACTCAGTTTTTTCCAGGCATCGTCATAGTCTGCTTCAGTTAAAGAATAGTTTTTCAGCAACTGTTCAGCTTCTCCGGTTAAACTTGATTTCAAATAATGATGTTTTTCAATTTTAGTCAAACGATCATCATTGTGTATTAGCGAACAAAACAGATCTCTAAAACTCATCCACTGACTATAGTCACCGGAAAATTGTGGTATCACTATAGTTGGAAGCTTTGGTTTAGGTTTAGGGTCTGAATTTGAGTTATTGTTACTATTGTTTCCACTATTGTCTTTAGGTATATCATATAATCTATCTTTAAGCCAAGTCTTTAACTCCATGTACTCTTCTTCAACTTTCTCGAAATGTAAATCTAAATCAAATAGATATTCTTTTTTAAAATCATCTTGGTTTGTTGATGCACTAAGATACTCATAGCTTTTTGTATAACTTTCCCAATATTCAAGCAATAATTCCAAACGAGTATCCAAAAATCCTCGTGTACGTTTATCTTTCGCACTCTTCTTACTATTCGAAAGTAATTTTTCAATTCTACAGGAATTTTGTAACAGAATTGTAATATTTAATTTTATTTCTTTATCTGCCATGTTGTTATTTATTTAAATTAAATTCACTGTTATCAAAGTTCAAAATGTTCACAAAAGTTAAAGTTCAATTCGTAAAAAAAATACAAGTCCAGGAACACAATTTTGAAAGTGTGAAAAATTACAAGTCCAAGATCACTGCCAGAGACTATGTTAAAAATTCTCAAAATTTTTCTAAGTCTTTTTTGATCACGAAATCGGCTATGTCTTTTTACAACGTAATTTTTCTAAGTCCACAATTCACTGTTCATTGCACTAAGTTAATATTTGACACTTGCACTTTACTTACAGTTTATCCGTGAACGAAGGACCAATAGTCAATTAAACACTCACACTCGTTTACTTACGTTTATTACACACACTAGTATACTGTATAGATGGTACTCGGTCGCGCGAAATGCAGTGACTGTTAAGTATAAACTCAAAGACACATCGATACCGCGTTTCAGAAAACTAAGCACGCCATCTAGTGAAAAATTTTATAACTAAATATAAAATTGTGTGGAGGCTTTTTTCTTATTTTAACAGAATGTTTAACTGTATCTGTACGTACGTCCGTATTTGAGCTTGTTTCGCGTCGTAAGACGGTCTGGAGAATGGATTAACAACCTAGCATGAAATGGTCCACGCATTTGTTCTGTTTTGAAAGTATCTAGATTTTTTCCACTAAATATCGTTACGATTATCCTAGTCGACAATGAGATCAGAGTGTCTTTATTTAGAGTTTAGAGGTTCACCAACGTGAATCCCAAATAAATTGCCAAATATGGTTTATTTAGTGAAATGAAATGAAATGAAATGAAATCATTTATTTTTAACTTTTGGACACTTAGTTACGTCAAACAAAGTTACATTTAGTGGCGAGTTCAGCAAAGCAAAATGTGCGGTCTTTTGTGGAGAAGAGCTCGCCGAATAAACTCCACAAGCGTCGCATCTTTTAAAAATTATATATTTTTTTAATATGTAATATTATAGGTACAATATATCTTAATAAATTAAATTATATTAATAGCCAACTCAAGCAACCTCATTCCCATGGAGATCTGTCTTCTAAATAATCAGATATCTTGTAATATGCATTTTTAATCAATTTTTGCTTAACTACAACTTTAAACTTCTCTAAGGGTAAATTTTGTATAATAGTAGGAATCTTATTGTAAAAGCGTATACAGTCGCCCTTAAAACAATGTTTTATTTTCTGCAATCGACTAATGTGAGATGCCAATTTGTCTTTATTTCTAGCATAGTAGAAAGACTGATAAGTAAGTTATCTTCATACTAACGCACCGAGCGCGGCTTATATGTGTGCGTCATAGTATCTATGCGTCGCCGCACGCACACTCAAACAAAATCTCGACCCGTTTCTCAGTGCGCCAGTCGAGATTTGGTTTGAGTGTGCGTGCGGCGACGCATAGATACTATGACGCACACATATAAGCCGCGCTCGGTGCGTTAGTATGAAGATAACTTACTTATCAGTCTTTCTACTATGTTTCTAGTATTAAGAGCATGTCGATCACTATTCTTTGCAAATTTTGTAATATTTTTTTTTACATGTAATAAATTGTGGTAAATGTACTCCGATACTAATGTTAAAATATTAATTTCCTTAAATTTTTCCCTAAGTGACACTCTAGGCCTTAATTTATAAATTGCACGAACAGCCCGTTTCTGCAGCGTAAATATATTATTTGCATTTGCAGCATGTCCCCATAGAAGAATTCCATAGGTCATCAAGCTATGAAAATAACTAAAATACACTAATCTAGCAGTATCTATGTCGTCGGCATTTTGTATGATTTCGCCGTTTACATACGGCGTCGGCAATTTATAAACGCTCGCTGTAATGTAAAATGCCGAAGGCAAAATGTATAGGGTTGGCACAAAAAGGTTTTGAATAAGTCCGCACTCAGTTTTAGCTAAGTCCGTATTGCTAGCTGAAAAATAATGATGCACCTGTATATAATGGGGCGAAGCCCCCCCATTTCTGAAGTGGTATTCTAAGCCCTTATAGATTTTTCAACCCGATTACAAAAAGGTTACTGGTGCTGGCTTTGATAATAGTAGCCAGGGCGTCAACCGAAGCGGGGGGACGGGGGGGCGCAGCCCCCAAAAGAGGGGGCTCGGGGGGCGCAGCCCCCCGCTAAAAAAAACAAATCTCTACACAGAATTAAATCGATTGGTTAGGTTAGGTTAGACTGATGTCAATAACAGAGCGGAGGGAGCCGAGCGAGCGGAGCGAGCGTACCGCGGCAGCGGTCGGCGACCGCCGGAGAAATACATTTTTCAAAGTTGATTTTTGTGCCAACCCTATACATTTTGCCTTCGGCATTTTACATTACAGCGAGCGTTTATAAATTGCCGACGCTTTATGTAAACGGCGGAATCGTACAAAAAGCCTGCGACATCTACATCAGTAAGAGCTCTAATTCGTTTAACTGCATACGCCGCTGAACTCAGTTTGTTCGACAATTTATTTATGTGAGGATCCCATTGCAGTTTGGCATCCAAAGTAATTCCAAGAAATACAGCAGAGTCCACAAGGTCCACTCTCTGTCCCTTTATTATTATATCAGTTGCTACTGGAGTAACATTTGGTAACACAAATTTAAGGCATTTTGTTTTATTTTCATTGAGTAATAAATTATTTACCGTAAACCAGTTAACTACATCATGGATAGCATTGTTTACGTCGTCATAAACTAATTTTTGTCTTTTAACTTTAAAAATTAAAGAAGTATCGTCGGCAAACAGTACCAACCCATGTTTTTCTTTGATAAGATATGGCAAATCATTAATATACACTAAAAACAAAAAAGGACCAAGAATGGAACCCTGCGGGACGCCCATTTTTATCTTAGATCCAGGCGATCTTTTCCCATTAACATCGACCAAATGGAATCTATTCGTAAGATATGATTCAAGAAGATCGAGCGCCCGGTTTTTTACACCGTAATGATTTAGTTTCCTGACCAGAGTGCTATGATCGACACAGTCAAAAGCCTTGGATAAATCACAAAAAATGCCAATGGCATCCATTGAATCTTCCCAGGCATCAAAAATTTAATAATGAGCTCAACGCCTGCGTCAGCAGTTGAGCGACCCCGAGTAAATCCAAATTGATTTACGTGCATTAAATTATTTCTATAAAAATAACCCTGCAACTGATTAAGAATAAGTTTTTCAAATATTTTACTAAGTGTCGGCAGTATAGATATAGGTCTAAAATTGGTGGGGTCTGTTGTACTGCCGGCTTTGAATAAGGGTATGACTTTACTCAGTTTCATCAGGTCAGGAAACACACCATTATCAACACATTGGTTAAATATAAAACTTAGATGAGGTGCTATACAATCTATTATGGAACTTATTATTTTCACGGAAATTCCGTCAACGTCGGGAGTCTTTTTCATTTCCAGGGATTTGAATACCTTTATAATTTCGTCGCTGTTGACATGTCGAAATTTAAAAACAGTTTTGGATTCCTCAACGTTACGTTTAAGTATGGATTCAGCCTCAGTGGGAGACGAGTTCAAAGACTTGGTTGTCGAAACAGGAATATCAGTGAAGAAATTTTCAAAAGCTTTTGCAATTTCTAAGTCCGAACTCAAAATTTGGTTGTCTATTTTAAGCTTAAAGTTGTTGCTTGCTGGCTTAGAGTGGCTTAGTGCTCCCTGAAAGCCCAATAACTCGTACTCTTTTGGGTAAAGAGCGTATCTCTATTAATCCAAATGGATGATTAAACGGTCTTGTTAATATTGTGTGGCATTATAATTCGTTTAATGGTAAGAGACTTCGGAATAACATGTAATTGGTGTGCCAGTAGTCGTTCGGGTTTGGCTCGATGTCTGTCAAAACACATTCCCGTGCTGATGAGTGTAACAGCTGACGCTCAGCTGGTGGCGCATGGCGGCGGCCTCGCTCCCGCTACATCTAAATCGCCACGTCTGAGTTCATCGCCTAAACCGAACTATCTACTCTTTGTGTGTATGTTGCATCGCGCCGCCGCACCGTGGGAGAATGAGGTTACCTTAGAGAAGGAGGTTATGTTATGTAATGCCTAGATACCTGAAGAAATACTGAAGATCTTCAATAATCCAATTCGGAAATTACGTGTTATTTTGTTTCACTTATTCATTAAATATAGAGTTATAGTTTATTATTAAATAAGTTCGGTGAAAATATTTTTTTAAATTTTGAAATTCTTGTCTGTAAAAGAAACTTTTTATTTTATCACAACATGTGTCTATGGAATTATAATGTGAATGATATAAAGATTGGTTACTGAGAGCAAAATAGGGAACGGAGTAGGTATGCGAAAAAGCGAGTAATTAAAAGGTTGACAGCGAAGGCCGCGAGTTCCGCGTAGTGTTGCAACCCGCAACGCGCCGGCACAGGGCCGCTCACCTCGCCGTCTGCGAGTCACGCGTACCTTCGATTCCTTTCTAATGTACTTTCTATAATCTTTACACTCGATTCATCTGTATCAGACGCTCAGAGCTTCGTCTTACCGATGCCATTTTCCGCGGTTCTCAATTCTCCACCGAGTATTCAATTACGATGGAAAATTTTCTACTAGGTGTTAGTTGCGGATGCAGTCCCTCGCTACTTGTGGCCGAGCGCGGTCCAGTTATCTAGCCCGCCGGCCGCTGCGCTTGCGCCGCGCATGCATGCTTCAACATCAACATTCCAACTGCGGCGCGTCATCCTCGATACCTAGGTGACTTGATACGCATTTGACATTTGGATATCCAGTTTACCTATCTCTTTGTTCTTTGGACAACTTCGCCAATCAAAATTCATGTTACGTCACACAGCTAATGAATCTTCTGATACGATGATAGAGCGGCTATAATTTGGAACGAAATGGAAAGTGTAGGTACCGGTGTTGCACAACGCTATTGTCCTATGGTACTGGCCCGTCTATGAATTGTGGTGTGTACTTCATCCGCAGTGTGTAAGCGGTACCAAACTCAACTCCCGTCGGACGGACACTTTAATTAGAGCCGATAGCGATATAAATCCTACCACATCGTCGTCGCCGCTAGAAAGTACGCGTGATGTAACAATGCAGCCCGTTCTCCTCTCCGCGTGACCGATCCGTCTATACTTCTGTGTTGATTATTTTATTATGCAGCCACGCCATCAGCATTTGTAACTTAACTATTTATTTCTCCTATTTAAGTACATAGTTTTCACCCGGCTTTGGAAAATGTAATAGGAAGAGTTGTGAATTTAGCAGTCTAGTATTTTTGTTCCATTTTCTTCCTTGATGCATTCGACTGAACATAATTTTGAAATAGCTGGTTGGTTGGTACGAGTACCAAGAAATACTTTCTCATTTGTTAATGTTTGAAGTACAGACGGTTACCTACAGTACATAACGCCCGTGACCTTTAACTTTTAAGTTGGTATTTAGTATTTCGGTCAATAGGTAAGAATAGTTGTAGAGTAGCAGTATGCTAGACGGTAATAAAAATTCAAACGCTAGTCTGACTCGGGCGCCTTTCCTCACACTCAATTTGGATCAAAATTATTTCTAAGAATGATTGCACAACAGTTCTATAGAGCCGAGGGTGAAGCCATACCTTAAGTTAAGAAATTATTTTTCTATTTATGTGCGAAAGTCTAAAAATACAGGCAGAGAACAAATACGACTATAAATAAGCATTTACCACATTTTAGCCACCATTGTGAAAGTCGTTACAAGTGCTTATCTTGGTATGTACAGTAGGCAACACTGCGGCTGGACATGTTGACCTTGAGAGCGCCGTTATTTATAACGTAGCAGTAGAAACGAGTTTCGTAGTGCGAGTGTCCAGCCGCAGGTGCTGCTTACTGTACCTATGATATTCTTGTAAAGGTCTTATCTTAATTTTAATTAGCCTAGACCACCACTGTACTGTTTGTTGGAATAAGGCCTCCCGCTCCTTTCTTCTACTGCTCTTTCTTAACTTCTGCCAGACTTTCAAATAAATACCAGTCAAGCTTGTCTCGCCGTCTATCATCATATCATACTATATTATAAAGAGGAAATTTTTGTATTTGTGTGTGTGTGTGTATGTATGTTTGTAACGAATAAACTCAAAAACTACTGAACCAATTTCAAAAATTCTTTCACCATTAGAAAGCTACATTCACCCTGAGTAACATAGGCTACCTTTTACCGCGGGAAAATGCCTCATTCCCACGGGAAAAACTGTTAACGCGGGTTGAGATAAAGGAAAAGGAGTTAAATTAATGGCGGCGGTATTTCGACCCACTACTGCGCTGATCCATGCGTGCACGCAGCGCGTCGGCTTCCGGGTTCAAGCCCTAGCAGCGTGCGACAGGTGATAGCCGCATTTTCTTGCTCGCTGCGCCTACGCGCTACGTAACCAACCTCTCGCGAACACAGTTTGTTTACTAAACCATCTCTGTATCACTTAAGCCGCACACTTGAGTCACACGGTTAACCGTAACATCTCTTTCGTATGTTAAATACTTATTTATTTTCCTTATAATAATTTCTGTGAGCGTGAATCACTCTTTGTGGGTAGACAAAACCATAACCACAAAGTAAACGCTTGAATATGTTGTTTCTACGAGGAACATCCAATAAATACTATAATTATATTATATTCCTATTAACTTGTTCTTATAAAACAGGATGCGATACACTATTTTATTTATCCATAGCAGGAAAATATTTTTAGTAACGCATTACCGAAAAAATTAAAAAACCTACTCTGGGGGAGCCATGTTTGTAATTTTGTGTTTATGGCAACAATTTCCATTATAAAATTAGTTCTATTGTAATTCCGCAATATGGCGAAGTTATTTATTTTTCTGGTCGGGCTTCAACTCAGCTAATCAGTGTTTGTATCTTGTATTTTAACAATAATGATAGCTATTTTCTTATAAATTGCATTTTACCGATGATAGAAGATCTTCTTAAAAACTTGATATCTTATTTTGATGTAACGCTTTCTCTTCTATTGCTTCATAGGCTGTTACTGTTACAATCAGTCTTTCTCTTTTGAATCTGGGAGTGATATTTTATGAGCTAAATTCAAAATCAGTCATTGCCCAATTGGATTACACGCTTTATGTCAGATACGCAAAATGTCAGACACGCAGAGGGATAATTTAGCAGGGACCATGAATATTAATTTGTAGGAAATGGTTTTCAATAATTCCTTTATTGGGTCAAAGCATTTGAACATTAAATCATACATTATGCACGTACAAGTTGTATGATCTGGGGATTAAGTTCCTTGGTAATTAATATTTCCAAGACGAGGCTCTTTGAGCCAATCATCAATAGCAAGACTAATCTCTCCGCTATTAATAGATTGCTAAATAATATCAATAATACGTTGCTTTATCAAGCTCATAGTTTTGTTTAGTCACCGGCCCCAGTGCAATTAATTCAACGCTTAGCTACTCGTACTTTCACAGTACCTATATGTAGGTACTGGAAAAATACATTTAGCAACATACTGTTAAGGTACAGTTACACATGCTCATTAGTAGCACGAAAGCATGCTACTATTGAGCAGTTGCTACCTAGTAGCATGTGTATCGAAGCTTTGCTAATTATAAGCATGCTAATTTCGAGTTTGCTCAAAAATCGACAGTCGTGCGATTTTTGGGCATGCTACCTGCAGCGCGGGTAGAAGGGGGGGTGCTTTTAGCACGTGTGAACAGGTTTGCTTATTGAGCATGCTAGTATCGATCAATCGTTTGCATCAAGTTTTTGAACACACTGTATTGCAATCAAAATGGTTATTCTATTAAATTTTCTGGAGAGGGCCACTTAGATTTCCATTTTTCACGCACTGACACGGACAGAGAACTTGCTACTATGTCGATACCGAAGCCTAGCCTGTGCTCAATTAGCATGTGTGTTTAATCATTTGCTTTAAGCATGCTTATTTAAAAGTTTGCTTAAAAGAAGCATGCTAAACATAAGCAAATGTGTCAGTTCAAAGAGCATGCTCGCTTTAAGCATGCTAATAAGCATGACGTTTTATTAGCATGTGTAACTGTACCTTTAGCGTATGTTGTTGGGTCAGGCTTATCTATACTAGATAATAGTGTCGTAAGAGGTTTGTGTGCATACCTGCCGCCGCCAACCACTCAACCACCGCAATTGCTGCACGGCTCTACTTCAATTATTACCGACTTTAAGAACATGCATCAAACGTTAAAACTGTCAGTATGCGCCACGGGGAGCCCACGTATTAAAAACACGAATCTGCGATAGTGTCAAGGAGTCAGAGATTCAGGAGTTCAGAACCGATGCGATTGCGACAGACAACAGACACGTTACATGACGCACGATGAAATCATGAATAAACTTCACATCCTGATAGAGTTGAGATTACGTTATAAACTCCGACAGCTGCCGCTATTATTGTAATGTAACTATACGTTGCCAAAATGTCGGTGGTATTTATTAGTAGTAAATCTGCCGCTTCGATAGCGTACGCGGTTAGAACAATAAGGGAAATTCACACATTATGTCAAAGCGATGTATGGAGCAGCGCTCTCGCAATAGGCGGGTTGGCGGATAACAATGTTAGTGTTGAACTAAATAATGATTCGGTATTACGTAACGCTAAATACATATACATACGTACTGAGTTTGTACCTACGATAACAAATCACATAATCAAATAGTTCTACAACGAACGAGAGTTTGTTAAATTGTTACAAATTCACGCATTTTTACCCGACTGCAAAGGAAGGGTTATGTTTTTCACGCGTATCTGTGTATGTATGTATGTGGGATTCTTTATACCCTCGAATCATCTAAACGGCTAGACGGATTTTAAAGAATGAGGTGTCTATCGATTCGTCTGAACCGTGCGATGGTTATAGGCTAGGTTTTGTTTTAACAAAACCAAAATGGCGGCCAAAAAATACAAAATGGCGGTATAGACGAAAACAAATTTTTGCGTACCATATTAAGTGGCACATCATTAGATAGGTCCTTCAAAATTAAGATGATGTTTCTTGAACCAAATTTCATAAAACTAAAAAGTCTTCAATAAAAAAGTAAATTAAAAAAATATAAAAACCCGACTGCTTGACTTTTTATTTACTTTTTTTGTACTTGTTTCCATGGTAGTTAAACTTCATTCTGTCTTAAAATAAATTGAATTTTAATTTAAATCTATAATAATAATAATAATAATAATAATAATAAAAACACTTTATTGCACACAAAAGAAAATAATAACAATATCAATACAAGTACATAGAGTGCGCAAAGGCGGCCTTATCGCTTGTTTATACTATTCTTAACTATTACATTATCTAACATGGTTATACCTAAATTGACAATAATTAATCTATATTCTTATAACAATGATTTATTTGAAGAAAATAAGTAGAATTACCAAACTTTGCCACAGATAGTATGAATTCAAACGGTTCTCTACTTCCCTATTCATAAACTTAAATACAGTCATACCTTTTTGGACACGTGATTAACTGTCGTCGTATCACTCTAAATCAATCAACAGCAAAGCCACTTCTGCCCCGCACTCGCATATGGAAATCGGCCTATTAGTATTCCGAACTCCAATATAATTTTAATAATGATTTCAACTTTAAGCTCTTTGTCTAACACTTACATTTCCTTCGTAGATGTCTTCGTTTCCACCTGACTCTATCTATATTGTATTTATTACTGCGCTCTGAGTCGTACTAATGTCTCTATCTTCAAGAAATCAAACTTTTTTATCAGTTAAACAGATAATTTGCTGGTAAATCACCAAAGTTTGTTAGGATATATATAATTGTCTTCACAGCCCACATGCAATGATGAAATAATTGATCGTTCTGCTAATAACTATAAAAGGTAATTTCATTTATAAAATTCTCTATCCGTTCGCCCGAGATGTCGATCTATGACCGTATGAATATAAAACAGGAGGTTAGTAGATGTCCTTGTTGTAGCTATTTAAGCGTTTCGATTGTAATGAATGAATACTAGGAATATGGCAGTAGGTATTACTTATTAATTCCATGAGGAAATGTCAATTAGCCGCCAGATAATATATGTATAATATCTTATAAAGTAGTTGTGAAACAATTTAGAATCAGTAGGTTAGGTACGCTTAGAGGTCATTTCGTTTCTACCCTCCTTTTCCTCCGTCAGAGAAATGATCAAGACACGGGATCTAAAACTAAATGTCTAATAAGCATTTCCGCACCGGTCGTGGTCATTTCATCAATCGAGGAAGCTCAGTAGCGTTGTACATAATAGATTTTTTTTGTTTCACACAGCTACCTACAAGCTTTAGTACATAGGTAGGTTTTACATAGATAAAACATCAAAATTACTTAGTAGGTTTGCTACATGGGATATCATCTGAATTACCATGAACAATGCCGTCAATTCAATCCAATGATTCCTAATCCCATTTGTAAGTGGAAGTAATTAGAGTTAAATGTTAGTTTTCAACAGCTCGTAACAAGTGACGTTGAAACAATCTAATAACCTAATAAAATAACACTTGTAAAACACGGAAAGTACACGTTAGTTGGTGGCAGGGGAGCAAGTGAGCGTGTCGAAGGCCGTTGTTCGAGTCCCTTGCGGCACCACGGAGCGGCATGCGGCTGACTATACCCTCCCCCACTGCTTGTCGTAATTACTGCCCTGATTGCTACACTTATATCCCACTGCTGGAGAAAACACTTGATTCGCCTGAGTTCTGGCTTTAACATCTTATGGTATGTTTATTACTTAATACAAGTGCATCCTATTCTTAAATAACAGAATAAAAGTTCATCTTAAAGTAATTCATGATATCACCATTATTTAAAAAAACTTGTTGTAATTGACACCTTTAGATAAACCCGATGCACTTGATTATTTTTAGCACTTAATAAAAGTGCTAAAAATAAATGCCAACCTAAAATAAAATTAAAAACAAATCCGAGAACGTAAAGGATTCGTTCTTGGACATTGAAATGATTAAAAAAGTTTTAGTGTCCAGGCAACCTTGTCTGGCACCTACCCAGATCAGTCGGCAGTGTACCTACATTGTTATATCCACTATCAGAGGATAGTGGATGTATATAATTATGTTCCTTAGTTGAACATCCTCCTTGTTCCGTAATATCTCCGACCGCACTTTATCTCTGCGGCGGCGGCTGTCGAGAGCTCGCAACCGCAGCGCGTGCGCCGCCGCCTTTGTGCTCCTCGTCGTTGCTCACTCGGAGGAGCCAAATTTAAACCCTACACCTGAGCTTTGACAGGATTTAGGGCAACAACCTTTACGACTGAGGAGTTCAAACCACATGACGCAATACTATTTCCATTCCATCTAGCTTTCCTTCTCCCGCTTTCACTCTATCTTTCACTGTCTGTATAAAGTATTTCCTATGGTTAAAAGATTCCTATTTCCTTCCCCGTGATCCCATTTATCAGCCTATGAAATTGTTTTTCCTACTTGTGAATTTAGCTGTATAGAGCAGTGGTGCCCATACTTTTTCTTAAGGAGATCGACCTAGCAAAAAATTATGACTAAGGGATCGACATTCCAACCATTAAACCCACCAAATATTTATCAAGAAAAAAATTTGCATAAGTAAAACTACATTAGGTGCAAAGTATCAATTTTTCATTAAATTTTTAATCACCCAATATTACAAAAATAAATTCACATATTAGTGGTACAATAATAAAAATTAACGTGATGCTGATGTCGAAGCGTGACATTGGTGGTCTTCCGCGAAATGTTCGTAGTTAGGAATATTCTCAGTTAAAGCCAGACGCAAGCAGGCTGTCAGGTGGTCATTTGTGAGACGAGTACGATATTTTGATTTTATTACTTTCATATGAGAAAATGCAAACTCGCACAGATATGTCGACGCAAAGAATGCAGTTATTTGCAGTGCTATTTGCTTTATTAGCGGATATTTCATTTCGGGTATACATGACCAGAAAGGATTACATGAGAGAGAACGCCAATCAGTCACATTTTTGTTTTTGTACGTCGCTTTTTTCTTTAGCAAAAAGCTACAGTTTAGAGGTCGATCATTCATTTTATCATTCATCCTTGGCGATCGACTTCAAAACCTCTCGCGATCGACCGGTCGATCGCGATCGACCGTATGGGCACCTCTGGTATAGAGTAATTTTAACATTTGTAATAGATAGGTTTATAAGGATTTCTCATACTTTAGCGTAGCCATGATTGTTTAAATTTAAAAACATCACTAATAACAAAGACCTACCTACCTATATAATTTTCATAGTTATTGTAGATTGAGTTAGCTTCGCCGTACTGCCGCCGCCAACGCTCTGTCCGCCGCCATGCCGCCAATATAGTCCGGGAGCCGAGGGCCTAAACACCTACCTCATCGAGTACCCCAACAGGCTATCTCTAGGTCGTTAACCGTCACTTAAACACTGAAAAAAAAAATAGTCTGCCAGAGCCGATCCTGCCGGGTCATCGAAATTTTTGACGTATTTTTTTCGTGGAACTTACCTCATAAAGTACCCGAATGAAAGTGGTGGCATCAGTTAACCATTGATTAATAATGTATAAAAAAATTGGTCTGCCACTGCGCAACCTGCCGGAAGTACTTGGCAGACGCCCTGAAATGTGCCCATCTGACACCCTTCACTTACCTCATCGAGTACCCCAATAGGCTATCTCTAGATCGTTAACCGTCACTTAAACACTGAAAAAAAAAATAGTCTGCCAGAGCCGATCCTGCCGGGTCATCGAAATTTTTGACGTATTTTTTTCGTGGAACTTACCTCATAAAGTACCCGAATGAAAGTGGTGGCATCAGTTAACCATTGATTAATAATGTATAAAAAAATTGGTCTGCCACTGCGCAACCTGCCGGAAGTACTTGGCAGACGCCCTGAAATGTGCCTATCCGACACCCTTTGACAAGTTTTGACCTGGCAGACCTTGTGATCCATTATCACAGGCATTTTGGTTATTTTTCGGCGTTGGTCCCATCGAGGTACTCGATGAGGTAGGTGAAGGGTGTCGGATGGGCAATAATGGGCATATTTCAGGGCGTCTGCCAAGTACTTCCGGCAGGTTGCGCAGTGGCAGACCAATTTTTTTATACATTATTAATCAATGGTTAACTGATGCCACCACTTTCATTCGGGTACTTTATGAGGTAAGTTCCACGAAAAAAATACGTCAAAAATTTCGATGACCCGGCAGGATCGGCTCTGGCAGACTATTTTTTTTTTCAGTGTTTAAGTGACGGTTAACGATCTAGAGATAGCCTATTGGGGTACTCGATGAGGTAAGTGAAGGGTGTCAGATGGGCACATTTCAGGGCGTCTGCCAAGTACTTCCGGCAGGTTGCGCAGTGGCAGACCAATTTTTTTATACATTATTAATCAATGGTCAACTGATGCCACCACTTTCATTCGGGTACTTTATGAGGTAAGTTCCACGAAAAAAATACGTCAAAAATTTCGATGACCCGGCAGGATCGGCTCTGGCAGACTATTTTTTTTTTCAGTGTTTAAGTGACGGTTAACGACCTAGAGATAGCCTATTGGGGTACTCGATGAGGTAGGTGTTTAGGCCCTCGGCTCCCGGACTAATAATGTTGGATTACTGAACTTATGAACTGTAAAATGCAACCAAGTATTAATAATGCCATATGAAACCTGCCTTCATTCACTGCTGTCGCGTGAATGGACTCCATTAAGGGCTACTAATTGTCTGGCACGAGTAGCTGTAATGAAGTAGACACGCACTATGGGTATTGTAAACTTAAACAATACTGTACGCCCGTAGATTACAATTAGACTAAATGCCCGATTTGATAGTAACTTTCTTCGTGCACAAATTGATTGCTAATTTGGCGCCCGATTACCATCTCAGCAGAAATTTTCTTTTCCGCAACTAGTTACAATATTGTACCTCAGAGTAGGTACCTAATTACTAACCTGTCTAGTATTATAATATGTACCTAATTCAACACGTATTACATTTAGAAGGTAGGTCTTATCTCAGCTTCAACTGAAATAAACATAAAAAGCACCTCAAAAGTCAAATTGAGGGCGCAACCTATTCCATACCGGAAATACATACGCACGCAAGCAGGGGAGTGTTTTCTTTTTTATCTAAATGTGCGCGCACCAAAAACACAAAAAAAGCAACTGATTCTTTTGAACTATCTACGGAAAATTTTACAACGACGGTCAAAAAGTATCCTGCAGGCGCTTAATACAGTAGGTGCGTCTTTATGGTAAGGATAATGCGAAAAGAAACATAAACCCACATTAGGTACTACATCTTCAGAAAAACGGTAAACGGATGTTCTGCGAGCTGGTCACTATTAATCTAACTTTTTTAGCTAAATATGATCGTCAAGTTGCCATTAAACCATTAACACCTCTAAGAGTAACAAAGTAGCTTTGTGATGCACGACATTGTGTGTCTGATAATGATAACACAAGATTAAGACTGTGAACGGACCCGTCCATGACCAGCAAGCTTACAACTTACAGCGCAACGTGCGAGAAGCTTAAAAAGATGCCAATCGCGACATAATGAATCACAAAACAAATTCGGCTCTTATGTCACTTTTGAAACGCTGTCGAGCTTCACGGGCACTACGTAGTGAGTCTGCAGAGTTGCTAGTTTTGTCCAGTTTCTATGAATGCAGCTAAAGAATACTTTATAATCATAGGTGCAACGTTTTTCTATTTCGATGGGTGCAACCGAGAACGGGCGTGGGCGTAGTGTGGTAGGGCGTAGGGCGCTATCGGGGATTTGGCGCGCGACAATAACGGAAGGGAAGAGGCGCCGTATCCTGCGAAAGATAAGCACTCAGCTGCATCTGGGGCCCGATCACATATTACAAGTAAAATTCAGTGTATATCGCGTATTTAGTATGGCGAAAATATTAATGTTCGCAATGAACATCAAATTGCGCTTAATTGTGTAGCTGCGAAAGAAGCCCTTGATTGACTAACCGCGACATTTAAGAGCTTTGATATTATACTTAATGAAATAATAGGATGAAATGTAAATGTCAGATTCAGCAAAGCCCACGACAGTTATTCAGTTCACCATTATTATATTTACCAACTAGCTTTCCGCCTCGTATTTCCCAAATTTTGTTATCTCATTGAAAATTAGCAGAGTTTCGATAAATATTCTCACCTAATTAAATAACTAATTTGCCTTTCAATGTATGCAAATAAACACAGTGGAAATCGATTTCGAAACATCTCCAGCAAATTCACACTGTCACTTAAAACTAGGCGTATAATGCTAATGACATTTTTTACATTGACTCTTGTGGTTGCGTGTACGCATTCCGCGTTGCACATTGTGAATAATGTATGCGGCATAGTTCGTGCTCCATTTACGTTATCACGATGGTAAAATAAATATTCCGCTCGTTATAATTTTTGCTATTAAGCATTGTCAACATTATAGATATGGACTGTTAGTTACATGAGCCTAGAATTACGCGAATGCAATGCTGAGGGAAATACCAATACCACATCCGTTTTATAACTTATGTAACAATTCTAATAATTGAATGGAACGGGTATAGCTGTTTTATGATGTAGCACTCAATTTACCTATTTTTTAACGTCACAGAATGCAAAAAAATGATGATTTAAAAGAAAAACCACTAGATGTATTTAGTTTAAAGAGATCTTAGATATGTTTCACACCCTTCTCCATCTCTTACTCGTACGTTCTCTCGCCCGTTTCTTTTCATGTTTTAGTTGATGATTAGTGACAGCAAATCTAGCTGCTGTCAGGTAAAGAGTGACGTTCACCATAAAAGCTCATTGCAAAAATAAAAGCTCTAATCACTTAAATTGCTTAATTAAAGAATAAGCGCTAATGTCATCTTTTACTCCCAAAGATTTGGATTATAGTTAGCAGTAGTGTAAGATTGGCGCAAACGACCGTTACGTGTATCTTTATTGTGTATGTGCTTAACAATTGTGTAGAGAATTTGCTCAATTGTTATTCAGTTCAGCTATCGGCGAGACTCGAGACATAATGCTGCTGAGCGGGCGAGTGAGTGATCGAGTCGTATCGTACCTATCTGCCATGCGCCGGAGCATTCGGAGGTCGATGGTCGACTCGCCACTCAACGACCCCTCCCAAACAGATTGTCTTTATAACAAACCAAATAAATATATTCCGATTCCGACGAGACAGTGGAATAAATTCACGCAACATCAAATGCTAGAGACGTTTGCATTGTAAAAATTAAACTTACTTAGTTTCCCATGAATTAATGAATAGTATAAAAGTAAACCACAAATGAATTAGTTCAAACTTCGCTAATGATTCATATTTGTTCATAGTTTATTTTATTTACCTTATCTGTGGTCAACTTAATGAACCGTGTGGGTTTTCCTGTATATGTATTAAGTATTGCTAAGTGTTTATAAGAAAGTTTTATATATTCGAAACAGCAGGAAAAAAATTAATTTTGTAATAGCTTTCCCATAGAATGGCGAAACAAATTGCAACGCTAACAAAATGTGTCTTGTGGCTTTTAGATCTATAAAAGTCATTTACAATACATGTGCTCGAAAAGGAGCGTTTTCTAGGCAGCCAAACAGTGCGGAAAGTGGCACTTTTCCGCACTAGTGCTTTTTACTTTTCAGTTTTTTTTTAATTTTTTCTCAGCCTGTCATTCAGCCAGTCAACCTAACATTTCAGTATTTGAGATATTTTTATTACCAATTGTTACTAATATAAAGGGAACAATAAAAATAACAATTCAATAAACGCGTTTATAATTAGTATAATTACTTAAGAAATTGATTTTTATTGATAAATTACGTTCAAATATTAATTAAAAATTTGCGTGGCTGAATAAATTTTACTCATTGCCTTATTGCGATTTGACAGCTTTGCACATGCGCAGTAGATGTTTTTTTCAGCGCGAATGTGTTTTATTTATGAAGCCCGTCATTTTATACGCCTTTTTAATATAACTGTTTCTTTTTCTTGCACAATGTATTGTAAAATCTTGTATGATACACGTGCGAAAGATGATTTCCGACTCGTGTCGGCTTATACACTCGCTCGCTTTGCTCGCTCGTGAATAAAATGACACTCATCGGAAATCACATACTTTCCGCCCTAGTATCATAAATAACTATTATCATCGTTTATCATTATTGTATTTTTATAAGGTCGATGATCGACCTAGTAAATATGTCTCGACAGTCATTGAGCTTACTGACCCGAAGAGGATGTGAGATGCTCTCCCATCCATTCCCTTCCGTTTCTAAAATCTATGATTCACAAAATACTACTTTCATCCTTGAAAGTATTATTAGGTATTAATAATACATTGAGAAATAAGTCTCAAACAAAGCTACAGCTTCAACTTATAAATTGTAGCGGAAAACCAAAATTAAAAACAAAATCTGAAACTAAAACTTATTGGTATACGAATTTGTGTACTGAAATAATATCCCACCTTCCAATGTTTCCCAACTCATTATTTCTCTTTCTACACCATTTTAATTTCAATTATGTATGACATGACGTACTTAGTGAAATTTATTAATAAGACGAACTTGTAAGGGTTTGTTTTATTTTTAGAGCAAGTGGACTATGGTGAAATGAATTGGGGGGAGCGTGCAACGGAGTTTTTTTTTTGCCGGGCGAGTGGCGGACGCGGCGGCACGTGAGCTTTTCACGGGCTCACCGCCGCTGCCGGTCTTTCACGATTGCTCAAACAAAAATGAGCAGCCGAAGTCAAATTGGCCCCGATCCAGGAATAGGCCATCCAAAGTTCAAGTGTACGCCGTTTCCGGCGAGATGTAGTGGCGTAGTAACTAGTAGTAGCCTACGATCGATGATGGTGCCGCTACTGCCGCTGTTTTATGATGATGCTGTAATTAGGAGGCTGTAGTATCTATTGGATTTTTATTTTCATTTGGACCTAACAGACATGCGAGTCTGAGTATTTAGAACCAATAAGTAATGTAAAGGCGTTAGAGAAACATACCAAAAGCATTTAAGACGTTTTATTATGAAAAAGTCATTTATGATTGCCGGTCGCGACCCCTGTAGCGTAGGTGGGACTGAACTGAAAGGCAGTACCTATGTACGTTACGTCGTTCGGGAAAGCTCGAGAGTGGGCGCGACCGCCCGCCGACACCCGCCGTGGGCGTGGGCGGCTCTTGCGGGGTGCCTGCCAACTTTTCATCCCATAATTCCCTTCACAATCACTTATTAATAGATAATGGTGTCGATTCGGTGTTGGCCAATGCACTAATCTTAACTAAAATTTAACTAAAATTTAGTTAAGATGTGTCAGATGACATATTTAGCTATTCGGAACGCACGACTTAACTTAATTTTGTATGGAATCTGACAGGACTAAAAATAAGTTGAACTAACGCCATTTAGCTATTCGGGAACGACCATTCATCTGTCATTTTTAGTTCGTTATCTGTCATTTTTAGGTGTTTTGAACTTAAAATGGCCTTAATTTAGTTCCGTTTTTTTAGGTGTAGACTTAATATATTTTGTAAGTTTTGAGGTTAACAAACTAGGAAATCAGGAAAAAATTAAATAGTGATGAGTTGCTTCAGCCAATCTTTTTTCGTTAATCCTGAATATTTACTGAATAGCTCATCCTCAGTCAGGTCAGCGGGGTCGGTCGAGTCTTTCAGCTAAAAACTCCATAAATCGTACAAGCAAGAGCATGCTAAGCAGATAACTTTGGATTTTGCACCTTTCTTATGTCCATCGAATAAGGAACAGAATCGCAATCGCGTTGGCCCTGCTTAACCTTCACTTAACAGTACGTACAGAAGCCAGCACATGCAGTTGGACACTTGCACTACGAAATTCACCCCTACCGCTACGGAAAACGGGCGCTCTCAAGGTCATAATGTCCAGCCGCATGTGCTGCTTACTGTACAACAAATCGACCATAAGTTCTATTTTGCTATTTCGTTTTTGTTATACGCAGAAAAAATATAAATTTCTAATTTCCGAAACTAAAACGGAACGTAACACATACTAAGTTGCGTTTCGTTGCGCGTGCGTTCGATTCACTAACGTTCACTTTATCGCGGATTAAGGTTGCATGACTTTATACCTTTGCCTTTCTGTTCAAAAAAAACATTGCAGGAGCGTGCACAGAGTGAGATAATGTGTATCCGAACGTTAATCGTGTCAAGATTTGTTAAGTCCTGTCAAAAATGAACTAAAATTAGTTAAGATAAGGCGGGTGCAATACCGAATTAGCCCCAATGTCGATCATTAAATTTCATTTACCTATTTAACACTACCCACTTACAAAAAAATTCAGGCTCAAGGTCGGGTCAGGAGTAGGTACTCTAAACTGACGAGCATGCATGATGATGAGACTAATGAATGTGAATGAAGCGAAAGAGGTAGGTATGTCTAGATCGTAGCAAGTGGAAGGAAATGATTTCTGCCTACCCCTCCGGGAAAGAGGCGTGACTGTATGTACAATAGAATGCCAATTTCTTCCACGTGTATTATTAAGTACTTAACGTTCGCTATTTGCACACTTGTTAAATTCGCTACGGAGACTTGCTATTAAGATAACAAAGAGTGGAGTCCTCGAACTCCACTCTTGTGTCGCGCGCACACGTTGTTATTTTTAGGCTTTATAGTAGGTTCGATGCTTAGAGTATAAATAGAAAAATTTCTGGAAGGGTTCGATGATATAGGTTATCTGGGGTGCAGACTATGCACGTGGGCGCCTTGCGTCAGGTCGCCCGCGCCCCTCGTCTGCCCGAGTCTGCGCTCTAAACCCTAACTCCGTCCTGGGTTTATCCCGAATATTTAAAATGAAATAGATATGGCATGATTTTTTTTTATGTTGTATTTATTATTTTTAAGAACAGTTGTGATTATTGTTATGTGATACATAGTTTATTATTTTACTACAGTATTATAGTAGAGTATTTAGTGCAAATGAATGTATGGGAACCATGTAAAATTGGACGAGTGGATGAAACTTGGCATGGTGTTAGAATAGGTGGACTTGAGTAGAAATCCACCGGGACCCATGACTCGTACCCCCTCTGAAGCCGGGGGGAGGGGGGTGAAGTTCGACTTTGCCGCCCTTCTTGTTGACGCTTATATATCTAAAACCGTATGTACTATGACAAGTTTGGTATCATTTTCGGATAACTCGTTAACGTAAAATTCATTTTTGCAATTATAAAATAGGGTTGCCATACAAAAAAACTAAATTATAGAACAAAATTCGCAAAACACGAATAACGCTTTTCCACATAAACATCGTTTACTTTTCCCATGGGAATGGTATCGATACAAAAAAAATATGGTCGGGTAGCAACATTCACGGGCTTTACAAATATATAACTTTTTTGGCACTTACTTGATAAAAATTCGGTTAAAAAAAAATTGCATGCGCGGCAGACAAAGGATTAAACATGGAACTAGCTCCAAGACCAAATTAGTCCCAAAACAGTGGTATTAAGGGGTGGTAATGTATGGCAGAAATGTTGTGGATGTTACAAAACCTTCCAAAAAAAAAAAGCGATGTAGAAGATCAGGTCAGAATGGAAAGTTAGAGCGGCCGGAAAAAACGGTAGGAGATTAAGAGGTGGCGCCGTAGTAAAGCTTATTGGAAACCTTGGTCAGACTTTAAAACCAAAAATAAATACCAAGATGGCTGATTTCAAAACATGGCAAACGCTGGCAATCCAACAAATGTAGCTTAGCAGGTGCAGACAATATTTCTGTTGACCAGTAATAGAATCAAGTTTTTTTTTTCTTTGCTACTGGATTTTTTGACCACTGTTTAATTTTTGCGTGGAAAAGACTGTTGCACTGCTGAAACTCAGATAACCATTTGATGACCTCAAAAGCTATTGTCGGCACTGTGTCATTCATGCTTAAAAAATACTGGAAATAATGCTTGGCTGACATCCTCGCAGTCCAAAAGTCTTCTCTGAATAAGCTGTATTCTGAACAGAAAAACCCTGCTCAGCTGTAACAAAATCTTGAACCTCCCACAGCACATACCTCTGATTGAAAGAGATCTGCGACGTGTATCTGGTAATAACTCACCAAGCGCAGGCCTTTGAGACTGTGGATAGGAATTTAACTTATGTACTGTAAATCCTTAGTTGCTAACAAAATGTCTTGAAGCTGGAACCTTTAACGATCCTATGTTGCACCTTCGGAATCCAGCAGTCTTTCATGATACTTTATTGCTACGTTGGATAAATCGTTCTTTTATTGGCAACGCTGCTTAAACGCAAACGACTCTACTTCCCTACTGTTCACCAACTTCCCCAACCTTCAACCCTTATTATGGTCTTCTACCTCGAACTCTTGTTTACGCTTAGTTAGCCTTACGCTGGCTGATCCATCTGCCTGATGATGCTGACTAGCTTAGTAGCATTATATACAGCAATTGGTTAGTTTGACACAGTAAAGATATCGGCAGGTAACTTTTGAGATCACCTCAAGGCTTTCTGAGTTTCAACAGAGCAACAGCTTTAGTTTTTGCCCCAAAGAGGTGGAATCTCAGCAGAAATTAAACAGGGTTAAAATAAACCAGTAGCCGAGAAAACGAAATGGGTTCTTGGTTCTATAACTGATCGACAGAAATATTATCTGCCCCTGCTTTGCTATATTTGTTGGGTTGCCAGCGGTTGCTAGTGTCTTGAAGTCAGCCATCTTGGGACTTTTTTTTTACCTTTCAAAGTCTGACCAAGGTTCCCAACAAGTTTCACTACGGCGCCACCTCTTAATCTCCTACCGGTTGTTCCGGCCGCTCTAACTATTCATTCTGACCTGATCTCCTACATCGCTTATTTGTTTGGAAGGTTTTGTAACATCCACAACATTTCTGCCATACATTATCACCCCTTAATACCACTGTTTTGGGACTAATTTGGTCTTGGAGCTAGTTCCATGTTTGAACCTTTGTCTGCCGCGCATGCAATTTTATTTTTTTTAACCAATTTTTTATCAAGTAAGTGCCTAAAAGTTATATATTTGTAAAGCCTGTGAATGTTGCTACCCGACCATATTTTTTTTGTATCGATACCATTCCCATGGAAAAAGTAAACGACGTTTATGTGGAAAAACTTTATTCGTGTTTTGCGAATTTTGTTCTATAATTTAGTTTTTTTGTATGGCAACCCTATTTTATAATTGCAAAAATGAATTCTACGTTAACGAGTTATCCGAAAATGATACCAAACTTGTCATAGTACATACGGTTTTAGATATATAAGCGTCAACAAGAAGGGCGGCAAAACCGAACTTCACCCCCCTCCCCCCGGCTTCAGAGGGGGTACGAGTCATGGGTCCCGGTGGATTTCTACTCAAGTCCACCTATTCTAACACCATGCCAAGTTTCATCCACTCGTCCAATTTCAACCGTTTTTTGCACTAAATACTCTACTATTATAATTATTTTTCTCTTTGGTTTATCCAGCTGTAAATGATAAAGTTGAAACGAACCATCGTGTTGAAAGACTTGAGCCTAGACTCCATAGTTACCAAGCCTATAGCTGTACCAGATTGGCCGCGGGGATATCGCTTGCTTAGCTCTAAATGCAAAATCATAGGAGAAAAAAAGTTTTATGAAATAAATGTTGATTTGTTGTCATCCTTGTAAATATTAACCAGAGAGGTGGGAGTCGCTTTCTGATATTAACGCTGTTAGATAAGCTTATTGAGATTTGCGATGAGTGGCGTGACGGGTGAAATGTGGCTTTATTTTGTTTTGTTCCTACAATTTCTGTAAAATATTTTTCCATATCTGCTCTATAAGTATAGAATAGATCTAATACACAGCCCTACTTGCGGGAGCAAAAACACCTTTGGTTGTCCGAGAGTACTATTATTAATTCTGTGTCTAAGAAAAATTGTAGCTGTTCTGAAAACTGCGGCTTTGTGTACCGTAGTTACCTAATTATCATCTTTGAAACATGGACTCTACAAATAGACAAAATGTCTTGTACATGCTTATTGCCGCAAAATTTGGCCTTTTTTGTGCTATTGTGAAGAAAGATGTATAATATATTTTAATTCGCGAAGGCTAATCGTCTCACGGTAGGTATGTCAGCGGCGACGTCTGTAGCGACGAGCACATCTCAGGGCGTAGAGCCTCGTCTCGCTTGCTCTGTGTCCTCGCATTCAAATGTAAATAAATTCTTGGAACGTCTCAACGAGACGCGTTTGTATGAATGCTCTTTTTTCACTTCTGGGATTCCCGTTTGCCAAAATATAGGTTGCTTAGCTGTTGTTATGCGTCTTAGCAAATCGTTATATTAAAACTAAACTATATTGAAAGGAAGCCGTTAAATCCAGCACCAGGAACTATAATTAGATGCTAATGATAAAATTAATCCAAACTCACATTTAACTTGATTGACAGGTTGCGGAAAAAGTTTAACAGTTTATTCAGCTCACATTATCCTCAACATTTACTAAGTTTAAGGTCACAAAAGACTGGAAATCAACTGGAACTTTATTTTAAATCAAAACTCGTTTTTATCGTACATTATAATAGTTAAATCGACAGTTTGATGTGTGTGTGTGTAGTGTGTGTATTTACGTGCGTCAGAGGCGAGATTACGTTTCGATTCAATTACCCACCCACCGATAGGAAAAACATAAAAATTTATTCATTAAATTAGCTCTGACCTAACGTGAAATCAATATAATACAGCAGAATATTACGCAATTTTATTTTGCATTCATATTACACAACAAATTCTAACGTCAATTTTGTAATCTTAATTTCAGTTGCATTCGTTCCACCCAAAAAATAAAAACATTATGTTTTCCTTGTGTCTGGCTGGATGTTGTATATTTAGGTATATATGTATGTATACCAACCCATAGTACAGGCTCTGCCTAGTTTGTGGTCAGAAGGCCGTGTGTAAGATTTTCCACATACCTATATATTTTTATTTATTTTTTATACGAAGTAAATTACCAATAGAAAAAAATGTATATACCTAGAAGAGATTTATTTGGTCGAGACGTTTAGTAGTTTAAATTTGTTTTTCCAAGGTTTGTTCAGCTTAATAATTAGCTATATTATATAATAGGTACGCAAGTCGGCGTTGACTTTATTCGATAAAAAATATTTTATTTAGCTGAACACAACTTAAGAAGTGATTGCAGCAAGCAACGTTCCAAAGATTGAAATATTTAGTTTGGCAGCTGTAGATCGTATCGAATCTATGATAGGCGTTATTAATGATAATGAGTGCTGCGTGGACGGTTGTGAGGGCATCGCGCGGTCGGCCGTGACCCTGCGCCTGCGACGAGCGAGGGCTGCCACGGGCCCGCGGCCCGACACATCCGCAGCCCTATTTATTACTTTTACACAGGGCTTAAGGGCTGCTTAGCAAATACTGACAGGACATAATCTGACCTTCAGCAGAAGAGCTAAACTCTTAACATAGGCATTTTTAGCATAAGGGCGTGTCACATCTAAATTATAGGTAAGTTAATTTTATTTATAGAATGTTTATAGAATACTTATTTTTTTGAGTTAACTTGGTCGACGAAGGCCTGTTCACCCTGATCCGGGGTAGGCTAGATCCCCTCGGTGGGGATTTATAAGGGTAGTTAACATTTTATTATCATCACAACAACATTTACAATCAGATGTACTTACGGGCATCCTGACGTTTGTCACCTCCACTCCACGTTTATTCAATTGAACATGATCGGGACTTCGGGACCGATGAGTTATTGTGTCATGATATCTGATATACCTGTGACAACGCGGCGTGGCGCACTTATCTCGCCATGACTGAACGAAACTACGAAAAAATATACGTCATAAAAATAATAGAATTTAAGACTTTCTCAGTAGGCTTGAGCCCCTCGGTAGGGACGTATATGAGCTAAAGAACGAACGAAGACTTCTAAATCGCCGCTTTATGACGACGACGAAAGTAGGTAGGTTAGGTTGTACCACTACATTGTTATCGATGCACTTCCGCCGTTTTATATGAAGTTCGTTCATTGGTTCTAGTAATAGAATTTTTATTTGCAACTGCATCCAAAATACTAACTTCTATATAACTTGGTGACCGTCCAGGATGTCACTCAGGATCAGGGACTAATCTGGTGGGTCTCTTCTTCTTCCTTTCCCATTATCTGGGGTCGGCCCTTCTTGTGCTTAGCTTAGGCGCCAGGACGTTCTGTTCTAGGTTGTCCACCACGTCGCGAGGGGCCACCCTCAACCCTTTTTCTTTTCTGGTCACATGACCGAACCATTTCATACGGCTGTCAACCATATTCTCCGCAACGATAGGAGAAATTTTGAAGGACTAATCCGGTGGGTACCTGGGTTTATAATGACTTAAATATTTTAGTTGTAACAATATTCTTTTAAGGAGCGTCAAATTTTGTAGCACCAGTGGTCCTTGTTAAAACCTGAAATATATTTTTCGGGTTAAAATAAGACACCATTCAGAATAAATTGCGCAATGAGCCAAGTACATACAGCTTGTAGGTTTTTAAAATTGCTGAGGTTCTGATAAAATGTTCTTGTCTTGTAAGCAGATAACAATATCGTTTTACTGGGGAATTCCCCTCACGCAGTATTGCTGTTGTTAGCATTTGGTGTCATTTCTCGTTCTACGAAACTGGCAGCATACTGGCATGTGCAGGCGGGCGGGTGAGGCGAATTATCATAATATATATTTGTTTATATACCTACTTACCTGTGTGTGTAACGTTTTCCTTATATTTTTGTAAATAATCATAAGCAAGTAGCAGCGCCGCAGCTGAAACTAATACTAACGAAAAAAAATTTTTTTATGCCGAATTAAACAAATGGTCCCGACCAATATTGATAAAACCGAGCCTTATAAGTTTCTTGTTCCTTGAAAGAAAACGAGCGTTATTAATGATAATAATAAAAAGCTAATAAATCCTGGCTGTCTGAGTGATATTGCATGTCCCACTAGTATATTTTTCATATTTTTGTTACGGTAGTGCTCTAAAAAAATATACCGCGAACTCTGTGAAATGTGCATCCATATTATTAACATTTTTTATTCTTGTCGAAGAAGATAAGATACCTACAATCTACATTGTCTTTTGTACCTTTGTCATGTCATAATATATTATTACTAATATTATAAAGAGGAAAGGTTTGATTGTTTGTTTGCATCGAATAGGCTCCGAAACTACTGAATCGATTTCAAAAATTATTTCGCCATTAGAAAGCTACATTCACCCTGAGTAACATAGGCTACCTTTTACCGCGGGAAAATGCCTCATTACCACGGGAAAAACTGTAAACGCGGGCGGAGCCGCGGCGGAAAGCTAGTATATTATGTGCGAGTAAAATGTTTAGTCGTGCCATCAAAAATAAAGTAAATAAACAATTACAATGGTTATTTACGTTATTTGGTAATACTGTATACCTGGAAAAACCATCTTTTAATGGTAAAATGTACGTTATCGTAGTAATCACCCGTATCCGCCGCTGCGATGATTGTTGCAATCTCTTCAGCACTCGGTATCGCTGCATTCCGCAGGTCGTTGATTGTTTACATAATAAAACGCAGAAGTTTTCAATTACTTACAGGTTTACGTAACATTTACGACTTTCATTTGGGCGTTGTAAAAATATGCATGTAAAAAAAGGTATAGTAATAATGGTAAGGCAGTAATTAAAAAGGTTACGTACGTATATCAAATAAATATTTTTTCCTGTTTCTTCTTCTGTTTTGGTCTTAGTTTTATTTGCGCGCAATGCGCGATGTTTTGTGGTTTTTTTTCGAACCTGTCTTTTAAGTCAATTCACGTGAGCCGCAAATCTTATCAAGATCAAAAGGTTTTTATTAGTTGAAAATCTGCTGAATTGCGAATCGAATGAATAAAAAATGTGGTGAATTGCTTCTAAGGAATTGAGAAGGTTCAGATTTCATTTTGTTAGTTGTTACTGAATCAGTGACTAAACTGATTACTAAAATTTAGATGGTAGTAAATAGGCCATAGCTTTGTATAACTCAAACCGACCAAGTAACCAAGCCACATTATCGTGTGTGTATATACGCCCGCGTATTTTTAAGAATTTTCCGTAGTAATTTTTTACTATCCAACGGGAACTCTGTATTTTTCCGCGATTAAAATTATACAAGAAGTTGACCGGGGATAAATATGTTACCACCATGCAAAATTTCATTCAAATCGGTCTAACAGTTTCGGAGATAAACCCGGACAACAATGTGCTAAATTTCTGAAGTTAGGTACTTCATGATTACTTGCATAATTGTTTATATAAATAAGACAAATTGCTTCTATGTTGTAGAGTTTACAGTTGAATAATGAAGCAACTAAACAGGGCCTGTTTAACAGGCACCTAAAGTCTAAACTACTGTGTAAACATTGGCAGATTGCTTTGTAACTGTATGACGGATTGTTTGAGCCTGTTGTGTCTCCCGCTTATGTAGCTCACACAATTGTTCGGCTCTCTATATAATTAATTACATATCAAACAGATTATGATCTATACCTTCACAGTATTCATTTAATTGCCCACTTGCTTTGGTTTCTATTCTTCTACAAGAGATATCTGAATGAGGGAAAGGAAAGTTGGTTTTCTGAAAATATTAATCTGTGTTAACTTTACAGTCTTGTAAATAATTTAATCGATCACTATTTTCAAGTTTTCCTTTCCCTTCTACAAGACCTTTAGCTTTAAATCAGCTCACTTGAATAGAAGGCCGATTTGACTGAGTCTTGGAGCTTTCGAAACTAGCACCAGTGATGAGGTATTTGCAAGCAATCGCTGACATAGATTGTGGCGCATCCACGCACGAATCGTGACGTGGCGCGACAGCACCCCATTTACAAGGCAAATACGGTCACGATGCGCTCGCGCGGATGTGTCGATATCGACATGGCGGGCCACTTGTGCAACGCACCTCACTAATATCACCTAATATACTCCACATTATATCGTCTCTATATTTATTCAACACTTGACGTTTTAATCGTAACGAAAAGTTTGTTCGATCTCGGACATGATTCGAAGCTGCGTATTTTCGGCAGTCGAATCAAACACGGGCGCATTCGTACCTATTCTAATGTTTTTAACAAATGTTTTGTCTTCAATGTTTTTTCTGGTTGTTGCAGATTAATCCGGTGGTAAAGGTAGCAGCGTGTGCGCAGCGGGAGCGGCGGCGGCGCAGGCGCAGGCGCCCCCGAGCGATGCCCTGTTAGAGGCCGCGATGGTGGGCGTGGGCGTCGCGGAGGGCGGCGGGGGCGGCGGCGGCCCCGGCGACGGCTACTACGGCGAGTACTATCCCCCGGAGCAGTACTTCGTGCCGCCAGAGATGTGCCCGCACCCGCAGCAGCATCCGCCGCACGCGCATATGTGCACCATGCACGGCGAATACGGTTAGTGTGCTCAACTACAACAAACATTCTTTGCGTATGTATCATGCGTCACGCAAATCTGATTTTCGACCACGATTCTATCAAAACAATTGGAAACTACATCTATCAGAGCAAGGATTTTTTTTTAGAAAAAATAAAATAAAATGACCTAAGATTGTGTTGGAAAATTGATGTATCGAAGCTTCACCGAATTAGAAAAGACATACGATTTGTATAATTTATAACGATTGGTTTGCTGTGTTCATGCTCACTGATTGACGTCCTTAACTATCTACCTAGAATATTATCTCTTTATTAGAAATATCTCGGAGATGCATTTGTTTTTTTATTGTGTTCGTTCAATATTGTCAGAACAAGGTTTGTATAAACTTTTTCTTGAAAATCCCTCATTCCTATACAGGAAATATAATAAAGTGGGCGGAGCCGCGGAGCAAACAGCTAGTTAATTTTATTATTAAAAATAATAACTCACATTCCATCGATAATATTCAAACATATCTAGGTAATCTTGGTATTCGTTATTGTTATTTTTACTAGTGTTCAACCTTCATAAAACTTTTGCTTTTATCTAACGTTCTTTGTAATTATTTATTATTTACAAGCTGAACGAACATTCTTGGAAAAATGAAATGTTTGTTATTTTTTACTGTATCTTTTTTAAATATTTTATGTCATACAAAATAATACAAATGTTTGTAGTTCCGTAAGTAGATATCTTTCTTGTCTTATTATCCTTACTTCTAAAATCTTTTTCACAACCTAAAATAAACTTTAAAAATATAACACAGGAAAAACTGTGAGGAAAAGTAGGTAATCTACATAATTTCAAGATAATACGAAGTTTACCAGGTATCTATTTTGGTCAGTTCCTCATAAAAATTGGTTTACATAAATAAACGATTCAGAAATTAAGACTCTGAAGGAAAGAAGAAAAAAAAAACATTATTTGTATATGGTATGCATGCACTTTGATACCGAAATTGGCTTAGCTAATGCCTCAGGGTACGGCTGTGCGTGCTTGTGAATTCGACTAATCTACACCTCCACTCGACATTCGCAAATGACTATTAGATAACTAAATGATGTAAAATATCCAAAAGTAATAAATAAATTTTTGTGAGTGATTTAATTCCAAGTGGAGAAGTAATAGCGTGTTTTCTGCTGAAGCATGTTCGTCCCTTTAGCATGCTCCAATGCTTGTATCCCTCTACGCTCAAGAAATGGGTTGATTACAATTGGACATACCTGGAAAAATATAATAAAATGGAAAAGAGCTACCTTTTGGAAATTTTGATCAAATAGACTTACTTATTTACTACTTTTTAGACATAAGTTTTATAATTTCTATTATGTCTAATCCTTCCCGCCACGCCACTGCTATACGTGGGAATAAGGTATTTTTCGAAGATCATAGGAAATGATCAACTAGCAACCTGTTCCCATCATAATAACCAATGTGTATGCGAAATGGCTACGTAAGATAATATAATAATATCTTATTTATAACAGTGACTCGTAAAAAAACCCTTAGGCACTAAGCGAAAGGCGGTACCTACTTGGTAACTACTATAGTGATTAATTATATTAACTCATTTCATCGCGGTGGTCGATATCAACTAAATATAATTTACTAAATTAAAAGCTACAATTTAGATAAATGTTCAATAATATGGAACATTTATAAAGACTTATTTTTTTTAACGGCATGGGGACTTTTAAAATAATAAACATCTTACACCATGTAATTTTAGTAAGGGAGGAAAACTCACCTAATCAGAATAAATCTAAAATAGAATAATTTGAAAAAGCTAAGCATGCTCTACTCCAAGGATTTTGGAGTGAGAAAATTACAAAATAAAAGCGATTGCGAGACTGAAAGCACATACCTAACGCTTAAAATACGATTAATATACGAGTACGTACAATGCAACATATTTCAATACTTTGACATACTTAAAAACTTTCTACGTATTTATTTACTATAAAGTAAAAAGTTAGGTTACTATAAAGGGTTTATATCTGAATAAATTTACCAGTAAATTCGACAACCGCTGTAAACCTAGATATTACTAGCTGTTATCCAGTTTATAAATTGCTCTCCATAACGAAACAATTGATGTTACGACACGAACCAACCACACTAAATGAGAAGAGACTGTGTTATAAAATTAAGAAATGTTAAGATGATTGTACTACTTCGGTATGGAAACAAAGAGATTCAAGGCTTCGTCGGTTGTGGCACGATGCGCGTTGCCTAACGTTGCGGTCGAGTTGCATCGCAATCCGGTCTGCAGCTATGTGCACGTTTCCGCCGCCAGCGGCCTCTCTAAAGCGGATGATCCATCACTGATCCACGAAAGACAAAATTCTACGAACGGCCAAAATGAGCGTATTCATAAACCGCAAATGTTTGGACCGGAACGGACGGGCGCGGGCGTGGCGGCGGCGATGTCAAATTATAATAAAACAAAACACTATGACGCACACACACAAGCGGCTGCTCTGCCGAAAGGCCGGTCTCCTCGTCCCATCAACAGTTTTTTTATAAGATTGATTGGTAATATAATAATACTTATACAAATATGATAGAAAAGAAAACCGTAAAAGTACCCAACAACCGTCAAATTATGGAAACCAAAAAGAACCTATATAGATAGGTAAGCACGACAAAATAGAATAGAAATAGGAGGGGTGTGCAGTAAAGAATAGAATAGAATATACTTTATTGCACACAAGAGAATACAACAAACATAATTAAAGCAACACAGATGTACAAAAGGCGGCTTTATTGCTTAGGTAGCAATTTCTACCAGGCAACCCTTATATACACGTATTATATAGTATACGTATTGTATTGTAAGAATGTATTGTATGTGTTCCAGGCGGCATGCCGGTGGTGACGTCAGCGGCGATGATGCCGCAGCTGATGCCGCCGGTGCTGGACGAGGGCATGCGGCACGCGCTGATGATGGCGCACGCGCCGCACCCGCATGCGCACCACGCGCCGCACATGCAGCACCACCAGCCCCCCCCTCACCACCAACCACCGCCGCACCATCAGCAACACCACTATGTGAGTACTGGCGGTGTCAATCACAATAATCATCTATAATAAACTATATCTAAATCATATCATACTAAAGCCCGACCAAAGAAATAAGAAGCCTCGCCATATTGCGGAATTTCAATTGAACTAATTTTGTAAGGGAAATTGTTGTCATAGTCGTAAAATTATACACGTGGCGCCCCTAGGCTTCTTATTTCTTTGGTCAGGCTTTAATATACTCGTATACTATACTCGTATTATAAAGAGGAAAGATTTGTTTTGTGTGTGTGTGTGTGTGTGTGTGTGTGTGTGTGTGTGTGTGTATGTGTGTGTGTATGTTTGTAATGAATAAACTCAAAAACTAATGAACCGATTTCAAAAATTATTTCACCATTAGAAAGCTACATTCACCCTGAGTAACATAGGCTTACTTTTATCGCGGGAAAATGCTTCATTCTCACGGGAAAAACTGTTAACGCGGGCGGAGCCGCGGCGGAAAGCTAGTAAGTATATAAAATAAAGGCGTGTTAATTACACCATTTATAACTCGAGATCACCCGTACCGATTTTTATGATCTTTGTTTTAATTTTTTCGTCTCCATCCTGGTCAATACCTATGCACAAAAAATATTGATAAAGTTTTCTGAAATAGAATGATGATATTGAAAGGAGAAATGAGATATTTTCTTTCCCCCTGTAAAAATTACCTTATGTCCTCCCCCGTAAAACCAACAGCCACGCTGATTTTTTATCGCAATTAATTTAGCTGTTTATAAATTATATGAACTCGTAACCGAAATACAATTACTTTTGTATTTATAATATTAGTTAGGGTTTGTAGACTAACCAGATTCCCGCCCCGTGTGGCCTGCATTATATTTACCGTATAAATGATTTCGATGATAAATGAGGTATTTTTCTTCGATACTTACACATAAGTACAAACATAACATAATCTACTCAGTATATTACAAAGCACGAAGAGAGCACTACTATAACAAACGCAACTTGGCAAAGAACACTACTAGCTGTAGTAGGGCATTGTCACTTTGAATAGTTCGGCTTCAGTTCATTGGCCTGCCAAGGTCGAGAAATATGTGATATGCCTATACCTACTAGGTACTTACAGATTATATTTATCTTTAAACATACATGTTACCTATAGAATAGACTTGGTACACACACAGCTACATCGACCTCATTATTTATTTTCACCCATACAACTTATTATTAAGTTGCCTGGAAGATATTGCTACTTTAATATTATTGACTCCTTGTTTATGATTAGTGTCTGTCCTTGTCCCGCCCGAAGGCCTGTAAATCTAGCGTAGCGCGGCTTTTTCCCACCTCATCATCTCAGCCGAAAGACGTCCACTGCTGGACAAAGGCCTCCTCCAAGGATCTCCACAATGATCGGTCCTGCGCTGCCCGCATCCAGCGGCTTCCCGCGACCCTCACCAGATCGTCGGTCCACCTCGTGGGGGGCCTGCCCACACTACGTCTTCCGGCGCGCGGTCGCCATTCAAGAACCTTTCTGCCCCAACGGCCGTCGGTTCTACGTGCAATGTGCCCAGCCCATTGCCACTTAAGTTTAGCGATTCTTCGGGCTATGTCGGTGACTCTGGTTCGCCTGCGGATCTCATCATTCCTGATTCGATCACGTAAGGAAACTCCAAGCATAGCCCTCTCCATCGCTCTGGACCTACCTAGCTCCCACCTAGCTCTTTAGTATTATTGTCTAGAGGCCTAGACAACAGAAACTTGTGAGCCTAGACTCTAGGCTCACAAGTTTCTGTTGAAATACTTATTAACGTTTTTGTTACTGCTGAGGACTCTTAACATAGCAAGTGAATTCCCCGACAATTATTATAAATTCTTTATTATGTAATTTCTTATGTAAACAGCATCTTCGTCTGTTGAATCATTTCGACAAAATTAACCTGACCTAAACACGCTGTCTGTATCTTTTCTAAAGCCCGACCAAAGAAATAAGAAACCTCGCCATGTTGCGGAATCCAATGGAATTAACTTTAGATTAGACTGTATGACTTGGTTTATTTGCCTTTCTCATTAGCGAAAATTAAAAATAATACAACTAATTGTCAGAGAGTCCCTATAGTGCATGTCCAAATAATATACAGCCAGGAAAGCGAAAAGAATTTCTAAATAGCTGAACTCAAATACCCTTTGAGTTTATACTATCCAGTGTTCAGATGTCTTGTACTGCGGGCCTAGCATACGCGTTTACGTGGGACTTGAGAAATGAAAGACAAAAAATGTCCATTTGGGGGATTTTGTCATTTGTTGCGAACATACCGGGCGTTTTGAGAAACTCAATAATCGTGAAATCATTTTGTCAATTTTTGTCACTCCAATTGTTGCCATTTTACAACAGTTACTCGTGGAACTAGTAAATACTATGAAATACTATGGTTACCTAATACCGTTCATTCAATACTAGCCGATCCGTGCTTTTGACAGATATTAAAATAACACTGTTTTACGAAAGAAAGGGATCGCGCTATACAAAAGTTGATGATGTTGTCTTTATCTAAATTTGCTGTTTATTTTCATTTAGTGAGTTATTAATCACACCGGACGTATAAAAAAAAAGTTACAAAAAAAGTAAACAAACAAAATCAAATTTTATTTTATACATTAGTAAGTTACAAAAAAACAGCTAAAAACAATAAGTAAGTACACACACATGGTACATTTACCGTAATCTAACTAGTTAAATGCAATGATATTCATCTAACTTTGTTTGTTTCAGAGGAAAATACTGCGTGTTGAACCATTATTCAAAAATCTTGTTCTACCCGTTTCAATAGGAAGATTTCCTGAAGTTGACTCTCTGACCGATTTAAATGGCCCTCGAGAAAAGCTGCAAAATAAGTAGCAGCAGTGGAAAAAGCTTCGAATAATCTTTGTGTAAGCAACGCTACTCAACGAGTTCTACTTGTTGTTGTTGGAACCCTAAGGTACCCAGGGGATACATAGGGCCTTCAAGAGATTCTTCCAGTTCCCCCTGCCCTGCGCCGTGGCCTTGGCTTCGCTCCATGCAACTCCGAGTTCTACTTGGCGTGATCTCAACCGAAACCCAAGCAAAAGATGAAGAATTGCGTGTCACAAAGTCAACATAATGCATACATGCAAAGTGCCTAGTCAAAAGCCTAATTCTTCGGCAGTGGCTTTAGACACTATGTTTTGTGGTTCTTTCTCAAATAAACTGCTGTAAGAAATCCTTAAATTGTGTTAGTAAATTAGTGTTAAGCATAGTGCAATGTGCCTTAGCTTTCTGGAAGTGAGGAAACTGGGATAAATATTATTTAGTAGTAGGTACCAAAAAGATACAATTTTAACAATTATGTGTAACGAAGATAAGGTAGGTGTAATGAAGATGAGGAGTGCTATACTTACTTCTTACTCTTACTTTTATTATGTTATCAGACTACTATAATACTCATGTATTGTAGTTAAATATTTATAACCATTACATACTTAGTATGCTAGTTCCTCATAGTTAAAAGAAAGCTAAATTAGTAACTATAACGGCTGCAGTTGTAACTGAATCAACAAATTTAGTGTTTAGGTTTTAAAAAGAGGGAAAGGTGACATGATTTTTTATTTATTTAGTTATGTAAGACCACATTTATTATGCATTGTTGAAATAATAAATAAACAATTTACTTTGTAATAATGTTGACTATGTTAATTTGTTTACTAGAATAGAAGTAATAGTTGATAAATAAATAATGTATCAAAAAATATTATTTTATTTCATCGGATTGATATTGATTTCTAACTAGACTTGTAGACTTGTTTAGTTATTTACTTACATCTAGTTAGATTATATAGTATTGAACCGCTTGTAGTTTTAAATTCCCTATAACCAGGGACAAAGATTCTTTACCCATGCTATAACTATATGCGCAGGGAAGTAATTAAATCTCTGAATGTGGCTCATGCATTTCTTTCTAACCCCCGATGTGAGGCAAAGATACTTTATGGGCAAAAACTCGATTTAGCCAGTCATATTGGCAAAGGCATACTAGAGACTTAGCCCAGCGTTGGGTTTTACCAGATTATTGATGAAGGAAAGTTAATAAAAGTATGTCAGCTTATTTACTTCATGGACTAAGCGTAGGTAAGTAGTACTAAGCTTGGGTTGTGATCGGTTCCAAACTTCTGAGTCTCCGACAAAGTCCTTACAAACGAAGTTTACAAAGATCTCTTGAATGAGCACTTCCTTTCTATCGCTGTTCTTTTTCTAAATTTAATAGAAGCATGCTGATTAAAACTCTTTATTACTTTGTCTGCAATCTATGAATGTTGTTGTTGTTGTTGTCCTATGGTAACCCAGTGGTACAGAGGGCCTTCGTGAGAAGTTTCGAATCTATGAATAGTGTAATATTAATTACTTACAACTATAACATATCTATTGTTTGTTTGTTTGCATTGAATAGGCTCCAAAACTACTGAACCGATTTTAATGAAACTTGGTACACAGCTAGTATAGACTTTGGGGAAGAACATAGGCTACCTTTTACCGCGGAAATAATCCTCATTACCACGGGAAAAGCTGTTAACGCCAGCGGAGCCGCGGGCGGAAACCTAGTAAAATAGCAAAAGCTAACGGAAGAGAACATCTTTCAATTACTTTAGTTTAGTGTGTACAAACATCCTTATAGGCAAACAATGAAGAAAATACGATTTTTCAGCCAATATTACAGTCCCATAAAACCCACAAAGAATCTCACGCTCCGTATTTGAGGTTGATAAATATTGACAAATTAGCCTTATGAAACTGTCATTTTGCGACAAATGAGTCGTAAAAAGTGGTGGTATGTTCGCAATTCTGAGAAAAACATAAAAATAAAATAAAATTGTCAACCCACATGGAGTTTGATAAAACACTGACGTCACAACGTGCATCCATATTCGCTAAATTGACAAAATTTCAAAATGGCGGCGTTTTCGTGACATTTTGACAGCTCCGTAAGGGATTTAGAGTTTGTCACAACTGGCGTGTTAGCCCCGCTGGCGGGCCTAGCATACGCGTTTACGTGGGACTTGAGAAATGAAAGACAAAAAATGTCCATTTGGGGGATTTTATCATTTGTTGCGAACATACCGGGCGTTTTGAGAAACTCAATAATCGTGAAATCATTTTGTCAATTTTTGTCACTCCAATTGTTGCCATTTTACAACAGTTACTCGTGGAACTAGTAAATACTATGAAATACTATGGTTACCTAATACCGTTCATTCAATACTAGCCGATCCGTGCTTTTGACAGATATTAAAATAACACTGTTTTACGAAAGAAAGAGATCGCGCTATACAAAAGTTGATGATGTTGTCTTTATCTAAATTTGCTGTTTATTTTCATTTAGTGAGTTATTAATCACACCGGACGTATAAAAAAAAAAGTTACAAAAAAAGTAAACAAACAAAATCAAATTTTATTTTATACATTAGCACGATTTATTCGTGTTTAAACAAAAAAACAGCTAAAAACAATAAGTAAGTACACACACATGGTACATTTACCGTAATCTAACTAGTTAAATGCAATGATATTCATCTAACTTTGTTTGTTTCAGAGGAAAATACTTCGTGTTGAACCATTATTCAAAAATCTTGTTCTACCCGTTTCAATAGGAAGATTTCCTGAAGTTGACTCTCTGACCGATTTAAATGGCCCTCGAGAAAAGCTGCAAAATAAGTAGCAGCAGTGGAAAAAGCTTCGAATAATCTTTGTGTAAGCAACGCTACTCAACGAGTTCTACTTGTTGTTGTTGGAACCCTAAGGTACCCAGGGGATACATAGGGCCTTCAAGAGATTCTTCCAGTTCCCCCTGCCCTGCGCCGTGGCCTTGGCTTCGCTCCATGTAACTCCGAGTTCTACTTGGCGTGATCTCAACCGAAACCCAAGCAAAAGATGAAGAATTGCGTGTCAGAAAGTCAACATAATGCATACATGCAAAGTGCCTAGTCAAAAGCCTGATTCTTCGGCAGTGGCTTGATGTTTTGTGGTTCTTTCTCAAATAAACTGCTGTAAGAAATCCTTAAATTGTGTTAGTAAATTAGTGTTAAGCATAGTGCAATGTGCCTTAGGTTTCTGGAAGTGAGGAAACTGGGATAAATATTATTTAGTAGTAGGTACCAAAAAGATACAATTTTAACAATTATGTGTAACGAAGATAAGGTAGGTGTAATGAAGATGAGGAGTGCTATACTTACTTCTTACTCTTACTTTTATTATGTTATCAGACTACTATAATACTCATGTATTGTAGTTAAATATTTATAACCATTATATACTTAGTATGCTAGTTCCTCATAGTTAAAAGAAAGCTAAATTAGTAACTATAACGGCTGCAGTTGTAACTGAATCAACAAATTTAGTGTTTAGGTTTTAAAAAGAGGGAAAGGTGACATGATTTTTTATTTTTTTAGTTATGTAAGACCACATTTATTATGCATTGTTGAAATAATAAATAAACAATTTACTTTGTAATAATGTTGACTATGTTAATTTGTTTACTAGAATAGAAGTAATAGTTGATAAATAAATAATGTATCAAAAAATATTATTTTATTTCATCGGATTGATATTGATTTCTAACTAGACTTGTAGACTTGTTTAGTTATTTACTTACATCTAGTTAGATTATATAGTATTGAACCGCTTGTAGTTTTAAATTCCCTATAACCAGGGACAAAGATTCTTTACCCATGCTATAACTATATGCGCAGGGAAGTAATTAAATCTCTGAATGTGGCTCATGCATTTCTTTCTAACCCCCGATGTGAGGCAAAGATACTTTATGGGCAAAAACTCGATTTAGCCAGTCATATTGGCAAAGGCATACTAGAGACTTAGCCCAGCGTTGGGTTTTACTAGATTATTGATGAAGGAAAGTTAATAAAAGTATGTCAGCTTATTTACTTCATGGACTAAGCGTAGGTAAGTAGTACTAAGCTTGGGTTGTGATCGGTTCCAAACTTCTGAGTCACCGACAAAGTCCTTACAAACGAAGTTTACAAAGATCTCTTGAATGAGCACTTCCTTTCTATCGCTGTTCTTTTTCTAAATTTAATAGAAGCATGCTGATTAAAACTCTTTATTACTTTGTCTGCAATCTATGAATGTTGTTGTTGTTGTCCTATGGTACCCCAGTGGTACAGAGGGCTTCGTGAGAAGTTTCGAATCTATGAATAGGTAGTGTAATATTAATTACTTACAACTATAACATATCTATTGTTTGTTTGTTTGCATTGAATAGGCTCCAAAACTACTGAACCGATTTTAATGAAACTTGGTACACAGCTAGTATAGACTTTGGGGAAGAACATAGGCTACCTTTTACCACGGAAATAATCCTCATTACCACGGGAAAAGCTGTTAACGCCAGCGGAGCCGCGGGCGGAAACCTAGTAAAATAGCAAAAGCTAACGGAAGAGAACATCTTTCAATTACTTTAGTTTAGTGTGTACAAACATCCTTATAGGCAAACAATGAAGAAAATACGATTTTCCAGCCAATATTACAGTCATCTAAAACTCACAAAAAATCTCACGCTTCGTATTTGAGGTTGATAAATATTGACAAATTAGCCTTATGAAACTGTCATTTTGTGACCAATGAGTCGTAAAAAGTGGTGGTATGTTCGCAATTCTGAGAACGAACAAAAAAAAAAAAACAAATTGTCAACCCACATGGAGTTTGATAAAAAACTGACGTCACAACGTACATCCATATTCGCTAAATTGACAAAATTTCAAAATGGCGGCGTTTTCGTGACATTTTGACAGCTCCGTAAGGGATTTAGAGTTTATCACAACTGGCGTGCTAGCCCCGCTGGTCTCCCTATCTTGGCTATCATCTATTGGCAAAATCAGTAAGTGCGATAATAAAGAATCATGTACCGTACACGAATTATCGGGTAGTACATTATTGACTGACTCCAACGAGCGAGTTGGTTGTTTGTTTGTTTACTTTTGTTGTCAGATTAAATTAATCTTTCTTTGCAATTTGAAATACGCAATCTTAACTTATGTTGTGTTTTGTGTTTTCGGGTTGTACTTATTCCTCACTTTTGTGCTTATTGTGTCAGAACCAAATCGTGTTAGTTGTCTTTTAATTTCATATTGGAAAACTAACCTTTTAGAATTGAATAGTAGTTTCAAACAATATCGCGTTCTAACTTAAAGTATTGCCTATTTTGAGAACACTCTTATCACTCCTTATTCTCATGATGTCTATGTACATAATATTGTTTTAGTACAGAGAGCACTATCAAACAACACAATTTGTGGTGGCCATTTATTTACCTTGTAACCATTGGTGGCCATTTGTTTACCTTTATATAGGTAAAACAATCAGTGACGTCCTCTAAATTTATCCCCAAATCTTATCTTAGTAAAGTGTATTTTTATTAACTGATTTGAACAATTGTATAAAATATTGTCTCCAATCAGAGAATAGGAAATGGGCAAGGCAGGTATGTGTTCACCTTCTGCGCAAACAATTTCCGTTGATTTATCGATTGTTTCGCTTGAAATTTAAAACGCATACATTCACATTTTGCTTTTGAATTGGTATGTACAGGTGTGTGAATAACGCGACTGTTTCTGGTGAACATTTAAATGTGTGGTTTATGTATTTGTGTGGTGTTTATCTGATCGCGGCCGTGTAGCCTCGGCCGCGGCGCGTTATCAGCACTGCCGCCGGTTAGTTGTCGGTACGTGGCGCTGACGTGTGCTACCTCACTATGTACTAAATGTTGAAAAATAAACTCAAGTGAGAATGTGTGATTCTAAGCCACCCAACAACAATACCGTATTGGAGGATCCAAAGGTAAGCACCTATGGGTAGTTACTATTCTTGGGCAGGCAGTATGTTCCACTCTTTAACATTGGTAAACCAATAAAAAAAAAACTAAAATCTTTGATACTAAAATGTTTACTTAAATGAAGACAAATTAGGGCTACATATTGAAATACAAATAAATAATTTTAAAGGTCATTATAAACTAAGATGATTTGATCACTTTACAATATTTTAAAAATACTACTAAAGTTTTGTTTACAACTTACTTGAATACCATATGGAATTAACTTGCATACTTAACCTGTTAATTAAACTAAATGTTGCAATAAAAAGAAAAGTACAACATAAAATAAAGTAGTTTGTTGTTGATGTTAATGTAGTAAAAATATATTTAGACTGATGTTTAAGTCTTCTACAGACAACACAAATCGAACTAAATTATATTTATAGGGTTATGTTAAATATTTGTTATCTACCTAGTTGGTTAACAATTATACCAACTTAAAGCCACCTTACAACAATTTCAAAACCTATAAAACTTTGCAACAACATATAAAAAGTATAAAACTTTACAGTTACCATAATTAACACAATTATGTCTTTTTAAATACCTTTGCGACAATATTATTTATGTTTTTTCTTTTTTCTGCAGGTTCATTATCTCATATTATTGTACTGATATAGATGGATATGCTTTTCAGTATCAATATCAAATCTCTTTGCCAAGGTCTTATTATAAAATACATGTTGTGTAATATATTGTGTTGGTTATGTTGTATTTTTTGTTGTTGTTTTATGTATACTTTAGCATATTACTAAATAGTAACATTTTAAATGGACTCAGACTGACCAGACAAATGAAAATAAAGTTATGTTAATTCAAATGGAACATGGTAGATACAAGAAACTATAGCTTTTTTTGTAAATGTTATTGTGGGGCAGGACATACACTTTGTATTGAGTGAAAGCACCTCATTCCTATACCTACAGGAAAAAGTTAAGAATATAGAATATAGTATTGAGGAGTTATGTGTGGCACAAAGGGATAACCTGCTCAAGAAAATAATGATTAATTTCTGCTTTAGGGTGCTTTACAGGGTGCAAGTAACTTGCGCATGTTGAGTCAAATGACTTCCTTTGAAAACACTAAAATTGTAAAATATGTCATGGCATTCCTTAAATGATTAAGTGTAGGTCACACAGATATAGATTTGATTAGATGCGGCAAGTATGTACTTCGTGTGTCCAAACGAAGTTCAATTTGACTCAACATGGGCAAATTACTTGAACCGTGTAGAAGCACCCTAAATCTCAGCAATCTTGGCTAAATGATGTTTGCGTAGCATTGCACTACCAACTCTCTCCACAACAATGTCCAGTATGCATCCACTCGTAGTAAGTTGTATGATGCAGGTTATGATTATGATTATGATTTGGATGAATAGGGAAGGGCACCAAGTACCAAACACCACTGCGACCCATGATGGATCTATTATAGTCAACTCTCATAAACTACATAGTCTCTTCCAAACCGACTGCTTTGAGAAAGCTTCAGGTTAGATTGATTGTGTGTGTTTGTTAGCAGGGTCCGGCGAATGGCGCGGGTGGTCCGCAGCACTACTTCCAGGCGGGCTACCCCCCCCACTTCCACCCGGTGCCCCCGCACGTGCCGCAGCACTCCCCGCCGCCGCCGGTGTACCAGAAGGACGAGCGGACGCAGCGGCAGTACTCCAAGCTCAAGCAGAAGCTCGAGCGGAAACAGACCAATAGGAATAATGGAATAGGTTGGTTTTGGTCTTTGGTCTGGTCACGATTGCCTTGACCCTTGACCTTTGATCCTTAATAGACCTTTCTCCCCATCTTTGTTCAAATAAATTATAATAAACGCGAAAGTTTGTGAGGATGGATGAATGTTGTTACTCTTTCACGCAAAAACTACTGAATGGATTTTAATGAAACTTTACAATATTATAGCTGATACTTCAGAATAACACACAGGCTACCTTATACCGCGGGAAAAACTGTAAGCGCGGGAGGAAATTTCATTTCATTTCATTTTTTTATTACTCAAACAAACATAATTTGTGTCGAAATATTATTACATGCTCAATAAATACAAGAATTATCGTCGTACAAGAATACAATAATGCTATATTATAACTAAATTAATAAGTATCAACCATACAATTTTCAAAACATTCTATATTCCATTCTAAAGCTAGTAAAGTGATAATTTTATAAAACTAGATTACATTGGACTTCATTTTCCATTTAGTCTGTCATTTAAGACTTCCTTATTTGAGAATTTATTGCAAGAAAAATGTCATAGTCAAATAGCTTATTCATCTTTGGACTGTTTGGATTACCTATGATGATTGATATTTTGGTACCATATCTAACAGCTATGGGATTAACAAAAAAATGTCACTGTCAATAGCCTTGCACCTTACTAAAGCCTGACCAAAGAAATAAAAAACCTGCTCTGGGGGCGCCACGTGTATATTTTTACGACTATGGCAACAATTTCCCCTATAAAATTAGTTCTATTGAAATTCTGCAATATGGCGAGGTTTTTTATTTCTCTGGTCGGGCTTTAATTCGAAATGCAGTTTCAAATGCTACAAAACATAAATTAATTCGTGTATAGAATCATTCTTCTAAAATTATTTAAAATTAAACGCAAAAGCATAGCTTAATCCTGACCTTGAGCACCAAATCAAGCAGCTGTGCACACATTACAATTCATAGACAGACTGCAAATATTCAGAATATTAATTGTACTATTTGATCAGAATCGGGTTCTTTTTATAATAAGCAATACCTACACATTTGATTTTAAAATAAAGAATTTTTTTTCTTCAACTTTTTCAATGGGACCTAATTAGGTCTCAGATGAGACTCACTCGAAACCTATTAAAATAAAAAAGTATGGAATAAAATATTGCGCCCACTCTCTCGCTCGCTTTGCACAGACAATCTACTTCTCTTATTTGTAAGTTAAGTTGCTTTGTTAGTTATGCAACTTATTTTATAATCTAGTTACTAGTTTATATTATGAATCATATACGAGAACAGAAAATAAATCAGACGTATGTTAAACAATAAGTGCTTAAAATTGGGAATTAAGAGAAAAGTGGGGAATAGTTTTCAACAACAGAGAGAAAAGTCCCAGCGTTCCCATAATACAACCCACTTGATATTTGCAGAGTCTAAAGCAAATCTAACTATTTACGCCACCTTTCAATTCTCTCCCTTATACAGCGGACATGAAAACGGCACAGTCTAAAGTGTAAGGTTGGATTTGCTCTTGACTGTAACTTACACGTTTTCAATAGCGCCATATGAATTGTACTCGAAGCAGGAAATTCCACCTTCAAAGCAGATCAATATCTGTTCATAGAAGTGAACTCTGGCGCGAGTACTCCGTCGCTGTCCCCGCGCAAGGAGCTGAACGGGCGCGGCGGGGGCGGCGGGGGCGGCGGGGGGAGCGGCGGGGCCTCGTCGGGGGCCTGGTCGGAGGGGGAGGGGTCGTCGGCCGGCGCCTCGCTGCAGGGCGACGACGACAGCGACACGCAGGCCGCGCTCGAACAACTCTCCGCC